>CM074438.1:8848334-9473647 GCA_037101425.1 Elopichthys bambusa | reverse complement strand
TATTAGGCTATATATAAAAAATACATTTATAGTTTGTTAAATGCAAATTCCATACACTGATATGTAAGCTGCAATAATCCTTTCCATTATAATTTGATGAAGTTTTTTATTCATATCAGATACATTGCGTATGAAACAATACAGTTTACTCTCTTTTCTCAGTTCACCAGCCACTTAGGTTTATGTATTTCAGGAAAAATTGATGAATTTACGTGATGTAAATCCGACAGATCCTCCGTTTTATCAACTAACATGATCATTAGGTGTTTAAACTACAAAACACATTCACTTCCATATATTTGACAATAGGAATATATCATATAATTCACGATATAGTTAACAAGTTTTAGAATTATGTATGAGCCAGTTATGCTTACTTAAACTTTGAATTTCTTAACTTAAAAATTGAGGAAACTGATTGTCTCAATTTTTTTGAGTTTTGCCAGCATTCGGGTTTACAGTGTACTTAAAACTTTGAGTTGCATTAAATTAAGATGAACAAAAAACTAAATATATATTTTGATTTAAATCAATGTTTATTTGTAATTTACAGTTATTTAAAAAAAAAAAAAAAACTAGCTATGCTTACTAATGATATTTAAGTTTGCAAACTTACAAAAATAGAGGCAATCAGTTGCCTCAAATTTTTTGAGTTAGTAGAACTTATCCAGGTTTACAGTAATATAAACTTGCAGTTGCAAGAAATAAAGTCCAAATTAAGATATAAACTCTCATTTCTGAGAAAAAAAAAAAAAAAAAAGTTTGAAATGTGAGATATAAACTTGCAATTATGAGAAACAAAGTTTGAATTGTGAGATAAAGTCGAAATTACTTATTAATTTTTTTGTTCCGTGGCAGAAACAAGCTTCCACACACACACACACACACATATTATATTACAGTGGTGTTCAGAATTATTGGCACCTTTGGTAAATATGATCAAAGATGACATTTGTATGGTTGTATGGAAAAATACATTTGTATGGTTTATTTTTTTGATCTTTAATTCATAAAATTGGCAAAAATCTAACCTTTCATTGAAGGAAAAGAATTGAAAGTGGGGGGAAGATCACATTATAAAATAAAAGTTGTTCTCCAAAACACGTTGGCCACAATTATTGGCACCCCTAGAATTTTTTATGAGTAAAATATCTCTGAAGTATATTCCCATTCATATTTGTTAGCACACCAGGGTGATCATGAGTATAAACATGAGGAAACACAAAGGCCAAATTCCCTTAATCATTCATCATAATGAGAAAAACCAAAGAATTTATTTCTGATATGCAACAAAAGATTGTTGAGCTTCACAAAATAGAAAGTGGCTGTAAGAAAATAGCTAAAGCATTTAAAATCCTAATTTCCACCATCAGGGCAATAATTAAGAAGTTCCAATCAACTAAAGATGTTACAAATCTGCCTGGAAGCGGACGTGTGTCTAAATCGTCCTAATGTGTGGTGAGAAGGAGAGTTTGAGTGGGCAAAAACATCCAGAAACAAACTCCAGCATATTCAGTTGTCAGACAAGACTAGAACTTCAAACAGGACCGACTTCTATTGTCAGGTGAAAGAAAAAGAAAAAAAAAGAGCTTTTTGGCAGCAAACCCACCAGATGGGTTTGGTGCACAGATGGATAAAAAGTACCCCATGCCCACAGTTAAATATATCACTGGATTTGTAATGTTGTGGGCCTATTTTTCTGCTGGATGTCCTAGATATCTTGTTCAGATACTTGGCATCATGGATTCTATCAAATACCAACAGATAAAAATCAAAACCTGACCGCTTCTGCTAGAAATCCTATAATGGGCCGTGTTTGGATCTTCAATCAGGACAATGATCAAAAACAATCATCAAAACCAACACAAAAATGTGTCACTGAGCACAAAATGAAGCTTCTGCCATGGCCATCCTAGTCCCCTGACCCGAACCCTAAAGAAAATGAGTGGAGTGAACTGAAGAGAAGAAGCACCAACATGGAGCTGGGAATCTGAAGGATCTGGAGAGATTCAGTATGAAGGAATGGTCTCTGATCTCTTGTCAGGTGTTCTCCAAACTCATCAGGCATTATAGAAGAAGACTCAGAGTTGTTATCTTGGCAAAAGGAGGTTACAAAAAGTATTGAATAAAAGGGCACCAATAATTGTGGCCAACGTGTTTTGGAGAAAAACATTTATTTCATAATGTGATTTTCCCCCCACTTTCAATTCTTTTCTTTCAACGCCACCAATTTTATGAATTAAAAATCAAAAGGATAAACAATGCAGATTTATTTTTACAGTCATCTTTTATTCATATTTACCAAGGGTGCCAATAATTCTGACCACCACTGTGTGTGTATATATATATATATATATATATATATATATATGTGTGTAATAATTAATGCTAAATATTACCAACAACCATATTTTTCTCTATACTATATCTCCATGTACAGAAACCTTCGCCCAGATCCCTGAATTCAAAAAGTGCTAGAAACACATTAATAAACTCTTTGCTGCCTTTGGTTTATGAATTAGCATGGATATGACAGTCCTTTCTAACTCAGCCCTGAATTACTTAACTCAAACTGACAGTTTCTTTATTGGGCATTGGTAGTGGAAGCCAGGAAGCCAGGGCGGCATCTGGTATGAGAGAGTTGGAAACAATATCCAAATTGAAGGTAGACCGCTAAACAGATTTAAAGCATATCTAAATACCACTATGGTAACTTTTAAGCCTCTGTGGCATCATGGATTTCAAATGTATACCATGGTTCAGTGCTTTTATACAAGAGCAGCTACACGCTACAGCACAAAAGAGCTCTGTTCTCTCAAAGGCAAAACATATGCTCATTTAACCCAGTATTGGACCCATGATGTAAAAAAAAAAATGGATGATTATTTAATTGACTGATTTAATTGCATATAGTGGAAGCATTTTTTTTTTTGCTACGGTTATTTTTGAGTGTTGTATTCAGAACACATGGTTATTGCTAAATGCTTTTTGACACACAGTTCCTCAGGTCCCCGATGTGTTCAACAATGACCTTGGAAGACTCATGGGCTCTGAGACACTAATGCTCTGCTGCAGAGGAGGCACAAATCAGGATTCCAGGAGCATTTCTATGGCATTTCTCTTGCATTTTAGAAAGCCCATGAATAAAAGAGCACAAGCTACAATGAAGTATGCTGAACAATGCAGGGAGAGCATAATATTTTAGCATTTTTGGTCAGATATGCAGTTTTAGAAAATGACACTGTGGGCGAGAATCATTAATTGATGTTACCCTTTGGCTATGCCCTTAAAATAACATGTGGTCATACAGTAACGTGAAAATTAGTGCCAAGTAATGACTATCTTGATCTAAACTAAAATGTGCGCTTTCTCATGCCCTGTGAAAATCATACTAAAATTATTATTATTATAGAAATAACATTAATAATTAACATAAATAATAACATTAATATAATATAATATAATATAATATCATATAATATTTAAAAATTACCCATTTAAGTTTCAAATGTATTGCAGATTTATACATTTTACATTATTTACATTATATTGGATCATTTTTTAATACCACAAAACCAGTCATAAGTCACACGGGTATATTTGTAGCAATAGCCAACAATACATTGTATGGGTCTTTTATGCCAAAAATCATTAGGATATTAAGTAAAGATCATGTAGATATTTTGTAAATTTCCTATACTGTAAATTTATGAAAAAAAAATTTTTTGAGTGGAAATGCAATGCTAAGGACTTTATTTGGACAACTTTAAAGGTGATTTTCTCAATATATTTAGATTTTTTTTTTTTTTTTGCACCCTCAGATTCCAGATTTTAGATGATGTATAAATCTCAGTTTCAAAAAATTGACCCTTATGACTGGTTTTGTGGTGACATATGTCCCATAATCTTAGACAAAGACACTATATAACATATTTAAAATACATTTAATTTGTAGAATAATCAGATTAATTCACGAAAGGTTTTATAATTCATAAGCCATATTATTATTATCATTATTATTATTTTATATTGTAATAAAGCATAAGGATATTCAATTCAATTCACATTTATTTGTATAGTGCTTTTTTACGATACATATCGTTTCAAAGCAGCTTTACAGGGAATGCATGTCAACATTACAATTTAGAGAATGCAGTTAGCTAATAATGTAATAATTTAGGCAATTTAATTTATCCAAAATTCTAAATAAAAATAACTACTTACCATGCAATTTTTAATCGCTGGTCCCTGGTCACCACAAATTTTTAACAAGTGGCCCCAGGCACCATTTGAGTATCCGTGCATTACTTAGTCCTGAAATGGATTGTTGAAAATAAATGTTTAAACAGGCTAAAAAAAAAAACCAGAAATACCACAGAGAACCATTTGTCACGACTGATTGATTAAAAAGATTGTGAATGTGCACACATACAAATGTTTTGATTCATGCAGACAGATCCTCACTCTGTTGTTTTGTGGATGTTACTGAGTCACGCGTGACTAACTGTCCTCTCTGAACATAATGAAGACACATACCACACGTCTGGCGTTGTGCCTGACAGGAGCAGACTTCAACCACTGACAGCACACACACATTGCTGTTATGTTCAGGTTTTGCATGATTTGAAGCCTTGAAAGCTTTAGTAACAGTTTTCTTTGACAGTTTTCAGTTCATGTGCACTGTACTAAATAATCATAAACACATGTTAATGGAAAAAGGTAATAACAGATTACACCTAACATCACACAGAATTAATGTAAAAGAGAAAGTCTTCTGGGGGAAAAAAGCAGCATTTACTAAAGCAAAAATAATCAAAAAGAAATAAATTAATGTTAAGAGAAACCCAAGAGGATTCTGCAAATGTTAAAATGGTATTTTAATATTTAAAGGGTTTAAAATGGAAAGCAATCTGAGAGAAAGGAAGACGGAAAGAAGAAAGAAAAACTCTCTTATTTTATGAATAAAAGCTGACATTTTTGTCCAACCTCCATTCTGCCTTGTCCTGCCGTTTTGTCAGTTCTCAGAGATGAAGCCATCTTATCTGTTAAGCCTGAGTAGCATCTGTTGTTCTATAATGAAAGAGATTACTTGAATACCAAAAATCATTTTATCTGTATTCAAGCTTTTGAGCTCTTAGAGGACATCTCCCATTTTTTGTTGGATGCCACCAGAACATCTGGCACCAACAGCCTCTGATCTCTGTTCCAAAACCTAGTGTGCTACCTTACTTAGACAGCATTTTTAGGCATCACATTCTTTGATTCAGAATGCAATGCAACAAGCTCTTCGAAAAAGCATCATGCAAGATGTCAGAAAAAGTGAGAGAAATGTTAACTATAGGCTAACATATATTTCATTCAGTACTGAAAAGTATCTATAAAAATGTCTTAACTCTAATTAAAAATGGACAATTTACCCAAAATATGTGCATAGCTACTGTATACATTAAGTTATTTGGTAACACTTTTGATAGTTCACGTTAGGCATTCTACTAACTACAAGTGAATTTGCAACCAAAATGCCTACCACGGTGGGTACCGCCACCACAAGGCCACTGCGTTAAATACAACCCAGTGAAGCGTGACACTTGTTTGCAAAATCACCACCAGGTGGTGCAAATGGAGGATTTGCAACATTGCTCAATAAGGCATGAATTGTGACATTTTTACTTGTAAAAAAAGATAAAATGAGTAAGCAATAAGGTAGGAGAGGCTGTGTTGTATCGTGAATAAGTCACAGCTGAAGGGCGTTGTTTGCAACCCCTTCAGCTGTGACTTATTCACGATACAGCACTAGCCTCGAGTACCTTATTGCTTTTATAAAACGGTTACCACACAATACAAATATTAAAGCCAAAAATATGTATCAATGCAACTTTCATGAAGTAAACTTTCACTAAAAGCCTTCCTTTCACCCGGAAAAAATAGTCCCTGACCGTGAACAGCAACAGAAGTTACATTATTACGCCATTAGATGGCTGCAAAGACTGTCTTTATGAGTGAGTCAGTCAGTAGCGAAGACTTTTACATTGAAAAGACTGAATTGTTGTGAACACGGAACAAGAAGCAACTGACAAATGCTTTGACTAGCGCTGTCAGTCACAGGAAAACCCCTTAACTGTTAAAAGGACATGATAATACATCGGACATTTAAACAGATTTTTTATTATGAACATAGGACTGACCGGAAGGAAAATGCTAAATCTGAATGCAGGTAATAAACTTCTTTCTCACAATACTCTTCTACATAATACAGTAAGCTTAAATGAACAATATCAACTGAGAACAAAAAGTTTACATTGCTAAGAGTGGTTGCTAAGTGTGTTGTGCAGTGATACACAGAACCATTGGGTGAAGCGGTCATAGCTGTGTTTATCGTGAATAAAACACAGCTATTGACGAATCAGAATCAATAACAGGAACTAACTGTTTTATAAAATGAAATAAATAACTCGTAATAACAATAGCAATAATAATATAGTATTATAATGTTTGCGTCCCCCTGAGAAACTTTGCATTTGCTCGCAAAACTTTTCAGTTCTTTGCAAGAGAATGCAAAGTTACTCGGGGGAATGCAAAAATGTTGTGAGGGAACACAAAGGCTTTAAAACATCCCATCCCACATTTTCCCCACCACTATGTCCCTTTAGGGGCTCCGTAGGAAAGTAATTGCTATTCAGATAACACTGGTCAGTTAGCATTATTTAATGTTATTGGTCACTCACCACATTAGGGGCACAATAGATGATCTTCAAACTGCTGTGGACTTTGTCTGCCTGCCTCAGCTCAATACATGTAACGGATCAGTAATTTATCAGCAAAGTATCAGAGGCGTATCAGTGGGGTAGCACCGATATATCAGGGACAGGAGAGTAATTGTTTGGGTGGTTCAGCATGGCTGGGATTCAAATGTTCTTTGCAGAGAAAGTCATTCAGTGCTTTTGATCTTTTCACTTTAAATTCACAGTGCAATGTCGCATGATAGATGATGGGGGAAAGAAATAAATATTTAAAATCCAGGGCAGACAGGAGTGGAAGATGGAGCTGTGGGTGTTCCACCATTCAAAGGGAGTTTGAACAATAGAAACTGCTCCAAGCCACCCAGCGTCCCCTCATAGCAGTCCCTCCCCCCATGCCCTTCTGATGTCGGTTCGTTTCACCAAGCTTACTTTAGCGTGACTGATAATGAAAATGCAGGTAACGACCCATTTTCGAGGCGGCAAATGACAATGACAGCAGCCACTGAATGTTTGGATCAAATGGCCAGGGGTGCGATTGCTCTGAAAGCCAGACCCGGAGCCATTTGCGCCTCTGGCTTCTTCAGAGCTCAGTGAGTTAGCAGTAATCGAATCATGTGAGAATGCACTCAAGGAGGCTAAGAGAGCTGTTGCATAGCCAGAGAAAAGAATAGAGCCTTGGGTGGCAAAAAAAAGGGAACTTACGACCGCAATGAAGAGCCTTGCAGGCTGGTTTCTATCTCAGTTTTTGGGCCAATAATTGCCTGCATAGCTGTGATGCAGCCTGACAACTACAGGAAAATACAGTGGAATACAATCTGCATGGACACAAAGGACATATTCAAGAAAGTTAACATTTTTAATGTATTATGCAAAAATTATACACTTCATTCACTTGAATACTCTCTTGAGGTATTTATTTTGAATAATTACTTCACAAACACTAAAAAAGTATGTTCTATATAGTATGAATGTGTGCAGAATGAATGTACTACATTTGCCATGCTGTCATTATCACGTGACCTACCAGATTCAGGGTACGTTTACACGACAATGATATGGTTAAAACGGAGAAGTTTTTCCTTTGAGTTTTCCGCTTACAGACGACACAGTTGTCAAAACGATCCCCGTTCATACGAATCCGTGAAAATGACTAAAAAGGCCATGCTGTCAGGCCATTAGATGGCGATGAAACTCTATAGACTGAACATGTAATGTGCATGTGCATGATGTCATTGTTTTCACAGATTTTTGTTGTTTACACAGACTGTTTTCAAAAGCTTTGAAACCCGTTTTCAAAAGTTTGTGTTTTCAGGCCACCAAAACATCATTGTTGTGTAAATGAAAGGCCACAACACAAAAAGTTTTCCGTTTTTAGTTGAAAACGGTGTCGTGTAAACCCCTCAGTTGCAATATTTCACTCCCAAACCCTCTCCCGTGGCCTCATTGGATAATAAAGTGTCCATCGTATGCACACTTCAGAATATCACCAGAACAAGTAGGTCATCCAAGTACTTTTTGCATACTCTTTTATGAACACTGTGAATTCGGACATACTTCTTTTGTCACATACTGTTTTTCGCTTACTATATAGTAGGGAAGTATGCAATGTCGGATACAGCCATTGTCTCTGTATATTCTCTTTGTTAGTGATTTCCTGTTGCTCCTCCCACTATCTACCTGACAGGTTTGGGAGCTCCACCTGATTTATGTTCCAGCTTGTTAAGGTGTAAGTGGATAAGTATATAAGAACCCAGAGTGATGCGAAAAAAGGAGAGAGGCTGAAGTTTTCCTTCTGTGAGAGACTGTCATCTTTCAGTCACAGTACTTATTGCTTACAGTGTGTATGTTATGTTACTTGTGGTGGTTAAGTGAACACTAGGCGGGAACCGACGAACATTCAACATAAACTTTAATCCAAAAATAAAAAAACAGCAAAATGAAAGTAAAGCATATAAACATAATAAAAAAGACAACATAAATGTCCCAGACCTGGTCCTCTCTTGTCTTCCACTGTCATCACTCCTCCTTTTATCCTTCCAGAGCTCCTCCATGGGACTTGAGCAGGTGATGCTTATTAACACTCGCGCCACCGGCCTCGTTCTGTTCCCAAGGCTCTCGGCCCCGCCCTGCTTACCAAAGTAACCTTGAGGCTGTAGTTACCATTAAGCCCAAAGTATTTAATTGTTTTTGCAGTAATTCAGTGGTTCCCAAACTTTTTAGCTTACCATCCTTCTGCGTACCCCCTCTCTTCCACTTAGACTGCAGTCACACCTTTACCATTAAGGGACGATATTTGCCCCCTAAATTGATTTTCCAGTGCATACTTTTACCTTTATGAATAACTTTATAAAATAAATAATGTTTATATAAAAATGTTCAATACAGAAATATGCAATGATGGTAAAACTAAGTAAAACTTTTAAATATTAAACTAAAACCGCCAGTAGGTGGCAGCAAGTCACTGTTTTTATGAGTGAGTCATCGAGTCATTCATTTAATAACGATGCAAGTGGCTGTGAATGAATCATTGACTCTCACGATTTGTTCAAAGCCGCAGAATTGTTCACGAAACACAGACGTGTGGTTTTTGTTAGAACTATTATTTCATTGCAAAATAGAGTAAATACTGACAGTACTGTGTTTAAAATGTACATTTTGTTTTTTGACCTGTTATAATAATGTCACGTTTGCAGTCATGTGGATATTACAATTGCATTCTTGCTCGTTATCATCATTAAATACAAGAACTCACACAGGGTATGTTTTTGTATCAGAGAAAGTTTGAGTCTTCAATCGAAATGAATCCACTATCTGTGTCTATCTGCGAGTAAGTGTTTAGCACACTTTTACAAAGGTGTATTTTTGAGAACGACAGTAATTTAGCATGATTTAAGGCAGCAGACTGCACACAATCTATCATATGCATGCTGCTTGTGTGGATACAGTCATTTTTGACTGCAAATGATGAGGTAATTTGATCAAATGTACTGGATTCATGACATTTTGGCAGTTAGAAATACATGCTCGATTTTAATATTATTTTAAGGTAGAATTAAATGAACTACTCAGCATTTTGTTTGTGTACCCCCTTTTGTCACCTCACGTACCCCCAGGGGTACGCGTACCCCAGTTTGGGAACCACTGCAGTAATTAGTTAATCCACAAGGTGGCAACTATGCCCTGGGGTTGTCAATTCACAAGGTATAAACAGAACAGACTGGAACTCATGCAAGCTACAGCGACAATGAAAGTACCCTCATTTGTACAACTCTCTCATGAAAAAACACACATATGTTTACGTGGGTTACGCCTGTGTTTGCGTACGAGTCAAATGAAGTATACTTCAAATGTCAAATGAAGGCTATGCATTTGACTGTACGCGTACACTGACGTATGAGTAAAAAAAAACAAAAAACGAAGCTTTAGCCAGTTAAAGTGTGTAAATGAAAGTTACCCCTTTTATTGTATCTATCTGTGTAGTGCTGGCCTGTGTGGTCAGGTTTTTCAGGAAGTTAATACATTGCTTAATCTTTATCTTTACTGAGGGCTAATTTGTAGGAAGGTGGATGCCATTTCATTTGAGATTACATGTTTTCTCCTGTGTCTAAATGGAGAGGGAGTAAGGGAAGAATTTATGTCTGTTTTCTCTTTTACTTTTGAAGATAGGCAAGTTATTTCCATATACTCTCAGGAAAAGGAATGTCTTTTGTTTGTTGCTTTGGCCGTTTTTACTCCTGAGGTTTTCTTTTTTTAATATCCCACTGATTATTTAAATAATACTTGTTATATCTTTTCACTTTGAAATCTGGTTTCGCTGTGCTTTATGCCTGTCCTGGGACCTGGAGACGGGAGTTCTCTCTTTGCTTTCCCTGTAATTTGTGTTAACCTCCTTTCCTGCCCCTAGACCTTAGAAAGGAGGCTCGTAACAGTATATATACAAACTATTATTAATATATATGCATACACAAATATATATCTAACATAACAAAATGCAACATAACCACAAACGGCAGACAGACCAAATAACTATTTACATTAATTTCCAACATATAGAGAAATCATGTGGGCTGAGGTAGAGCTTCCTACTGCACAAAATATATGAAAGATGACAAGTAATAATTATGCACTTTAAGATAAAATGCAATGTTTCACCAGCTCTCATACCTCTCTGAATTAGTGAGCACCATGTGTTTACTTTCAGGTATTTCTTCTCTAATGGACATAAATGGAGTGGACAGATGTATAGGTGCATCCGTTTATGCACAGAGAGGCATCCATATCGATTGAATTTCATATGGATTAACCATAGGGGAGTCTGGTGGAGGAAAACAAAATCAAATGCCTCTCTGACCCTGGTGGAGAATGGCAGGAACTCCTGGGGGACAGCCGTTTTAGATGTGGTTGTCTGCACTCTTCACAGTGTGAAAAGCCTTTTACAAATCAGCCTGGCCACTTCTCAGTATTCCCGCTGTATTCTCAGTAGTCCTATTCTACGGCACCCCTATTCGACCTCGGGACCTGGACTGCTGAAGGTTTTTTTTTTAAAGCTATGCTAAGAGCCTAATGCTATACCCTGTATAAGTATGTTCAAAATGTTGTTTTGGTGGATTGAAATTCCAAAACTTGACATAGTGAGAAGATGCAACACAGGGAGCTCAGAAGATTTTTTACTTCTTTAGGTCTTAATCTTGTCCTTCATATAATAATCAATCATTTGTTTTTTTATTGAAGCAATACTTCAATATTTGCAATTCTTTACAATTACTTATTCAAAAATCTGGATAATAAAAACAAAGATATCAAAGCTATGAAATTTGACTGGTATACCGTATATTGCATGAAAAAAAAAAAAACGTTCATATGTTACAGAACACATTTTCATGGTCATTAGGATGACATTTTATGTGAGAAACACATATTGCATGTCACAAAGGTGAAAGATATTGCTTTCATCTTCCAAAACATGTGACAGGTACCATAATGACAGATTTCAAAGAGTGGAATGTCCAGACATTCACAAACCATATTTTACAAATACAAGTAAAAAAATGCGCTACATAATTTATGAACACCATTTATGGATACATCAATGGCCCATACTTGTAACAGAGCATAATAATTGTGCGTATCATTAGCCTTAACCTTCAAACAAATTTCAAACAAAAATCTGGTTCATTATCAGCTGTTCAAAACTGTTCGGGGAAAAAAAAAAAAAAAAAATTTTTTTTTTTTTGCTTATAAATTTCAAAGCATTATATTGAAACATTTCGCTGAATATTTTGGATTGCTCTCCACCGTTCATATAAAAAAGACATTACCTGTGAAACGTTTCACCTTATTTAATTCAGAACATATGGTGAGCTCTCATCTCCAGAAATATAAATGGATACGGTCATATAAAATCATATTTCTTTTGAGGAGAGTATCCTTCTTTGCTTTGTATGAGGTGAAGATGTCAAATGCAGACAGAGATTTTTTTTAATATCAGAAAATATTACTTTTTGCAGCCAAACCCACAAGTAATATGGGACTTATGTTTTGAACTTTGACAGAGAGAATATGAAGGCACAGACGACTTATAAAAATGAATGGCAACTTTCAATATGACGCCTGTAGGAAAGGAAGTCATGCCTTTTAGTTAAAAGAGCCTTATTGATAAAAGCAACATCTGTTTAGTATTACATGTGCATTCACTGGACCAACCTAAAACATTTTATTGCCTGATTTAAGCTAAATTTATGATACTATTTTGAAATATGCTACCTTAAAGGGTTAGTTTACCCAAAAATAAAGATTCTGGGTAACTGTAACGATTCGTCACTCAGGCTGGGATCCATTTGCATGCTTTTATTGAATAAGAGCGTGGTCGTACAGGCAGGGTCAAACAGGAGCAGACAGGTATAACAGGGACAGGCAGAATCAAGGTCAGGTAACAGGCAGTAGTTCAGGACAGGCAGATATCACTCACAGATCAGAACACAAGGCAGAGGTCAAAGGCAGGCAGCAGAGAGTCGTGAACGGGTAACAAACAGGATCAGCAACGGGTAATCAGACAGGGTAATAACGCTCAGAAATATTCACCAAGGCAAAACAAGACTTCGCAATGAACTATGGTACAAGGGAGTCCTTTATAGTCCGGGTAATGAGTATCAGCTGTGGCTGTAATCAGTCCAAGGCACGGGCTTGTGGGAAATGTAGTGCATATGCGGGTGTGTGTGTCAGTATTCGGGAGACGGCTCCCTCCGATGGCCAGAGGAGGGAACCACGGAGTTCGTCTCTGTGACAGTAACACTTTATTTTACAGTGTCATTGTTACATATGTTACATGTAGTTACTGTAGTAATAACTACAAATTATGCATAATTACATGCAACTAACCCTAAACCAAACCAAACCCTAATCCTAACCCTAAAGTAAGTACATGTAGTTACTTTATATTACCCAGTACTTAAATGTATAATTACACTGTAACAAAGACTCCTTAAAATAAAGTGTAACCAGACTCAGTCATTAATTACTCACCCTCATGTCGTTCCAAATCCGTAAGACCTTCATTCATCTTCGGAACTCAAATGAAGATATTTTTATTGAAATAAATTTAGGTTAAATCACTGGTTTCACATGGAGTACCTTACTGATGTCTTTACTAACTTTCTGGACCTTGAAAGTGGTAGTTGCATTGGATCTCTATGGAGGGACAGAAACTTCTCGGATTTCATTAAAAATATCTTCATTTGTGTTCTGAAGATGAACGAAGGTCTTACAGTTTTGGAGATTTCGGTATTATGCTGATTGTTAGGATTTAAAGGAAGTCTATTTAAATTCAGACCATGCGGTGGCCATTTTAAAATGCCTGGTATTTCAGACTTGAAATGCATAATAATTCAAGACGACAGCATGTTATTGCTGTTAAGTTTGTGTACAACATTCAAAACTACTATTAGCAGAAGACAGAAAAGGGCTTCTGATGCGACCCTTACGGTCACATGACATAAGACAGCGAGTTACACAGTGTTGTGTCACAGAACAGATGACGGAGGCTTGGTAACTGGGTCACCGTGTGACAAGAGCAGTCACGGGGTCACCCTGTCAGTCTACATCAATGCCACTGTATATTCACAAGGCCTGCAAGACCTGCATATACAAACTAACCCCTGGTTTTACAGACAAGGCTTAAACCTAGTCCCAGACTAAAATGCATGTTTGAGCTGTTTTAACTGAAAATGACTATCTTAAAATATGTCAGTGCCGTTATTTTGTCTCAAGATCAGTAACGTTTATAAAAGCTACTTAAATGTGCTATTTGAACTAAGGCCTAATCCTGGCTTAATCTAAGCCCTGTCTGTGAGACCGGCCTATGAGTGGTAAATTACTAAAAGCACATGCATTTCTCCTGAAAAATCACTCACCACATAACAACCAATCCCTTGTGAAAAACATGTGCATTTTTCGTTTAGATTTGTTAGCGAGGCCTCTTTATACTTATTTTCATTTGGTTGTTTTTGATGTGGTTTCTACCTGGAGACATAAAAGGTGCTGTAACCGATTTTTTATGGAATTGCACACACAAAATATCCCAACTACCACACATATATCACTAAAATAGGTGTCCGGAGAAATCACACCAGTCTGTGACATTCTAAGCAGCAAAAAATGGCTCTTACCACAGGGCATCATTAGAAGACTTTGAACATCCTGGGTCTGCTAATATCTGGTGTGATTATATATCTTGAGAGGGTGGGATTTTGGAGAGAATGGAGTTCCAAATCAGTCTAGCAAAAATAAGCAAAATGGATAAAAATCCCTTAAGAACTATTAAAAGATTCCAAAGACAAGTTTCAAACAGAACAAATTATCATTAGCAAAATCACATTGAGTGGTCTAGAACTATATTTCTAATTAAAATGCGTCAAGTAATTAGTGCAGCTTAGAGCTTATTTAAAACTAGTTCAGTGTTGCCAAGTGCTTCACATGAGAAAAATAAGTGATACTTTAAGTTTCTTACAGGAAAAAAGGGAACATCTCCATTTCTTTATACACAACACATACCATTAGTGATTAAAGTAAGCCACTGGTGGCAGGTGACAACGACTACCTTACAAACGAAAATGAAATGCTGAAGTCACAGTGTATGTCTACAGCTATACAAGTCTATAAAAAGATGTTTGGCTATCCTAAAATGCATTTAAATGGGGCCATGAAACGGAAATTATTTGATATTGTTTAAACATAAAAGACATATAACATAAAAAAAATTGCTAACTTCATAAGCTAAATGCATTTCTGGGCCCCTTTAAGATGCAATGACTTGGATTTTCATTCACTAACATACAACTTCAGTGCATCTGCTATATAAAAAAAGATTAATTTAAATGTCATAAAAGTGTCACACACCATTACACACATATTAATTTAGCTTATAACTAGGCAAATTATAACACTCAAGAATTATACATAAATATTTGAAGATAAATAACACACCACAGTTTAATATTTAAGTGCTTTGAATTTTATGCATTGTAATTAACATAAATCTGTTGAAAAATATGTACCAGTGAGATCTGACACAAGAATATGACTGAAAGTGTAGCTCTGATTTCATGCTATGTTTGACATAACTGATGCTTAAAATAAACAGTTCATACACTACTGTTCAAATGTGGGTTCAGCAAAGATTTTTTATTTTTTTTATTTTTTTTAAGAAATTAATACTTTTATTCATCAAGGATGCATTTAAATAAGAAGAAGTGACAGCAAAGACATCTATAATATTACAAAATAAATGTATTTCTTTAATTGTAATAATATTTCACAATATTAATGTTGTTACTGTATATTTTATTAAATAAATGCAGCCTTTGTTAGCAAGAGACTAAAAAAACAGTTGACGGTAGACATTGACGTCCATAGTATTTTTTTTTCTTCCTACTATAGAAGTCAATGGCTACCATCAACTCTTTGATTACCAACATTCTTCAAAATATCTTCTTTTGTGTTCAGCAGAAGAAAGAAACTCATACAGGTTTGGAAAAACATGAGAATAAGTAAATTATGACAAAATTTAAATTTTTGGGTGAACAGCCAAAACAGATAACAGCTCTTTCAGATTTTTGCTGCTGACAACATCCCAAACTGTGTCCTGCATTAATTTCTCTGTGAAATAATTCCAGCAGAGACCCTGTCAATCACAATGGTGCGTGTGTTGGGTGTGATCGTGGTTTGTGTTTTCTTTGTGGGATGGGGAGTTAGGGGTTTACAGACAATGTCTGTATGAAAAATGAATTCAGTGGCTGTTAGAGGTGCTATCTGGGTGGACAACTGACAGGGGGGATATTGCTTTGTTAATCTGACAGGAAGAATATAGGGGACAGTGGGCTGATTGACAGAGGAAAGGCGTGTTTACCAACGGCCCCCACAGATGAGGGCTTGACTGGATTCACATGCGGGTCAGGTAGCGCTCCATTTCCTTGCCTGTCATTGTGGACAAGCTAAAACACCGGCATTTCCCATTGCTCTGTCTCCGTGACAAGCACAGTGTGCAAAGAAGGCTCAGGAGGCAAGTCATTTCCTGCGGGAGCCAGGTCAATTTGCACATTCCCCTGCAGTTTTTTTAAGAAAAGCCAAAGAAACGTGTGCTATTTCTTCATTATTTCACACCTTGAAATGCCATTGGTGCTATTTGGTGTCAACTTTTTTTTTCTTTTTTTTTTTCTGCAGGTTTACTTTCCTTTTCCGTTTTGATTTGTCTTTCTCTTTTAGCCTTGACCGGGAGATGATCCTGATCTTAAAACTCTATCAACAGCTCATTGTGATTCAGGAGAGGTTTTAAGAGAATGCGCCTCATGAAATAAGAAACATCCAGATAAAAACAGCACGGTGAGGATCAAGGTCATACAGTATCTCTCCAGCTGAGTTTCATCTATGCGTAACTTTGACTAAGCACAGAATTCTGATAAAAGACACCATCATTCATAGTAAATGTCTTCTCACAGGAAGATTGCGGGCTTTCCATGCCTCAATGTGGCCATATGGGTAATGTATTAAAAGAATAGTTCACCCTAAAATAAAAATTCATTTACTCATGTTGTTCCAAACCCATATGACTTTCTTTCTTCACTGACACACAATTTTAAAGACTGAGCTGATCGTGCTTTTCCACACAGTTAATGCCCTAATGAATGGGGATTGGGGCTTTCAAGCTAAAAAAAAATAAGGTTTTACATATGATTCATGCAATATATTTCAAGACTAGTCTGAAATAAACTGAAATTGAAGTTGTTATTCATTAAAAAAAACTACAGTAAGTAGTGATGCTTGATTCACTTACCAATTGTTTTTTTGATTCGGTTCTTTTGACTGAATAGGTGCATTCAGTTTTATGTACTGGTTTTAGAAATGTATAGAAGATGCAGACTCAGGTCAAAGATCATGTAAACTTACTTAGTAAAGTAGAACTAACAGTCACTTGATTAACTCAGATCATTATAAACCAGTCACAAGAACAAATCACATTAAAAAGACTTCAGTGACATTGATTTTTACTCAACTGTAAGGTTTAAATGTGTATGTGCCTTTCTGTTCAGGGACTCACTCTGTTGTTGTAAATAAAACCTAATTTCTGCAAAGAGCAACTTGGAAGTCATGTCAGGTATATGCTGCGCAGCTAAGGAATAGAAGTACTAAAGATTCTACACTTAAAAGACCACAGCAGAGACAGCGATAGTGTTGGAAGACTATAGAGTCGCCCTTGGGGTGAGGCTGTAATATTTGGAGTTAGTATTAATGATCCTGTGTCGGACCATCATACACCTGAGAAGGACAGTGAGAGTGTATAGATGCTAAAGACCTGTGTGCTCATGTGTAATTGAGGTAGTGATAGTAGCTTCTTGACGGGAAGTAGTGCACAACTAAACGAAATTAAAAAAGCAAACATAAGTTCACAACACAACAAAATCGAGCCACAACACAACGGAAATGCTCCCGACCACTAGGGGGCTCTCAGAGCTGTGTTGTGGCTCGATTTCGTTGTGTTGTGGCTTGATTTCGTTGTGTTGTGGCTTGTTTCCGTTGTGTTGTGAACTTATGTTTGCTTTTTTAATTTCGTTGTGTTGTGCACTACTGGGCCACCGTAACTGACTTCCAATTTATGGGGAAAAAATACAATGGAAGTCAGTGGTGCTCCACAACTGTTTGGCTAACTGTTACAAACATTCTTCAAAATATATTTTTTTGTGTTCAACAGAAGAAAGAAACTCATACAGGTTTGGAACAAATTGAGGGTGAGTAAACGATGACAGAATTTTCATTTTTGGGTGAACTATACCCTTTAACAACCTGGAGAGGAAGAAACAAGGTATAATTTTGGTCTGTTTGTAACATAAAGCAACATATGACTTTAGAAGACAGAAGAGTGCTTTAGGGCATAGCAATAGCCTCTTCAACACAAATGATTTTCAAGTAATACTGCCTATTTTTCTTAATTTATGCAGTGCCTTTGTTGATGTCTTTGGTAAAGTACCACTAAAAGGTTTATTTTTCTCTGAGTGGGACTTTTTTTCAGAAGCCATGTTGTTTTCTTATTGTGTTATAGATGACTCACTTTTCCCTATAAAAGGCCGTTCAATTATAATCGGAGCTCTAATACTTTACAATTGATTATCATGTGCATCCTAATAAATGTTAGCAAATGACTTGTGGCTTACATAGTATCTTTTTTTTTTTCTTAAAAACAATATATAACTCTGGGAGTAGTTTTCAGCTGACGTTTGGGGAATGCTGACATATAGAAGTCAGCGCTCTACAGGTCACACTTAAGGTCCTAATTAATCACATAACTGTACAGGTGAACACTGCATTGTTTATAATTCTCTGTAGTGCTGTAGTATATGTGTTACCATCTTCATTTGTAGTGCCCTTGGGGGGTGTGGATAAATGTTCTGTGTGGTTTGTGCCTTTATTACCTCTGGTCCAGTTCTAGTGATGTTTTCACTTCAGCAGACACCAGATGCTAGCTAGTAAATAACAAAATTACCAGGTCAACATTATAGCTCCTAGTTCCACATGCATCATAAAGTTAGGGCTGTTCATTTTAATCAAATAATGGCATGATATGCCAACTAATAAATCACAATTAATTACATACAGCAATGTTTGCAGAGAAAAGCCCCCAAATAAGTTTATGCGCAGGTCAGGGGGCATAATTAATTGCATATTAAAAAAAAATTATATATATATAATTTACTCTCCACAGCATTACTATGCTCAATCAGAAGTAACATGTCATGAGAGATGTTTCTACATTTGTTTTTATTTGTTGTGAGGACTCAAACAGAATAATCCCCACATGTATGACATCTGTTATAATCCCCAAATGTGTGGAAACTCATTTGAAATACACTCACAGTATCAGAAGCTGTCATGGCTGGTATCTTCTAAAAATGGATGCAGTTTTTTCAGTGCTGCCAACAAATATAAGACAAGACAGATAAGAGGAATAAAAAGGTAGATTCTGAGATATATCCATCTCTGCTAGTGTTATTATTTCCAATGAATTCTGCTGTAAGGCATTGTCCTAATACTGAACACACTAGATTTTGGCCATCTGACTATGTTCACAGTACAACCTGAATTCCGGAAACGTTGGGAAATTTTTAAAATCTGAATAAAATGAAAACTAAAAGACTTTCAAATCACATGAGCCAATATTTTATTCACAATAGAACATAGATAACATAAATGTTTAAACTGAGAATTTTTACACTTTTATCCACTAAATGAGCTCATTTCACTTTTGATGCCTGCTACAGTTCTCAAAAAAGTTGGCACAGTGGCAACAAATGGCTGAATTTTTTTTTTTTTTTTTTGAAAAGATTCAGCTGGGAGAACATCTAGTAACTAATTAAGTTAATTCATATCAGGTCTGTAACATGATTAGCTATAAAAGGGATGTCTTAGAGAGGCAGAGTCTCTGTAAAAAAAAATTGGTAATTACTGGCAAAAAAGTTGCTAATACTTTACTGTTAATTTTACAGTTCTTTACCGTAATCTACATTGCAGTATGTTGCTGTAAAAATACCATGCACTCAATTAAAACTTGTCAACTAATTTCATTTGCAGAAATCAACTGCCTTAAATTGTCTGACTGCCATTTAAATTCATAAACTTATATTTATAACTATATGAGCATATTATTCACTTGAATTTATTTCATTTGAGTCCACTAAAAAAAGAAATAACCAAATTAAACAAAATCATTAAAACTAAAAACATCATGTCAGCTTAAATCTCTTGCAGATAATGGCTAGCTAACAACAGCACATGTGCAATTAAAATTAGCTAAGAGATTGTCACTGCATCAGCAACTACACAGTTACTGCCTTTAAATAAAGCAACATGCAGCATAACATCAGTGTTTTTGGATCATCATTGACTGAAGCACAGGCTCTGCTCTTCTGCACAATGGTGACACATAAAACTCAGACAACAGAAACCCTTTTGAAAAAAACAAAAACACATAAAATACCACTTCAATTCAACACTTACTCTACTGATCAATTATTGAGTTCTATTAAATTTCAGTAATATTTCGGTGAAATTAACTTGTTTCATTTAATAAATTTAACTTACGTTTTACAGTACATTGCTGTTTTTTCATGATTTTACGGAAAACTACTGTCAACAGAGTAAACAGAGTAAATTACTGTTTTTCTACAGTTTGTTGTTGTAAAATTAATTTACAATTTATTACTGTAGAAAAGTAATACTAGTAATACAATAAACACTATGCGTGTTTATTGAGCTTACACCTTTAACCCTTTAAACTCCACAACATAATCCCCAGTGTTGGGGATGCGCATGCGCGACGAACGGTGATGGCTGCTTAATATTGACGGTCCACCTCAGATGTCCGTTTTTCTAAATTATTTTTCCCTACTAAGTACTTCCCTTGTTCTAGAGATATTCCAGATGGCATCCAAATGGGAATTAATTCACTCACCTGCTAAGAAAAGCCGAAAGACGACGAGCGCCTTCATGATGCCATTGCCGAGATGCTAGACAAGCAACTAAGCGCCATAAAGTTAAGCATGATGCAGATTGTTTGTGAGGACAATTTCTACGCATCTGGATTCGTTGGAAAAGGATGTAAAATCGTTCAGCGACAGATTTGACTATATGCAGGCCATGGTCTGAGATGTACGAAGACAAGTCTAGACAAAATAATCTAAGGCTGGTGGGCCTGCTCGAAGGAGCTGAAGGAGGGAATGCAATCCAGTTCTTGCAGACCCACATTCAGAAGTGGATACCGGCCTTACAAGGGAAGACAATTAAGATTGAACGTGTGCAACATTTGTACGCGAACAAGGATTCTTCCAGGAAAAAAGCGTGCACTTTAATCTTTAAGCTCCTCCGCTACAACGACCGACAAGCGATCCTGCAGGGAGCTAGAAACTCGTCATCGCTGAGTTACGAAGGAGGCAACTTACGGTTCTTTCCAGACTTCAGCAAGGGAACGTCTCAAAAAAGGAAAGCAATGGCTGAAGGAAGAAAACGTCTCCAACAACTAGGCATTGAGTCATTCCTGCTCTACCCTGCGCTAGTCAAAGTGCGAAATGGCCAGGAGCAGTTGCTTTTCAAATCCCCGGGAGACCTTGAGAGGTTTGTCACATCTCTAGGTGCCACTACGGAGATGAATACCGCCTCATCTGCAGAGATGTCTAAAGACTAAACATGGTCTTTTTGGTTGATGTGATAGCTTTTTAAGTAGGGATATAAGTTTATGTATCGCTGTGATGGACATCCGGATGTGCGGGACGCTGGCATCTGAGTATATCCACGTAGTTCGAGTGCATGGCCTCGAATAGTTTTACTTTCCAGGCAGGTAAGAGGGTGTGTTTTACCTCTCTGCATGCTGCCTACAGTAGTATGTTATTAGGTTCTTTGGTTAGTTTAACCATTACATTGTTAGAAATACCAGGGTTTGCAGTATTTGTTTGTAATATTATTTATGTGTTTCGAAGGGGTGGGCTTATTGTCGATGGGTATGGTCGCCATGGTTCGCTTTGCCTCTTGTTTGTTTATACCGTGACTGTTCCAGGATGAGGGATTTTAATGTGATATCGTGGAATGTCAATGGTTTGAATTCTCCCATAAAAAGATCAAAATGCCTAGATTATTTACATCGCAAGCGAGCTGACAGTCTTATATAAGAATCCCACCTTAAGGCCTCTGATGCGACTTTGTGTCAGAATAGACATTTTAAATTTATAGCTTCCTCGTCTCGTAATAGTGCTTCAAGAGGAGTTGTTATACTTCAGAACAGAAGATTACCATTTCTAATAGAGAAAACGGGAGGGGATGAAAATGGGTGGTTTGCATATGCCTCGGGATCATGGTATAATTAAAAAAAAAAAAAAAAAAAAATTCTCTGTTTATTCCCCTAATAAAAATGACAGGTTTCTTCCCAGCCCTTACCAAATTCCTCCTTAGTTTTGCTGATTGCAATTTGGTTGTTGGCATGGACGCTAATGCAGTTTGTAATCCCTTAATTGATAGATCTTTTTCTACTGTACATGGGGATCAGGCTTCTCAGTCATTAAATGATCTTATTGTGGATAATGACCTGTGTGATATCTGGAGAGTAAAGAATGAGAACTGTAGGGACTATACATTTTACTCTGCACGTCATAAATCATTTTCCAGGTTAGATTATATTTTAATTTCTACATACCTTACTCAGTGTGTAAACCACACTGATAGCCTACCCATTCTGATCTCAGATCACTCCGCTGTAGTTTGTAATCTGTCTTCTCTAATTATACCTCAAAGTACAAAAAGATGCCGTTTTAATACCCTTGTCATGTCATTTAATAACCCTTTTGCAAAACGAAGACTTTGTTAAACAGCTACATTCCAATTTGACTTTGTTTCTTAAAGAAAACATACACTCATTTATTAATCCACAAATACTATGGGAAACAACTAAATGCTTTTCGAGAGGAAACTGTATTTCTTTTGCTTCTTATATAAATAAATCCAGAGCAAAAGAAATATCTCACCTTGAGGGCCAGATTAAATTATTAGAGAAGGATCTTAAAAAAACTTTTACGGAAAAGAAGAGTAGGATTTTAGGGAATTTAAGAACTGATTATAAAGCAATTTTACAAAAAAAAATTTCCCGTATACTGCTCTAAACAAAACTACTATTTTATTGGAGAACAGCCCAGTAAACTAATGGCTTTAAGCTAATGGCCTAGCACAATGAGGCTCTCCCCTCAATAACAGTAATTAAGGATAGTGCAGGCGACCTTCATACAGCTCCGGGAGAGGTGAACAGGATATTTAAAGAATTTTACGAGCATCTTGTAAGGTTCCACCCACTAGCCCAACGACGGCATCTAGTGGTCTGGTCGAAGGTATTTCGCGTGTACGTCCTCTGGCACTTCTGTAAAATCCATCTTAATTTAATACAACTTTGGTTTCTAATTCAATTCTGACTTTGTAAATAATTGTATCTGACTCCAATTATAACTGACTCTTAGTTTCACAATCTTTCCGATGTAACAGCTGATCATGAGATTAGCTGTGCTTTAATTTAGGTCTTTGATCATTCTGGATACCTCATAATGTCAATTATTCGTTCATTACGGACCTAACACCACTTAGAGAATTTCGCAGAGCGGCCGTCTGCGTTCTCACGACATAAATTCGCCAGTTTATGATTCTTAGTCAGAGGGTGCAGAGTTTACTAATGCATTTGAGTCGAACCGCCACATGCTTGTTCATACAAAAATACAGCTTTCTTAGTCACGATACTGCAACTTGCTAATTCAATAACAGACAAACTCAAAAAGTCCCATGATGTGCTCCCATGCTCCTTTCATGGGGCTCTCTAGTTTGACCTGTCCTGACGCAAATTTACGGAAGTGAAGGACTCTAATAATCTACTAGTCATAATGATTTTAGAGGAATCCAAGATAAATCAAGATTAACATTTATTGTTTTTGCCAGGCAGGATAAATCTTCAATTAAAAGAATTACAAAGAATACATCACACAACTGATCAGCATAAAATGCAAAGTACAATTCACAACAAAATATTAAAAGTCAGCATACCTGGCAAATATAGAGATACACACAGCAATTGTGTGGAAAGTTCTGAATGCAGATGCTTCCCTGAGTGGTTTGCCAAATCCCTTTAAATACCCCAAGTTATAACAAAAGGGCTATAAACATTTAGCACCCAAATATTTATGCAGCTTTTGCTGGACCTTTTCTCGTGCCCCAAAGGGTCACACGCCTGGTTTTGGGGATCCAAGCAAATGGTTAATAAGAATCTTTATCGGGACATCTCCCACCCCAGGAGAACAGGTTTTGTTTTCTTTATTCTTGTCTGTTCTATTGTTGTGGGAGTGAAACACTCTTACCAATCGCACCAGAAGTATTTACATTGATGTCACTTAAAACAACTAAGATAGCAGATTTGTGAGACTTGCATGGCCTGAAGGGAAGGAGAGGGTGTGAGGAGTCAGGAACTCAGCATGGGGGGGAAGAGAGGAGGTTGAACCAGGTGTTGTCCTGTGCTCTTTCTCGCAGATCCTCTCTTCAGATTAGAGAGTTTTATTGTTTTATTTCAGGATAGGAATCTTGAATTCAGTAATTCAGTCTTAGTAAAAATCCATCCTTACAATCTCTACAGATCAGAGGTGGGAATGGACGAACAACCTGGTATTAAATTTTTGTCAAAACTAAATCTCTCTCACCTAAATGACGAGCAACAGACTTCTCTTGATTCTCCAATAGAATTGAAAGTACTAAAGGAGGCTTTGGAGTCGAAGAATAAGGGTAAGGCACCTGGTCTGGATGGTTTACCCCCGGAGCTGTATTTGGTGTTATGGGATCTAATTGCACCACTATTTCTCGACTCTATAAATTTTGCGATAGATACAGGTAATTTTCACAGAGATCAGAATACTGCCCATATCTCTCTGGTTCTGAAAAAAGGGAAAAAACCCCTTTGCTGTTCAAGCTAAAGGCCGATTTCATTAATTGGTACGGATGCTAAGGTATACGCTAAAGTTCTAGCCCATTGTTTTGGAACAGTTGCGAGTTCCTTAATCTCCCATGACCAGACAGGATTTCTCATGGGACATTTTGCTATGGATAATGTAAGACGCCTTTTGAACATTATTGACTCATCTGATCTGACAAATGAACAACGCGCTATCCTCTCACTAGACGCTGAGAAAGCCTTCGACTGGGTTGAGTGGAGATACTTATGGTCTGTCTTAACTCGACTCGGTTTTGGCTCTCGTTTTATTCACATGATCCAGACTCTCTATACTAACTCTTCCGCACAGGTTTCTACAGGTTTATGCTGCTCAACCACTTTTCAGTTGAAGAGAGGCACGAGACAGGGTTGCCCATTGCCCATTGCTATTTGCAATCTCATTAGAGCCTTTGGCGCAGGCAATTCGTCAGGATCACATAATCTCCCCTATAACTATAGGCTGTTCCAAACATTATATTTCTCTCTTTGCGGACAATATCTTGCTGTATATGTCTAACCTTTCCACTTCACTCTCCCAATGCCAAATATGCCACTGCCCCATACGCTCTTTCAGAGGAGTCGCAGAACACATGGAGGAAATTGTGCTGTTCTGCTGCAGTTGCGGAGAATGGTAAGTAACAGCGAGGAATGGATACTGCACTGAGATGTTTAAGCTCGTTTTCCCAGTTGAGCCAGGCAGCCTGAAGGTTTAGTGGTAGATCTGGGTCATCCCAGTCTCTCTTTTTAGCCCACAGCTGTTGGATGATCACCTTCGCTCTGGTAGTGAATGGTAGAATGAACCCCAGTGGATCATATTGGGATGCCAACACCTAATGGGCAGCTCTTATAGTCAGTGTTGCATGCTCAATGGGCCGATAATGATAGCCGAGGGTATCAGTTGCACAATTCCACCTGAGGCCCAATGTGGGCTCCATCGGGTCAACGTGGTTTTGAACTAACCACTGCTCTGTGGTAGAGGAGCGGGCTTCAGTAGGAAGATGAGCTATCACCACTGGATGACTGCTAGCCCACTGTCTGAGATTAAACCCTCCTTCTGCTAACATGCTGCGTAGTTGGTCCACTGTTTGTTTAACTGCCGCAACAGTAGGAAAGCTTGTTAAGCAGTTGTTCACGTAGAAGCTCTGGTGTACTATATCTTGCAACCCTGGATATTTGGCTTCAGAATTGCGAGCATGATGCTCATCAGGAGACAGATCTGATGGAACATACCCTTGATATCGGCACTTACAGCCACATGATGCTGCCTGAATCTTAGCAGGACGCCCAACAGTGATGGTCCAAGCATAGGACCTGGCAGGAGTTGATCGTTAAGAGATAGCCATTGGTGTCTGATCGAACAGTTGAAAACCAGTCGTGGCTTGTTGTTATGGCTTACCAGATGGTGGGGCAGGTACCATGACTCGTCTGACTCGTCCGACATATCCTGCCTTGATAAGCTTGGTAATCTCTCCTGAATAGATTGAGGCCTTCTCAGAGTCTTTACAGAGTCTCCTTTCAGTACTCCTCAGATTTGCAAGAACGGATTGCATTGAGCCTTTGAGTTTAAGTGCACCTAGTTTCCACAGAAGAGGGTTGGCGTAACATTGTACTCCCTTTACATTGACCTGCTGCATTTGGGACTCAAGCAGACCCATAGCCTCTTTGTCTTGCCTAGATCAGACAACCAGTTTCTCATTACAAAAGGGCAGCACAACCAGTTGCCATAACCATTCCACATTTCTGTAGAGAAGATTGTCTGGGTGGGAGGTGGAGAGGAAGAAACACTGCTGCACTGGTGCATGGTCTGTAGTACACATTGCTGCTCCTTGGAGAGCCCACCCAAGAGCTGTATGGACTGCTACTAGACCCCCTCTGGTGCCTTGGTGAATAGGCTCTTCAGCAGTGATGAGGTGAACTTGGTCTGAACCTATGAGCACCAGCACATGTACCTTGTGAAATGGATGTAGCGGGACTCCCCTTAGATGTGCATACCGTCTCTGAAGAGTCTGAACTGTCCCACCTGATCAAGACCAGAGGCTGTGAATGCTCCCAGCACCTGATATCATTTCTCTGGGTTACCTGTTGGGGAGATTTCAAAGGTGGTCTTGAAGCCACTGAGATGAGTAGTGTCTGGTCAGACTGTACGAAGGGCTAAAATCTCAGGTTCACCTTTCAGCTGGAGCTGCTGGACAGCAGTGGGTAGGATCATGGTACGCTGCGCTCCGTCATCTAATATAGCATAAGTCTCCAATGTCTTTGTTTTATGGTGTAGCAGCACTGGTACCACTTTCAGGAGGACTCTGCCTGATGTAATGGTGGGTAGGAGGTAGATACAGCTCTCAGAGGTAGCTGTTGATGTGTCAGTTGCATGAGTTTGGGCCACACCATGAAGCACTTGAAGGTGAATACCACCACAGTCACTGCAGGGTTTCTTTAGATTGCATACCTCAGGTATAAGGAACGAGCACAATTCCAACAGTGCTTCCACTCTGAGATCCACTTGCAAAGTTCAGCAACTGACTGTTCTTTGATACTGCTGCATCGAGTGATGTAGTGGTCTTTGCTGCTACAGAAGAGACAGTTGACTTTGGGTGACGTTCTCTTCCAAGACACCTTAGGACTGAGGGGAGTTGCTTTAGCCTCTGTGGGTGCTGCACCATGATACAAGGCTGTACTTTGGCTTCTAGGTTTAACCACAGTCTTTTCCGTTGCACTGCTTGGAGATTTCTCATATTGGTAGCGTTGCACTAACCTACTAGACAGTCTTTGTTGCTAAGCCTTGACTTGGAGCCATCCAGCAAAGTCTTGTAGGTTGTACAGGTTGATATTTGGGAAATTGAGCTTTCCATGCAGCTGGAGAAACTCTATGAAGCCATCTCTTAAGTACTTGGGCAGCTTACTGAGCAAGCGATCTACATGTGAGCAGCAGTTCAAGCCCATCCCTCTGGGTCCCTCCAAAGATAACAGCATACTCACTAAGAGGTGGACACGGGGAGCGAAACTCTCAGCACCTCTGGTGCTGTGAGGATTGCTGCTATTTCACTCTGAGCCAGCTGGTGTGGTTGACCATATTGCAACTGAAGAGCTTGCATAGCTGCTGAGTATGGATATGGATGATGGTGGCAGGATTGGCCAATCATCTGTGCCTCAGGCAGTTTGAGGTTTTCCAGCCAAATGTGGTACTTGTATTTCTCATCTAGCTCTGCATGAGGTTCCAGAAGGTTGTCCAGTGCTAACTTCAGGTTAGCGAATTCCCTTTCATTGTCATTCATGAAATCAGGAATCTTTGGCTGGGGCACAGCATGCAAAGGGTGGTGAGGCACAAAGTATTCTAGTTGCTTCAGTGGCTGGTTCAATGACTGTTCAGGAATGTTCATGGTAGGAACTGAAGCACTGTACAGAGTTTGAGGCACTGATGCTCCTGGAGGCATTGGAGTATATTGAGGAACTGAAAAACTTGATGCAGGTGGAGCAGTGACAGGTTGTCGTGGAGAAGGTGCCACTGTTGTATAGACGTATGGCAGACTGAGATGCTGGTAGGTTGGTGTGGGTGCTACTAGCTGTGGCTGCACCTGAGGCTGAAAGGCTTTCCCACCATCCTCTAGCTGTGGCTGCACCTGAGGCTGAAAGGCTTTCCCACCATCCTCATAAGGAAGAAACTGTTTAGTGAACAGTAGTGGCACAGTCTCTGCTCTGCGTTTTTCATACTGATTCAGTTTACTGTGAAGTGCAGCCATATCAGCATCCTCATCCTTTTCCTTATCAGAAATGGACTTCAAGAATTTTCTCAGTGAACTCATGCTAAACAAGTCCGTGGAGCTTGTGTCTGAGTGCTTACCCTGGCTGGAGACTGGTCGTGACTGACTAGTGGGGCTCACTGCGGCTGCTGCTCCTCTCTGCTCCGCTGGCACCTCTACTGTAGGTGGGGAGGAAAGTGCAGGTCAGTGATGGCCATAGTCAAAAAGATACTCCTCCAGATGCTTGGGTGTGCGACGCGGCCTGTCTGACGTCTCAGCATGAGGTAGAGAGGTGGCTTGCTCTTCCGATGACATCACTGCAGCAGTCAATAGCTCCGGCTCGAAGGACCAATGTTGGGAATTGTCCCACTGAAAGCTGGTGTATATGTTATTGACCACTACAGAACTCTGGTCAGGGAGTGTTTATTGTGTTTATTACACAAGAGTGACCATATACACATAGAAGTGTACTTGAGGTAGTTTTCTGAAATAAATAAAATATCAGAAATAAATACTAATTTTCTAAATATAATCAACAACTTAACAGATTACAAACTCAGTGATAAACAACCTTACATAATGAACTGATATATAAATATGACCAAGAAATATATCAGCATGAGTCAGCAATATTAAACTGCGTAGTGTAATAAAGATTACAAAACCCACAAAATATGAATTATATAGGAAAATGAGACTGTATTATTAATACAGGCAGTAATAATGGCAACCATAGATATTATCCTACTGAGAAATGTTACACTTTAAGTGAATAAGTTTAGTAAACATTAACAACACTAGCCGCAATGCTAGTGGGACAAATCCACTCATTAAACAGAATCAAATTACACTCAGAAAGATCGAGAAGCATAAAGGACATAATGAACACTGTAAGCTAATGCTACTGCAATACAGTGTAACAATCTGCATTAACAACAATATACATTGAATTAAAACGTACTTGTCATTAACTTTCTTTTGCACATAAAGGCTGCACTTTAGTGAGAGCATGCGATCTGACTGCTCTGCTGGAGTGATAGTGAATAGGCAGTTATGCTAAGCTCATACATGTAGGAAACACTGCACTACGTTACTTACATAAGTCATAACTTAAAACGTCACACACATAGCAAACTTTAAACTTAAAAGGAGAGAATTCACAACATTAGGAATTCAGATCTTTCCCACACTGCAGGCTGTTGTCAAGCAAAATTATATCTCTTTATTCACTGCTATTAGACAAGACCTACAGAGATGGGGTGCTCTTCTAGTTTCACTACAAGGCAGGATCGCAATCATCAAAATTAATATCCTTCCTAGACTTTTATTTTTGTTTTCCATGATCCCTCTTTCTCCTTATAGAAACTTTTTTAAAGAAATCAACTTCTTGATTATAAAATTCATTTGGAACAAGAAACGCCCAAGAATTAAACTCAAAACGCTACAGAGAAGGCCTGACAAAGGAGGTTTAGCACTTCCAAACTTCCAGTTGTATTTCTGGGCATGTCAGCTGCGCTCTCTCAAGATTTGGTTAGAGATTGATACAAAGATCGCCTTGCGTGATATGGAAGCATCGGCAGTGCTTCCTCATCGGCTTCAGGATGTGTTATTTACAGGTTTACCAAAGAAAGCCCAGAAGTTTAGAAACACAATCGTGGGTAATTCTCTTCAGATTTGGCGCGATGTCTGCAATTTTATGGGAAGTTTTATTAAGTTTACAACTGAATCGCCGATTTGGCATAATCATCACTTACAATCTGGTAACAAACCCCTTGTTTTCAAGTCATGGTCTGATCAAGATGTACATGTTCTGGGTGATATATTCAACAATCACGGATTAAGGTCCTTTCAAGAACTGAAAGACTGCTATAATCTTCCTGGTCATTCCTACTTTCTGTATTTAAGGTTGTGAAGCGCAATGTGTGCATATGGCGTACCGTGGAACTGTAACCTGGACTCTCATCCTCTGTTGGACTGTGTGAATTTTTCTCAGGCACGAGGGGCAGTGTCATTCATTTATAACAGATTACTCAAGCAGTGCTGTGGCACACTCCCTATCACTACTATATGACGTTTCTAATGACGTTGAAAAATCTTGCCCACCAACTAATACACTACAAACTAATCCACAAGGCTTACGCTACTCCATATGTCCTGCACAAAATGAAGTGCTTGCCTACCCCTTTTTGCTTACTTTGTAATTCACATACCGTGGGGACCTATATGCACATGTTTTATGAGTGTCAACATATTGATACATTTTGGGATAAGGTTTTTCAAGTCTTGACAGAGCTGTGTGACATGGTTGTCTTTAAACATCCCAGTCTTTGTCTGTTGAATAATGATAGTGAGCTCAATCTGAATGTCAACCAGTGAAGGATCCTTCACACTGCTCTAACTGCGGCCAAAAAGATAATTTTTTTTAATCTGGCATGAACCCACATCCCCAGCATTTAAAATGTGGCTTATAGAACTCAAAAATATTGCATTGTTAGAATGCACAACAGCAAGAATTAATAAAGCCAAACCTAAAACACTTAAGGCATGGGCAGAATTTATTAGGAAAATCTCCCATATAATATCTCATTAGAGCAGCTGTACTGTTCGCTCTATAAGTCCAGGAAGAAGGAGCAGTTGGAATCTTAGATCCGTGCTGGTGCTATCTACTCAACCCCCCTCCCCCCTCCTTCTCCTCATTTTATTTATTGTTATCCATCTATTATTATTGTTATTTATTTTATTTTTTACATATGCAAACCCTAGTTTTGTATATAGTTAAGCTGTGACACACATGTTGACCATGTTCTATTCTGCAATAAAAGATAAAATAAAATAAAATAAAATAAAATAAATGAACTAATGATTTAATGAACACTTATATGTGTCTACACTACAGAGTATTAGAGTAACACTGAAACAGTGTTGAAGTTAATGAGATAATTCAGTTATGAATTAAGTGATGATTGAGAATTAGTGACAAACACCTGCTGTTAACAAGCAGAATCACTGAAGGAAAAGAAACAACAAGAACAGAAAAAAGACAAGCAGAAACACAAGAACTACAACTGACTTCCAGCCACAGCCTTAGATGAAATCAACTGAGGATAAAAGAAGACATTAAATCGCTCAATATCTCAGCAGAGGAGAGTTAAACAACACAAATAATAGGTAACACTTTAGATTACAGCCCGGAAAGTACTGCGTAATTACAACGAATTTACAGCATAACTTTCAATAATTATAGTGTACCTATAAAGTAAATATGTGTAAGTATAGGGGAACAATATGTAAAGTCTTGGGAATAAAGGGGTAACAACCAGGAAAATAACAAATTATTTACACTGTAAGTAGGCCTATTTTAGAACTAAGGGGTACTTATACTATTATGATAGACAACAATCTTACGTTTGGGAGCAATTTAGCGAGAAAGTGCACTGATTAAGTTGTTTCAAGGAAAGTAGAAAGAACGATTGCAATCTTTTTGAATACATTGGGAAATATACTTTTGTTTCATGTAGTTACAGGGTAAGTATGACATTGCAGTCTGTAAATTAAAGTGGTGCTTGTTACACTCTTGTTTCATGTAGTTACAGGGTAAGTAATAAAAAAAAATTTAAAACGTAAACAATCTGATATCACTGCCTCCGAAACCTTTATTTGAAAAACAACTTAGTTAAAAACAGGTCTACAGCACTTATTATTCATTTATTCATTTTTTAAAATCAACTTTTCATTTCAAATTCTAAAGTCCTGACAGAAAGTAACACATTTTGTCTCTTTTTTTGTTGTTGTTGTTGCTCTTGCTTGGCTTCCTCCACCTCTTGTTTCTCAACTGTTGAATCTTAAGAAGGAATCCAATTAAAAGAAAATACAGTACACCCAGAAATGTTCTCATGGTTTAGGCTATTCATCTTTTCGCTTCCGACCAACTGTCACCAGCGCCTGCATGAGAGTCGACTTTGCGTTCGACGAAGCATATTGTAATGAGCACCATGAAGCTTTCATGACGTTCTCGCGGGAGATTTATGTGAAACTAGCGTGAGAACTGCCGTCTCTGTTATTCTGTTTTATTTGTTTCTCATTCTCATTATCTGTTATTCTGTGTATTTTGTTGTGAGCATTAATAAAAAAAAAAACTGACGGCATCCGACATCCGCGTGACTTTTCGCCTGAGTTTCTCGGCACGCTTATGTCACGCCTCAAGTTACGTCAAGCATGAACTCTCAACCCTCTCATGCACGCGCAGGTGACAGTTGGTCGAAAGTTTAAAATTTTAAAGTATTTGGTATTTTTCTGACAAATACGTATCGTTTCACTTCAGAAGACATTGATTCATCCATTGGGGTCGTATGGATTACTGTGGCTTACTGTGGAACACATGGGCTTGCATTATAAAGCGTTCCCAGATATTATTTATTTTTCTAAAAACCTTTGTTTGTGTTCATCTTAAGAAGGAAAGTCGTATACATCTCAGATGGCATGAGGGTAAAAGATGAGTAAACGGTGAGCACATTTCCGGGTGTACTGTAGCCTATTTTCTTTTAATACAGAATCGCAAATGACATGGGATTCCCGGGAAAGAAAGAAAAAGAAGAAGAGGAACAAGAGGTGGAGGAAGCCAAGCAAAAGAAATGAATAAGAAGTGTTGTAACTCTAAATCTGTTTTGAAATAAGTTCCCGAGTGATATCAGATTGTTTGCGGGGGTTTTTTTATTACTTACCCTGTAACTATATGAAACAAGAGTGTAACAAAAGTATATTTCCCCATGTATTACTTGCCTTTAAACAACTTAATCAGTGCACTTTCTCGCTAAATTGCTCCCAAACGTAAGATTGTTGTCTATCATAATAGTATAAGTACCCCTTAGTTCTAAAATACTTTACTGTTTCCCTTATGCTTACATGTTCTTACTTTATAGGTACACTATAATTATCAAAAGTTACGCTGTAAATTTGTTGTAATTACGCAGTATTTTCCGGGCTGTAATCTAAAGCGTTACCAAATAATATTACCAGCTTCACTTATTACTAACCAGATTAACTTTATTTATGTCAGACATCTACAGAAGCTCTTATTGAGAATTAACAGAGCTTCAGATGTTGTTTTATTGTTTTGTTTGACGTTGTCACAGTCACTGTCTGTCTCACCTTCCCCGGACTCTATTTCCCAGCATCCCTCCTGTTCCTCACATGCACTCACTCACCAGTCACCTGAACCTGCAAACCATCTACTCATCAGCACAGTTGTATAAAGACACACTTCACCACTGCACTGGGTCTGGTCTTGTCAATGGAAAGCTCAACGTTACACGTACCTGGACTACTTTCCTGCTACTTAACCGAGCCATCCTGATCTTCTTTATCCCGTCCACCTTCGTCTGTCCTTCATCCATTGCTGATTCCATTCCTACAAAGAGACATTCCTCTATTACTATCAAGCTAAGTGACTGTTCATAAGTGCTTGTCCCATTACTCACCTGCATTCTCCAGTCTGCCAGTTTCCATGCCTCTGATCAAAATAAACTACCTGTTATACGCTTACCTGTCTGCCTCCGTCTGTGTCCCTGGCAGACGTTACCATGATGGAGGTCAGTGCTCGCTTTAGTTGTGCTCTTGACACTTGACTTGTAACGTTAATTTCTCTTCGGTTGCTATAAATGTGTTTTTTTTCTCCTAAGACACACTTGTTATGGCATGAAGAAGCTAAAAGAAAATATAATAGTGTGTTGTTGGTTATGTTTTGTTTATGACATGATCATTATATAATGCTTAATTCACTGAACTTATCCAGTGTCTAATCCATTATCACAATTTTTTTTTTTTTTTTTCATTTTCAAATTTTTGATCTATGGCATCACTTAGATTCACACAGACATCAAAAATCATCATATGAATCTCAACAATGGTGACAATCAACAAAAAAGATAAACAGATCAACTCTGAACATCACAGAACACACTACTAAAAGTCAAACAACAACAGCAAAAATAAAGGCAAACAGTAAGAATTAAAGAAAATAACCAGGCAATTCAGCTGCATAATTTATTCATGCCGCAATGCGTGCTGGGCGCTATGGATGATTTTAGTACTATGCTGGTACCCAGCATGCATTGCGGCATGAAGCTTTTGATTGTCACCATTGTTGTGATTCATACGCCGATTCTTGATGTCTGTGTGACTCTTTCAATAGTTTAAAATGTTTTGAGCACAAACTGTATTCAGAAATTCTTCATATTATCTGGTTGTAACAGCGCTGATGGATCTTATGTGTAGAATTACCATAATAAAAGTATAAAACATCACCTATATAATAATAGATTAGTCTCTGATGAGATCAATATCAAGCCATAAAATGATGATTGCAAGCATTAATAATTGGCAAACAGCATCTGATCACATTTTCTTTTTTGCCATAACAAATGTGTTTTAAAAACACAGTTATAAAAAAAAAAATTAAATAATCAAGGGTCAAGAGCACCAATAAAGCAAACGCTGACCTCCATCATGGTAACGTCAAATGAAACCATCTAAACCTCTGTTAAATCTCAATAAGAACTGTAGATGTGTAACAGAAATAAAGTCAGTCTGGTTAGTAATAAGTGAAGGTGGTAATGCTGTATGTAGAGTTGTTTAATCAGACCTTTGAGAGTTTTAATGTCTTCTTTTATCTGCAGTTGATTTAATCTTTTTCTGTTCTTGTTGTTTCTCTTTCCTTCATTGAATCTGCTTATTAACAGCAGGTGTTTATCAGTGTCTGAATATACACACACGTGTTTTAATGTAGGGAATAGTGAATGAGGGTATAGGGTGTGATTTGGCACAGCCTCAGAGTGTCGAATTTGAGCACTGTTAATTCACGGTATATTGCTGTAGGCTACTTTCTCGAAAACGTCACATATTACCCAGAATGCATTGTTTTCTATAGTATATTACTGTTTGGAAATGGAAAACAGCCTGTTACTGTCGAAACTTGTAAAGATGTGCAGAGACACTGCATCACTCATCAGCATGATTGTGTCAATGACTAAATGGGCCCAGGAATACTTCCAGAAACCACTGTCAGTAAACACAATCCACCATGCCATCTGCAGATGCCAACTAAAGCTCTGTCATGCAAAAAGGAAGCCATATGTGAACATGGTCCAGAAGTGCTGTCGTGTCCTGTGGGCCAAGGCTCATTTAAAATGGACTGTTTCAAAGTGGAAAAGTGTTCTATTGTCAGACGAGTCCAAATTTGACATTCTTGTTGGAAATCACAGTGTCCTCCGGGCTAAAGAGGATGGAGACCTTCCAGCGTGTTATCAGCGTTCAGTTCAAAAGCCAGCATCTCTGATGGTATGGGGGTGCATAAGTGCATATGGTTTGGGCAGCTTGCACTATGAATGCTGAAAGGTATATAAAGGTTTTAGAGCAACATATGTTCCCCTCTAGACGACGTCTATTTCAGGGAAGGTCTTGCGTATTTCAGCAGAACAATGCAAAACCACATACTGCAGCTATTACAACAGCATGACTTTGTTGTAGAAGAGTCCAGGTGCTGAATTGGCCTGCCTGCAGTCTAGATCTTTCACCTATAGAGAAAAATACGTCAAAGACAACCACGAACTCTTCAGCAGCTGGAAATCTATATCGGGCAAGAATGGGACCAAATTTCAACACCAAAACTCCAGAAACACATTACTTCAATGCCCAGACGTCTTCACGCTGTTTTGAAAAGAAAAGGAGATGCTACAGCATGGTAAATAGAGACTGAAAATGGCATAAAAGGTTTTTAGTTCTGTTCTAACACATTAAGCTTTTTCAATTACCTTATTAGGCAATTCAGTACAAAAAAAATGAATTAAAATTATGCAAATCAAGCATAACAAAGCATTGCTTTACTGAATAGCTCCTGAAATGCCAGAAATGTCATAACATTATGCTGATAGTTTTTAATTTAATATATTAATTGCATTATTCAGAACACTAAATGAATGTTGCCATTTACTTTGAGACTACTTTGAGACAGCAATGTTAAATGGCACAATCCTCACAACAAATAACAAATAATTTAATGGCAGTCATTTTAAACAGCAATAAAAATGTCTCCAGTGGTTTAAGTGCTTTAAATAAATAGCATATATACAGTTAGCACAGACTGCAAACAGAAAACAACCTTGGGTCATTAGAGATTCATAAAGTGACATGAAGCTGGATTATCACTTGAGATGCTACAGACTCTCAACGGAAAAAAAGGAGAGCAGAAAAAAGGGCAACACTCTAGAGAGCATTGTCAATTCCCTGACACTTCAAAGCATTGTACACGCCTGCAGTGTGGATCTTCGTAATTCAGCCATTTGTTGGAACAGCAAATTGCTTTCTTATTTTTCTAAGCCACCACTCTTGTTTAAACTTGGCTCACAAAGTGCAGGCTACAAAAAAGGAACGCCATGACAGCTTAAATATGGAAGTGCGACAGCAAATCTCCTTTTGAACAAAGATAAAAGGGTAAAACATTTGCCAGGGTGCTGCTAACAGTGTTTGACAAATGAGCCTTGTTCTCTACAAAAGCTGTATTCCTGGAGACAGAGCAAAGTCTAGATTCATGTGGACCGGCAAAGAGAAAGGCCAACCTCTAAACAGTGGTGACAATAAGGAGAAAGAAGAGAAAAGACATTAGCCTTTGATCAGCCGCAGCATTTAGCAACTTTCTTGACCTTCTCAGTAAGCCAGTGTCTGGAAAGTTTCGCTTTCCACCAAAAAAAGCCTCAAGGACAATATAAAACTTTTTTAACCCTTTCGTTCACTGGGATCACCAGTCACCATGTACTAGCACGACATCTTTGAAAAGGTCATAATTGTGAGCTAGCTCACATTTTAAAACTTACAAAAGAAATCTTATGGAAAATTATGCTAAATTCTGGAGTGATCACTTACAGACTGTCTGACAGCCAAGCGTGGATATGCATTATCCAACAGAGAGCTGATTATCACTGTGAGCATCCTGTGTTTACAAAGGAAATAAGACAGTGGGGATCGAAAAGTCTCATGTTGCTTTAAGAAGCTGTATATTATAATATAATATTAGAACAGAATAGAATAAGTTGCTTAAATTTTATTCTTATACCGTAGAGGTGTAATTTCTGCATCACTAATGGCACCAAATGTAATTGCTGACTATTTAAGACTATTTTTTAACAAATTTCGAATACTCTGCTTGTCTTTCAGATAGCCCTGCACCAAACTCATTCCATTGAGTGAAACAATGTTCAAAATTACACACTTTATTTTTAAAGCTGCAAGATAACAGATATTTTGTAGGGCTGTTAATTAAACAGCTCCATGGAGCACTACAAAATAAAACTAAATGCAGCAGTCTCAACATGTTTTTCGACCACACTCTTAGTCAAGTATTTTACAGTGTATAGGCTTGTGCAATGATAAAGAAACAGTTCATGTGACTACAGTGGTTCTACCTTAATATTATAAAGCGACGAGAATTTTTTGTGTGCCAAAAAACAAAATAGCAACTTTATTCAACAATATCTAGTGATGGGCGATTTCAAAACACTGCTTCATGAAGCTTCGAAGCTTTACGAATCTTTTGTTTCGAATCAGTGGTTCAGAGCGCGTATCAAACTGCCAAAGTCGTTTGAACTACTGAAGTTTCGAAACACTCATGACGCAACAAAGACTCGTTTACTGAAATCACGTGATTTTGGCGCTCGAAACAAAAGATTTGTCAAGCTTCATGAAGCAGTGTTTTCATTTATCACTAGATATTGTTGAATAAAGTCGCTATTTAGTTTTTCTTTGCCACACAAAAAGTATTCTCATCACTTTATAATATTAAGGTTGAACCACTGTAGTCACATGAACTGTTTTAAATATGTCTTTAGTACCTTTATGGGCATTGAAAAAGGAAATGATCTTGCTGGCAATGCAGGCCTTACTGAGCCATCAGATTTTATCAAAAATATCTTAATTTGTGTTCCGAAGATTAACGAAGGTCTTACGGGTGTAGAACAACATGAGGGTAAGTAATTAATGACTGAATTTTCATTTTTGGGTGAACTAAATCTTTAATTACTCATCTGCCACAATATTGTAAAGTTTTCTGTACAAATACAATATTTGCAATTAACAGCAACTGAAGTACACTACTGTTCAAAAGTCTGTGGTCAGTTTTTTTTTTTTTTTTTTTTTTAATGAAATTAACCCTTTAATTTAGCAAGGATGCATTAAATTGATCAAAAGTGACAGTAAATATATTTATTTAAATACAATGTTATTAATTAAATTGTTAAAATCTTTGTAACTAAAGATTTTTGTTTCAAATTAATCATGTTCTTTTTTACTTTTTATTCATCAAAGAATCCTGAAATAAATGTATCATGGTTTCCACAAAAAATATTAAGCAACACAACTGTTTTTAATATTGATAATAATAAGAAATGTTTCTTGAACATCAAATCATCATCATGTGACACTGGAGACTGGAACGATGATGCTTGTCATCAGAGGAATAAATTACAGTTTAAAATATATTAAAACAGAAAACAGTTTTTATAAATTGTAACAATATTACTGTTTTTACTGTATTTCTGATCAAATAAATGCAGCCTCTGTGAGCATAAGTGACTTCTTTTAAAAAAAATAATAATAATAAACAAATCCTACTGACCCCAGACTTTTGAACGGTTCTGTAATTAATGCACATCATGTAATTCATTTGATTAATTTAGAACTATTCAAATAAATTGAACTGAAATGAACTGAATTAAATTAATCAACTGACAGTCTTAATTATTCATGGTCATTTTCTATAAAGAAAATAAATTGCCAGAGAAAATACCTATGCAAAGCCTGATCGTGGCATGCTACACTGGACAGATGGAGATGGGATTTTCAGGAAATCCCTGGAAAACAAAGTCCAGTTCCCTGTGACAACGATAATTTACTTTCTGCTAACTAATGGAGCTCTCACATGGCTAATAAACTGTAAAGATGTATAGCCTTGGCTTAATCTAACATTTATAATGGCATCCCTGAACAAGGCTATTCTTGTGCTGCATGACAGTAGGAGGTCTGAAGGAGGAGATGCCCCTGTGCTCCCTGTATGGGGGGTTTCAGGGATCCCATACTCCATATGGAAGAGCTGGGAATGATGATGAGTTCAGAAAGTATATAAACAGCAGATCTGCTGTCTTGGAGCCTTTCCCAGCAACTGACAAAACAGTAATCTGGCACTTGCCCAAGACATTCGGTGTGCGGGAAATTTGGTGATATCGAGCCAGAACGCATCCAGCGGTAAGGGGTTAAAGTCGCTGCAAAGTAAGCCGTTCAACTTCCTTTCTGTACTAAGCAGGTATTGTCACGGTTCCATGACATTTCTATGCTACTTCTCTTGGCAAGTTATCTATGGACATTTGAAAAAGCACTCACACAGCTGAGATGAAGTTGGAACATTTTTCCAAGGAAGTCTAATTCCTTTATATGGGTAATTTCTCATGGATCGATGCCTTTCTTTTGCTGAAATGCATTTATCATGGACCCATTTTAGCAACATGAAGTCTAGCCAAGAATAGTTTTCCTGCTGAGCTCTTTTCAGTTATTTGTTCTATTCTCTTCTTTTCTTTTTGTTGTTGTGGTAATGATGGGGGCTGGAGGCTAATATTTTTGATGTAGAAACTGGTAGTGAACATATTAAAAGAGTTCTTAGTGTGTCTAGATGTTCTCAAGGCAAGTTAATTCAAAAGTTTATATGCACCATAATCACCTCTCTTCTAACTTCCTCCTTCTGACATGCCTCCAGCTGCACCACAGAACACCTCGAGTACAGTTACCTGCTGGTCTTTCATCTTCACATGTAAAATTTAGTTGAAATCTTCACTGCTGATGTGTCATTCTCTATGTTCAGGCCAACTCAATTACATCTGGTATTCTCACTGCTTGTCTTCTCTACAGAAACGCAGTTGAGGAAAATCTTGTCCATGTGCTCTGTGAATAAAGTTATGGGCCATCAGTATATGTCTTCAGTTCAATACAATGATTTCTTTTCAACAAAAATAACCCTATAGATGTCAAGTTGAAACCAACACAGCAGCCCACCAAATATCAAGATGAATGCGGAAAAGTGTTTCTGATCGGCTAAAAAAGTGTGACTCTTTTTTTGCTGTTCACATAGCCTTGGGTTGTCACACAGACAAGTGTGATTTCTCAGGACACCCATTTCAAAGATATCTGTCAAGTAAGGACATTATTACAAATAAATTGCTTACGGCACCTTTAAGCCAATAATTCACTGCACAAAAAACATTGTGGTTGACACAAACTACATTTATCCACATTAACATGTAAGTGATCCCGGATATAATGTACTCTGGTTATCTTGAAAAGTGTTGTTCATGGTTTTCAAGGATAAGGCCACATCAAGAATCCTGTTCATCTGCCTAATTTGGCTAGCTTCTACTAACTGAATACAGAATAGTTTCATTTGACATATAACAAGAAATATGGATTATCTCCTCCCTTTTAAAAGCTGATAAACCTATAACATTATATGCTTAAGTTGCATTTTATTATTTACATGTAGCATTCTTGCTTTCCTTGCTGTCTGTGACCCTAACATCTGATTCCCCTTTCAATATGTAAAGCGCTTTGAGTGCCCAGAAAAGCGCTATATAAATGTAAGGAAGTATTAATTAAATTGCTTCCCATACATTAGAGATATGTCAAGCCAGCAGATATACGCTCTTTGCCCCAACAATAGCACCATATGGCTATCAGAAAAGATAACAAGTAACACATTTACACCTACTCCTATTGTATTTTATAATCCCAGGGTCCTGAATAAGTGCTTGAACCTTCATTATTATGTTACTCATAAAATTTTTTTTTTTTTTTTTTTTTTTTTTTAAATCACTAATTACACTGGCAGTTGAAAGTTTGGAATAATTAAGGTAGTCTCTTCTGCTCACCAAGGCTGCAATTATTTGATGAAAAATCTGAAAAACAGCAATATAGTGAAATATTATTACAATTTTAAATAACTGTTTTCTATTCGAGTGTATTTTAATGTATTTTAAATGTAATTTATTGCTGTTATGACAAAACAAAATTTTCAGCATCATTACTCCAGTCTTCAGTGTCACATAATCCTTCAGAAATCATTCTAATATGCTGATTTGGTGCTCAGGGAACATTTCTTATTATTACCAATGTTGAAAACAGTTTTGCTGCTTTATATTTTTTGTAGAAATGGTATTACCATTCAAAAATTAAAAGTTTTATTATTTTATTAAGGATGCATTAAATTGATTCATGTGATAGTAAAGACATTTATAATGTTACAAAATATTTTTATTTCAAATAAATGCTGTTCCTTTTGAACTTTTTTTTTTTTTGAACTACTCCTCAAAGAATCCTGAAAGAGGTTTCCACAAAAATATTAAGCTGCAAAAAAAAAAAAAAAAAAAAATAATTGATAGTTTTATCATTGATAATACTACTATTATTAATTACTGAGCACCAATAAAAATTGATAGTTGAGTACTAAATCAGCACATTAGAATGATTTCTGAAGGATCAACTGACACTGAAGTCTAATGATGCTAAAAATTCAGCTTTGCCATCACTGGAACCATTACATTTTAAAATATATTATAATAGAAAACATTATTTTAAAATGTAACAATATTTCACAGTGCTACTGCTTTTACTTCATTTTTGATCAAATAAATTAAGCATTGGTACACAGTTTTCAAAAACATTAAAAAAATCATAATTATTCCAAACTTTTGACCACCAGTACATGTTACACACAGGGCCTAAAAATAACACTCGTCAAGCGCCAAATGCGAGTAAAAATTGGTGTTGGTGAGTATATGAAACTGTCAGTCCACCAGTTGGCCAATTTTTTTAATTCTAACAATGCAATGTTGCGACAACATGAACCTGAACAAACATGAACAACGCTCTGTTTACTGGTCAGATCATCACGAAAGTTTCAGCCTTTCCGATGTAAAAAATTAAGCGCTTGAACGTGCTAAAGTGAATTTGTCACTCACGCGCTGTGTGTGAAGTTTAAACACCCGATCCGAAGTGTGCGCCCTGAAAGCAGCGTGAGACAGTGCACAATGCTGAGCTCTCTTTCACGCCTTCCTGGCTTCAATAGACAAATTCATTCAAAATTATGTAAAAAAAAAAAAAAAAAGCCTGTCTCTGCAAGTATCCTGGTAAATATAGTAGGTTATGTCTTAAGTGAACGCAAACAGAAAACGCATGATCTGTAAGTGCATTCGCTCTTAAAGTGACAGCATCCTAATAATCCTGCTACTGTCTGCATTTTTAATGTTAACCAAACAACAGAGGGGGAAAAAAAAATCACTCACTGCTCTTAAACTTTAAAAAGAATATGAAGACTATGCAGTGTTTGATTAGCCTACTTTATTAAATTTCAGTTCCTGAAAACTATTAGACCTGCATGAAAAGCACTGTTTATTTAATTTGTATATTTGTTGTATTTGTGCCATCGCTTATAAAGTGATTGTTTGTTCTTATTTTATTACTGACCGTTGACTTATCTTTAAAAATGTAGACTATTAAATTCATATTAGTTAAGCTATAGTTTTAGCTGTGGTATCGAAATTGAAATAAAGTATTGTGAATTTTCACTAGTATCTAAAGTTTTGGTGTTATAACTGCCTGTTTTTGTGTCATGGCTGGTAAAAAATATTTTTGTCTGGTAAATTTTCAAAAAGTCACCAGCCATTGGCAGGTGTGGCAAAAAGTTAGTTTTAGGCCCTGGTTACATTTATATACACTGATGGTGGAGAAAAAACATCTGCCATTTGTCACTAGAAAATGTTCAGCATATATTTCCCCATGGGAATTTTTTGTCCGTGCAAAGAACATCCGATTTCAGATTAATGAATATTACACAGCGTGCGTGTAATACTCTGTACCAGGCATTGTGATTTGCAATGTGTTGAACGTATTACTACATTCTACTTACCATAATCTCTTCAAAGGCTGGGTGGGTAAAAGATCAAATCTAGAGGCTCATTTTTGCTGTCTGGTCCCACAATCCAATGTTGGCTGGCACTGGCAGTGCAGTCAGGACTCCTCCAGATGTGATGTTATCAGGAGGAATGACTTTATCTGATTAAAGAAGTCTGAGGAATAACCCAGAGCACAGAAGAGCTTACATTTCAGTTCCTCCTAGAGGATGTATGGCAACAGAAGGGGCATTAGACCGGCTGATCATATTGTGGATATTTGGTTAATTGCTATTATAAATCCTATTTAATGTTTTAGAGGCTTCATTAGCTCACAGCCCAAAATGTCTACCTTCATAATGACATTGATTTTTGATACCAGCATTGTGGGAATTACATTATTTCACATTGGAATGTGGTACTTTTTTGATACTTGACTTCATTTTTGAAATGCATGGCAATATGGCTGTGTCTCACTTAATGCTTGTTATAAAATTCATAATGACAAGTAATTCATCAGTTCAGAATTTAATACTGAAGTGATAAAATTTAAGCAGCAGCCTACAGAATGAAATCGTATTTTATACTGCTACGGAATATACCTACCAGTGCTATAGAAATGTATCATGAACAGATGCCAACACTTTATGGGCTTGTTATAATACGTCGTTGTAAAAGGATTTGGATAAGCCAGTAAATATAACTATGGCTACAAAAATCAATTTCTATGTACTATCAAATTCAGTGCACAAAGCTATAAAACCATAAACACAAAGCGCAAGGAATGCAAGGTCATTTATGAAAATTCTTATACATTTTTTGTGTGCTTTTATGATTTTTATTTGTTACCTATTCTTTATGAGGGTGCTATATAGTCTATAAAAAATACCAAATGTTATCAAATGTTCTACACAACTGTAAAGTCACTAGCATTCAGTACCAATTTTAATAGTCTGATTGTGTTTGTTAACATTAGTTAATGCACTGTGAAGTAACAAACAATGAATAACAATGGATTTTTATTAACTAACATTAACAAAGATTAATAAATACTGTAACAAATGTATTGCTCATTGTTCATGTTAGTTAATACATTAACTAATATTACTAATGTTAATGTTAAGTGTTACCAATACCAGAATGAAATTACTCAATCATGTACTTATAAATTGTGCATAATACAACCAGTAAAATATTCTTATTACTTATAGCCTTATAAGCTAACATATGCTCTTACAATCACAAAGATAATGAGCTCTGTAAAGCAAAATGTAACTGACCTTTTATTTCCCGTATCTCAGAATTCCACTGCTGATATCACACATCTTATTGCTTTACTAGAGTAGGATGTGGGTGGAGCACTAAACTAAAACAGGGCACAATTAAACAAAGCATGAGGAACTCGAGTTGTTATTATTGGGGCAGACATAGTGCATGAAATTAGTGAGCACAATATCAAGACATTTTCAATTATCCATCTTTACAGAAAATGTTTCAGCTTGCATTATCAAAAGCTCTCCCACTGAGTAATTCTGCACTTTTGAAGGCCAAACCCCAGGAGCCCGTAATACATGAGTGATCGGTCTGCAGTAGTCATGAATTAATTGAAGCTGCACTCTTTCTGCCGTCTGCTTTCATTTTTTGCAACAAAAGAAGAAAAAAACATTTGAAATAAGTTCTATGAGGCATGGAGGGAGGAACGGTCCACTGTGGTTCAGAGAATATGTTGTGTGAATCCAGCAGCAGGTATTCCCATGAGCATGGAGGAAGAATGCGTGGAATACAGCAGGTTTGAATGATTGAGAGTTATGGTCAAAATGCACCTGTTTCAATTCTGCAAACAGAGAGAGAGAGAGAGGGAGAGAGAGACTGTATAAATTAATCTAGTGAAGTTAGAATCGAATCCATGTAGAATTAATCCATCCTATGAGACAACCCATGTGCTTTGCAGAATCTTTCCTATGAGGATAAAGTCTCCCTTGAGAAATTCACTGCATGTAAGATATTTGGCATTTTTGAAAGCAGAATGTATCAGTGTTCAGTGGGTATCTAGGCTATGAAGGGGAAAAGACTCTGAATGTTTTAACAGTATTATAGAAAGTTACAACATTCTTATATATAGAAACTTAAAGGGTTAGTTCACCCAAAAATGACTTTTCTGTCATTAATTACTCACCCTCGTGTTGTTCCAAACCCATAGGACCTTTGTTCATCTTCGAATACAAATTAAAATATTTCTGATAAAATCCGAGAGGTATATGACTCGTCCATAGACAGCAATATCACCACTTTCAAGGTCCATAAAGGTACTAAAAACGTTGTTAAATCAGTTGACGTGACTGCAGTGGTTCAACCTTAATGTTATGAAGCGACGAGAATACTTTTTGTGCGCAAAAACAAAACAAAAATAACGACTTTATTCAATAATCCCTTCATTGTCATTATCCTAACGCAGGTGACGTAAGTAAGTACAGTGAAGGCTTCCGTGTTTACGTACAAATGCCGGCTCAGTATTGGCCAAAGCTAAACAACATATGAGAATGACACAGAAGAGAAGATATTGTTGAATAAAGTCATTATTTTTGTTTTGTTTTGTTCCAGGCTGTGACAGGTAGGTTTAGAGATAGGTTCCTGTGATGGGTAGTTTTAGGTATAGTGTAGGGAAGGGCCATACTACAGTGACTTTTTAGATTTTGTCAAACATTCTTATATATGACTTTTAAGATGTTGTCTTTGTGGGGTCTGACAGAAGGACCCCACAACGTCATAAATTCCTCATCTTACTATTGGACCCCACAAAGTAGTATAAACAAGGATGTGTGTTTCTCTGTGTGTGTGTATGTGTGTGTGTACTGGTCAGAAGTTTGGAATAATTAAGGACTTTTTAATGTTTTTAATGTTATGTCTCTTATGTTCACCAAGGCTGCATTTATTTGATCAAAAACAGAGTTAAAAATTTAATATTATTTCTTGTTTTCCACAGAACATACAGGTTTAGAATAACAATTCTTCATTTTTGGATGAACTATGCCTTTAGTTAACTTTATATAAAAAAAATAATAATAATAAAAAAAAATCAGCTCCCATCAGCCAATCCATTCAGTATTCAGTAATCAGCAAATAAGTAAACAAAACAAAATAGTGCTTTTAGTGCAAAGGCTTAATGTAATTGTACAACTGATTGAAAGCATCCATCGTCAGAATATGCAGATGCAGCCTTTGTTCCTCCCTAAATTTCACAGTAAAATTACTTCCTTTCACAACCTGAATATGTTAAATCTCATTTCTGCAAATGTAATATTTCTTCGGACAGTGTTCGACTGAAAAATTCATGCCATGAGCCACGGGTAAGTTTTCATTAGCAGAGCCTAAATCCCATGTATTATTAATGTGTGAGAAGAGCCTCTTCAGTTGAGAGAGGGACTCAAGATGTTGTATTCAATCTCCCTTAATATGTTTTGTACAAGACTGTGGTATTAGCATCACGAAGAAAAAAACAAAAAACAAAAAAAAAAACACAAAAAAAAAAACTGGAAGCCATCTCTATTTTTAACCCAAATAAACAACCTCCTCAGATTTAGCGCACTGATGGAAACTAACAGAGAGCAGCAGTGAAAGTTGTTTCTTGCATTTTTGCATTCTGTTCCAGCTTGTAATTGATTTTCAGAATGTTAAGTATTCAGTCTGTCTCATTAGCCAAGTATGACACATTTGTATGACAGCATGGCTGTTTTCCAAATCTAAATGAGGGTAGCATTGATTAAAATGAGTAGGATTGTTTTAGGTGAAAAATATTTCATATGCTTTGTTTGTTAAATGAAATACATCATGGTTGCGGAATTATTCATGTTCCCTGATGTCTTACGGACCTTGAACAGAGTTTATACCGCCTGAACATCACGCACTGTGCTTACATGGTTTTGCAATACAATGCCTGTTACGACTTACAAGCTTTGTGCATGTCCGGCTGCTCAAACATCCAGTAAGCATGAAATACTCTACAAAGTTTCCCCATTAAGCACGCTTTAGAGGTCGGTGAAAATGACAAGCTATTTATGAATAACCCATAGCCACTCAAACTAGCATGCATGCACTCCATCTGACATGCAAGTATGCTTTTGGTCTGGCAAGCAGCAGGCGGAAGCCTTTACAAGGGCAAAACAAGACAGATGCTGAGCACTTTGCAGGCCTTAATGAGAGGAGGCAGTGGACCATGAGGAGTAAAGGACAGGCCCCCTGAGAAAGAGCAGAGTGGGCTTACGAAGAACTGCTTAATGCCTTCAGGTCTCAGTTTAGCCCTGAGGATTGCAGGATCATCTGCCAGGCTCTAGTAGAGAAGAATGTAACAAAATGATCTCAGGGGTGAGGTGGCAGAGAGTTATGTCACATTCAGTGAATTTGCATGGAATAGGATTAGAAATTTCATACTGTAAACAGTTTCTCTGTCGTGGGGTTTTCTTTGCCAACAAATTCTTCTTTTATCAAACAATTAGTTGATTTGGATGATTTCAAATTGAAATTTTTGGTTATTCTAACTGTGAGGTCAAAACCCTTTCACAACCCATATTATTAGTGTAACCTCACATATTAATGATTGAAACAAGATATTCAAAGAGAAATAAAATGTATACTCTTAGAGTCACCATGAAATCAAAATTGACCATTCTTATTTTTATGGAATTTTGCAGTATTATAAAAGATTTTTCCATGCACATCATTTTTTACACATCATTATCTATACGCACTCATCACCTTTAATCAAAATAACTACGCCTCTCTCTTGCTAGAACAACTCTTCTCTGACGTTGTGTTTACTGGCACGAGAGCAGGACAACCTGTCACTCACATGAGATCACAGCAATAGCAAATCACAACCATCTAAAGATCCAATCAATGCCCAATGGACAAAATCAAGTTTTTTCAAGTCACTTTTTCTCTTGTTCGAGAAGCTGTTTCACTCGGATATACACTGCCCGGCCAAAAACAAAACAAAACTGCTGTTTGGATTTAAATGTTTGGCAAATGCATAAGAGTCAATGACTGGATAATTATTGCAGTGATTATTATGTTTCTAGAATGTTATATGTTTGGGAACAGTTCTTTTAACTCTAATTGATGGAGTGTGTAGCTTTTCATTTCTTAAACAACCATTTAGGAAGACTCATCATGGCCATATTCCAGGATGACAAGATTCACCAGGCTCAAAATGTGAAAGAATGGTTGGGAGGGAGCATTAAAAATCATTTTCACACATGAATTGATAACAATGTTAACTTATTCTACTAACCCTCAGCCTAACCTAAAAGCCAATTCACACCGCAGAGACAAACGGCAACAAACACAGTTGATGGGTTTTGTTGGATCAGTGTGTTACCCCTGTCAGGGTCTGTTGACGTTGGTCGGGGTTTGTTTTCACCTGAGTGAACATGTTCAGTCAGTGTTTGTTGGTGTCCGTTGGGGCAGTGTGAACATGACAGTTATTTTTCATAAAATTGTAAATCCAAGTTGAATATCTAAAGTGGACCATCGAAATAAAGTGTAACCAAACGTTCTTCACGGAACAATCGATGACAATAATAAACCTTTACTTTTAAGAGTGTAGGGTGATACGTTTTTATGTTAAATGTTTTATGTTATACAGACTGGATCGTGAAAAAGTGGGGTTGAAACTAAGTCTTTGAGGCATCCAAGGCATCATGTGTATCTTTAGCCTTTAGCCTCTGCTGGTAGATGCCATAACTATAGCCATTATCTTGGAAAACACAAACATCTAAAAACATAAAGACAAACAAGCACCAATGAATCATTCACAATCAGACCAGGTACATTTACGATTAAAATAACAATGGATAAATTTGATTTTGTGTTGAATTTAAAGTCTCCTAAAGGGCGCAAGTCTACCTCTGAATACACAGACCATCATTACATGCTTCACACTAGCATCTGGCACAGGTGAAGTGATGCTAATGGATAGACATACCACATGGTTCTCAAGGCCTCCTGCTGTCAGGTCGATTCATACCAAGCCAATCCATCTCTGAGGTTAGCATGACTCACAGTGAACCGTGAAGAAACAGATAGCTGCATAGAGGGAACACTGTAAGTGAAGAGCAAATTAAAGGTTAAGGTCCAGTGAATGATCCCAGCTGGAGTAAGAGATGGATGGAGATGGAGAGGGTCATGTCACAAGGTTTTAGCAAAAGAGAAAAAAAATGTCTTGAGCAATGGATCATGTATCAGGCTTTATCTCTGCATGTTTCCATATAATCATGTTAGCATAGAAAAATAAACAGGCTGATCAACTTTTTGTCCTTCATGTCAAAAACCATGGATCCAATCAAACACTAAGGTATTTTGGTGCAAATTCATCATTTGGTTGAAGTTAGTCAAATGACGCAGATGACACATGCCTGTGGCAATTTTAGTTGTATAAAAAAGCAAATGTGAGATAAAAAACACATTAACTGAAGCAACCTTGCCAAATTCAATGCTGTACCAGGTGAGCTACCGAGCAAGTCAACTACATGAAAGAAGCCATACATATAGCTGGTAATGCACATGTCAAAATGTCAAATCATCCACTATGGTAAAAGTGTTTTGAGGTCCGAACATAGCATTGTGCAAGGAACTTGCAAAAATAAGCCTTTACTAATCAATAATTTGTGTGAAAGCAAGGTAATAAAAGTTGTTGGTGTTTTAAGGCCATTTCACCTGGAAACTGCAGTGAATAAATATAGTTTTGAAAAATGGTAGGTTTTTCCAATGAGCCCAAGTTGCAACATTGACATGTCCTTAAAAACTATGTTCTCCAAATCCTCAAAAACAATTTCCAATTCCTTGAGAACCATGAACAAAACTACATTAAATAAAAAAAATCCTATTCATGTTAATAATTTTGCATATTGTTGGGCATCTGTAGTTTATAGCAATATTAATAACAATTTTCAAACTTTGATTTTAAGGACGTTTTGATACTAAACACTTTTGGTACTACATAGGGTCACCATTTGAAAAATGTTGAGAAAAACTGTTACAGACCAACAAAGTGTTATGAAAACGCTGTTTTGAAAGGTACAGATAAACAGAGAGAATGTGTTGCTATGGGGAGAGATCACATGACAGTGCTAGACATAAGAAAAAGAGAGAAAAACAGTGACAAAAAACTAAAGAGCCACATGCTGTTGAGAGTCCCCTGCAGTATTTGCATCTCTGTTACATTATATTCTTTAGGTCAACATTTAAGTATGCTGTATGTAATGCTTTTGACTGTACAAAAGCACAAAAATACCATAATACGTTTGCAGATATTTAGGAAACATGCTAAGTTCACATACTTATTTCTCTGGAAAACAATGCTACAGCCTGTTATTCTACTTTGAAACCTGCGTTCTGTGTAGGAATGTCTGTTTTTGTTTTGGTCTGTGTGATCCCGCCCGCTGACAATTTACCCAATAGTATTTCAACACCCCGGGTTGCCATTTGACAGAAAACACAGCGTATTGTATCCATGGAAGCAAGCAAACAAACTGGGTCAGAGATCGCAGATACTACCCAACCAAAAAGCCTCGGCATCCATCTAAAAAGCTCTATGTCCAGAGAAATATTGAAACGCAGATCAATCAACTCATCAACCTACAGTGTAAGGCTCATAGCCTTTCATTATCAATTGCGCTTGTCCTCAATCTGGCAACCAACTTGAGCGTCGAGTCTGAGGAGGAGGGGACGGGGGAAAAAAACCCCTCTCCAATATTTTTAATTTGAACTGCAGTACCCATTTCAAGCACTAGCTGTCAATATTACATACTACTCCTTTAAAATGCACTTCTGCAGTCAGGACCATAGCAGAGAGGGTAGCGCACACACTCGCAGCACATAAAAGCTGAGGTCTCACAGGGATGCAGGATTGAATATGGCCTGTGTCATGTTCTAATTCTGTTCATCTTCTCAAACCTGCTGTCCTCACATTATTTTGATTATTATGTGACATCAAAGTCAACATAAAAAGACATTTGCAACCCCATTTACTTCCTTAATGTTATGTATTTTCCATTAAATAAAAGGATATTTATTTGACAAATGTAGGACTAGACTTGATTTGGACTGTGAAAAGTGGGCATTAACTATCAAAATAGAGTTTGGAACAACAAAAAAGACCAGGATGTGAATTAAGAAAGTAAACAGGTTTAGTTATGATTTTGCCAATGATTTGAATATAAATTTAAAATTATACATAATTTCAGTGGCATTATTTAGCGCAGTACCTTTAAACTCCATGCTTATCAGCTACAAAAGCCACCATCTCTGAGAGAGAAATTTTCCTTAATCACAGATTCACCGCCTTTTCCTCCACAGATTTTCATTTTGTGCTTTTGTAGGAGAAGAATGGGAAGGGTGCTCGGCTATATTTCAGTCTGTAATCATGGGGCCTTTTGAGGCAGACTGCGTCACCGTATCCACGGTAACCTTCCTCCATCTGATCTGTCTCTGACAGGTTTTAATGAGGTCATCGGGTCCGCCTCAGCATGCAAAACATCACTTTGAATGCACTCTGCCGTTGCACTAAGAAAATCACATCTCCAGCCGCAAATATGACTCTATAAATTATCGCTCTGTATGCTTGCCCCATTACGACTGCGGCGATCAGGCAGTCTGATAGTCCATTATTGAAGAGGAGGGATGGACTCACTGTTTGATTGACCCCCTGCAAGCTTGATTTGACAAGAACAGAAATTAGTTGATTCCATTTGTCCCCATTAGTCTTTTTTAAATCCGAGCTATGAGTCCCTGTGTGACTAACACTGGATATAATGTGCTCTTTTAAAAACAGCCTAGCAAAACAGATCTGGGGAAATACAGGAATACATGCAAATACATTTTCTCACATTGTTATTTCTTTAGTATATTGCAACTTTTAAGATTTAGTATATACGCAACTACCACTTTAAGAATTTAAAAAGTTCATACAGAGATTGTAAAACTAATCCATATGAATTGAGTGGTTTAGTTCAACTTTTTTAAAGAGACTCAGTCACTTTATATGGTGAACCGAATTTAGGCTTTTCTTCACATATAAATATTCATCAACTCACACATCAATTGTGGAAAACGGAAGCTCAAGCATGTTAGAATAAACAGACTGCTATCATTTATTGATGTGGATGCAAATATAATTATCTTTATAGTTATCATTCTTGGTGTGAACGGGCCTTTATGCAGCACGTTTGAGCTTTCGCAAGAACCAAAAGTCTTACGGGTTTGGAACGAAATGAGTGTGAATAATTAATTACAGAATTTTCATTTTTAAGTGAACTAACTAATTCTTTTAATAAATAATTCTAATTTCTAATTCTCTTTATTTTTTTTGGTCACGAATGTGTATGATGGAAAAAAATAATAATATACTGTACATAAGGATTAGATGGGCAAAAGCCTTCAGTGTAATTGCAACCACCGGTCACTCCCCTTTACAATTATTTGTAAGATATTGACATTCAACAAGAGGATAATTAAAGTCAATGTGCTGAATTACAAGACCTTTGACACAGGAACATACCTGGCATCATTTAGTAAAGCACCCCGTGGTTTCTGTCAGTAAAATGCTCCTTTTTTGCAGGTTAGGCAATGTGCTGACAGCAGGAGGCCTGTTGTCAGGGGAGGGTCTAGATGGCTTTCTGTGCATATCCACCGGGAAGCCTGTAATTGGAGCTGATTACATTGAATACATTATACCCATAACAAATGACCTTCGGTACTGGCTTTATGAATACAACTGATTGAGTGCAATCTCTTTCTGTCCTGCTCGCTCACTCCCAAGCAGACACACATAATGTATATATATATATATATATATATATATATATACATACACATTGTACTGTGCACTTTAGACTACAATTCCTAAGTATAGTTCTCCCAAAAATAAAACTTTTGCCATTATTTAGCTTCATACAACTACAAACCCAAATGGTACACACAACAGATTTTTAAGAAACTCCACACAACAAACCCCATAAAAGAATCATAAAAGAAGTCCATATAACTCTGAAGTTGCCTGAAGCATACATTACCTTTGTTTGAGGAACAAAAAGAAAGTTTACTAAAAAAAAACAAAAAAACTTTACCTCCACCGAAGCTCTAAAATATCACATTCAAAGTCAGAAATACCATTCAGTAATAACCAAATGCAACGCACATGTTTGAATACGTAGAATGGAGAATGAGATTTTAGAGTTGTCGCCTGTAGCAGAGAGAAGATTTTCAGTAAATAACCTAAAAAAAAAAAAAAAAAAACTTTTGCTTGATCCCTTTGGTCACTATAAAAGAGCATGCATATTCTTCTAAAATCCTGTGTTTTACAGAAGAAGAAAAAAATAACAGCATACAAGTTTGGTACGATGTGAGGGAAAGTAAATAATGACAGATTTAATTTTTAAGTGATTTTTTTTAATGCTTTTTTCAGAGGTTGTTACCTTCCAGTGAACCTGTTTCCTTCTGAGCACTGGAATCACAACATGACTTTCATGCAAACACTTTGAAGTGAGAGAGAGAGAGAGAGAGAGAGATTCTTACTTAACCCAATGGTAAATGCCAGCTCTTGCAAGGGGATGATTCCACAAAGATGGAAGGCAGCCTCTGCCACCCTGCAGAGCCCAGGCATTGGATTTAGCCCCATACACATCAGTACAACAGTGGCATCTCTGAAAGCTGCAAGAGCATGTGTGTCCTGAGGAATGAAAGGGGGCTAACAGAAAAAGCTGGGTGACATGCTGTCTATATCAAAACAGACAGCACATGTAGGCTTTGATACACATTATGACTCTTATTATGAAAAAACTGTATTAAATTTACTTCAAAGTAATCTTTATGAATGCCTTTTTTATGAATAAGTCATTGAACCGATTCTTTCAAAAACACTGGAACGAAACAAGTAACTCACTGTATGAGTAAGGCAAATGATGTTGCGTCATTTGAATATCCATTCTGATTGGTCAGTTTAGTAACGAGGGGCGTCTCTGTGCGGTCAGCCTCATCTAACATTCGTCCACAGATTAAAACTATTTATATAAAATATATATATATAAAATACTTTTCTTTTTACATTTGTTTTGTTATCATCAAACTTATATAAGAAAAAACCATCATCATTAAAGAAAGTATAGCCATTCAAATACGTATTTAGGATCAGGCCAAATATCTAAAGTATACTCAGCAAGTTTGTTTCACGTTTAATTGTGAATGCTGTACACATTACAGTGTGAGTTACAGTGCATAATCTATTATTTCTATTAATATATTCAAAGCTAGAGCAAGCAGTCAATAGAAGGGGAACTTGGACTAAAGCAAAGAATTTTTTACTCCCAGAAAACCAGTGAATATTGGAGAGTGTGATGAATTCATTTTATGCCTCTCCAGGGGAGTCCACACCTGTGATGCAGGATTGGATTTGCTACAGAAGGGAGACACGGGACTGTGGCATTTTTGGAGAGGCCATATTCTTCTTTCGACAGTTTGAGCATCTTAGATATGCAAGACAACAGCCATATATATATATATATATATATATATATATATATATATATATATATATATATATATATATATATATACACACACACACACACACACACAAACACACACAAATTAGATAACGCATAGCTATTTTTGAGGTAGCCTTGTCCCTGGGCATGTCTTGCTGTGCCATTTATATTGTGGAACTATGAACTGCCTTAACCAAATATAATGCTGAGAAGTTGTGAGAAGTCTATTAATGGAGCCCTAATGGCTAAACCATTATAATGATGTTGAAGTCCTCACTGAAATGCATTGCCAAAGCAAAAAGGGCTTTAGGAAATATGCTGCTCCTCCATTAGCTAATTGAATCTGAATGGTTTCTGTGGATGCTTCCTGATGCTTTTACCAACGATTTGATCAGACCCAAATAGTCTCTGTTTAGCACTCTGAGCAAACAAGAGGTCTAAACTCTCCTGATTCTCAGATATACACATGAAAGTTGAATTTGAAAACACCCTAATGGATGATATACCTTTGTGTTTTAAGTGTTTGTTGTTCTGTGAATATAGTAATTCCTCATTTTCTAGGGCTTGGAAGCAAAGCTAATGGATCAGTCAGAAATAGTTGCAGAGCTAATGGATCAGTCGGTGTCATAGCAGCTAGTGGTTTGAAATGGCTGTGATGTCAGTATTATGGTGAGAGAACTACAGAAAAATTGGCAAAATTACAATAAAAGTTCCTTTTGTTCCTGTTCTTGTTTCTAAACCTTTTGTTACTCTAAGGCCAGAAAAGATGCAGTCATACACATTCACGGGTAATGTTGCTCCATTATTTTCATCCTATTCAGACTTTTACAATTGTTTGTTCACTCACTATGGCTTATTTCTTTTTTCTGCAGGCTTAAATTGATTTGCCGCCAAAATAGGGCACTGCAGTACATGACAGGGAATTGGAGTGAAATGTCAGTCGCAGTCCTTTAGTCTGTCACCCCTCTCCCATCCTTAATTGGGGAGTCTGACTGACCTTTGAGTCTGGGCGAGATCTCAGGAAAAACAGTCAGAAAGTGTGATATCCCCTACCAAAATTGAGTTAGTGGGATGCAATGGACATGGAGAAACTATGGCCATTCAAATGCATTTTGTCATGTATTTAGGATCAGCTAAATATCACGCTAATTAAGGTAACAGTAAATAGTGTGACACACGTACTTAAAGGATTAGTTCACTTTAAAATGAAAATTACCCTAAGATTTACTCACCCTCAAGCCATCCAAGGTGTATATGACTTTCTTCTTTCTGATGAACACAATCTGAGTTATATTAATAAATATCCTGATACATCCAAGCTTTATAATGCCAGTGAACGGGACCAACGAGTATGAGCTGAAGAAAGTGCATCCATCCATCATAAACATACTCCACACAGCTCCGGAGGGGTTAATAAGAACCTTCTGAAGCAAAGCGATGCCTTTGTGTAAGAAAAATATCCATATTTAACTAGTTATGAAGAAAAATATCTAGCTTCCGCAAGACCACATTCCGCATTCAACTTACAAAAAAAGCATAACTGACGTTATTCTTTTGGATGAACTGTCCCTTTAAGTTTGATTGTTCACCACATCATTTTTCACTCACAAAGTTCAAGTTCATAGAGACTGTATGGCTCTCCAGGAGATATTTCCTCAGTAAACTGCTATGTCTGCAATGAATCTACTCTTTAATAAACTATGAACTCATACAGCCTCTGCGCTGACAGTGGAATTGTGAAAACCTGGTTTCTTTTTTCTCACCATTGAAGCTTGACGACATTGGATTCTTACACTTGGTTTCACAAACATCAGTTGTATTAGAATCACATAATATCTCAACGGCTCTTGACAGACTGTTTAATAAGAGCTCATGCGCTGGTGTTATGATTTCTGTAATGAGAGTTACGACCCTAATCTGACCCCATCTGTGAACCCTTCATAAGTCATGAGGGCTGAGGCCAATTAGGGTGGGATCGTTTACAGGGGATGACACCCTCCAAACGAGAAAGTGAGAAAACATGCCCCAATTAATGGCCGGTGATGTCATCACTCGCGGTCAGACACGCTTGATTTTTACATGATGTGACGGATCCGCTGAGAGCCCCAGTGCTCATGTGAAAGATAGCGGCAGCTGAAACATGCAGAGCAAGTTCATAATAAGGAAAAGGCATAAGCTTCACGACAAAAAATTCATTCACCGGCTTTGACTGATGATTTCCATATTGCACATTTCATATTTAGATATGGATAAAGTGTTTCCCTTTATTCATTAGCACATCAGTGTAGCCGACTTGTATTTTCTCCACAGAGAGATTTAGCAAAGGAAGAGAGAGTGAAGGTTAAGCCAAAGGCACACTAGACTCCATCTCCCCCTGAGGTATGCTTATTCGATTAGAGTCACACTGGGATGAAGACTCTAAGAGATAGTTTCTCATGTTTGGCTTTGCCCATACATACTCCCCTGAAACAGGCCTAATGTATCTTTAGGGGCAGATAACCTAAAGCTGAAATTTCACAGTTAAAAGCAAAGCGTGTGTCCTTGCTTTTAGATACCTTACTATTGATTTGCTCTGCTATGTGAACAGCATGTATCTAAGGTGGCTTGGCATCAGCGGGTTTAGAAGATGTTTTGTTTGTATTCAAGGGTGAAACCCACAGAACACAACCTCACCACATTCACCTGTTGATCTACAACGTGCTCTTCAAGATGTTACATAACACACTGGAATTGTTTTGTCAACTGCTATGGCTATGTCGATAGCTAATTCTGCCATGTTATTGTTTGTTTTGTTTGGGCCCCTTTTATGGGCCTTGGACATTATATTGAATGTTCCTTTCATGAGGAAAATTAGGTGATTGAGTAGGCCCACAGGAGTGCTTTGCAACAGACTGAATTTTACTGCAGAACTTGGGTGCTTAGCACCTTCAGTGTCGGAGGAAAACATAAACGGAGTGTGATTATTCAATAACAGCTGCCAGTGTCACCATTTGAGGATGAACTACTAATTTTGTAATTTCTGCAGAACCTTCATTGCTGTGTTACCATGAGAACAATAATAATGCAGAAGCTGTAATTGTTTTGGTCCTGGAGACCATTAATATAATGAGACACAGTGAGAATATTTAAAAAAAAAAACAAGCAAACTGAAGTAGAGAGCTTGTATTATGCAGTTTTGTGTTTTCAATTCATTTGTATAATGCATGCAACTGCAATTAATTCCACAAAATGGGTGTCTCTTCCATTTATGAAAATTAGATTTTTAAGTATTTTCTAGGCTTTAAACATTCTATCGGACAAAGAATGTATTTAAATGTTAATAAATTGCATTATGCCATTTCAAGCTAAAGGTGAGGAAAGGGGCCTCCATGGATCGGATTTGTTTGTTCAGCACATCCCACAGATGCTTGATTGGATTGAGATTCTGGGGAATCTGGCTCAAACTCGTTGTTGTGCTCCTCAAACCATTCCTGAACCATTTTTGCTTTGTGGAAGGACGCATTATCCTGCTGAAAGAGGCCATAGCCTCCAGGGAATACCGTTTCCATGAAAGGGTGTACATGGTCTGCAACAATGCTTAGGTAGGTGGTATGTGTCAAAGTAACATCCACATGGATGGCAGGACCCAAGGTTTCCCAGCAGAACATTGCCAAAGCATCACACTGCCTCCACCAGCTTGCCTTCTTCCCATAGTGCATCCCGGTGCCATGTGTTCCCCAGGTAAGTGACGCACACGCACCCGGCCATCCACGTGATGTAAAAGAAAATGTGATTCATCAGACCAGGCCACCTTCTTCCATTGCTCCGTGTTCCAGTTCTGATATTCACGTGCCCACTGTTGCCACTTTCGGCAGTGGACAGGGGTCAGCATGGGCACCCTGACTGGTCTGCGGCTATGCAGCCCCATATGCAACAAACTGTGATGCACTGTGTATTCTGACACCTTTCTATCAGAACCAGCATTAACTTCTTGAGCAATTTGAGCTACAGTAGCTCGTCTTTTGGATCAGACCACACAGGCCAGCCTTTGCTCCCCACGTGCATCAATGAGCCTTGGCCACCCACGACTCTGTCACCGGTTCACCACTGTTCCTTCTTTGGAACACTTTTGATAGATACTGACCACTGCAGACCGGGAACACCCCACAAGAGCTGCAGTTTTGGAGATGCTCTGACCCAGTTGTCTAGCCATCACAATTTGGCCCTTGTCAAACTCGCTCAAATCCTTACGCTTGCTCATTTTTCCTGCCTCTAACACATCAACTTTGAGGACAAAATGTTCACTTGCTGCCTAATATATCCCACCAACAGGTGCCGTGATGAAGAGATAATTTGTGTTATTCACTGCACCTGTCAGTGGTCATAATGTTATGCCTGATCGGTATATATATATATATAAAGCTATGCCTTTAAAAAAGTTGAAGCTACGTGTGAAAGGCACTACAAGGTGTTTATTACAAAGAACAGAAACAAAGAAAGTTTTCAATTATCAGTCGTTTACTGTCATGGTAACAGGGATGGCATATTGAGATCGCCCCCTACTGACAAAATTCAAAATAAGCTAAAGTAAATAAAAAAAGAGAGAAAAGACACTTACTCGTCCTTGACGAGTTCATATGCTGACAAGATGTACAATTGTCCATAATCAAATTGGAGTTATGATGGTGACATAACCTTGGAAAACTATATATATATATATATATATATCCTGGTAGAAAACAAAGATAACACACACACACACACACACAAAATTAATAATTTATTCAAGTTCCTGCATTTGAGTTGATGTATTATGAAAAATGTCTAGCACAGTAAAAGTCTGCTTCACATACATGTTCACAAATGCACTACTAATAATGCCTACTTTGCCCACCTTCAGCTCACTATCAAATACAGTAATGCAGTGGCCCCTATGGGTTACCTTCTGCACAACAATTTTGCATATTTCTGTGAATTCAGTTTACAATTAATCAGCGTATGCAATAAAATGTTCAAGTGTTGCTAAGATCCACTGTTAATGACCAAACTCCATTTAATGACTTCTTTTTATTTACGAATAAAAACGCTGAGAAGAGTAGCAAAAAATGTCCAAAGGTCCAGAAAGACTGTCCTGTTGCACGTTTCACAAAATCATGCTTCATGATTAGAGAAGCAAGGAGAAGACTGAAACACGAGCAGTGCAAAATCGCGCGCTGTCCGCGGTGCTGAACTCTGGATCCGGCGCTGTCCGCGGAGCTGAACTCACTGAGGCGACCTATTGAAGATAAAACGCTCCTCTGTTCTAATTCCTCTCCGCACTCAACTTCGTAGCGCTGTCTCAGACGATGCTTCTCTGTCTGCTCTGGCGGCGCGAGCATCTTCAATGTAGATAAACTTACTTTCGCACTGGGGAAACGTAATGCTATCGAATCTATTCTCGTTTATTAACTTGACATCAAATTGTTTTCTCGGCGGAGGTGCCGAAGACCAAATGGCGTTATACTGTTCCACCTGCAGTATTTGGGAGTTGATTTAAATGCCGCGGATGACTAGATGATCACGAGAAGGAAGTACATTTGTACAGATGTTTTGGATCTTTTTTTCTTCCTTTTCCATATTCTGAGAGGACACTGAATGATCGGGGAAGGATAATTACGTTTCTGGATATGTCATTTCCGAAGTGGGCATGATCAGCTTTCATTTGTAAATAGTAAAGACACTCGGATTATCAGTTCTCTTGGAGTAAGCTCATTTTTTTTTTTTTTTTTTTTTTTTTTTTCTGCACCAACTCGAATTGGAATGATGTTTTTTGGTTTTATCACCCCGAAGGTGCACTTGCTCGTTTGATTACAAAGTGGAACCAGACATTTCAACGCGGTAAGTCTATAGTCAAGCCACTTGGTTAAAGGTGTATTCGTGTTTATTGCAATACTTCAGTGCAAGATTTAATTAACAATAAGCATAGCCATGATATTACTACTTACTTAAAATGCAAGGCAAACAGTCTCTGCACAGATGCATTCAGCATGCCAGAGGCAGTCATTTTATTATAGACTAGACATATTGTCAATACTAGTCTATCTTTCAGTGTAAAAAGAAAACTCTTCCTTTGAAGTGCTTTTCTCTGGCAGCTTCTGTGCAGAATCTCACACTACTGTTCCGTTTTATGGTTAATTTCTCGTGCTTTCACGAGTGAAGAAGCATTTGGACCGAAGCCCATTACGCACTCGTTAATGACACAGAAACCGTGTCGTTTCTTCAGGGCTCTTGAAGCAGATGAAATTCAGAGCGTAGAAATATACGGACATGGTCAATGCACACCTATCTGAAATGCTATGAGGAATAAGAAGCTGGGGAGCTACCTGTTGTCCCTGAGAAATAGACATCCTGGATAACTTTGTTGAGCAATATCTATAATGCCTGTGATTATCTGGGGGTTTGTTTGTGTTGATTTACTTTGTTCTTCGGGGTCTATCTTCCCGTACACACGTTTTATTTTTTGATCTACACCACCTCAGCGTACTCAGAGACAGCATATAGGAGGAAAACACACCTCGTTTATGTGAGCTGACTCTTCATCCATCTATGGGTGTCTTCGGCTGATAGTACATTCTGTATGGGAACAAAAGACAGATCTTTACCAGAGATTAACCAGTATGGGAGACCGGGGAGTGCTGTAACACTGGGTGAGTTATAACACCGACCGTTTAACCAATTAGAAATGAGCGTCAGAGGTGAAATAACTAACATACATGCCCCCCATTACAGAACAAGAAATTTCACTTTATTCAAAATAGTTTTTATATCCGGTTTATAAATTGATTTGCAAATCAGAATTTATTTAATTTGATATAAAACATGTCTATATACATATATATCTACATGTTTACTTCGTGACAAGATGGGTTGTAACACTTCCCAATGTACTTCAACTGTCTGGAAACAATATATTTGTAAATAATTTTGACTACCACAACAAATTCATACTAAAAAAAAAAAAAGATCAATTGGGTTATAACTCATATCAATATAACATCACTCTATGTACCTGTCTGATTTATACAGTTTAGATAAATACGTTTTGAAACACAGTGCCAAAAAAACTTTGTTACAACACTCCCCATTCATCCCTATACGATGTTACTTTCTTCAGTAAACTGTACCATATGATCATTAACGCATGTCCAGTTATCAAGCTACGGGTTGTTTACATTTCTTTCAGTGTCATATTTGTAGCATGGAGACTTACAACTTAAGGAACCTGAGACACTCTCCTTGAATGCGTCAAGACTGCTGCGGCAAAGGATGGGCCCTTTTCTCCCGGCGATTTGCGTCGTGCTGCTCGCCGTGAACGCCGCTGTCTCGCCGGCTTCTGTCGGCCCTGAGGACTATCCCGCCGCGGACGAGGCCGAGAGAACTGCCAACAATGACATCATTTTCGATGACTACCGAGGGAAAGGCTGCGTGGATGACAGTGGCTTCGTGTACAAGCTCGGGGAACGTTTCTTCCCGGGCCACTCGAACTGCCCGTGCGTGTGCACGGAGGACGGACCTGTCTGTGACCAACCCGAGTGCCCTAAAATACACCCCAAGTGCACCAAGGTGGAACACAACGGGTGTTGCCCCGAATGCAAGGAGGTCAAAAACTTCTGTGAATACAGAGGGAAGACTTATAAAATCCTGGAGGAGTTCAAGGTAGGATCACTCTGCTTCCTAATTACCTGAATAACTATTGCAAGAATATGAGGTTCTTTTATGAATTTAGTATTGCATTGTTTAACCCACACGCCTCTGCATTAATTATTACGTGGATTGTACTTTACAGAGATTGAATTGATCAAGTCTACAAGTTTCACAGGTCTGGCTCTATATGACAATATCTTTCAAACTCTTGTCAAAATCGTAAGACAGAGTGAATCTTGCTTGATGTAGCTTTCAAGAATACATATACACTATAGCACACCACTATGTCCTCAAATACAATAGGCTATATTAGTTTGTGTGGGTGGGTCCGTGCATGAGTGCTGGATAGTTTTGTGCTTGTTTTACTCCAGCTTATCATAAGCCCTATCCATCACTATCAACTGTAATTTGATTAGAACTGTGCCATAGAAACAATCCACTTGACAAAGCAATCCATTTGCTTTGTATTTTCTCTTGACTTTAGATTCAAGTTATTTATATTGATCAGAGGAAGAAAGCAAACCAATCAATCATGCAGCAAAGCACTGAAGCATTCTTAAAAAGAGTCATCAGTCGTATGTACACAGATACATGAGTGTTGTGCTGCATGATGAACCATTCTGCCAACTTGAGATTCATAAGACATAGAACTGGCAAATACATTAGTCATTTACTGTAAAACCGGAAAGTGAAATTAAATGAAATGTTTCACTCAAATAATAATGAAAGTTGTGTGAACTCAAAATTTCATTGTAGTAAGCTGAACCTAATATGATTGAGTTGAGTTGCAGCAGATTTCTAATTCCCAGCCTGTTTTGCTACAGACTGTATAAATAAATGTTGAAATTAAGTGTTATTTCGTGTGTTTTTGCACAAGATTAACATAAGGAGACATAAGTTAGTGTTTAATGTTGTGTTATGTTGGGATTTACAGGGGGTTAGTTTTGTAGGCTTACCATTGTGGTGAAGAGTAGAGCCTGTGGTTACGTTGAGGATTGGCTGCAAAACCTTTAAGACCACATATACTGTATGTTGTTTGATTATATACATGCAAGTATATAATGACAGTCTCTTTGATAGTTATAATAGTATGTGTTATTTGCTATCTAACCAAGAGCTGAATGAGATGTTTATGTAAATGAACTGTAGTTAACATTATAATGAGTGGGGCAAGGCTGAGAACGATGCCGGTGACGTGATTGTTAACTCTTTCAAGCGTGAGTTTAAAATATTCTAGCTAATGCCCCAGAGTGAGTTTTTTTAAGGCGACCATAAAATGTGTGAGTGTGTTCTGTCTTTTAAAAATCTTTATAAATTATTTTTATCTTGATCTATGACACGAGATGGGCGCCGCCATCTTAGTTTGCGCCGCTGTTCGCAGAGTCCTGTCAGTCGGATTTAGCAAGTGAATTCATCAGTTTCTCCCGAAATACATGCAAGTAAGTGGCTGTTGACCTGGAAGAATAATAGAGTAAACTTTATAGTTACTTAGGCCCACTATGTGTGTCTGATATGAATAAACGTCAGCAAATTACATTTGAATGGATTGTTATTGTTGCTTCCACTGATGTCTGACAATGTAAATGCATTGCTTTACTGGTGCTTATGTGTATTTAATTGTCTGAAACCTTAAAAAGAAACATTATGTGGCTGAAAACACTGCATAATTGTGATATATGACAAGCGCTGAGCGTGTCTGTCTCGCAGCCAAAGCGGGAAAGCACAGTTCGGCAGTTAAGTGACGTCACTGAACGTTCCCATATGTGGGACCGTACTCTTAGGGGCACAAAAATAAAAATCCCATATGTGGTACTGCTCAAAAGGTTAATGAGAGACACCGGCCTTGCTCCACTTCCACAGCTCTCGGCCTTACCCTACTTGTCACAAAAATTTTAAGTTCCACTAACTTAAAAAAAATGAGTTTACTTAAATGTTTTGAGTATTCACAGTGTAGCTTTCATGACCGTTTTATCAGACCTAACATGTTGTTGTAAGCTCTTGTTGTAAGAACAAGAAGTTGCCTAATATTGCTGCATTAATTTACCATAAGTAGTCTAATTAAGCACTTGCAAATAATAGATATTTCTCTAATACTATATAATGTATATAAAACATAACATAACTAACATTAACAGGACCCTTTGTTTACTTGGACTGATGTGTTTCTACCTGCAGGGATGCAAATAGCCGGTGGTACATATTTTATTTTCACATAACAGAAAGACTGTCAGAAGTATTAATTCCCTAAACCACACAAAATTAGTTTTTTTTTTGTAACATACAACATCAGAGAATTGAAACTGGAGGAAACACCAGGAAAGCGACTGATGAGATCACAACAGATGCCCTTGATCACAGAATTTTTACTTTCACCAACAGAGCTCATTTCCAGGGTTAACATAGGCTGTTTCAGCAACTGCAAAACTCAAATAAAAGTTTTAGATATCAACAAAGGGCAAAGCAATAAATCATCAGACACAAAATTAGTCTTTGGACTCCACCTCGCAAGTGCACCTCTCTTAGATTAGAGTTTCCAGCACATGTTAGCAACATTTATGGATTTCATCTATCTTGAGACTTTAAATTCTGTACCCTTTTGCAGCATTTTTGATTCTGTCTCAGTAATTTTGTTTAACATTAATTTTAATACATTAATTTGATTATTTAAAGGGTTAGTTCACCCAAAAATGAAAATTCTGTCATTAATTACTCACCCTCATGTCATTCCACAACCGTAAGACCTTTGTTCATCTTTGGAACACAAATTAAGATATTTTTCATAAAATCTGATGGCTCAGTGAGGCCTCTATTGCCTCATATTGCTGCATTTATTTACCATAAGTAGTCTAATTAACACTTTCAGATGCCCAGAAAGCTACTAAAGACGTATTTAAAACAGTTCGTGTGACTACAGTGGTTCAACCTTAATGTTATGAAGCAACAAGAATACGTTTTGTGTGCCAAAAAAACAAAACAAAATAACAACTTTATTCAACAATATCTAGTGATGAGGAGTGATCTCAAAACACTGCTTCATGAAGCTTCACAAATCTTTTGTTTCGAATCAGTGGTGGGCATCAAACTGCCAAAGTCACGTGATTTCAGTAAACAAGGCTTCGTTACATCATAATTGTTTTGAAATTTCAATGGTTCACCACTGAGGGAGCATGACTTTGGCAGTTTGATACGCGCTCCGAACCACTGATTCGAAACAAAAGATTCGCAAAGCTCAAAAAATATCTTAATTTGTGTTCCAAAGACAAACAAAGGTCTTACGGGTGTGGAACAACATGAGGGTGAGTAATTAATGACAGAATTTGAATTTTTGGGTGAACTAACCCCTAACATTTATTAATAATTTAATAACATTTCATATTAAAATTTGAATATTTATTTGTACTGATTAATGACACTGAGCAAAATACTATTTCCAAAATTATAGTTTAAGATAAACATCATATATTAAGGAGAAAGAACAGACAGAACATAAGAAATGTTCTTTGATGTTACTGATCATTTATACTTCACTGGCTACATTGGTAATTATGCGTTTAATCTTAATTGTGATGCTTTGGATCTTTTTCACGGATTTGCACTGCATGTATCTTGAATCTTCTCTCTCCAGAGAACAAGATATCATTAGCATTCATCTCATGCTTACATCTGATTCATTGAGCTTAATCTTGAGATAATGTAAATTCAGGCCTTTTTAGGCAACCTGTCTCTCGACATTTAATGTATTGCAAAGATTATTATCTTAGACTATATTACCAGTAGATAAAAACCAGAACAATGTTTAATATCAGGATTACAGTGGGGTAGAAGGTCTATGTAATTCAGAGTTTCACATTGGGTGATGAATTTCCCATCTGGCAACATCTGATATATTATCACTCACCAGTTCTGTTGTATCAACATGGGGCTGGCCAGCTTTTGACAAAATCAGCATTTTATTGCAATACATAATGTTTTTGTTGAGGTGTCAAGCTAAATTCAGTTCACAAACAGTACCATGGCCTGTTTCTCTATAAACAAATACTGCGCATTTAATTTTTTCAAAGGTTTTGAAATCCAACTGCCAATCAAATTAAAATCTATAAAGGTTAGAGCACAATTTAAGCACCAACATCTAAGGAATCTTTCTATGGCTAACATAAAAGTTAAACGCCATTACTAGGAAAAGAGTCAAGCAGTTTCTTTTTAATTATGGACTTTTAAATCAAATCCATCTTTGTTAGGCGGCCGATTAGCCCTTTTGTGGTGCAAGCACATGTTTCAGCTAGATGTATTTGCTTATGTAAGTCTGTTTGATAAAAAAGATCAGGTCCATCAATACAGCATCTCACCAGCATGTTCTCTCCAACCTTGAGTGGAAGGACAGCTTTACAATCTTTTATTACCTTTAAAACCCTTTATCTGACACTACTGATTATCTCCCGTCAGAAGAGACCCTGACTGAAAGCCAATAAACAATGCAAAGCAATTCATAACCAGCAGAAATCCGTTTTTGATCAGTTTCTGCTCTGAATTTGAGTTGCGCATTAAGCAAACGAGGCATCATCGCTCAGTAGCGTCCATCGAGATCTCTTTGAATTAAAAGCAACTACTGAAGTCCAGCTGTGAATGGGAATCAAAGGGCATCACGGCTCTTGATAGCTGATCCAATTAAGAGAAGCCGACAGGGTAACCTTTGGTGTGGGCCACACTGGCATTTCCTCAGCCGTTCTTTGGCGAGGACTGTATTTACTTGGCTCGGCAGGAGTGGGAGGAGCCCCACAGAGATATAAATCTTACACACACAGAGAAGGCTTTTCACTGTAGAATAAGGCAGAGCAATCAGTCAGCAAAGCTTTTTGTTGTTACTAATCACTGCAAATGACAGCTGAGTGACGGATTTCGAAATGAAAGAATCAAAGTGCATCATCAAAGCGATTCACGCTGACCCATGCATAACCCAGCTTGACCCTGACAGTTTTGTGGCTTATTAAATGTCACTTTTCTCAGGCTGAGGGTGACTGAAAAAGCTACAGGATTTATACCGACACAACAGAGTTGATGACATCATTTGTCTTGATTTTTACAATGTTCCAGTGAAAGAGCATGTTCATATAATTCTGTCAATCAAATCCCTGAGAGAATAAAGTTTAACGGCCAATTACTTCACTGCGCTCTTCCTGCACCTTTTCTCTCTGTGCTGTGAAGGAGGAAGGGTGTATTAGGAAGCCAAACCAGCTCATTTAGATTATATGAAAATATAACACTTTTTTTTATATAATATAAAAATACAAGTTTGCAAGACAAAGTGGAAGATATAGTGGCTCCAAAAAGTATTTGGACATTTATGCAACACCTAAAGGTGTATATCATTAGATCATTTTAGAGAGAAAAAAAATACACACAAACAAGCAAATATAGCATATGCATACATACACTACTGAAAAATACGGGGTCAGTAAGATTTTTACTTTTAGGATGCATTAAACTGATCAAAAGTGACATTTGTAATGTTACAAAAGATTTCTATTTGAATTCAAATGCTGTTCTTTAGAACTTTATGATTCATCAACATCTGTTTTCAATATTGATAATAATAAGAAATGCTTTTGAGCACCAAATCAGCATATTAAAATGATTTCTGAAGGATCATGTGACACTGAAGACTGCAGACTGCTAAAATAAATTACATTTTTAAATATATTAAAATAACATTTTACAATGCTACTGTTTTTACTGTATTTTCGAATGAATACAGCCTTGGTGAACATAGGAGACGTTAAAAAAAATCATCTGCGGTGATTGGTCAGGTGACTTCTGCTGGTTAACACGGAGTACAGTACAGTGCTTGCATCATTTACATTGTATTATAATAATGATGGTGCTCCGCTCTGTTCTAAAAATAAAGACTCAGAGAGGAATTAAGTTGTTTTGTGTTTATGTTAGCAAACCTAGCCCACAGCTCAGCTGGTCCAAATAAACTAGGTACTGACCCATCCATTTTGTCACAACGAAACAGCTTGGGATTCGTTTTACAAACGACTCGTTTAATTGACTCAGAGTCGACTCTTACTTATGAGAGACAATAACTTAATATATGGTGCAATTTCACATTTAAAACTTTGCAGGATGTTTTCATTCACTTAGAGCTATGTTACACACTACATGAAAGGTCATTTTCAAAAATCCATAATAGGGGCACTTTAAAGGATTAGTTCTTTCCTTTAGACTTTCCTGTTTCAATTCAGAGGTTCCTGATTATTTACTTACCCCCATCCAAGATGTTCATGTCTTTCTTTCTTTAATCGAAAAGAAATTACGGTTTTTGAGGGAAACATTCCAGGATTTTTCTCCATATAGTGGACTTCAACAGTCACCAATGGGTTGAAGGTCCAAATTGCAGTTTCAATGCAGCTTCAAAGGGCTCTACACGATCCCAGACCAGGAATAAGGGTCTTATCTAGCGAAACGATCAGTTATTTTCTAAAAAAATAAATAAATAAGTTACATACTTTTAACCACAAATGCTCATCTTGCACTAGCTCTGCGATGCACCACACATTACGTAATCATGTTGGAAAGGTCAAGCGTGACGTAGGCGGAAGTCTCATTTTCTCCTCAAACTTCAAAATTGTCCGACATCGTTGTTTTACCTTTTTTTGTACGTTCGCTTTGTAAACACATGGTTGGTACTTCCCCCTAAAGTCACGCATGACCTTTCCAACATGATTACATCATGCGTGGCACATCGCAGAGCTAGTGCAAGATGAGCATTTGTGGTTAAAAAGTATCTAATTTTTTATTTTAGAAAATGACCGATCGTTCCACTAGATAAGACCCTTATTCCTCGTCTGGGATCGTGTAGATCTCTTTGAATCTGCACTGAAGCTGCAGTTTGGACCTTAAACCCATTGGTACCCGTTGAAGTCCACTATATGGAGAAAAATCCTTAATTTCTTTTCGACATAAACTTCTTAGGTGACATAGGGGTGAGTAAATTATCCGGAAATTTAAATTATTAAGTGAACTAATCCTAAAAATTAACATAATTTAACACAAAAACAATTTGTTTACAGATATACCACTTGGCTTCATATTTTGTAATGCAATGAAAGTGTTCAAATACATTTTGTGGCCACTTTACACAAGAGCAAAATATGCTGTGCTGGGAGTGTAAGAATATATAAAAACAAAATGATTATTACATTAAGTGTTACAATTTGATGATTTTAGGGGGCAGTGGGATTGGGGTTCTGGGGGGTAGTGGTTCCTTTTCTGCTGTTGTGTTATATTACCTAAGAGCTCTGAAACTTACCCTCAGTAGGTGTTTCACCTACAGGGTCCCCCTGCAGCCATGGAAGGGAGCCACTCCACCGCCGCACCCCCAGCCACTGCTCAGCTGCAAGCAAGAGGCCGGAGCTATAGGGTGAGTTCAGATCCCAGGCAGAAAGGCTAGGGCCGGGATGTGAGCTCTGAACGATCCCGTCTGTGTGCCTGGGATCACCAGGAAGGGGAATACCTGTGAGAGGGGGTGAGAAAATTAAGATCTGAGGGAATGGCTTATAGATAATGTATGCTAAATAAAATTAGACATAACCTTTCATAAGGTCTTATATCTGGGCACCCTCATTGGATTTTTCTTGCTGAATCCTCAAGCATTCAGAGAAAACCATGTTTTGTAAATGAATCAGATAACACTCTCCATTCCTCAAGGTTTGGAATTGTCTTGTCACGAATATCGCTCAACGCTTCAACAAAAGAACAGCGCGCTGGTTTTGTTCGGCATCTCGGAACAGACGGCGGTGCATTTTTCATGCTGAATATTCAACGAGGAAATGTCAATTTAAATTCCATCAAAACCAAGGCACTGTCTATCACTGTCAAGAGGCTGTGACTTTATTAAAACAGATATGTAATCGGTTTAGCGCTTAGAAATGTTTCAACTATAACGTCTCTCTTTCCCTCTCACACACACACATGCAAAATAAGTTGCCCTCTCATCTGCATATGCTACATTGAGCAGTAATTAGTGACTGTACTCACTCAAACTCTGACACCTGTGAGAGGAAATAGCTATAAAAAGCACCTGAAATGAATTGCTTAAATTGATTTTCCGATCCAACTGCCCGAGGAACATCACGGTTTTAATTTAAAACACTGATTAAAAGCTAACAAGTAGGCCAGCGGAAACTGGAACTATGAAATGGTTTCAGCAAGTTTAATCTTATATTCCAAATGCTTCAAGTTGAAATTGATGGTCACTTCAGTATCTTGATTTTTCCACCAGCCTCTCTTTTTTGTGTATTCCCCGATCCTGGTGTTGTATTAACATAGTCACATAGGAATGCAACCTTTGCAACCCACCGTGATCTTTAACATTTTCTGAAGGCACTTCGCATGAGCCTTTTAGTCACCCCCATGTCTGGAACTTCATTTCCCAGAATGCTGTCAGAATGATGTAGCATCTGTGCTTAATCTCATGAGGATCTGATGACTCAAGCTCAGTGCATCTGAGTCATCAGTGGCACCATTAGTGAATATAACTGGTTTTAACATATTTTTTTTTACTACTTTAGAGCCAGCATGCCCACATGATTCAGTGGTGAGGCCCCATAGAGGAAATCTTGTCATTATTTACTCACCCTCATGGTGTTCCAAACCCGTTTGGAATATTTCCCAGTTGTTATTTTGTCTGTGGAACACAAATATGCAAATTACTGTTAAACAAAATAGAACTGACCATGTCTATCAAAGTCCAATAAGGACCTAAAACATAGAACTTGCGTCATATTAAGTCTTCTTAAGCCATATGATAGATTTGTGTGATTTGTGTTATCAGTTAATAACCATGTCTAGCCATTGTGTACGTGAGTCGTGGCTTTTAGATAATTTTTTTGTCCAATTTAAAAGTTGACTCTTATAATCACTGTAAAACCATTGTTATATGGATACAAGCTGCATCAAAGGTGTTTTTTGTTCCAAGCTGTTTTTTGTTCCATGAAAAATATAAAAGCATACAGTAGGTATAGGAAAAAAACAAAGGTGAGAAAATAATGTCATAAAGGGATAGTTCACACAAAAATGAAAATTCTGTCATCATTTACTCAAGTTTTAACAAATCTAGATGAATTTCTTTCTTCTTCTGAACACAAAAGAAAATATTTTGAGGTATGTAGGTAACCAAACAGTTAATAGACCCCACTGACTTCCATAGTGTGGGGGGGAAAAATACTATGGAAGTCAATGGGGCCCATCTGCTGTTACCCGTATTCTTTAAAATATCTTCTTTTGTGTTCAGCAGAAGAAAGAAATTCATACAGGTTCAGAACAACATGAGGGTGAGTAAATGATGACAGAATTTTCATTTGTGGGTGAAATATCTCTTAATGGGTTTTCATTGTGTGGTGAACTTTTTCTTTAATGCAAATATTATGTCTCACAGACTGATTAAACAAACTAACAAAGCATGTCTGCTGGAGCATTTAGACATTTAACCATCCCTCTTCCCATTCACACAAAAGTCACAAAAACTACAATTCAAAAGTTTGGGGCCAGAAATGATAATTATTATTTTTTAATTGATATTTTTGATGCATTAAATTGATCAAAAGTGACAGTAAAGACGTAATGTTACAAAAGATTTCTATCTTAAATAAATGCCTAAACTTTCTACACATCAAAGAATCCTGAAAAACATCTATCACATTTCCAGACAAATATTAATCAGTACAACATTGATTTCAACACTGATAATAATAGGAAACTATACTTGAGCTCCAAATCAGCATATTAGAAGGTTTTCTGAAGGATCATGTGACACTGAAGACTGCTGAATATTCAGATTTGCCTTCACATGAATAAATTACATTTAAAAAATATATTAAAATAGAAAACAGTTATTTAAAATTAAACTGTTCTTACTGTATTTTTGATAAAATAAATGCAGCCTTGGTGAGAAATGCGTGTGATGCTGACGCAGGAGCTGGCCAATATTGAGCCGGCGTTCGGACGTTAACACGGCAGCCTGCACTGCGTTCACTACATCAACTGTTTCGTTTTTCCACACAAAAAGTATTCATGTCACTTCATAACATTGACATGAGGGTGAGAAATTTCATTTTTGGGTGAACTAACCCTTTAACTTACCCAAACTTTTAACGGCAGTGCATACAATTTGAACACCCTCAAAAATACTGTTCTCTTCAAGGGCTTTTCACAATTGAAATAGTTAACCCTGCGTCATTTTAAACCACGGGTAAATGGAATCCTGGGTTATCTTACTTCACGTTTCACACTGCTTATAATTTACCCAGGGTTAAAGGGTTAGTTCACCCAAATATGAAAATAATGTCATTTATTACTCACCCTCATGTCGTTCTACACCCGTAAGGCCTTCATTCATCTTTGGAACACAAATTAAGATATTTTGGCTCAGTGAGGTCTGCATTCAAAGCAATGACATTTCCTCTCTCAAGATCCATAAAGGTACTAAAAACATATTTAAAACAGTTCATGCAAGTTCAGTAGTTCTAGCTTAATATTATAAAGCGACGAGAATATTTTTGTGCGCCAAAAAACCAAAATAACGACTTTTCAACAATATAGTGATGGGTCGATTTCAAAACACTGCTTTGGAGCTTTGTGAATCAAATCAGTGACTTTGTAAAGCAGTGTTTTGGTTTAAATTGACGCCCGCGACTTGCGCGAGAGCTTTTACTGTAATTTAGGCAAGGGCGTTCATAATAGAAGTGACACGGTCGCGACGCGCATGCGTTTTTCCAGGTGCACCTATGTCGCGGCGAGATGAAAACATCTCAACTTTTCAGAATGCTGCAAGGTCATGTCACAGCAGATCATGTGACAAGGACCAACCAATGAGCTTCGGCCTTTCCTTAATAAACTCAGCCAAACAGCTGATCATAGCTGTACAGGGCAGGTTTTTATTTCTCATCTCCATAAATCCAGAAATATGCAATATGTGAATGACCCCAGAATGGCGACTGTTTCTTTGCATATCAGACAGGTAGCGTTTCCATTAAACCCCACCAAAAAATACTACAATGTCCATCTTTCTTGAAACTGTAAATGGCCCGCAGTTTGACACCACATCGTTTCACACTGTACAAGTTTGGCACAGGTAAAAAGCGGCGTTAACCCCACTTCTGAATTACAAGCATGAAACGTTCCTTTACCCGGGGTTAAAAGCGGTGTTTAGAACGACAATAACCCAGGGTTAAGCGCAGTGTGAGCCCTATAGACTAGACAGAAATGGGAAAAGATAGTTGTGCTCAATAATTGCAAATTATCCCACAAATGAAGCATTTTGGCATCTCACACCATCTCGGTCACCAGCATTAAAATGCTTCTTTAGACCCATGCAAAAAGTACCCTTCCAAGGGCTCATCACCATTTATTTAAGCAGTGACAGCACACAAGAGCAGGAGAGCTCTTGAATCTTGGATGATCTTGAAACAATGCAGGCCCAGGCTGAAGAAGTCATTGTCCATTGGAGTAGAAAAGAGTATGCTTCCTCATTCTCTGCGGCGTGACGAGATAAAACCATCAGTGTTAAACTGACTTACACAGCGTCAACGAATCTGAATGTAACTGGTCAGGTGTAAAATTAGTCCTAATACTATAAGCATTTCCTCAGAAATGAAATCTTTTTAATCACATGATCCATGCAGTAATCAATGTAATCGGACAACAGTAAGAAAATGTCACAGACGCCCTTTTACACACGTAACCCTTTGCAGTTACAAAACGCTGCTCATACAGTCATCTGCCTTTCAATAATGTTCATAGTAAGATCACTACCTGCAGAATACCAAATATATCGTTCAGCACTCTCTGTCTTTGCTCCTGCAGTAACAATGTTATAGTATGTATATATTTATACAGCAGTAGCGATTGCTATAAGATTACATGGAAAGCATGACTTCTCATATATTTTCCTATAAGTAGACCTTCTTCTAGCACTTATACTGTCTTTGGTACAGTTTTTGTCAGTAATAATGGATGACGGTGCTCTTTGCTCTTTGAAAAACATCAACCCATCATCTGCCACTGATTTACAGTAACAAGTCTATATATATATGTATATATGTGTGTTTGTGTGTGTGGTTATATATGTAGCATAATTACCATCAGAGAACAGGAACTTAATTACAGTATGCAGGATATGCTCGCTTTGCATGTTAATAAGAGACATTGACAAGAGACAAAGTAAATGAAACCACTTTTGGTCAAACATCAAAACGAATCGCCAGTTGCCGTGGAAGCAGTACACCATGGTCTCTGATGTGAACTGAACTGAAACCTTTTGAATAATTAGTGTTAGAATAATTAGTGCTGAGAGCTATGAGTCAGTAACCTATTTGAGAACAAAGCCGTTCTATGAACAGATGATTTTTAAAGTTTATATATACATTTTATATATACAGCATATATACATTTTTTAAAAAAATTTTTTAAATATTTTATTATAGCTTTTCATGTGACAACACTGAGGAAATGACACTTTGCTACAATGTAAAGTAGTGAGTGTACAGCTTGTATAACAGTGTAAATTTGCTGTCCCCTCAAAATAACTTAATACACAGCCATTAATGTCTAAACCGCTGGCCACAAAAGTGAGTACACCCCTAAGTGAAAATGTCCAAATTCGGCCCAAAGTGTCAATATTTTGTGTGGCCACCATTATTTTCCAGCACTACCTTGACCCTCATGGAGTTCACCAGAGCTTCACAGGTTGCCACTGGAGTCCTCTTCTACTCCTCCATGACGACATCACAGAGCTGGTGGATGTTAGAGACCTTGCGCTCCTCCACCTTCCATTTGAGGATGCCCCACAGATGCTCAATAGGGTTTAGGTCTGGAGATATTCTTTAGCAAGGCAGTGGTCGTCTTGGAGGTGTGTTTGAGGTCTTTATCATGTTGGAATACTGCCCTGCGGCCCAGTCTCCGATGGGAGGGGATCATGCTCTGCTTCAGTATGTCACAGTACATGTTGGCACTCATGGTTCCCTCAGTGAACTGTAGCTCCCCAGTGCCGGCAGCACTCATGCAGTCCCAGACCATGACACACCCACCACCATGCTTGACTGTAGGCAAGACACACTTGTCGTTGTACTCCTCACCTGGTTGCCACCACACACGCTCGATACCATCTAAACCAAATAAGTTTATCTTGGTCTCATCAGACCACAGGACATGGTTCCAGTAATCCATGTCCTTAGTCTGCTTGTCTTCAGCAAACTGTTTGCGGCTTTCTTGTGCATCATCTTTAGAAGAGGCTTCCTTCTGGGACGACAGCCATGCAGGACAATTTGATGTTTGATGCAGTGTGCGGCGTATGGTCTGAGCACTGACAGGCTGACCCCCCACCCCTTCAACCTCTGCAGCAATGCTGGCAGCACTCATACGTCTATTTCCCAAACACAACCTCTGGATATGACGCTGAGCATGTGCACTCAACTTCTTTGGTCGACCATGGAAAGGCCTGTTCTGAGTGAAACCTGTCCTGTTAAACCGCTGTATGGTCTTGGCCACCGTGCTGCAGCTCAGTTTCAGGGTCTTGGCAATCTTCTTATAGCCTACGCCATCTTTATGTAGAGCAACAATTCTTTTTTTCAGATCCTCAGAGAGTTCTTTGCCATGAGGTGCCATGTTGATCTTCCAGTGACCAGTATGTGAGAGCAATAACACCAAATTTAACACACCTGCTCTCCATTCACACCTGATACCTTGTAACACTAACGAGTCACATGACACCGGGGAGAGAAAATGGCTAATTGGGCCCAATTTGGACATTTCCACTTAGGGGTGTACTCACTTTTGTGGCCAGCGGTTTAGACATTAATGGTTGTGTGTTGAGTTATTTTGAGGGGACGGAAAATTTACACTGTTATACAAGCTGTACACTCACTACTTTACATTGTAGCAAAGTGTAATTTCTTCAGTTTTGTCACATATAATAAAATATTTACAAAAATGTGAGGGGTGTACTCACTTCTGTGTGTGTGTGTATATATATATATATATATATATATATATATATATATATATATTCTGTAATTAATTTGGTTATGACACCAAAATTTTACCAGTGAAATTTCACAATTCTTGATTTATACAACAACAAAAAGTACTATATATAATATAAAGAATTTATAATTATTATAAGAAACTGAATAATGTAAATGTAAAATAACACTGCGTAGTATTTACACTCAAAAAAATAATTTTACAATACTGTTCAGTTTATTTAAAAAACAGTTGCGTTTTCATTTTGAAAGAACATGTTTCAATTAAGTTGGCAAAAAGTAATATTTGATGCTTGTTCAGTTTACTTAAGTAAATTAAGTTAAGCCAACACAATTCTTTTCATCCACTTTACTTAACCCATTTGAGTTGAGACTAAATAAACAGGATTTCCCCTTCCCATCATGCTTTGCACGGGATAGGGAGAGAAAATGTTGAAATAAATTGTTATTTAATGCATTTCTTTTTATTAAGATGATAAAATTGGGAGACTTGTTAATGCTTAATGTTCTTTTATGTTTATATTTAAAAAAGTTTCTAGTATGTTATTGTTTTTGTGGGTTACCTTTGTGGTGAAGTGTAGCGCATGTGCTTGGGTTGAGGACCTGCTAACAACAATTAAAGTTGTTTATAATAAAAAAAAAAAAAAAAAACTATTTTGGGCATGCCATAGATAATAAAACCATCTTCTGGCTTAGTTATTCTTAGATTACATTTGTAAAAGTAAAACTGTTCTTGAACGCATTCACTAGCTAAATACACTAACCTATTATACTGGATTACTTGTTTAATTTTTGTTTTACATTAATTTTAGAATAATTGAACTTAATAGTTTTGGACAAAATTAAGAATGTTAACCTGATTCAACTAAATGGCATTGAAGGCCAACATGCGGACCATCCTCGGCCAGCCGCTCTGAAGAAAAAATATAATCACAGAAATGAATGTGTTATCTTTTAGAGCCCGAAAAATGCATATATACACATATATAAATAATAATTCATTTTGAATTAATATATTTAATCTTGACTTTGTGTTTAGTGCATTTCAAACCCAGCTGAAAAATGTGCTTAAACAAGCCTGAGCCTGATTAGTTTGATCTGGTTTCCTGTTTTATGAGACATTTTAGGCACTTTTGTCAATTTATCAGCCTAAGAAAATCTATCAGGGAAACCAGCAGAACACCAGCTTAGCCACACTGGAAGACCAAGAAGACCAAGCAATCTTTTTTTCAGCAGGGAAATTGTACTCTGAAATTACTCTGTTTTTTCTTTTCAGTTGATTTGCGTAAATTTTTATTGGAACCGTGTTGCTGAATAATATATAATACCATAAGTAGATAATCTCGGGAAGAGTAAAGCCTTTACAATAATAGGGATCCAGGCCTAGTTACATAAAGAGTCTTTTCAGCAGAACATGATATGAACCTCTTGTCCTTTACTGAATGAATGTAATGAATACTTTGTAAGGATGATTTTTTTTGTAGTACTGCATGTACATTTTGAATCTTATAATACCCATTTAAAACACTGCTCAAGTGCCCTTTTTTGCTAAGTTAAAGTTTCAAGATCATAGTCCGTTCTTCAGCGAAAATGTTAATCTCAGCATTCTCTAAAATTTAAGCAATTAAAAGCAGACGCTTGTGCCCACTGCTGCCCATTGTATGCCTTTTTGCTGTGTGTTGGCCCTACGAGGAGTTTGGCACAATTACAAATGCTTTGTATGGGCAAGTTCACAAGCCCCTGTCCCACTGGACTGAATGCTGTTATCAATGGAGAACAGAGGATTATTAGTGTACGTGCCTTTCACACAGTGTGCAGAGACTAAAGGGCATGACTACTGCCAGGACAAGGGTCCTAATCTCTGTCTGTCCCTGAGACCTTCAGTCCTGCATGATCCATCCTGGCATATGCATGAGTCAGTGTCACCTCTGTGAATACATAAAATTAATGAATGAAACGGGTTGTATCAACCAGAGGAGGATTCAAAAAAGTCCCAGCACTACGATTTAATACATCATTAATGTTTAGTAAGTCTCTTATGCTCACCAAGGCTGAATTTATTCTTTAAAAACTGTAACATTGTGAATTATTAATTTAAAGTGACAGTTTTTTTTGTACATTAATATATTTTAAAATGTAATTTATTCCTGTGATGGAAAAGCTTAGTTTTCTGTGTCCTTAGTGTCACATGATACTTCAGAAATCATTCTAATATGCTGATTTAGTGCCCGAGAAATATTTCTTCTTGTTATCGTGTTGAATACAGTTTGCTGGAATCTGTACTACACTTTTTTCAGGATTATTTGGTGAACAGAAAGTTTGAATATCAGCATTTATTTGACAGAAATCTTTTGAAACATTATAAATAAGGTCAGCCGCATTTTCAGTGCTAATTTTTCACTGCGTGTCTTTAGCAAATCCTCACAGTAGTTTTCTAACACTAAAAGAGTGTTTGCGCTGGCGCAAGCTGTTAGTAAATCTGGCCCTTAGTTTGCTTGTTACTAAGTGTTTAAAACAAAACATTTTGATTTGAAAAAATTTGATTGCACCAACCTGACAAAAGCTGGCAAATTTAGTCATTATTTCTTCATCAGAGAGAGTGATGGCCAGAGCGAGCATTACCTGTGTCTCATATAACATTCATTCTTTAGGTCAATGTCCATAATATTATATCCATTATAAAATCAGTTTGAATGTCCGCTGAGGAAAGCGATCTTTGTATTTGTCCTTTTTACAGTTAAGGGAATTTTCCATAACAGTATAACGGTGCTAAAACAACATCCTTTGCAGTGCTCTACAGGATGTAAAGTTAAATATAGCCTTAATATTAAACTATTAAATTTAACACGGCCCAATCGATTTGCTCCCGAACAAGTAAAAGAATAATAAGTTCAAAGATTGCCCTTTTTATGTACCCAAAATTAATTATATCTCATGTTTAACCACTACAAGACACAGTGGCGAAGCTGTTCTCGGTAGGTACACAAGCACTGAACAGCTACTGACGGCCTGGAGCTCGCATCTCTGAAAACGCCTAAACAAATTGTAAAATAGGCGCTATGATTAAATATGAGTCACATTTCTCAGGTCTAAACAACTACATTCTCACCTAAAGAACTTTTTAAAAAAATTTGTTGCCATGACAGTCGCTTCAAACGGAGTGATACAAATGGTGAAAAGGTAGGAGTGCTATTATCACTGTAATATCGCACGGCTCTCAGTCGAGAACCAGAAAGTGCTTTTGTATAATATTATATATATATATATATCAGTGGCGTGCAGTGGTGTTCTGAAATGAGGAGGCACATTTTTTTATTTATTTATGAATCAAATGTAAATTTATGAGCATTACTCTTAAAGTTGACACATCTTCCTTGTTAAATGAACATTACTTTACATTACATAAAAAAAGGAACCAAATACAATTCTATTTTGTCATTTTACATTAACAATGTATTGTAATGTTTTATTTATCAAAACCAAGTCAATCTCATCAAGTTAGTGTTTTAAGCATTTCTACATTCATTCCAAAATAATAACTAAAGGCAGTAACAATTTAAACAATACATTTTATTTTTGTATTGATGTTTTTCTTTTTAATAGTCAACTAAGGCTATTTTAGATCATCAGTCATGCTCCGTAAACACCGTCTGTCACAGACACGAAGATGTATTTTTAATTTCACCAAGCTGATTGTACTAAAAAACCCCACAGTCATCATGTTTTCAAGTTTGATTTTGACATGACAAAGCGGTGATATCTAACTGGGTGATCTGTTTACTTACTTTTCAATTAGTCTTCCCACTGACGAGATCATTTGTTCATTCAAACTATCATGCATGTAAACAAGAGGCGGGATTTATTGCACAAACCAATCATATCCAATCATAACCAATTACATCCAATCATAGCGCGATGGAGACATTGCCTCCTCTCACGTGACTTTCCCCCATTCATTTTCAATTACCCCCCACAAAACTCACCACACGCATTAGGGGTCTAATGGTTTTCTATGACTGAAAAGGGAGGCACGACTCCTGCTGTAACTTTACCTGAGGGTGTCGCTGTTGGGCAGTTTTCCTTTAGAAACAATGTGGTAATATATATATATATATATATATATATATATATATATACACTGTATGTGTGTGTGTGTGTGTGCACTGTCCCCATGTTGCATAATTTCAAAATTTGCATAGATGGGAAACATTTGCTGTAACAATGACAAAGTTGCCTCACAATTGGCCTCTACCTGGGAATCATTAAAATAACTTCCACACTCTCTGGAGAGGAACCCCACAGTTGAGGAACCATTACTCTAAAGGACTGCTGTAAAAATGAAGACTAGAGAATATTCCAAAAAATGCTACTGTGGAAGTTAAAATAAGCACATAAATTAGAATAAGAGTGCAAAATAATATCCAAGAGTTTGAATGTCCCAGTGGACACTGCAGGTTCAATTATTAGGATGTGGAAGATACATCAAACCACCCAGACACTTCCATGAAAAGGTCGTACCTCAAAACTCTCTGAATGAACATAAAGGAGGCCTGTGAGAGAAGCCAGAGAGAGCCTATCGATCACTTCGAAGGGGCTACAGAGTTCAGGAGCTGAGAATAGCGTAAAGGTGCACTAATCAACCAAATCTGCACAACATTGGCCTATTTTGTGGCACAAATGAGGCTTTATGTTAAAAAATAATAATTTATTTAACTGATAATAATACTAGCACATATGATTTTGTGGTAAGATATCAGCCAAAATTTTAAGCTATGTGGGAAATGCAAATTTAATACTGCCCACCATCAAACATTATCATACTGTAGCAACTGTGAAGTAGCATCATTCAACTAGCCTCAACAGCCAAAAAAGAATGGACTAAAAACATACCTGAACTGTGTGGGAAGCTGGTACACACACTTGCTCCGAAAGATGGCTCTGCAGAAAATTAAAATCTGTGGGCTGTTTTTTATACTGTCATAAAATATAAAATCTGTGGTCGCATTCAAATACTACATGTAGAGTTTGTGAAATCATCACATAAATCCAAACAGCAGTGTTAAGCAGAAGTGGTTAAGAGCCTAAATAGTTTTACAAGGCACAGTATATGGGTTTTGAACTTAATATTTGATGGACTTTTGGGGTACATGTAATATTCAGCAGGTTGAGTAAAGTGTATATTAAAACAGACATGCAATGTAGAAACTAATTGCATATTAATCTGTCGATCTCAGCTAATTGTTGTTCACTGATTAGATACTGTCTGATGGAATTATTTGTGATTAGTCATTAAAAGTTGATTTCACAAATGTAAATTCATGAAATACATAAGTAATCTTTATGCTTTCTAATACTGCGTTCCAGACAAGGTTGGACGTAGGAATGTCACAATTTCAGAGCTGGGTATATTACTTATTAATTGTAATCATTTACTGATTACAAATTACATGACAAAATGTGTAATCAGTAATATAATCTCTTAGATTACACATTTTTTGTAACGTAATCTGACTATTTTTGGATTACATTTAGATTACTTTTGTGCTAACCCTTATTTGATGTCAGGATAATCTACTATTTATAAAAAGAAAAAATATATTCCAAAAAATATATTCTGTTCAACAACAGCCTCAACAGATTCTTTTTAAAGTGAAATGCATGGACAGTTAATACTTCAAAATACTAACACTAATATACCTGTTAGTGTTTGCTGATAGTAACACTTAATAAAACAAAATCACACCTTATGATTTTAAAACATTTACTTAAAATTAAGTAAATTTAGAAAACAGCAACATTACAAAAACAAATATTGAAAAACAAGAAATTCACTGCTACATCAAATATTTCATCTATGTCATATATTATTATTATATTATTATTTCATATATATATATATATATATACACACACACACACACACATTTCATATACGTATATTTCATCTATATTTCATACATATTTTATCTATATTTCCCCCTCACCGCTGAAAAAACTTGAAGAAAAGGTATATAAGCGGCAGGTTTATTGTGAAAAAAATATAAACGTTTAAAAAATTAAAAATTAGGAGAATCAATGAATTGTGAACAACTTCCTGCCATTGTGTAAATAATATGTAATCATGTAATCCATAAAAAAAGTAACTGTAGTCTGATTACGAGTATTTTAAAAAAAAAAGTAGTTTACTCTAATTACAAGTACTTGATTTTTGGAATCTGATTACGTAATCTGGATGTTATACATTACTACCCAGGTCTGCCCAATTTAAATGTCCCACTTCAGACCTCAGTGTGTTCCAGTCACTCATACGTCACATTCACATGTTGACCACATGATGTCGCCATGCCTCGATGAGAGCATATCGTGTTTTTGTTTCAATTGTGGCAAAACAGAATTAAAAAATAACATAAAACCTAATGTCTTATGTTAAAGTTTGTTTTTACATTCATATTCATTGGAAGCAGGACGCGCCGACATCTTGGAAGTGACGTCAAATGGCGCGAGGTCTGGGTTTAGGGTCGACGCGTTTCCAGCCTCCGCCCCGAGTCCACACGCCGAATGTCCGACTTTGAGTGGCGTTCCTGACGTTATTTCCTAAAAGGAGGTGGGAAAAATCCAAAATCCAATCTGTCTGCAATGCAGCGTAATGCTGTCTTCACGTGCTATCGGAAATTTAACCATTCCCACTTTTGAAGTCGTGATTACAAGCTCATTGCATTCAACTTTCGAAATGGGAGGGCGTTCATGTGCAATTTTACCTAGGAAACTCGTATGGACTACTTGCACTGAGCCTCGTGACGCACATCCGGTTTGAAATATCACGGCTCAGTTGTTTCCGGTTATATATATTTTCAATGCACTGTTATCACATAGCTAACTAAACCCCTCTTAAAATGAGAGTCCTTGGGATGATTTTAAATTCCAGACATATTCAGAGATATTTTGATAATTACCGTGTACAGACCTTTCCAAACTCAACAGAACTTTAAGTTTTAACATAAACCGTGATTCTTTCACCACAGGGTGTCAGCGCTCTACTGGTGATCACGACGCTGCAGGGTGAGACGTAATGAATAAGATCAGAATAAACATAATATTTTAGTCACTATTCTGTGCCGTTTTTTTTTTTTTACTGACAATCATTTGTATGTAATTCACACATTTATGCCAAAAATCTTAATATTCAAAGTAGTAGCTGTCATTGCGTTATTCTTTAAGATTAATTAAATATTTAACATCATTAGGGCAGTTGTCACATTCATTCAACTATTTCAAACACTGGAATAAAAGAGGAATAAAATTAACCATAGTTAGGCCTACTACACTCTTACTACAGTAAAACCATAAGTATTTGATTAATTCTAACTATTACATGAAAGGTAAGTTATACTGCTGTTTAATCGTAAGGTTGGTTTGTTTGTGCATGTCTTGTATGCTCTTCTGCTCCTTTAGTCAGAAAGCAGCTAGCGCGCGATGCTAACGGTGCTAACAGACTTTTACAGTCATTGTCATTCTTTTAACAGATTGTCAGGAGGGAATCAGCGATGCTTGACAGTTTTAACTTGTTTTTGTTTGCAGTGCAACTGTAACGTAAAATAGTCTATCCATCGTGATAATGCGTTGTCACTCACCCGTTACTACACTTACCATAGTAAAACCATGGGCTTTCGCAAGGGTGTTTATTAGTTTAATTAATTTAAATGTACATTTGACAGGTATGAAATATGATGACTAAGAGAAAAACACTGCAAATGAGAAGACAAGCACTTGACGGCAGTATATTTATATAAATATATTTATTTATTATTCAGAATGCGCATTTGGAAGGGAAATATATTAATAAACATTTCAGCAGGTTGAAGATAATTCATGTTAATGCAGAGAATATGATTAATTGTTTAAACAACATTTTGCAGCCCTAAAACGTAGTAATAATCTGCGTTTTCATGACAAGCTCTCTATATATAAATGCGCTGAACGCTCGAGTAAGAACCGGAAGTAGTTGCACAAGTAGTCCATTTACGATCATTTTAAGAGCACGTGAAGGCAGCATAAGACCCCACGATTATTGCCAACAAAAATTATAGTCATCGCTAAAAAATTTCTTAAAGTCAATAAGAAATTTTTTTTGTTGTTGTTTTTTTCTCCTTGCAACCGGTTTTAAGACATAATCTAAATTAAATCTAATAAATTTAGAACAGAATAAGAGAAATATATGCCAAGACTTGGTTTTATCAACCGGGGGGTATACTCTACCATTCAAAAGTTTGGCGTCATATATATATATATATATAATATAAGAAATGAATACTTTTTATTCAGCCAGCATGCATTAAATTGACATTTATAAAGACATTTATAATGTTTTGTATTTCAAAACAATGCTGTTCTTTTCAGCATAATGCTAAACTTACCATTCATAAAAGAATCCACAAATAAATATTAAGCAGCACAGCTGTTTTGAACATTGATAATAAAAATTGTTTTACTGTATTTATGATCAATTAAGCATAAGTGACTTCATAGCGCATAAGATTTCTTCTAAAAGTACTAAAAACTCAGTACAACGGTATTGTACAAAGTAGCCAGGAGGTTGGAGGGGTGAGTTTAAAAGGGAGAGGGATATGTTACATGAAGCAAGCTATTGTACTTATTCATATATATATATTTTTATTTTCATTTAGCCACATACATTTAGATAAGAAAATAGGGTCAGTTTGTTGACTCTCCACTGTGATGTCTTAGCTGTAAGAGTCTCTTATTTCTCTGTCTCTCCAGCCTTCGCCCTGTGAATGGTGCCGCTGCGAGCCAAATAACGAGGTGCACTGTGTGGTCGCTGACTGTGCAGTACCAGAGTGCGTCAACCCAGTATACGAGCCAGAACAGTGCTGCCCCATCTGTAAAAACGGTAAGAACGGCCTATTTCCTATTATAGGTTTATGGAGAAGATGAAAATACCTGCAAGGTGTACTTTAGAGAATTCCTTAGAGTTCTCTCTCCACTTTTTCCCAAAGGAAAGTGAATTGTTCTGCTGACTGGCATGTATCAGATGTCATGAAAAGCAGTGATGGTGTGGTATAAACAGACAGCTCTATGCACAGGTTGTTTAAAACCCACTCAAACTTTCTATCAGATCTCAGTATCACCAGCAGGCGAGTTCTGATTACCAATCCTCTGCTCAATTACAGGGGAAATTTGGTTCAGATAAACAGTGTCCCATTGATTAAGACCATGCTAAGAAGGATTAATTGGCCAAAGGGGACTCCTCTATCTCCTGTGTCTTGATGCACTATAGTCAGCAGGACCCGATTCCAAAATTACAATTATTGGATTCCAATGGCTCACTGGATGGCCAAGGGCACAAGATATCCCTGAGTCAGTCTGATACAGAGGCATAAACACAAAATGTAAGCTCAGTGAATCAGTGGGATAAATAGAATGTTGATCGGTACAGTGCTTATAGCCAAGCAACCTGTAGAAGCTTGCACGACAAAATATTTAAATGTTATATTTATAATAAATATAAATAATATAAATATGATGCACAGGTATTCATTTAATATGTAAAATATTTAAACCAATTTTACTGAATTAACAAATTAAAATATTAAAGGGTTAGTTCACCCAAAAATAAAAATTCTGTCATTAATTAATCACCCTCATGTTGTTCCACACCCGTAAGACTTTCGTTTATCTTCGGAACACAAATTAAGATATTTTAAATGAAATCTGAGAGCTTTCTGTCCCTCCATAGCTATGCAACTGACACTTTGACGCTTCAAAAAGTTCATAAAGAGATCGTAAAAATCGTAAACTCGTAAAACATACGAACTGAGTGGTTTAGTCCACATTTTCTGAAGAGACTCGATCGCTTTATATGATGATCAGATTGACTTTAGGCTTTTATTTACATATAAACATTCATCAACACACATCAGTTGTGGTAAAAGGAAGCTCAAGCATGTTTGCTTGACGCATGCAAGAACCAATGAGGTTCATTCTCGTGTTACGCAGCACGTTTGAGCTTCCGGAAGAGGTTTGTTTTTGTGCGTCAAGCAGGTTCAGTTGAGCTTCTGTTTATGTTTGCTGATGAATGTTTATATGTGAATAAAAGCCTAAAGTAAATGTGTTCATCATATATGATAGTGGACTTTAGGAGAAACCCCCCTGCACTCCCCCCACTGAGCATCATGAACAGTACTGTGGAGGCAGTGGAGTCGTTCAGGTTCCTGGGCACCATCATCTCTCAGGACCTGAGTGGGACAATCACATTGACTCCACTGCGAAAAAGGCTCAGCAGAGACTGTACTTCCTTCCCCAGCTGAGGAAGTTCAACCTGCCACAGGTGCTGCTGATACAGTTTTACTCAGCTGTTATTGAGTCAGTTCTGTGCACTTCTATAACTGTTTGGTTTGGGTCAGCCAGCAAATCAGATATAAGAAGACTACAACGGATTGTTAGGACAGCTGAAAAGATAATTGGTATGCACCTGCCCAACCTTCAGGACTTGTACAACGCCCGAGTGAAGAAACGGGCAGGTAACATCATCACCCCTCTCACCCTGGACACAACCTGTTTGCACTTCTGCCCTCAGGCAGATCTCTGTGCACTAGAACATCTAGGCATGAAAACAGTTTTTTCCCCAATGCTATCTCCAGCTTAAACAGCTAACATAGCAATTACCCCTGTTTTAGTACTCACTTTTAGTACTTGAGAGAGAGAAAAAATTAGGTGTGTGTGTGTGTAGGATTCTATTCATCCTGCTGTATATACACAATACAAATCTGTATGTATTCTGTTCCAGATGTATACCACATTAGTATTATTATTTATTTTATTTTACTTATTTATTATTATTTTCTTAGTTTATTTATTTAAATGTTCTTTCTGTTTTCAGATTCCTTGTGTGTTTGTGTACACCTAGCGAATAACGCTCATTCTGATTCTGATAAAGTGATTGAGTCTCTTCAGAGAATTTGGACTAAACCACTCAATTCATATGGATTAGTTTTACGATCTCTTTATGAACTTTTTGAAGCGTCAAAGTTTCAGTTGCGTAGGCTGTCTATGGAGGAACAGAAAGCTCTCAGATTTCATAAAAAATAACTTCCGAAGATGAACACAAGTCTTAAGGGTTTGGAACAACATGAAGATGAGTAATTAATGACAGAATTTTCATTTTTGGGTGAACCAGTAGATAAAAAAAAAAATCTGTTCAGTCATTTCTGTGCGGTTCGGTCCAACTGTCTGATCAAAGTTTGGACAAAATTGGAATTTCCGATTTAATTTCCGAAAAAACTGAATACTGTACTTTTCAAAATGGCCACTACTGTAATGAGCAGAGACTTAATGTAAGATGTTGAATGGCATCATCATGAAGAGACGAATCAGATGTACTAAGTTTCATTTTTCTAAAGCAAATGGTTCAAAAGTTTAAAAGAGTGAATTTTGAACTGGTGGTGGCGCTATAGAGTTATTTCTAGAGACTCCAAATTTGGTCCATTTACTGTTCATGAGCATCTCTACAATTGTGCCAAATTTCATGATTTTCTCATGTTCCGTTGATAGGGCTGCCATTGGGGAGGAAGAATAATAATAATAAGAAGAAGAAAACTAACAGATACAATAAGGGCTACAGCCCCTTCGGGGCTTGGCCCCTAATAATGTCTTGAAATTGTTCCAATGTGATAACATTATTTTTCTATACTGCTATAATAATATTATCTTTAAGTACTGGTTTTGAAAGAACATCGGCTTTTAAGATAAGAAAGCTTTACAGGTGTAAAAATATATGACAGTATCAGACAGCTAACCTTTTTGTTGACGTGATAGATTTTAACAAGCTAAAATTACATCAAGTTTGCAAATTGCAGCAGAGTTCCTGTCTTCAGTTTTAAAGAAATCTTGCCACTCTTTAGAGCACCTCAGGAGATATGTTTGAAAATAGATTTGTAAAGAAAAATCATATCTAATCTTCTAAGTGCAACTTTAAAATCTATGAAATTCCCTCCTTTTTCCCTTCTGGCACACGTTGACCTACATTCTCCAGGATCCACATTACAGTCAGAAGTGTGGTGCAAGGTATTGTTGCTAAATAGAGACCGGCTGTGACTTTATGCTTTACTAGCGCAGAAAGACAGCCAGAGATACGCACACACAGATACACAAACCTCGCCTACAGCCTGGAAGACGACTAATCCAGGCAGACAGGGCACGGTGACGAGCTTGTGGTGGTGGCATTTTAGGGAGGCTGCGGTGGAGCCCGTCCCCTGGAGGAAATAACCAAGTCTGCTTCCAAGATCTTTTGAGGGGTCATATCAGGAAGAATCCAATTTTTTTCCTTGATACTTTGAGATGAAAGTGTTCAATGTATTATATTTAAAAACCTTCCGACCCAGTACTGCATTTACGTAATGCATTCATCATGCAAAGATGGCGTTTACGTCAGAATTGAAGAAATGGCTCACTTTAAATTCCTGAGCAGGAATTTAAATTGAATTGGTCACATGGAGCACATGAAGTTGAGGTGGAATAACAGGAAGGGGAATCAAAGAAATATAGAGGTAATGCATTCTGGAAAAGGAAATAATTTTGCACCTTGGTCCATTTTTTTTTTTTAAAGAAATTAATACTTTTATTCAGCAGGGAAGCATTAAAAGTTACAGTAAAAACATTTACTGTCACTTATAAAAGATTTCTATTAAAAAAAAAGATTTCTATAAAATATTTCTAAGATGTTATAAAAGATTTATATTTAAGATGTTATAAAAGATTTATATTTAAAAAAGGCAGCACAACTGTTTTCAACATTTACTGTATACTAATAAGAAATGTTAATTGAACAGCAAATCAGCATATTAGAACGATTTCTGAAAGATCATGTGACACTAAATGTAATGATGCTGAAAATTCAGCTTTGCCATCACAGGAATAAAATACATTTTAAAAATAATAAACATGGTGTTTTAAATTGCAATAATACAATTTTACTGTTTTTACTGTATGCCTTGGTGAGCATAAGAGACTTCTTTCAAAAACATAAAAAAAAATATATAAAAAAAAAAATATTACCGAGCCTAAAATTTTGAATGGTGGCATAAATCAAATACAAATTTCTATAGGTAGCATTTCAAACATTGACAAACTTGACTTTTTTAATAAAAAATTACAGTTATATCAAATTCAAATTGCAATTCTACATGCTGTTTGCTACCTCAATTCAAAATCAGAAATTTAAAAAGCATTTCTATTTCAATTCTGGATGGCACACAACCCTAGTTTACATAGAAGACTGCTTGTTTAATTCTCGTTCACACCAAGAAAGATAACTATAAAGATAACTGAGTCCACACCAACGAACGATATCATTCTGTTTATTCTGAGCACACGCTGCAGGTTTGTCGTCTGCCACTTTAAATGCTCGAGCTCTTTAAAGCAGGATGGATTCTGATTGGCTGTCAATGTTTTTATCGTTTATCAGCTGGAAAAAAATTCCTTCTGAAAGTGAAATTGATATGATCACTTTAAAGTAAAACTTTACAGAGTATTTACACCATTACGTTTATGATTATCCTTCAGTAAGAAAATTTTATGAGAGAATTTTCTATTCTAGTTAATCTTATTAAGGCTTTGATTTAAAAATGACATCATCTAGGGAATATATTATCTAAGAATTTGCTTAGCTCTATTCGGTTGCAATTTTAGGATGAAGAAAGGCAAAATAATTAGTTTGAGAGACTTTATCTCAGTTCAATCAATTCCAATAACGTTGGTCAAGAGCTGTTCTAAGCAGCCTATCATGTAATCTCTCTCAGATTGTTCCACATGAACAAACTGAGACGTTAAATGTCAAGAGACACTTATCCCAGCATTGACGGAGCTGGCAGAGGATCACCAATGACACTGGGAATGACAAGTCTCAGTCAATCAAAATTCAGACATTACTGCCTCATTTTTTTATAGCACAACTCTTGCCTTCCATAAACATATAGCTCACATCTGACTCTTGCATGTCATGTCAAAATGAAAGATGTGGAAGCCTGGGAAGTTTCACTTCCTTTCTGAGCCTCTCTTAATGAACCTCGCAGGAATGCAGTACTTTTTTCTGAGTTGAATTAAACCTCAAAAACAGCCTCAAGAAATGGTGATGTGTTGGCTTGCTCCTGATTGCTAATTACCAAATTATGCCTCTAAACCTTGGCACTTGATTCAGCCTTGGATCCAGCCCATGATAACGAGAACTTTGTCCAGCATTACTAAGCTCAGTTTGTGCACTGCTGGAGAGACAACAGGCCACATTTCTATGTGGGTGAGCCAATCGTGGGCAACTATCTCTCAGTGGCTTCAGTGGTTACCATAGTAATCGCATGCTTGTAGGTTGCAAGCTAATCTGAGGGCAATGACGTGGGCAACAGAGTAACTGCAACTGCAACAGAGTAACTTCACCTATGATAATGAATGTGATTTGAAAATAGAAAGAACATTAAAAACAAGGTGAATTTAAAGCTGCACAATTAATCAAAATATAAACCCGATTCCAAAAAAGTTGGGACACTGTACAAATTGTGAATAAAAAAGGAATGCAATAATTTACAAATCTCATAAACTTATATTTTATTCACAATAGAATATAGATAACATATCAAATGTGGTAAGTGAGACATTTTGAAATGTCATGCCAAATATTGGCTCATTTTGGATTTCATGAGAGCTACACGTTCCAAAAAAGTTGGGACAGGTAGCAATAAGAGGCCGGAAAAGTTAAATGTACATATAAGGAACAGCTGGAGGACCAATTTGCAACTTATTAGGTCAATTGGCAACATGATTGGGTATAAAAAGAGCTTCTCAGAGTGGCAGTGTCTCTCAGAAGTCAAGATGGGCAGAGGATCACCAATTCCCCCAATGCTGCGGCGAAAAATAGTGGAGCAATATCAGAAAGGAGTTTCTCAGAGAAAAATTGCAAAGAGATTGAAGTTATCATCATCTACAGTGCATAATATCATCCAAAGATTCAGAGAATCTGGAACAATCTCTGTGCATAAGGGTCAAGGCCGGAAAACCATACTGGATGCCCGTGATCTTCGGGCCCTTAGACGGCACTGCATCACATACAGGAATGCTACTGTAATGGAAATCACAACATGGGCTCCTGAGCTCCTGATACTTCCAGAAAACATTGTCGGTGAACACAATCCACTGTGCCATTCGCCGTTGTCGGCTAAAACTCTATAGGTCAAAAAAGAAGCCATATCTAAATATGATCCAGAAACGCAGGCATTTTCTCTGGGCCAAGGCTCATTTAAAATGGACTGTGGCAAAATGGAAAACTGTTCTGTGGTCAGACGAATCAGCCTCTTTTAGACAAGAATGGGACAACATTCCTATTCCTAAACTTGAGCAACTTGTCTCCTCAGTCCCCAGACGTTTGCAGACTGTTATAAAAAGAAGAGGGGATGCCACACAGTGGTAAACATGGCCTTGTCCCAGCTTTTTTGAAATGTGTTGATGCCATGAAATTTAAAATCAACTTATTTTTACCTTAAAATGATACATTTTCTTAGTTTAAACATTTGATATGTCATCTATGTTGTATTCTGAATAAAATATTGAAATTTGAAACTTCCACATCATTGCATTCCTTTTTTATTCACAATTTGTACAGTGTCCCAACCTTATTGGAATCGGGTTTGTAAAATAAATTGCATAAACTATAACATGCTGCATACCTAAATGTGAAGCAGATACAGTGTTTGTCTGTAGTCACATACTACAAGCAGTCACAATGGTTTGCAATCTGGTTTACAGAGATTTCATCTCTCAGGAAGTGCCCTGAGTTTTGTTCACTTTAAGCCCACTGGTTCTCTTCTTTTGTGCACTGTAAAAGCAAAGCACTCCAGGTTCACTTTATTTCCACGATTTTGCCACTATAAATTACTAAAAAAGACTCAAGGGTTTGCTGCATGAAAGTGAAAATTTTGACAATTACAGCTTAAGTGAACCAAAATGACCTTTGAGGTTAGGTACAACCAAGGCCAACTGCCAAGAGAACTGGGGCCATTTTCACTCAGTTCACTGTTGGATGAACTAAAAGAGGACTTTAAAAAAAAAAAGAACCTTAAGAGACTTTGTTAGGAGACAAAAGTAATCACTTGGTGGTTTTTGAATTCCTTGTTCAACATAAGAGCTGAAATGTCAATGTGACTTTATGCCTTCTGTTCTTTTTTAAGCCTCGATATCTGATATCGAAGATACACAAGATGTCAAATGTTTATCATATCATAGTTCAAATTTCAATTACAGTATGTATCAAAATAAACCATTATGTTTCAATATGTAAATATTTTTGACTCAAACTTTAACAGAAAGAACATAAAGTGAATTTCACATGATTCAGAGATTACACTTCCTGGTTAGGAAGGATAAAATAAAATATAAATATTTGATGAAAAACTAAAATGACTAAAAATGAAAATGAATTGAAGCCAAATAATAGAAATATTAAATGAAAAGAAAAAACTAATAAAAATGACAAAACTTTAAAGGGTTAGTTCACCCAAAAATAAAAAAAATAATGTCATTTATTACTCACCCTCATGTCGTTCTACACCCAGAACACAAATTAAGTTATTTTTGATGAAATCCGATGGCTCAGTGAGGCCTCTAGACAGCAGCTGCCACTGAACTTCTCAAGATCCCGTACTCAAAACATATTTAAATCAGTTCATGTGAGTTCAGTGGTTCAGTCTTAATATTATAAAGCGATGAGAAAATACTGAAATCATGTGACTTTGGCACTCCGAATCACTGATTTGAAACTGTGTTCCGAAGATGAACGAAGGCCTTACGGGTGTAGAACGACATGAGGGTGAGTAATAAATGACATTATTTTCATTTTTGGGTGAACTAACCCTTTAAATTTAAAATGAAAACTGAAAATATTATAATAAACAGTGTTGGGGGTAACGCATTACAAGTAATGTGAGTTACATAATCAGATTACATTTTGAAGTAATGCATTACTTTTAAATTTAGAGTTACTTTTTTAAATAAGTAACTTAAGTTACTTATTTGTAACTCAAGCAAGTCATGTTTTTATTTTCTGTGAATGTGCACATGCATATTTTATTGATTTTATTATTTCTATGCGTGTATGCTTTTTTCTATGGATTTCTCTTCTTTAAAGCACTTTGTAAACACTGTTTTTAAAAGGTACTATATAAATGAAGCTTTACTTAGTTTTCCCATGTATTGAATGACAGCTCTCCTGTCCCCGTGTTGAGAGAAATCAGGAGTAAAGCTGCAGAGGTGTTGTGTGCGCTGTGTAAACACGATGGTTATTGCAGTTCTAGACTAAAGGTGAGCAGGCATTTACTCATCTCGCTTCCACAAAAACAGATTCAATATTCCTCAAAAATGAATAAACAGTGAAATGCAAAGTTTTGTTTTTCCTATTTTTCTGCCATCCAGAATGGCAGCACAGCTGAAAGATTTGTTTGAGATGCGCCCTCTATTGTACATACGTGAATTTGCATTTCCTTTAGCCTGAGGCTTACTCATTTCACATTTGGTGTGAAAAGGCCTTTACATTCGCCAGAAATAGACCTTTGTTTAAACAAACAAGGAAGCCCAGCACAGGTGGGAAAAAGCAACAATGCATTACTTTATAAAAAGTAGTACTTTTCAGTAGTACTTTTCATAAAAAGTAATTAAGTAACCCAATTAGTTGCTTTTTAGGGAGTATCGCATTATTAAAAGCATACATTGACCACAACATAATCAGCTATTAACATTTTGTTGGTTCTCTTTTGTTTTTGCATGTGTTCATAATTTCTTTGCATGGCAGCCTGGCCAAAAATGATGTCTGCGTTATAACAAATAAAACAATTGACTCGAAGCACAACTACACAATATGCTTACAAAATCTTTTAAACAAGTTTAATTATTTTTTGAGGAGATCAATTTTCCTAGGCTGGACATCACGTTTGGCCACTACTGTGATTCAAAATATTAATAAATACGATAATATATAAATAATACTAAAATACCATTGTATGGTACATAAGCTGTTTAACTGCCAATTATGAACTAAAAAAAAAATCTGCATCTTACAACCTTACCATGCACAATGTGCGATGATGTTGTAACCAAGGACTTGATCTTTCTAGTAGTCTTAAAACAGATGTCTTGGTCATTAAGGAATGACATGAAGCATGATCTTATCGTTATCTGTTTGGTACCTGTCCACCTGGCCAAGGTGTCCTTGCACTAGTGACGCTCTTTTCTATAGGATGACGCTCTTTTCTTTAAAATGAATAACTGCTCTTGGCTAGGCTAGTAGTCACGCATCTCTGTTTCACCCCCCTTGAACAGTTGCTTTTGCACTTTTGCCAAGAGCTCATAATTTTTACTGATGGAAATCAAATATTTGAGTGCATGTAAGACTCCTTCAGGTCTCTTAGGAGCGTGCAGAATATTGTAGGCACTAAAGCAATTTGTGCACCGCTAACCCTGCTGCCCTATCGCAAGTCTATTAACATGTCTGTGATGTGGTTAAAATGCAATCTAGTTGTTTTCCCCCACAGTAAAAGGGAGGTCATGAAGCTTGAACTCTTTTTGAAATGTGCAGCACCACTGACTTTTACTGACATAGAGTGAGGACTAGAAGTGCTTTTCAAGGACTTGCTTGTCATCAAGAATGGCCTTACATATATGCTGAAATGTTAGTTCTGCTTATTTTTGTTAAGGCCAAGTATGATGTTTTACTGATTTACTTTTACTTACAGATCGCATTAACAAATAATCATGAATAGTGCCACCACGTTTATAAAGAAAATTCTGTCTGGTCCTTATTGATGAAATTGCTGTTTACAAAAAAAAAAAAAAAAAACGCTCAACGCCAGCACTTCAAGATCCTGCAGGACCACAGAAAAGATGTTTTAGAGCAGTGCTTCGTTCAAATTGAGCTGAAAATGTCCACAAAGTGCAGTGCGAGGATCTTAAACAACTTGTTTCCAAAAGATTCAATATGAAAATTTTTGTAGATCTTCATCAATGATCAAGATCATTATAAAATTCTAATAAGACCCGATTGACCAGTGGCTTGTGCCTGTATAATTTAGTTTTTTATAAAGCCATCACACAAATTATGATCACAAATGGCTGATTTTAGTCTCTAAAGTGCAAAAACTTTAAAGGGGGACCTATTATGCCCTTTTTCAAAGTCTTGATTTTGTTTTTGGGCTATACTAGAATAGGTTTATATGCTTAAATGTTCAAAAAAAAAACAACAACATTATTTTTCACATACTTACACTGTTGCAGCACCTCTCTTCCCAGTCTGTCAGTAACACTGTTCAATTCCGGTCTCTATTAAGACCCTCCTTCTGAAATGCACAATGTGCTCTGATTGGTCAGCTGCCAGCTGGACCAGTGAGTTGTGATTGGTCATCCACTTTGAGCATGTTTCGGAAATGTCACGCCCCTTACCATAACTAGGAGTTTCAACACACTACTAATGAGACTCAACCAGGCCTCATCACAATTTTTTTTTTTTTTTCATATGACATGTGTGGGAATTATTTAAATGAGGAATACTGTGGCGTGTACATTCCTGAAAGAAAACTCAAGACTGAGGCGTTTCAGTGCTTACTGATATAGAGAATAACTCTCTTTGGAGTGAACTTTGTGCTTTGAATCTTTGCAGACAAAATTTCAAACAGCAACATTACACACTAAAGAAAGTTGAAAACATAAAAAAAAAGCATAGTAGGACCCCTTTAAGATAATATACAGCCAAACATGATATAATGATGATCTTAAATGAATAAGATCACCTTAGCATATCTTAACATTACAAGCACAACCATGCTGCTTACTGGCTTTCTGTGGATATAAAACAAACAAACAAACAAAAAAAACAGTGAAATATGTAAACGTGTTCAATCTGAATCAGTGGTTACTAAGCTTGATAAATGTCAAATAAGATTACTGATGTGGGCAATTGTGCAAAAAATATTATGTAATACTTAACGGATCATCAGAACCACAACACTGCTCAAAGTCAACCCTTAAGATGCTTGTTAATAATTTACAATAATATGCGAGTGAGAGATCAGCAAAGCAAGTGGATAAACACTGAGTATCTTGTTTAACACACTCCTAGCCTGAATCTCCAATCTGATCCCAACCACCAAAAAATAAACAAATAATAAAAGTTTGTTCTGCGATTATCATACGCCTACATTTTACACTGCAGGTATTCTGTTACACCACTTTTAATACACAATAATCTTATTTACCACACTAGTACAATTATCCCCACAGGGATCTGGGTTTAACATTTATGCTGATGTCTAATTTGTTCATAAAATATGTATCTATGAAAACATCACTAACATAAGACTTAAGTATGAACATTGTTGCCTGAATGTACATCCACAAGCTAATATACAAGATTAATATTTAATTGAATTTACATTGGATTAAACTAGACTCAACTACATTTATATATTGAAGAGCAAATGTGACATACCTTGATGGTGTATAGAGGCTACAAGAATCCTGCCTTTAAGAGAACTTGATGCCTTTGCCAGTTGCTTGCAAAGCACAAACAAAATCTTCAGAAACATTCAGACAAATGTGCCTGTGCTACCACAAACTCATCACAGAAACTGATTCTGCAGATTGAGCTGGTCTATTCCACTTTTGATTTGCTATCATTTAGAAATGATCATTGCTAATTTACATGGGTAAATATGGACATAAATGCAACGATATTTGCTAAGCAATTATACCAACCGCTTGGGGTTTAATCCACAGCAGGTCATTAATATTTGCTCATTTAGGGAAAGGAATGGAGGAATTGCAAAAAAAAATGTAACTCTTCTTGTAAATGATGATCATAGTAGACCCTTGGAATTGAAAAAATGACCAATATTAAAATCTCAATATATATAATTTCTTATTTAGCTATTTGGAATACTTGATTTTGAATGGTCAATCAGAGCATTATGTGGTCAATGGCAATAATAATAAAACATTTTTTTATAAATTTAACAGTTGTGTTCCTATAGTGTGTGGAGTGCCATGATGTGCAGCACACCACACACTAACAGATTCCATTCACAAACAACCAGAGTCCCGACACGGGAAATCTCGCAAAATCTCTTGCAGTCAAACGGACTTTAGAATAAACAAGCATGCTGGACAACGGGCAAGAAGAAATGGCGATAGTGTTTGGACTGCTTTTTACAGAAAATTCACTGGAAAAACGAAAGAAAAAGGTTTGGATGAAGTTGCGTTATGTTTCCGTCAGCTCGCTTTCTGATTGGGTATCGTTTCATTCCATGTGACAGTCTACAGAGTGTGTGCTCGTTTGTCCTCAGGGTTCCCCCCACACAACAGGATTTCTGAAGAATGCAAAAGGGATGCAACAATCCCAAATCGTAAATATCTAACATGTTGAATATTTACTATTTTAGATCTTCAGAACAGATTCAATTCCTCTTAGTCTTAAATGATTAGTTCACTTTCAAATGAAAATTACCCCAAGCTTTACTCACTCTCAAGCCATCCTAGGTGTATATGACTTTCTTCTTTCTGATGAACACAATCTGAGATATATTAATAAATATCCTGGCGCATCCAAGCTTTATAATTGCAGTGAGCAGGATCAACAAGTATGAAGCAGAAGAAAGTACATCCATCCATCATCAACATACTCCACACGGCTCTGGGGGTTAATAAAGGCCTTCTGAAGCGAAGCGATGCATTTGTCCATATTTGCATTATCCATATTTAAGTTATGAAGTAAAATATCTAGCTTCCGCCAGACTACCTTCTGTGTTCAAGTTACGAAGAAAGTGTAAAATTCTCGCAGTTCAAAAAGCTTACACTACGTCCAACACCTTCACCATTATTTAACTTACGGAAAAAGCTTAACTGAGTTCCCTTTTTTTCGTAATTTGAATACAGAAAACGGTCTGGTGGAAGCTAGATGTTTTACTTCATAACTTGTTAAATACTTGTTTTTTACACAAACGCATCGCTTCGCTTCAGAAGGACTTTATTAACCCCTCAGAGCCGTGTGATGTCATGTTTATGATGGATGGATGCAGATGGAGGCACTTTCTTCAGTTCATACTCATGACCCCTGTTTCCTGCCACTATAAAGCTTGGATGCGTCAGGATATTTATGAATAAATCTCTGATTGTGTTCATCAGAAAGAAGAAAGTCATATACACCTAGGATGGCTTGAGGGTGAGTAAAGCTTGGGTTAATTTCATTTGAAAGTGAACTAATCCTTTAACACACATGATCACAATCACAATCTGATAAGATGATCTGTAGAACCATCAAGATAATCGGGACTTTACCTAGGATTGTTAAAAGGGGAGAATTGGGCCCAAAATTGGCCCGTTTATCTTGTAGCATGTGGGTGTCTTAAGGAAATGTTTACATACCATACGCCAACAATAAAAATGGTTAGTATTTCATTTATCTTCCTTTGGGGGCTATTTTAAGTAAATATTAAGTGTGTTTAATTAAAAAAAATTAATAATTTGATTTTAGTCAGACTAAAGCAATATTTTGTTCTTTTAAAATGCCATGTAAAAGCAGTCCTAACGCAAGCTGCAATTACTTGATCGAAAATACAGTAATATTATGAAATATTATTAGAATTAAAAATAATTGTTTTCTATTTGAATAAATTTCAAAATGCAATTTGTTCCTGTGATGGTATTCCAGTATTCAGTGTCACATGATCCTTCAAAAATCATTCCAATATGATGATTTGGTGCACAAGAAACATTTCTTATTATTATCAAAGTTGAAAACAGTTGTGTTGCTTAATATTTTTGTGAAAATTGTGATTTATTTATTTCAGGATTCTTTGATGAATAGAAATTACAAATGTTAATCTGTCTACAACATGCTTTAAAAGAATGAGGTGCCCCTCGATTATAAATTTAGTGATTCATACAAGTGGTTATTTGATTGATTAATCAGTGTATCTTATAATTAATTCATTGTTTTTTTGTTTTGTTTTTTTTTTGTTTTCCTGCATAGCTCCTGGTCTACAATGGTCTACAAGGCCACAATAGAAGAGAATAATGAGTGGAGCGTGCTCAGATCACACATACTGCCAGCATGGCTGTTTAGCAGCCCCTGCAGCTTGTGGCGCATTAGAATGCAAAGCATCCCAGTGAGAGGATGGGTGTGTGAGGGGGAGAATTAGAGAGGAAAAAAAGAGAGGAAGAAAGGAGCAAAAGAGCTTTAGTGTTACAAAAACAAGCCCATCGGTGCATGCCCGTGAAAAACATCCACATGTCTGTTCTGCTTCCGAAACTCCCTTTGAGTCACTCTGGCATTCCCTCCAAAAGAGGCTCCTGTGAGCTCCTGCTCATTCCACCTTCCTTAAAATCTCCTCCTTTTCCCCATGTGACAGGTCCAAATTGCTTCGCTGGAACCACAATCATCCCAGCTGGCATTGAAGTGAAGGTGGACGACTGCACCATCTGTCGGTGCCACAGCGGGGACTGGTGGAAGCCTGCGCAGTGCTTGCGGCGGGAGTGCCTCAACGGTCAGACGTCGTCATAGAAACCCTCCGGAGCTGAAGGGAGGGACACCGATGTGCAGCACGGCTGTCGGCACAGGGGACGGCCCACCTTGTGACAGCGAGAGACTGACTGGCAGGAGCACAATTCCTCTGGCAAACTGAGACGGCTGGACAAGCTGAGATACATGGACATGGGCTCACATACATACTGTACACTCAAACACACACACACACACACACATAAAAGTCCTTGGCAGAATCATAACAGTTTGTCTTTCACTGAGAACACATTTTTCTCCTGCGATGAGTTTATACTAGGGTGAACCTCATGAAAATATTTAACTCCAATATCAAAAGAAATAAAATAAGAAATGGACACTGGGATTTCATTAGATTCTCACTAATGAAAATTTACAGATTTTGATTGACTTTAAAAAATTTTTTTTTTTTTTTTTTGCATTTTTACTTTTTTCATAGAAATTACCCATCGCAATTCTCATTTTATATTTCCCCCCAAATTACTTTAATCTTTAATGCATCCAAATGTTTTATTTCAGTTTTTTTGTAATTGCCATTATTCACAGAGATTTTATTTAGATTATTTTTACTGTATTAAAAAATATTAAAATATCAAATTATTAAATATCAAAACCTCAAAATAATATAAATGATTAACAAATAATGAAACATTTAAATCATAAATTAAAGTACAACAAATACTATCATAATATAAAAATACTTTACAATACTTTTCCATTACATTAATAAGAATTACAGTACAATACAATAATGAGATTTTTTGCATTGCCGTAATGACAATTTAAGGTTAAATGTGCTTAAGTGTTAAAACACCTTAATAGTCCTTAAACAAGCTTCATTTTCTTTAGGCAAAATACAATTTCTTATTTTGTTTAGTTGATTTTGCCGTGAAATATGATCTGGACACTTTCTTGACAGGTTTCATGAGATTCACCCACTAGTTTTATTAGTTGCTTATGCTGCTTAAACACAGTGTTTGTATATTTCACGAGACCTTGAGTGCTCAATGAGAACATTTAAACCTAAAATAGCACCTCAGTTCTTTAAAGATAAAGTTGATTATTTTCGTCTGAGCTTACAGTGAGATACTGAAGCACAGCAAACATTACAGCATTACATACACAAAACCACACCTCCACTAGTCCTGTACAAGCCTCTGTGTTCCCACATTTGTTGAGTGTGAGTGATATTTAGTGGTAGTATTACTAGGGGGTATGAACTTGTTCATTAAGAAACATGATTAATGACAAGTTTGATTTTAATTGTCTAATTAGTGGAACAAGAGGGAATAAGGTAGATCTACACCACATAATTGGAAAACGGCCCAAGAGAAACACGACTGAGAAGTGACGATGATTCAGTGATTGTTCAGGGAAATTATTTTATTGCTTCATTCATATGAGAATGGATTCAGTAGTATAGGTGGGAAACACTTTCCATTAATAGGGTACACTTTTGCGTCCCATGATGTTAAACATTAGAGGCATAAATATTTTAAATATAATAATAATAATAATAATAATAATAGTTTACATTACTATATTATTATATAGTAAGATTTTTTAAAATAAATTAATACAGCAAGGATGCATTAAATTGATCAAAAGTGACAGTAAAGACAGTGTTACAAAAGACTTCTATTTCAAATAACTGCTGTTCTTTTGAACTTTCTATTCATAGAATTATATATATATTACAAAAAAATAATTTCCACATTTTTTCAACATTGATAAGTCATTTTTCTTAAGCCGCAAATCAACATATTAGAATGGTTTCTGAAGAATCACGTGACACTGTAGACTGGAGTAATGATGCTTAAAATTCTAGGGATGCACAATATATCGGTATCGGCCAATATAGTTCATTTTGAATGTTATCGGCCAGATTATCTTATATATCAAAACCGATAAATAATGGATTATTTCCCACAGCTGAAACACTTCAGATGCACATCGTTCACTATGATGGCTTTGAATTGCTTGAAATATGACTGCAGTCACTTCAGAAAGGAAAATACAGTTAAGTGCAACATGTGCAGCGCAAGTCTACATAAAATTATAATATGAACATTATAATTGTGTGCTTGGGACATGGCTTTTAATGGTGAAACTTTTGTTTTTGTAATCAAATAAAAATTTGGATTTAGATTTATCGGCTTTCAAATATAAAGAATTATCGGTTATCAGTATCAGTCAAAATGTTCATATCGGTGCATTCCTAGAAAATTCAGCTTTGCGTCACAGGAATAAATTACAGTTTAAAATATATTCAAAAAGAAAACGATTATTTTTAATTGTAATAATATTTCATAATATTGCTATATTTTTGATCAATTAAATGCAGCTTTGGTGATCATAACAGACTTACCAACCCCAATTTTTTTAACAGTATATTTATATACCACATATATACCATTATGCAGTCTTCCAATCTGTTTGCAAAACCCATGTTTTTTTCTCCCAAGCCCAAACCAACCCACTTTTCTAAAGTCTAGCAGCTTGAACTTGTTATATACACTGTATTATATTATATTATATCTAAAAATACAGTGTATATAATAACTAATATGTATATTCAAAGACAATAACAAAATCAGAGTTTAAACAATTTAGGCACATCCTAATGGCAAATCTCATAAAAAATAAATACATTAAATAAAACAGCTCCTCAATATTTAGTTTAAACTTCCTCTTTCTTGAAGGTTAAACACCTCCTTTCATTCATCATTTGTTAAATAAATTGTAGTTTCAGGCAATAAATTATACCCTATTCGTGGAAAGTGTCCTCTAACCAGTCTCAACCGTAATGCAGTTCTCTCATCTGTTTGCGAAACCCTTGTTTTTCTCTCCCAAGCCCAAACAAACACGCTTTCCTAAAGTCTAGCAGCTTGAACTTGTTATCTAAGCAATTAGCCAGCCCACAGCAGCCTACTTTAATTTTCCTTAATCAGGCAATATGCAGTGATAAATTATCCGCCTCTGCCCTCTGTGGTACTGCCCGGCAGACACACAGCCCAGCATGCAGAGGGCTAAAACAAAGGAAGGAATCTGCATACAGTCTGGCGCTTCAAAGCCACGTTCATAACCACTTCTTTTGATCTTCAGCGCATCCGTAACCTCAGCTCACGGCAATTTCGCTTGCAGCTTAGAAGGAAGATGTTGATCAACTGCACTTTGAGAAGCACTTAAACCAATAAGAACCTCTAGACAGACTCTGAGCTGCTTTCAGCCCACATTCCCTGAAGATTTTTCTGTATCGTCATAACACATCTGTGCAGAGACCTAAAACAGCACAATGTTACAGCAACGACCATCATTTAGGTTAAATAATGCATAGCTTATAGACCCCCCCTTTAAAACAGGCACCCACTTCCCTGATTTCCCTTCTTTCTTTCTTTTTTTTTTTTTTTCCCTCAATGATGAATACCAGTCATTAATTCAATAGGAACTTTACCAAGCACCTGTGATTTATCATAGGTATTTTTCCCCTCCAAAAGAATTCAATGCCTTTAACCTTTTGGACTCTGTTTCTAAGCACTGATGGATGAGCTACTTAATAACAGATCTGCAGATTTGGTAATGAGACGACAATGAATGCAATAGCGTGACCGCCAAAGGTACTAGATATATATTGTGCTAGATATAAATATATATTCCCCCACTGCCTTTTACTTCATCTTTGGGGTCTCTTGTCTCTCTATAGCTCAAGGTAGAAGCCAAGGCTTGTCCAATAAGTCAGCAAATCATTAGGTCTCAATTGAAATAATGAACCGTAAAAGTCTATAAATGACATACAGCAGATGACAAAAGATTATTAAACAGTCCCTAGGGTCTTTTTTACACTGGACATTTATTACAGCTCTGAGCATATAAAAAACAGATGTTGTGTAGCATCATCTAACACAGAGACAGGGTGATACTAAAAGAACAGAGCGTGCAGATGAGTACACAAGCTGTTATGAGCGAGACTGTGAAGCACTAAGCACCAAACATGACCCACAGCTACAAGCAAAGCTTAGGCTTATGCGAGCGGGCGATCTTTTTGTTTCCATGGCTTCTGTTTTTCTTTTTGTCCTAAGCCTGCCCATCCCAATGGGCGCAAGGCGCTTGCCTTTCTAAAATCACTTACTAGACGAGGATTTCGAAGCTAAACTGCCCTCTGCTGTAGTTCAAGACACATACATATCCTGTAGCACCAAAACTATGATATTTACTTCAACATGAGCTGTGGGAAACTTATTCATTCAATTATTATTCAATCACAGATTACAATGTCATGATATATGGCTGTAAAAACTAAACAAAACAATCATTAATGGGTAAATCTCACAAAAATATGTCCAGATTACATTTCACCCTAAAAATCAAAAATTGCACAATGAAAATGATGCCTATTTTGAGATCATAAAAAATGGCACAATGCAAACAAATCTTTAAAGTACCTTTACATGCACCAAATTTTCTGTATTATTTTTGAAGGTTTTTTATTTGTATGTACCATATTTTCCGGAAAATAAGTCAACTCTAAGGCCGTTTACACTAGTGCGTTTTCGTTTCTGAAACGCTGTGGAAATGCCAGTGTAGACGAGGATCGTTTTCATTTTAAAACGCCATTTTAAAACGAAAATGCACTAGCGTAAACATGGCCTAAAGCCCGGAACACACCAAGCTGACGGTCGGCCGTCGGGCAGTTTTTGTGTGTCGGCCGACTAAGTTTTCTCAGTATGTTCCGCACCGCCTGCTGAAGTTGGTCCTCATCTGCTTTTTTCCGGCCGATTCGACATGTTGAATCAGCGTCGGGCCGTCAGAGAGATAGAGAACTCTGATTTGCTGTTCAGTATAGCAAATGAGTCAGTTCACAAGAATATAAGCAAAAGTTATGAAAGCAAGCAAGTCATGACGGCACAGACAGAAGGTTGTTCTAATTTAATGTCATCTTACCTGAGCACTCGAATGCACAAATGTTTTCATAATAACATGAGCGGAGAGGAATGAATGTGATCTGCATGATTGATATTCAAAACGGTAAGCAAGTGCTGCTTTGTTTATGGTTTGTATACATGCAGTCTTAGTTAATTTCCCTTTTTGAATGACGAATGTAGACTGCATATATCTGCTTAACCCTCTGGGGTCTGAGGCTAATTTGGGGCCCTGGAGAAGTTATCGTCTTTATACATAGGCGCAGAACGCGCGTGCTAGTTAACAGTGGGCTGAAGTTCTTTCTGTGTGTTTAAGCACATATTTTTTCCCCGACGCAGCTGACGTGAGGCGACAACACCGTTGGCTTACGTTGCTGCTAGTTCTTTGATGTCGAGTTGGTGTGTCCCGGCATCACACCGGGTCAAAGCTTCATTGTTGAGGAAAAAAAAAAGTCACATTGTATTACATTCAGAAATATGTAAAATACTGGTAAATAAAACTTTTAGCTACAAAAAACACTATAAATCTTATTTTAGTATTTAAATCTTTATTTAGTATTTTAGTTCCCATCACAAAATCCCACAACAAATACTTTACATTTAACAGTAATTCCCATTCTATTATTCTCAACATTGAATCTTATTATATTAGTATTTTTAACTATTTAATACTACTATTAATTCTACCATTAAGTATAAATATTGAAAGTTAAGTCTTCTTTTTTAATCAACATAATGAAAATTAGATTTTTCTCTTTTTTCATTATGGTAATAAGAATTTAGGGAAGGAATTTGATTAATTGACAAAATAATATTGTAAAAAAAAATATAAAATTGCCTTAAAACGACAATACAGATCTTAATGGTGCTAAAAATAGATTTGATGTTCTTTATGCAAAATCTTTCTCTTGATTTTGTGGTGAAATTTGACCTGGAAATGTTCTTTTTACAATTTTTGTGAGAGTCACCCTAATATAATCAAAGTCTCAGCAGCTACTAAAACTAAATGTGTCCTGGAATTGTTGTATGAGATAAAACAGTGTTTCTTTTTTATATATTAACCCTAAATGTTCATTAAACTGGACAGCTGTTCATTGTTTTGGCAGCATATTGCACATCATGGGACATGATAATGAGAGATATCAGTGAAACTGGAATTTATTGATTATTTATTGACTGAAAGTCAGCTGTGGCACTTAAAACTCCCATCTGTCCTCATGTATGATTTTCCCCCCACTGTTCTCTTTTGACAATCACATGGAATTCACAATGACCAGGCCTGATGACATGGAATACATCTCATTTGTACTTTTTCACAGCGTCTTTTTTCCTGATTCATAACAAGCTACAGTACATCCACTGAAGGAGGGACCGGCTTCATCTGTGAAGAAATTGTGTTCTGCATCATGCTTCTAGAAAGACCTGATTCTTTGTGCACATGGCCTTCAATGTCTGTCAATGTCTCTACAATTCACTGTCAGTTTTTTGTAAAGGTGAACCATTGCTCTCTTTTTTTTGAGACACTGACTAACTGTAGCTGGAAGCTGTGAAAGATTGTTCTTTTTTCTAAACAAAACTGTTATATGAACTTGTGCCTGAAAACAAACAAACTGCATCTCTAATGGAAGAGGAAAAAAATACTGTTAAACAATCAGCTTTTCTTACTGACGGGCACTGAGGGTCATTACGCTTAGAGACAGTTCACCCCAAAAAAAAAAAAAAAAAAAAAGACAATTCTGTCATCATTTACTCACCCTCATGTTGTTGCAAAGTTGTATGACTTTCTTCTGTGGAGTATAAAAGGACAAATTGAAGAATTGTATTCATTTTTATTTCCATGCAATTACAATGAATAAGGAGCTGAAGCTTCAAAAGGACCCTAAACCAAAATAAAAGCGAGGCCATGATTTGTGCGCAATATTCCAAGTCTCATAGCCATAAACCAACTTTGTGTGAGAAACCAACCAACAGATAAAAAAAGTTTGTAAAGGTTTTAAAGAGTGAGTAAATGATGACAGAATTTCCATTTTTCTGTGAACTATTCATTTAAAACTCATTTTACTCAATTATTATATATCATTTAACATAGTGCTATTATTTAAGATTAAGATTATTATTATTATTACTCTTATTTTATGGGACAGTACAAAGCCCAGGTGCCCTTCCTAATGTATAAACATGTACATATCTCAAAGCGTTTAATGTGTATTCTGAATTCAGAGTTAGTAAGAGGATTAAAAACGTGTATTATTTATGAAGACAAAACTATTTTGTTAAATAGACTGAAAAAAGTGTTATTCAGTAAAAAAAGAAAGCCGGTGTATGGATTTATTTTTTTCCCCCTTCCAATCTTTTGTAAGCATATCCAACCAGCTCATCTCCAACCAGATGCACAGGCAGACATGAGCAGTTCCTAAATGCTGACAGGGAAGTATTTTATAACCAGCCATTCATTTACAGTGTGGAAACATCACATTCCTTCTGTCACAGGGATAGTCAGACACATGTTCACTTTATTCTGCTACTGCTAAGAAAACAGACGGCACACTGAGGTCAGAAAACAGGAAAGAGAGGAACTCAGACCATTACTGTAACTCCACCAAAGGTTTACTCATCCATCATTGTCTATGAGAGCATTAAAGCGCTGATACAACAGGAGGAAGTGGCACAAAGAAATGCTAGAACCCCCTAAAAGCTACTGAAGAAGTGCAACCTTCATCATAAGTAGCAGAAACAGTAGCCGGAACTGAATTGCTTCCAATCCTGATGGACCAACATACTATGACATCCATGGAAAGCACTATTCACACACCATTTTTGCTCATGTGCCCACAACATCATATATAATTAAGGGAAGAAATTAATTGAGTTGAGGATCTTACCTGGTGCTGCTACTACTAAGGATCATACTCTCTTTATTGATTTCATTTTCTTTTTACATCAGATGGGATATCAGCAGGCAGCACTTAGAACCACCAACTGACAAAAAGCCTCAGTAATGCAAAGGGGGAAAAACACCAGGTAGCAAATAAGAAATTTAGTGTAGCTACAGTATTCAGTAAGTAAAAACAAAAGGTGCTGTGACTAGAAATGTTAATATTCTTCAATGCCAATATGCACCCAATATTAAAATTCCATACTACTACTTTTGTCTAAATAAATTAAAAATAAACTGAAATTAACATTATAATTGCTACAGGTAAATTTAGGCAAAATTAATATGTTGCCAATGAACATTCATTTTGAGACTTAAAAGAAATGAACAGTTAAAATTGTTAGTGTTTTATAGGGGCTTGAGCCCCTGCCCCATTGATCGCGAAAGTGAAAGTGCCCTTTGTGGTCGCATCGTGGTGCCCCCGCGTTCCCATTTCTCCCCCCGGAACACGATTTCTACCGAGGGAGAACAGTAATTTACTCAAATATTACCAAGGTTGTGCAAGATAAACATTTGAATCAGATGGGAACTAACCTCCAGAAGAAAAACTAGGCTTGTCCTAGATTAGATGCGAGACATTGCACTCTCTAACTGAAATCCAGTTTAGCATCATTCAATTAAAGTAGTGAAGAAAGCTTGTTTGGCAGAAGAACTTCCCAAACATACAAAGAAGATCATTCTTCAGTAGTTCTGAGATTTATAACATTGTTTTATCATCAGCCTCTGTTTGGTACTATGAGTCTAGGCAATAATTATAAAGTTAGATCTCCAGTCTTTAATATCTCTCCAAACTTTAATATAAATTCTGGCTAAAAAGATGATCTTGGATGAATAGAAAAGCCAGCATTCATATTAAAGACATCTTCAGATATACTACAAACCAAAAGCAACAGCCAAAAATCCAGCATTGTGAAAAACAAAGCATAATGAGTAACTTTGCCCTCAGGATTGTATCTGTCAGCACACATTGCTCTGTAAAATTGCATTTGAAAGCTCTTAACTCTTAGTAGCGAGATGATAAAGTTTGCAAAGTCAGGTGTTAAGAGTTAAGGGTGCATGTTTCCCTCTACCCACAGGACCCTCAATACCCTCCAATTAATCACCCCACGAAACCCTGTCCACATCACTAATTGCCTCCCTCCACGTCCCTGCAGGACGAGGGCGAAGCAATTTAATGCGGCTCACAGCAATCAATAGCAATTAGGAGCATCCCTGACTAATCCCATTGAAAGCCGCGTCTTGGGAGATGGCCAAAGAGGACCAGAAATCTTTCATTTTTTAACCCTTGCAGAAACAACAAGCACAGAAAACAAAAACTTGCTTGTTTGAAAGCATCAATGTTTGAAAATTAATTGCTCTTTTTCTCTTTGGGTATCATTTTCCATCTAATCTAAATGCCACTTCATCATCTGTAGAGGCAAAGAAAGCCAGGATCCCATTATCCTGTCCTGGTCTATATGAATACCATTTGGTTTTTTAAACAAAAGCTATCTAAGAAATTAGCATTGCATTTTAAAGTCTGATGAAGATGTAAGTTTTGTCTGGAGGAATATAAAACAAAATCCCAAGAGATCTCTGAATGGTTGGCACACAAGTTGCGAGTCTGCTCAAAATAGGTCATGTATCCTAACAATGGCAAATGTTTTTATAATTTTCTAGCTTTCAGATGGCATAATTTGGCCTAGAACAATAAAGAACAAGCACAATAGACTCTAAAAAGCATGCAAATACTTTTCTCCTGAGAGTTGCCACGTGACTTGAGTCTTCAGGGGATAGTCAGGCCCTTTATTTCTCCTCACATACAAAAGCTTGATGAAAACAGCAATTATGATGTCTCTATCTTCAGATACGGATAAAAAAAAATAAAAAAAAATTCTTTTATGCAGAAAAAAGGTTTAATTTGATGTCATGAAGTTGAAACACAATAGTACAGCAAGGTCTAGGGCTCTGGCACAGGCAGGAGCTGAAAGGCAGCGATGCAGTCCAGAAGCCACGTGGATGGAGCCGACCACACCTTACCTAAACGGACCCTCTGGGGTTTGTAGGAGCTCTGAGGATCATATAAGATGTACTGGGTGCAGAGAATCTGGTCTGAACCAGGCTGGGCGTGGTAGGCCGCTGCGCTCAGGGTTTGCGTGACGTCACTGTCAGGCTTGGGCTGGCGATTCAGCAGCTGACCTCCTCCTGCTTTCACTAACTGAAGGAGCTCGTGTTTAGGCGGCTTGAGGAAGGAGCCCAGCATGTAGAAGAAGCAGCCATCAAAGAGTGGAGGCAGCTAAAGATGTATGAGAAAAGGAGAACAATTTAGTACATAAAGCATCAATAAAGTACCTGAGTAGATCATTTATGGCATCCTAAAATGGCCTGCATCGTAATTATTGGCATTTTGTTGAGCCTTTGCCATATTGATAGTGGAAGTGACAGGAAATTAATGGTAAAAAAGGGAGAAAGCTGACGAGGCCAGATTTGAACCCACAATTCCCAAATGGGCACCAAATCTCAATGTATCTGAAGTGTGCAAATATTTGCATTTTTTAAAGGTGATATATGAATACTGCATACCCTTTTTGACCAATACATTTCCAAGACTTTTCCAGTTCTAAGTCCTAGAATTTTTACATTTATAGAGAAATTTCTGCAGGACATCTGGGGTTAAAGTGACAGGCTTCTGCTCTAGTATGGTCTGGATAGTTTTGGGACAATGCCAGCTCAGGGGAGCTGTAAGATGCCCGTAAGATGTGGGTCACTGGCACACACTTGTTGAGAGGTCAACGCGCTAGTCTCAGGCCATTACAGTCACACGATAACTAGGACAGGCTTGCAATTTCACACAAATACGTTTTTTTTCCTGTTTTTTTTTAACAGAAATTAAACATTTTATTCAGCAAGGATGCATTAAATTGATCAAAAGTGACACAAAAGACTTTTACACCCAAAAAAATATTTGAAATAAATGTATATTTGAAGAAAAAAAAATTCTATTCATCAAATAATCTTGATATTTTTCAATATTGATAACAATATGAAATGTAATTTGAGCTCCAAATCAGCATATTAGAATGATTTCTGAAAGATCATGTGACACTGAAGACTGGAGTAATCATGCTGAAAATTCAGCTTTGCCATCACAGGAATAAATTACATACTAAAATATATACAAACAGTTCAACAGTTCAACAGAACCAGAAAACAGTTATTTTAACAATTTCACAATATTACTGTTTTTAATGTATTTTTCAAATAAATGCAGCCTTGGGGAGCACATGGATTTCTTTCAAAAACATTAATAAAATCTAGGGATGCACTGATACCATTTTTTTAAGGACCAAGTATGAGTACCAATACTTTTTTTTCTAGTACTCGCCGATACCGATGCCTATACATTTATTAATTTCTCTCTCTCTCTCTCTCTCTCTTTTTTTTTTTTTTTTTTTGATGTTGCATTTTTTCAAGCACAACACAGTGAGACTAATGAATGTAGGACAGCTTCTTCATTATCACTCTAATGAAAAAAGTAATAATTTATGTGCTTGTCACAAACTCAAAAAGAACAAAAATTTCAAAGGGTCCAATCACCTTCAAAGGTCATAATTACCAATATATATATATAATTGATGTTATAAACAATCGGGGGTATTTTTACGAGTACAAGTACATGAGCTTGGTATTGGACCCGATACCGATACTGGATGCCGATACTGCATCCCTAATAAAATCCCAAACTTTTGGATTTTTGCCAATATTACGGATTCAAAATGTATGGAAGCCCGTTTCTGCCACTAAATAAAAAGTAAAAACAGTAATTGCGACTTCTCAGAATTCTGACTTTTTTTCTCACAATTGCGAGTTATAAAGTCACAATTATGAGAACAAAGTCAGAATTGTAAGGAAAAAAAGTCAGAATTGTGACTTTATAACTCGCAATTGTGAGAAAATAAGTTAGAATTCTGAGATAAAGTGGCGGAAACAGGCTTCCATAAAAATGCTTTAGTAATACAGCAAAAAATAATATACAATATATATCAAAGCATGATTTTTAGTATTTTAGTATTTCACTAAATGAACAAAATTAAGAATTATATTTAATAATTTTTACTAATATAACAATTCATATGCACCAATATACCAATTTACAGTAATAAACTTCCATAATTACCTACATATATTTTTACTAAAATATTCAATACCTTCTGTGAAAATTTTCAAGTGATGCAAATGAATTATCAAATCAGAGTTTTGAATCTGAATTTATTCAAACTCACCTTCTCAAGCACCATTTTTGCTACTGAAGTTTAAGTCAGAAGTGCAACATAATACATCGCAAGAAATTAGACAAGGAATGTTGCTTAATTTTACATAACCATCAAAATGATCATGAATGTATTGTGAAAATATCACCTCGTCCTACAATGAATCCAAAACCCTGCGTTTTTTATGTTAAATGACTGCAAAGAGGCTGCTATTACACTGCGTCACGAGTCTTGGCAATCAGAGCAGAACAGCAAGCTTGGCTTCTTTGCTGCAATGTATTTGAGCAGTACATCATGGCCTAGGGAGATCACCAGTGCCCTATATTGTCTCACAATGCACAGTCCTTTCAGAAAGTCACAAATGTGTTGCCCCTTTGAATTCCCGGTCCTCGAAGAAGTGTGTGACTTTCTAAACAAGGCACAATCCATAGCACAGTCAGTAATAAAAGCCAAGCCAGCCTGAGGAGAGCAGATCAACATGGCAGATTGACAATGAGAGACCATTAAAGAGCAGGACCAGGAGAGGGTTTCACTCAGCCATTATTCCTCCTCTCTGGAGAGGAAAATGTGTCGATAACTGTTAGACCCTCTACATGTCGGTCTGTCACTCACCAGGCTGCCTCTGTTCGCACGGGCACGCAGGGGGCCGTCACCTGCCTCGTACTCGCTCTCCTCGACCCAGCTGCCTGCCTGAAGGCTACAACTCACCCCTGGAAGAAAGACAGAGTACGGGAGTGAGACAAAACAGATCAACAAAGCAGCTATACATCAGCATTTTTAAGAAATTGTTGACCAAAAATGAAAATCCTGTCATTATTTTCTCACCCTCATGTCATTTCAAACCTGTATGCTATTATTTTTTTTCCCTGTAGAATATAAAAAGGAAATATTTTGAAGATTTCCCTCACATAAAGATATTGTACAGCTACATAAGACTGAAAATATAGTGGCTAATATAGTTCTTTTATGGTTGTTTTTGATCTTTATTTGAAGAATGACAGTCGTGGAGCTGCTCCTTTTTTGGTGAGAAAACAACAGAATTTTCATTTTTCGGGTGAACTATTCTTTTAAGTGTAAAAGAAATCTGCGGTTTCAAGGCAAATATGTACAACAGCAGTGATGCAACGTGCACTTAAATTCTGCAAGTCTTATGCTTTATTTTACAACTTTCACTTGGGAAAAATAACAGGACGACAAGATTTTCAGGGCAGGAAGACGTACTGCTAGAGGGGATCATGGATCTCTCTCTTATTCATTTCTGTCAGGTAAAATTCTTCACAGAACATCTTCAGCACAATATACTACAAGTGATCTCTGCTGCACCAGGCTGTCCAAAAAAACAGCTGCTGCTTCACACATATATAAAAATCAAATCCTCCATCACAAGCCTTTTTCGCCTGCTGAACTTGTTTACAACTATTTGATAGCGTTCTGCTCGGTTTGCCCTAGTTGTACGTCTGGCTGAAATGGCTCTTTCTTGACTGAAGAGCTCTAGAGTAGCAGGAAGCTATTGTCTGTTGTTCCAATGAGAATGACAGAAAAAGGACAAGGGGAATAAATGGGAACCTTGTAGAGTGTCTAAAAATATTTATGAAACAGTTTAAGAGGAGAGCCAAAATGCTAGCTCGATCTCTCATTCGCTTTTCTAACTGCCTTTATATTGAAACAGTGTGCATGTGTGTGTGTGTGTGTGTGTGTGTGTATATCTATATCTATCTATCTATCTATCTATCTATATATATATATATATATATATGTGTGTGTGTGTGTGTGTGTGTGTGTGTGTGTGTAGTAACTTATTGCTTTTATAAAACGTTTACCACACGATATTATAAAAGCAATAAGTTACTCGAGGCTAGTGCTGTATCGTGAATGCCCTTCAGGGGTGCCCTTCAGCCTTGACTTATTCACGATACAGCACAGCCTCTCGTACCTTATTGCTTTTACAAAAAAATGCTTTACCTAAAATATGCTTTTATAAAACAGTTACCACACAATACAAATATTAAAGCCAAAAATATGTATCAATGCAACTTTCATGAAGTAAACTTTCACTAAAAGCCTTCCTTGCGTCGGAAAAAAATAGTCCCTGACCGTGAACAGCAACAGAATTTACATTATTACACCATTAGATGGCAGCGAAGACTGTCTTTATGAGTGTGTCAGTCAGTAGCGAAGACTTTTATATTGAAAAGACTGAATTGTTGCGAACACGGAACAAGAAGCAACTGACAAATGCTTTGACTAGTGCTGTCAGTCATGGGAAAACCCCTTAACTGTTAAAAGGACATGATAATACATCGGACATTTAAACAGATTTTTTTTATTCTGAACATAGGACTGACCTGAAGGAAAATGCTAAATCTGTGTATATATATAATTTAAAAATATATATATATATATATATATATATATATATATATATATATATATAAAAAATTAAAAAATAAGTTGTATTTTTACACATAAATTTGGAAACTAAATTAATATACACACATACACAAACATTTAAAAGGTCAGTAAGATTTGAAAGTAAAAAAAAAAGTAATTAAACAATTATAAGTGACAGTAAAGACATTTATAATGTTACAAAATGTTAAGAATGTTTCTATTTCAAATAAATGCTCTGTTCAATAAATGTAATAAATGTTCTTTTGTACTTTCTGTACATTCTATTCATCAGAGAAAACAACCATCAGTGGCCAATTCTCAACACCACAAACGCTCTCACCTCCTTCTCTGTGCTCTTAGAGGAAGAAGTCTCCAAACTCATCCTTTCCAATCACCCTACTTCCTGTCCTCTTGATCCTATCCCGACTCATCTCCTTCAAGCCATTTCTGCTTCAGTAGTACCTGCACTCACTCACATCATCAACACCTCTCTTCACACTGGTACCTTTCCCACAGCATTTAAGGAGACTCGGATAACCCCACTGCTTCAGAAACCCACTCTAAATCCAGCACATTTAGAAAACTACAGACGGGTATCCCTTCTTCCATTCATTGCTAAGACAGTTGAGCGAGTCGTGTTCACTACCTTTCTCACCCAGAACATTCTCCTGGACAACAACCTTCAAAAGCGGCCACTCAACCGAGACTGCCTTGCTCTGGGTTATTGAAACTCTGAGACTGCCAAGAGCAGCTTCCAAATCATCAGTACTCATCTTTCTGGATCTGTCTGCTGCTTTTGACATGGTTAACCACCAGATCCTCCTGTCAACCCTCATGACAATGGGCATCTCAGGAACCGCACTCCAGTCTTGCCTCTCAGGTAGGTCCTTCAGAGTGTGTTGGAGGGGTGAGGTGTCCAAGCCGCAACAAATAGCTATTGGGGTGCCTCAGGGCTCAGTGCTTGGACCACTTCTCTTCTCCATCACTGGTATGCTGATGACATACAACTCTACCTCTCATTCCAGCCAGATGATCTGATGGTAGCTGCTCACATATCAGCCTGGCTGACAGACATTTCGGACTGGATTAAGGACCACCAACTTCAACTCAACCTTGCTAAGACAAAACTGCTTGTGGTCTCGGCCAACCCAACACTTCACTTCTCCATTCAGCTAGGTTCGTCATCCATAACTTCTTCCAGGACAGCCAGGAACCTCTGAGTTGTAGAATGATTTATAGAATGTTATTATTAATATAAAATAAGCATTTAAGACTTTAAGTTATGCTTTCCATCCTTTTTAATTTAACTTCAATAAAATTAAAATACTGTTTATTAAATATTTTCATACTATTTATAGTACACAATAATACTAATATAGTATAAAATAAAAAAGTGCAAACGGGCCAGGAATGAAAATCAAATTGGAGGGGTAACCAACCATTTTTGTCCACATCCCACTCTAGTCTCTTATCATAATGGAAAAAACCCACTTTAGATTAAAATTCTGCATACTGTTGTGGCAGTGTGCCGCTGAGCCATTAGCAGGATTAGTATTCCTGCATCCAAAGTGTCACTGTGTATCGCCATCTCTATATCCAGCCCAGCCCATGGTATCAGAACACCGACACCACCTATAGGAGCGGGTGCAGGCACAAGCAGAATCCTCCATAGTAATCATGAGCTGTAATTGCACTTCCTCTGCCTCTTTAATTACAGTGTTCATTTCCCGGGACCCTGTGAGGGCGGTGGCGGTGAGAATGCTACATCCCGGGGTTAATCCGACTCTCTCTCTGGACGATAGGGCCAGGTTGTTAGCCGAGCACCAAAGATCCATTAGCATATTAGCTAATTAGATTCACGATGATGGGAGACATCGAAGCTCAGCATGCGTGTGTGCGGTGGGTGGCTGTGGATCATAGCGCTGGCAGCTCACACACTCATGGGCACTGAACCGTGATACACTGAGCCATGGAGAACCATACAGAAAAGTTAAGGCGCAGCATCAAGAGCTCATACAGTGTGGCACAGACAAGAGAGCTAAAATGAATGATGTATACTTCCCCACTCATTCCTTATGCCTGCACAAAAATCGTATTGCGATGTGATATGAATGGTGATATAATAAAAACGTTTTGTTACTGCTGCTAAGGTGTGAAAGATAAAAGAACAAAAAGTCTCCCATTTGAAGGGGCTATATGTAGTTATTAGCCAACACCAATGGCCTCTTTGCATTCACATAACTGAAATGAAAAGTGGATTTTTCCATTCTTATTCTAAATCTTAATCTAATAATATTTGATAATAGTGATATAATAAGTCATATTTAATTATTAATAATAATAATGAACACTGAATATTCAATGTTATTATTATTATTATTATATTACATTAAGCATATATGACTTTAGAATTTTAGTTTGTAGTTGACAACAGTTTCTACATAAGTAATGCATTCAATCATCCCTGTGACCCTGTGTTACCTTATTAGATTTGCATAATAACTAGAGCTGGTTAGAAATGCTTTAATGAACTCAGCACAGAAGGCAGACTCAAAAAGAAAAAAAAAAAGCATGGGATTTCTTGAATCGGAGCTCAATTAATGGGTGAACTACTGAACTGAAATTGTGAGAAATCTTACATATGGAAATATTAATCGCTGATTAATTCACAAGAAAAGGACCACATGCTAAGTTTATAGCCGCATCAAATGGAACAGAAAAAATAACGAGCGTTTTCAGACATACGGAAACTGTGCAAATATTATTATTAATATTTTACTAGGTTAGATATTTCTATTGGTTTGCACAATAGAAATAGGCTTTGCTTATCAAGAACAATACACAGTAAATACTGCTCGACAGAACGCATGTTTCCAAATCTGGATGTTAGCAGAAGCAAGTAATCCTATTACTTTGGGGACTATATTAAAAGTTCTATCATTCAGAAACCTTAGTGTTCAGAAAGAGACATTTGAATAGTACTAATATTCATGCAAACTTATCAAACTAAAACATTTGTACCAATCTAAAGCTTTGACTCATCACTGTGCACTTACAGTTGAAACGGAGCATCCAACAGCCGTTGAGGACGCCCTGCAGTGTGCTCAGGGTAGAGGGCATGATGGGAACATCTGGTACAACCACATGGGTGACTGGAGAGACATTTAATCAAAGAGAGAAGCAGTTAATCACAATAAATAAACAAATAAATGACTATTAATATAGTAATATATTACATCAGATTCATTTCTATTGACAACTAAGCATTGTAATCATTAAATATTCACTTTATTATGTCTAAAGCTCACTTGAATTTGTTCAAGATCATCAGATGTGGCATTATAATTCCTTGAAAAGCAGTTTGAAATTAAAATTCTGTATTCTGGAATCTTTCTAGTGTGCATGTGTCAAGCACCTGTGTTTGCGCACACTATCAAATGCTTGAGACGAATGTTAAAAAATAAATAACTTTATTTCTACATCATTTAATATGGTTGACACTCCTGAAACTTTGCAGTGTGTAAGTGCCGAACAGTCCTCTTAGCAGCATGAAAAACAAAACTTTTATTCTTAATGTCAATGGGTTATGAACAGAAAGCAAGCAGAGAGTTGGTTATAATTAGAGTATTCGTGAGACTGTGACTGAACAAAAAAAAAAAAAGATTTTTGGATTCTGACCAAACTAAAAGGTAGAGGTAATAATTAATAATAATTAAACACTTGTAAAGTGAGCCAGAGTATAAATAGGCACTATAAAAAAGTATTAAAAAGGTGCAATGGAGTATAAAAAGTATAAAAATTGAGCAACAGCCAGACCTGAAATTGCTTGTGAAAACAATGCAGACTTTTCACTAGGAATAAGGTCTTCTTTTCATCAGTTCTTGTTAAGTTTATTTTCTCAAAAATGTTTTTCTTTATGCATTTTGGCTTTTTTTTTTTTTTTTGCATGTTCAGTGACACTTTAAATAGGACAACCATTAAAGGACTAGTAAGACTTAGCTAGCTAATGAACTGCACTTATAAATACTTGTCTTAAGTAGGTCTAAATAAAAGTCTTACTATCCAAGTTGTAATTTGTGGCCATTTGCATTTTATGAGGTTTAAAGGGATAGTTCACCCAAAAATGATCCCATGATTTACTCACCCTCAAGTCATCCTAGGAGTATATGACTATCTTCTTTTAAATGAACACAATCAAGAGATTATAAAAATATCCCTAATTCCTCCAAGTTTTATAATGGTTGTGAATGGGGGCCCACGTTTTGAAGTAAAAAATAATGCATCCATCCATAAAAAAAAAGTAATCCAAACGGCTCCAGGGGGTTAATAAAGGCCTTCTGAAGAGAAGCGATGCATTTTTGTAAGAAAATATCCATATTTAAAACTTTATAAATTCAAATAACTAACTTCCGGTGGACGACCGTACGCAGAATGCACCTAGGATGGCTTGAGGGTGAGTAAATCATGGGGTAATTTTTGGGTGAACTATCCCTTTAAATGCAGCCCTCTTGGCCTCTGAACTTGAGTACCCCTGCCCTAAAGGGACATGGTGATGGGGGGGAAAAAAATGTGATGGGAGGAAAAAATATGTCAATGCTTTTGCATTCTCTCGCAAATGTTTTGTGTTCTCCGAGAAAATTTGCATTTACCAGCAAAATTGAGTTGAGTTCTTTGAAAGCAAATGCAAAGTTCCTCGGGGAATGCAAAATATTTGCGAGAATATTGACATATTTTTAGGGTCTCTGTAAATATTTTTATTTTGAGTTTTATTTTAATTACCACAAACTATTTTTAATATAGTTTGTTATATTTTTAATATAATTGATGAACAAAACTGCTCACAATGGATGTATCAAAAAAAACAAAGCTACTACATAGAGGCACCTAAAATAGTAGTATGCTACACTTCACCAAGCCCTAGAGATCATTTTAATTCTAGAAAACGCAAGGCTCTCCTTTGTTGTGTGACAAACACACAGCCTACATTCTTCGAGAAAATTGCTTTTTGCCCTTGTTCAGCTATGTGCAGTGTATGAGAAACTGCTTCAATTACTTTAATTTTACTCTGTTTCAACTTTGATTGCTTAGAAGATGAGACACTGCACATTGTTTGTCTGTTGGTGTGATTTCTGAAGGAGTCGAAAGACTCTGCGAGAGCTACATTTGTCACTGAAAATGCTGGTTTCATAATGTATGATTTCATAATATCTCTCTTATGCTCCAGCTGGATGCCTGGTAATGCTCTTCTATGTGATAAAAGAAAGGCAAAGAAAGAAGAGACACTTCATTTCACTGCTCTGAAAATGTTTCATTGTTGTCGTCTCCAAGTGCTGAGCCGTCCACGTGGTGTTGGAATAGTTCTGTCCTCAGCAGACAAAAAAACTTTAAGACCTGACATGCAATTCAATTTAAAATTTATTCTGATTACATGCCACATATATCATGATAATATGTATTATATGAAGGAAAATTAGCACATCAAAAAATCTGGAAGATTTGCTTAGCATATAAACAAACTATACTACACTATTGCTACTATAAACATACGCTTATGAATATGTAAATAAGCTTATTCTGCCACCAGGTTAACTTGATTGGTCCATTGTTTTAAAACCATGTAAAAAGTTAGAAAAATAACATTTTTAACTTCACAAAATGTATTAAAAGTCATTTTACAACGGCTTTTAATGTGGTTCTTCCAATCAGAATTTAGAGTCAAAACTATCAATTGTAATTTTACTGTTTTAAGTATTTTGTTTGCAACTGATATTAAATAATATGAAGTGGTTTTTGAACTGTCTTCATATGGAAGCACCTGTGTAGTAAATTTCAATTTGAAATGTAATATGCAAAATGACAATGCAATATGTAAAATGGCAATGCAATTCTGTATTTAAATTTACATTTTCCATACTATATGTGCAATGTTTGGAGCAAAATAATAATTCAAATTCAATAATATAATTTACATTTGCCATTTCCTACACTAGTATTAACATATAATTTAAACATATATTTTAACACTTTATAAGTTGCACAATTAAAATTAAAATGTATTACAGAAATGGTTATATATGTTCAGTATAATGACCATTTAAATGTTATTTTTCTTAATTGCATTTGCACTCACAGTTAAGACACTTGCGATTTGCATTTTCATTAAATGTCCCGCAATGAATGTAGCAAAATTCAATGTGGATTTCAAAATGCATTTCAAGCCGATCACGTCTCCGCCGTGTCAATCATTGCGTCAAGGCGGGGCCAGGTGTTGGAAACATGGCGCAGCAGAGCTATGAAGAGTGAGGCATAAACTGGCAAATGAAGCTGAGCAAGAACAGAGAAATGTCAGTTTTCATGAAGATTATGCGCATCTGTCAGTGATAGAACCAGTACGTTATTAGAAGCATAGATATTTATGGCTAGAACGACTCGCAGAGAACGAGTCTGGCGCTCGTGCACCTTATCGTGAGTGCTGAAACAAACGCGTCGAGTGAGCGGTGCTTTACATCAGGCTACTTACTCATAAAAATAGTATGGTTGTATATTTTTCTCTTTTTATTGTTCTGATTATTGTTTATGCATCATTTATAGGCCTATTAATAAAACAATGTGTAGTCAATATGGATGCTGAGGTTATTTATAATAATAATAATAGTAGTAGTAATAATATTAATAATTTTTGTTCCCTAAAATAACTCTGGTGATGTCTAAACCCATCTTTCACATAGAAAGCACTTTGGTCTGATGCGAACAGGTGGTTTGGAGGATATTTTCTTGGCACAGTCTGGGGCACTTTAGTAGCCTACCAATGGACCATATGCACAGGATGTTCTTTAGAACTTCCTCAATAATATAAGCCAGCTGGAAGACTTCCCGTGAAATGTCACTTGTTGGTGTGTCGGTATCTTCAATGTCCTGAGGTAGCTTTAACGGCATCAATAGTGTAATAGTTTATAATCAGAATATAGTCAGGAAGGAGAGCTTGGTGCTTTCTGTGTAATTCGTGCACAAGAAAAGTTATTGTTTTTCATTAGTTTTTTTTTTTTGTTTTTTGTTTTTTGAGTACTTCATACTTCACCTTGACATTTATTTTTTAATCTAGGCTATTGATTTTATAATGTTTAATATTGTTTCAAAAGCAAAATGTGTGAAAAAAAATATCACAGGAAATGAGCCAATAAATGCTCCCTATGTCGCCATCTGCTGGTTAAAGTGCTTTTTATTTTTAAATGATAGTGTTTTCTATCAAATGTTGTATTTCCCACATCTTGAAACGTTCGGTTTTACAAATGGGGACAATCTCAGAAGGGTGAACAAATATTTTTGGTCATCACATTTAAAAATGACATTTGAAGTGCTGGAAAAATGTTGCTTGTGTTGTGTGTGTCCAAATACAGACACCATGTTTCTTATTCAAACGTTCCCATTAGCTGGTTTATTGGCAAATTAGGTAAGTGTGATAACTGCTTTAAAATATAAATACAACATTAAAAAAGCAACCACTGTCGATGTACAATGAGTACAGAATGACAGCTATATTTCCCCGGAAATGCCTAAGCTGGTTTAACAAAAACCAGGAAGTAATTGTGCATTAGGTCAATTAAACACCACAGCCGACCCGAGTATTGTTGCTGACCATGTCCATTCCTTTATGACCACATTACCATCTTCTGATGGCTACTTCCAGCAGGATAACACCATGTCTCAAAGCTCAAATCATCTCAAACTCGTTTCTTGAACATGACAATGAGTTCACTAGACTCAAATTACCTCCACAGTCACCAGATCTCAGTCCTGTAGAGCACCACTGGGAGTTTTGTGGCATGATAGCTTTTGTTGAAATGTTGAAAAACATTAGAAGTTGATGTTTTAAATAAAATTTTATAAAATAAAATTGTTTCATAGAAGAAGAAAAATATATATTTAAAAAAGAAATAGGCCTATGTAATTCGTTGCTGTGACCCAGAAAAATGACCCTACTCTGTGTAGCTGTCCAAAATGTTTCTAAAATAGAGTTCATTTTAAGAGCAGACGGTCTGGGTCTATTATTATGAATTATATATACTATTATCTATAATTATTATTATTTTTATTATTATTATATAAATAATACTCATTAGTATCCATCTACATCGTTTCATATAAATGATGCATATAAATGATGCATAAACAATAATCAGAACGATAAAAAGAGAAAAATATACAACCATACTATTTTTATGAGTAAGTACCCTGTTGTAAAGCACCGCTCACTCGACGCATCCGTTTCAGCACTTCTACAGACACGCGAGCGCGCTCACCTCACGATAAGGTGCACAAGCGCCAGGCGCGTTCTCTGTGAGTCGTTCTAGCCATAAATATCTATGCTTCTAATAACGTACTGGTGCGCATAATCTTCATGAAAACTGACATTTCTCTGTTCTTGCTCAGCTTCATTTGCCAGTTTATGCCTCACTCTTCATAGCTCTGCTGCACCATGTTTCCAACACCTGGCCCTGCCTTGACGCAATGATTGATACGGCGGAGACGTGATCGGCTCGAAATGCATTTTGAAATCCACATTGAATTTTGCTACATTCATTGCGGGACATTTAATGAAAATGCAAATCGCAAGTGTCTTAACTGAGTGCAAATGCAATTAAGAAAAATAACATTTAAATGGTCATTTTGCTACAATTTTAGCTTGAACATGTTGAACATATATAACCATTTCTGTAATACATTTTCATTTTAATTTTGCAACTTATAAAGCGTTAAAATATATGTTTAAATTATATGTTAAAACTAGTGTAGGAAATAGCAAATGTAAATTATATTATTAAATTTTAATTATTTTGCTTCAAACATTGCACATATAGTATGAAAAATGTAAATTCAAATACAGAAATGCATTGCCATTTTACATATTACATTGTCATTTTGCATATTACATTTCAAATTGAAATTTGCTACACAGGTGCTTCCATATCTTCATTTGTTATTTTGTTTTCATTAGTAAAGAATTTAATTCAAGGATGCAATAAACTGATCAAAAGTGATAGTAAAGACATTTTTAAGGTTACAAAAGATTTCCATTTCAAATAAATCCTGTTCTCTTTCCACAAAAAAATTAAGCAGAACAACTGATTTCAACATCGATAATAATGTTATAAGAAATGCTTCTTGAGCAGCCAATCAGCATATCAGAATGATTTCTGGAGGATCATGTGACTCTGAAGACGATGCTGAAGACGAGTAACGATGCTGAAAATTCAACTTTTCCATAACAAAAATAAATTACATTTTAAAATATAAATAACAGTAATATTGTGAAATATTATTACAATTTAAATAACTGTTTAATTGCATTTTGATAAAATAATTGCAGCCATGGTGAGCATAAAGACTTTGAAAACCATTAAAAAAAAAAAAAAAAGACTTACCAAACCCAAACTTTTGAACGAGTACAGAGTATACCGTTAGCATGATATAAAATTACTCATACTATGACATACCACCCACTCATTCCTTTACACAAAATCTCAGGAGATGTACCTGCACTTGAAAAGGACTTTACTTGTTTTCCACCGAGGAGTTGAGCTGCTTCGAGGAGCTGCTTCTGCTGAGTCTGCGTCAGCTGACTGCCAATCAAAACCACTGGACCCGTCTCCCGCACACAGCCTACAGCCTGCAAGAATACAAACAAACTATACCGCACACTTCATTTGCATTTATGCAGTTCTTTTATTCTTGACAGATGCTGTCTCAAAGAAACATACAAGATGAAGTACAAAATACCAGCAATTTTGTCTGTTTGTTTACAGGGTGTCTATTTGTTTGTGAGACGGGCTCGGGTCGCGTACCTTACGGAGGCTGGCGGGGGGCCTCAGGGTAGTTGTTAATGGATGCGGTGCCTCTGGGGCCATTCTTAAGACCTCCTGCATTTCTGGAGTCAGTGCATAATCCACCGGCCGCAGGCCAAGCATATTCCTAGAAAACACAGACATATGTATAGTTTATGCAAAGTACTCTTTATTGAAAACAAAAACATTTTCAAGGACATACTTGACATACTGTGTATCCTTCTAGATGTTTTCTGTTAAGCCTGGTAATGCATAGTACACAAAGAAAAGTTGGTGCTCCAACCAACCTGAAAACCTCACAAAATGGTACACTTTGTAGATTTGTTTTGTGAACTTCAAAGCCATGTCATTTTGTAGCTTAAAAAGAGCTCACAAGCTCCCCACTTTGTGCCATTTGCCAAAAGTCAATGCAGCTGGTCTAGTCTCGACCAATAACAGATGACAGGGGGTTTGTGGCAGAGGGGGAAAAAATGGCAGATACAAATGTGAATGTAATATTGTTTAATTGGCTTTAAAAATCCAGAGACAGTACTCTTGTATTTATAATAGTGTCTATAAAGCAAGTAAACAAAATGGATTTTAAAACTGCTACGAGTCTCCCAAGTATTTAAAGCAAGATGATTTTCCTGCACACTGCTGTAGCTGGCAAACTTCCTTGTATTTGTTTAATATAATGAATGCAAAAAGAAGCATTTCTGTTGAAATATAAATAGGATTTTGCAAGCTACAGCAGTTTATGGAATTTTTTCCCCATTTCCTTCTGAATAGTTATCCGTGTCCTGTGTACCTGTTGCAACCATCAAGGTGTTAATATAAAGTATAATTTTAGTAAAAAAAAAAAAAAGAAAATGTTTTAAAAGAAATATACTTTTATTCAGCAATGTTGCATGAAATTGATCAAAAGCGACAGTAAAGATGTTTATAATGTTAGAAAAGATTTCTGATACAAATAGGTGCTGTTCTTTTGAACTTTCTATTCATCAAAGAATCCTGAAAAAACAATGTTTTCCACAAAAAAAAAAAATTATATATATATATATATATATATATATATATATATATATATATACGCCATTAGATGGTCTTTATGAGTGTGTCAATCAGTAGTGAAGACTTTTATATTGAAAAAAATTGTTGTGAACACGGAACAAGACGCAACTGACAAATGCTTTGACAAGTGCTGTCAGTCACGGGAAAACCCCTTAACTGTTAAAAGGACAAGATAATACATCAGATATTTAAACAGTTTTTTTTAGTCTGAACATAGGACTGACCTGAAGGAAAATGCTAAATCTGAATGCAGGTAATAAACTTATTTCTCACAATACTCTTCTAGTTCTACATAATACAGTAAGCTTCAATGAACAATATCAATTGAGAACATACAGTTTACGTTGCTAAGAGTGGTGGCTAAGGGTGTTGTGTAGTGATACACAGAACCGTTGGGTGAAGTGGTCATAGCTGTGTTTTATCGTAAATAAAACACAGCTATTGACCAATCAGAATCAAGAACAGGAACTAACCGTTTTATAATAATTGATATATTAAAATAGAAAACTGTTATTTTAAATTGTAATGATATTTCACAATGTTGCTGTTTTTAGTGTATTTTTGATCAAATAAATGCAACCCTGGTGATCATAAGAGGCTTCTTTCAAAAACCATAAAAAAATATTTTATTTACTATAATTATGCCAATGCAAGTTTAAGTCTGTACCAAATGTGTACGCTTTTATATTGTCTTGCTGACTAGTGCCTCATAGGTCTGCACTGCTTTACGCCAAAGCATAGGAAATTTGAGGGTGGCATTATGGACAGGGTTTCAAAATACTCAAGCGTTTGCAGATTACGACCTCGTTTAAAAAGTGCAACTCACTTAGTATGCAAAATTATCAGATGAGCAAGAGGTTAAGGCCTAGGACAAACCCGAAAAGGATCTGTTTGGCAAGCAATATGTGACGGCCCCCTTTGTCGGATCATTTGTCCCTGTTGGCTGGTAGGGGAAGAGAGGTGGAAATGAAAGAAAGTCGAGAGGGATGTATGTTGAGATTAAGCTTTAGCACTGATAACACCTGGGGGGCAATTAAGAGGTCCACTGGTCCATAAAATTTCATTTGGATTCATGAGCCACCCCAAACCCCCAAACCCTCTTCACACTCCCATAGGATGTAAATGATTTTGTTTAGGTCGGTGCACAGCCTTTAATCTCAAAAAGTGAAAATCCAATAATGCCAAAGTGTCTCATATGTGTGTGTGTGTGTGTTACCTATACTGATAAAGGGGAGGTGTGTATACATCACCTCCAGCAAAATAAGACACTCCATGTGGTTAAAGAGAGATATTAGTAAGCTAAAACCTCTCAGCAACTGCATCTATCTTGCAGTTGACAAATCAGACACAGATGCCAGCGGTAAAAGGGACCAATGAATCACAGATCGATGGAGATGTGAAAATTAGTCCTCAGAGGTGCTCCAGCTGTTCCTGTCCACATAACCGAAGCAATCAAGAATGGTGGCGCTAAGCACTAGAGCTAACCAGATCTCATCGATTGAAAGAACGAAGTGCGCTCCTTTGCTCAGATCAGATCAACAAAACAAATCAAGCTTATGCAAGCCCAATCAATCTAAATTTTCCTACCAGTACACAACTGTTGTGTTCCAAAGCCTAGTGAGCTGTCTTACTAAGTGTCATGGCATCTTGTTTATGCTGCCTACTAAAACACCTAAGACCAGAATGCACTGCACCAAGCTGAAAAAGATTAGTGGTTGACCAGCATAGCTTTTTCAATTGTGTTGCAGATACCGACAATCAGCCAAGCAGGCATTACAATTTCAAAATGGTCCAATACTGGCTACAACAATCCAAGATGAAGGACGAAACGAAAGTTGATTATAAATATACTATAAACAAGTAAATATAATAGCTGCTGAAAATTTACCACAGAAATTACATTTTAAAGGGACGGCTCCTTTAAAGCTTGTAATCGCCCACTGTTATGATTGGTTGATGTCACTATTGCACGTTGAAAACAATATCCATATAAGACAAAACATTATGAAATCATTTATTTAAAGGGTTAGTTCACTCAAAAATGAAAATTATCCCATTATTTACTCACTCTCAAGCCATCCTGGGTGTATATGACTATCTTCTTTCAAACGAACACAATCTGAGATATATTTAAAAAATATCCTTTATAATAGTATCCTTTATAAATAGCTTTATAATAGTAGTAAATGGGGCGCACAATTTTGAAGCCCCAAAAAAATGCAACCATCCATCATAAAAATAATCCATATGGCTTCAGGGGGTTAATAAATGCCTTCTGAAGTGAAGCAATGGGTTTTTGTAAGAAAAATATCCATATTTAATACTTTATAAACTAAAATAACTAGCTTCCGGCAGACGAGTGTACACATACTACGCAAGTTGACTTGCGCCAAAAGAGCAGCAACTGATATATTACGTAGGATGTAGGAGTAGCGTAAGCTTAGGTGAGAATAGACGCCTCTCACGGTTCAAACAAATAGGGTGGTGCAACAAACTCAAGCTACTCTTCTCTTATATTGAAATCCTCTGACATTTCTCTTTAAAAATTTATAATTTTAGACTTCTAATTCATGACCAGTGTTTTGTTTTGCTCTATCCTCTGCGCTTCCGTGTTCTTCATCACATCATGCGTTCGGCATGCACAACTGCTGGAAGCTAGTTATTATAGTTAATAAAGTTTAAAATATGGGTATTTTTCTTGTTTCAGATGCTTCTGAAGTCTGTACAGAGACGTAAACAAGCTGTTTAACTGTACGTGTCAAAGCAAACATACTTTCACTCTACCATTTGTCCTGTTGTCGACAGACTCAAGCGCGTGGAGTATGTCAGAAACTGAAAGTGCATCTGTATACCGTATCTAGAGCTGTGTAATTAATTGTTAAAAGATTGTAGTCTCAATTCAAACACCCACGATTTGTCTGTGTTTATTAAACCTTTGACAAAATCAACATTCAGATCTGTGTTTGTGCTGCCATTGACCCAAAGAAAGCAGTTACGTATGGTTACAAATATTCAAATGATCGCAGAAGAAGTACAGCGAAGTTTATAGTTTAGATATAAACACTGATGTCTAAGGTACCTATCAAAATAGAGCAAATCAAATCACCTTTTGAAAGTAACTTGACACTTCAAATAAAGATTATATCAATTACTAGGTGGCGACAAGTGACTTAAAAAAAAATTTATTTGTCATTTAATCATTCATGCAAGAGATTCATTTAAAAATGCTGAATCATCCAGTAATTAAATTTAAACATTTTTAAATAGACTGCAGAAATTAACATTTTGTCAGAACCTCAAGTAAATTGTTATTTTGTTTAGTTTTTGTCTGTTCAGAATTGTGGGACTCAATTTATCCAGAATTGTGCAGCTCTAACTGCATCTAATGCGTAGGGTTGTATTTGCTTTTGATGAGACACTCACATCCAGTGTAGGCAAATGTCAGCTGTTAAGCGAATAAAAGCCAGTGGGCGGGGTCTACGATACGATGATATATATCTATTTGTTGATGTCTTGCTCTTGCTTTGTTTATAATGAGAACGATTTAAGCTATGAAAATTGCAGGATGATTTAACAGTACAAAGACCTCTTATATGTCAAAAGACAAACAGAATTTTTCATGTCATGACCCCTTTAAAATAGAAAACAGTTATTTTTAAATTGTAATATATATTAAGCATTGACTATTTTACCTATTATTTAAGTGCCATGCATTTTTATTCTTTATAAGCTTGTTATTAGCCTACCAACATGCTATTATCAAACTCCTATACGAAGCATTATTTGTGTGATGTTCTGCAAGTAGCTGCCTATGCAGAATGATTCAAATCAGTCATGTATTAGGTTCTGTGACAGTTAGGTGCTGCTTATGTAGCCAGCAGACAGCTTGCTCGGTTTTGGAACTGAACTACCAGCTCTGTCTTGCTTGTACGTGCAACCTGCATGGTCCCTCAAGAAGCATCTTTTCAGATCTGAAAAGCATTAAAGATTACTGCTGGTACAGCAAGGATGTGCCAGTCAATTCATACAACACATTACAGCGAAGGCTCTGCCCACAGCAGTTCCCCCCATAGCCCCACTGCTCTGATTCCAGACCGCAAGGAGTGAAAGTGATTGATTATGTCTGACAGGAGTGGATTGCTTCTGTGCAGTGCTTCTATGACAGAGCTGATGCTTCACTTCACCATTGACTAACGAAGCATAAATCTGCTGATGCTTTATGCTCTCCCAATGTACAGCACAGCACTAGTCAATCAATGTACAAAGGGCAGACAGACAAAAAGAGACGCAGAGACGCATGCAGAGAACTCTCGGGATGAGCATTCGTGCATCTGGGTTCACTGCCAATCTTGGGGAAACAGAGTTTATTAAGATAAAGGGGAAGAAGCGGAGCAGAAGTACCCGAACATTTCTACACCAGGTATACACCATAACACAGTTAGAAGATATGCACATATAAAATGACAAAATAAAACACTATCACATAATTGGGTTGAGCAGTATATATGATGGAATACCATGCAACGGTAGATGTGTGTCAACCTGTAGAGATTTTGCAACATCGTTTGTAGTGCTGAGACTCGTTCAAATGTACTGTAGATATAATGACTTTTCATCATTTAATAGTATTAGTTTTATTGTTTTGATTACAGTTTGATGCTAGATGTATTTATGTTATGACAGTCCATACTTTTGACCGGTAGTGTATATATGTAGTTTTTACTGCTTAATATTTTTTTGGAAACTGTAATACAATTCAATTCATTCAATAGTTTGGGTTAAGTAAGATTTCTTTTGAAGACATTAATACTTATATTCTGCAAGAACACATTAAATTGCTCAAAAGTGACTGTAAAGACATTCATAATTTTACAAAAGATTTCTATTTCAAGAAAATGCTGTTCTTTTCATCTTTCTATTTATCAAAAATCCTGAAAAAAAAAAAAAATTCACAAAAACTATTAAGCAGAAAACTGTTTTCAACATTTATTATAATAAGACAGGAATAACTATATCTTGAAATTTGACATTTTTGAGCTTGAGATTAGCTGATGATAAATAAAATGCAGGCATATCTTTTGCATTCATTGACATGAACATAAATTTGCATATATCGCGGGAATTGAAGATCGAAATTATATCTGTTTTGTGGAGACGCATTTATGTGGCCAAGTGTAAACGGGACTGTTTATAAAAAAACGGATAGCTATTCGATCAGTAAAAACGCATGAAGGTGTAAAAAAGGCCCAGCGATTCAATGGCACATTCATAAAGAGAGCCATTTACTTCATTCCTAAATAAATCAGCTAATTGAACTAATCAAATGAATGAATGAATAACTCAGTGACTTACTCATTTAGACATTTACTGCCACTTACTGGCTGTTTTAGTTTCTTATTTAGAGTATAATTTCATTAAAAAAATCATATTTCCATATTAATAAAAAACCCATTAAAGGTATAGCTCACCCAAAAATGAAAATTCTGTCATCATTTACTCACCCTTGAAGCCTAAAAGCTTGTGTAATAAATTCTATGCTGAATCAAAAGCTACTTTTTTTCTAAAGCTACTTTTTGTAATGTCTATTTGATGCTCTTCTCATTTAACACAATGACTTTAAATGATATTTTTGGGGTAATTTCTCAGGCAAATTTGATGTGCGATTAATTAGATTAAAAATGTAAAATTGGTTAAGTTTTTGATCAGGTGAGAGAATGTAAAGTCAAGTACTCACAGAACACTTTGGGAAGCGCCTCGTTCAACCAAGAGCTTGACCACTGCTATATGGCCGTTCCTCATGGCATCATGCAGTGGAGAGTCGTTCTGATAGCCTGGAGTGTTCAACAGCGCCCCCTGCTGAAGCAGTTCCTCCACCACTCCCAGATGACCGAGATTACAAGCCTCGTGCTGCAAAAACAAAACACAATTATAATACGTAATTGCCTTAGTAGCGGAAATAACAATGTTCTGTCATATTATGAAGGATTATAAGAGTGAGAGCATTATTATAATAATTTGGACCCAATAATTCCCCCGAATCAACAACTTGGCAAAGGCCTTTCAGCCAGACCTGTGGAATTGATGACTGGGTGAAATGTAGTTATATATTTGCAGAGATTTTTCTTTAAGAAACTTAGAACATGTTGCGGTTCATTATTCCATTTCTGAAAGGTTTTTCATAGAAAATTTATGATTCAGCTGTTAAGATTCCTTTTCCCAATTCTCAGTGGCCTACTGTAATGTAAAAGAAATAATAATATATTATTTAAACTGTAAAGTACATTTATAAATTACAAATCCAATATAAGGGACCAGATCTAGGGATCACACTTTTTTACTCCAGTGAATATTTCTCAGGGTATGTTTACTTTTAAAAGGACATTTCTGTGGAGGCACAAACGATCTTGGCTACAAAAAATGCTACAGTACAAACATTTCCACCAGTATTGCTCAGGAAAGAAAGATACAGTTCACTGAAAACACATTAACCTTTTGTCTATATGGGGTAAGCATTGTCTATAAAAGTAAGTTTTCACAATGGAAACTGCCATTAAACATAAACATAATTTAAACAGAGGTTCTGAGATACAGCTCCTGTGACAACTTACCCCACCCATAATAGTAGTACTTGTTGTATTGTATTTATGTTACATGGTTTAATTTAATAACTTTCTGTGGAATTATGTCACTTCTGAAATACTGAGCCCTGTGAGTAAATGCAAACCTGCTCATGTGGCAAGAGATGCAAAATTTGCACTATTTCCTACAAGTGTTCATATTTTATTTTACCACTTCTGGATGCAAAAGCTACATTGATCTTACACTTCATCAACTAAATGGAACACAAGACAAACGATAACAACAAATGAAAATATACAGGATTAAACATTTTAAAGACTACCACAAACATGGAAAGGCAATGGTGAAATCTACATTATCTATCAAGACAGTTGAGTATTTACTGAACATGCAGCGTTCTACTAAGATAACATACATTACTGTACATACAAGGAAAAGCTTTCCAACCAATTTCAGCCCAGACAACTTTGAACAAGAGACAAGGCTGTTATGTGTAAAATATTTATCCTGAATTGTACGCGAATTCTCATTGCTCACCAGTGGTGTCCAGCCTGCATTGTCCTTCAGGTTGGGGTCAGCTCCCTGAGCAAGGAGCTTACGGACCTCCTTCACATCACCCTGTACAGAAGACCAGGATCAAAAGATCAGTAGTAGATATTGATCAACTACACACAAACTGACCTAACATCAATCATTAAGTGGTCAGAGTGAGGCAAATGGTGGTCACACCAGATACTGACACCAAGCAAAAACACTCCGTTTTTGTGTGTCCCTTTAAATGCAGATGAGCAGCTGCTCTCAAGAAGAGGGTGGAGTTTCAAGAGCTTGTGTTAGCAGCTCCTATTACCGACTCACTGAAAACGTCAGAAACTGTTCAGCCTTTTGAGTCGGACAATGACGGAGAGACTCGGGAAGAAGTGACAACATGTAGAATTTCTGAATGGTTAGTTGATGAATTTATGTAGCTGATGTGGAGTTAACTATCTTAAAGTCATTGATTAGCATATTCTGTCATGATAATCTATAAATCGCTCATGTGGGAACTGTTGTAAGATCCCACAGAGCCAGAGAATATATGCTGTATGAAGATACAACAGGTATAGTGTAGTTTAATTACGGTTATAACTTATGTTGTCATCTTTCTTTTATGACATGCTATTGCATTTGTGTTACATACTGTATTGCAATAACATGGCCTCACCCCTTTGTTGCGTGTTCTCGGGGGCAGGGTTTATGTAAATTTTAGGGTTAGTGATGTCACTAACCCAGGAAGAAGCTCGTTGTAATCCCTACCAGTCATTTGTTATAGTCCTTAAACAGAGATTTATTTAAAAGAAAGTATCTCCCTTTGCTTTGAACTTTGAGCGTCGTAACTTTGCAGATGTTGTTTATGCTCAAACAGCAACATTACACACTAACTAAAGTTAAAAAGTGAAATCATAATCAACCACCTCTTTAACTTTTAAAAGGGAAAAGAAAACATTTTCCATGTCTTGATGCCAAAGGCTGTATTGAAGCACTATCTTAACACAAACTTATCTGTAACTATTTTGCAGAAGCTAGCCAAATTAAACAGATGCCAACAAGCTAATGTGTGGAAATCAACACAAACCTTTATGGCAGCTAAGTGCAGTGGCGTCTCTCCATTGTGGTTCCTCTTCATGAAAGAGGGACTTGTCTTATGTCGTCCCACACGGGAAGACTTCCTCCTAAAGTCAGGGGTAGCTGGTGTGATTGGCTTCACATTCTGCTTCCCATTGGACTGTCTGGATGTCCTCCGAGAGTGGTCGTCAGTTGAAGTTCCTTCTCTAGATAACCTATTCCTCCATCCTGAATTTCTGGGTTGTTTTGGCATACTCTGCAGACCATGACTGTCCTGATTCTCTCTTGTTCTCTTACCAACACTGTGAAGGGAAGGCTGAGAAGGCCCTGGAGCATTTTCATTTGATTCTAGTGGGATATCAGTGACAGGCCCAACCTGTTGATCATGATACGATGAACTCAAAGTTGCACAGCTTTGCTTTTCATCGTCTTCAATTTCCATATTGCTTAGGATGCTTTTTTTGAGACTGGGAATTTGATTCTCTCCTTGGTGAGGAGCCTTATGAGTCTCCTCAGGCTGGCTGCGAGGGAAAAGGAAGCAAACTCTCTTTCTGGACCTCCTGTCGTCATCTCCAGAGCTCACTTTCTCATGCTCTTCATCCTTCTTGTCTATAGCAGCTTGTTTTCCTAAGGCCCACTGCTGATTGATAGCCTCTAGCCTCTTACATTCCTGCATAGTCTGAGTCTGTGTTGTGGGGCTTTGACCACCGCTGGCTTGTCTGTAGACTTGGCTGCTCCTTTTTTTCTTTGTTTTCTTATTTGCCTTCCCCAATGGAGAGCTGGATGAGCCAGATTCCTGGGAGGAAGAGGTGAAGTTGAAGACAGACAGGTCCTTAGGTTTGGACGAAGTGGCTTCCTTTCTCTGGACTCCATTTGATTTGTTTGATCCAGCAGGTTTCTCGATACAGCAACGTATTTTGCGACTTTTTGGGCTAAACCATATCTTGACGTTCTTCTTATTCTTAGAGACAGAGCTCTCTTCTGATTGTACGGCATCAGTGGCCATGGCTAAACAAAGAGAATCACATTGCACCATCAAATAAAATAAAAAATAGTCATCTCAGGAAGCAAAATATTGAAGAATGTTTAGCACATTACAGTATTATAGTATTGTTATTATTATTAATAATAATAATAATAATAATAATATTACTACAGTACAATTCCACACCTTTTCAGACTCAAATTTCCAAAGCGCCTTCCAAACGATTGTTTAGACCATATTTAACATAAATGGTTCATACAGCATTATTTTCAGCACTATTTTTGGTATATAGTACAATCATCTGTAAATATATAAAAAAAAAAAAAATATATATATATATATATATATATATATATATATATATATATATATATGGCAGTTTCATTTATTTTTAAAAGATTTCTCCCTTTAATCATCTGAGACTTCCTTATTTGTCATTGACCCTTACGCTTCAAAAAAGCAACCTTTAAAAGAACAGTGGGCTTTGACATTATTTTAAGTAGTAGCTAAATGTCCCCTGCTGACATTAACCTTATAATGTTGGCAGAGCTAACGCAGAGTGTGGTGTGTGAAGGTGTAATGAGCATATTTATTCGCTGGTTTTATCCACTTCTCCTGCCTAGCTGTTGTCTTTGATGCTACAACAGCACCAGCATGAGTGAACCAGCATGACTTCTCCACCAACTCAATCTCCTCTGCAGCTCTAAACGCCCTGACCCCGAGGCAGAGACCTGTCTGTCAGACAGCACATCTCTCTGCCATCGGCAACAGCACCCCGAGCTTCAACTCAGCTCGGAGGAAACCACCAGAGATACTATGGAAAATTACATTGCATAATTATAGTCATTATTAAGCTCAAAGTTCAGTTGGGGATTTGTGTGTTGAAAAAAAAGAAACATCAATTGAAGAAGTTCAAAGTGTTCAGTACATTACATTCAGGGATGTAATAATATACATGTATTAAGGTTATAATTGGGTACTTGATGTCATGATGTGAAGGTCTTGTCTTACTTAAGGACTCTGATGGGTCCAGGAGGGACTCCAGCTTGCAGAATATCTCTGTTATGTTACTGAACTGTCTGTTAATGTCTTTCACCCAAGCAGGAACATCACCAGTATGAGGTGCTGCAAAAGACCTATAGGACAGACCACATGCAAATTTAAGACATTTTAAAATGTACATTTTTTTACATACATTGTACATTTCCAACACCTATTTTCACTCGCATTTGGTGCTTGGCGCATGTTAATATTAGGCCCTGTAAAATTAACACTCGCCAAGCAGCAAATGCAAGTAAAAATTTGTGTTGGCGAGTATATGAAACTGTCAATTGCCAGTTGGCCGGTAACATTTTTATGAATTCTAACAATGCAATGTTAGAATGCAAATTCAAGTTTTCTGTGTACAAACATCCGAAGCGCACACCCAGAAAGCTGTGTCTCAGACAGCGTGCAAATACTGAATTGAGCTCTTTCACATCTTTTTGCACTTAAAAGAACAAATTCATACAAAGTATCCTAGTAAACATAGTCAGTTATGTTTTAAGTGAACACGTGTACAGTATCAGTAGCCTATATTGAATCCGTGCAGGTCTTAAAGTGACAGCAGTCTAATAATCCTGCTGCTGTTTGATCAACAGTAACAACATACAAAAAAGACAAATGACTCACAGCCCTTGTGTGAATTACTTTTTTTTTTTTTTTTTTTACTTTAATAAGGATTAATCTGTTTAATTTATATAGTGAAGACTATATAATTAGACTAATTATTTTACATTTGATTACTTTATTAACCTGAAAACTGCCTGTTTTTTGCAAAAGCAGCTTCATGGCCGGTAAATTTTATTAAAGGGATAGTTCACCCAAAAATGAAAATTTGATGTACCCCCAGGGTATCCAAGATGTAGGTCACTTTATTTCTTCAGTAGAACACAAATGATGATTTTTAACTCCAACCGTTGCAGTCTGTCAGTCATATAATGCATGTCAGTGGTAACAAAATCTATGAGAGTAAAAAAAAAACATGCACAGACAAATCCAAATTAAACCCTGCAGCTTATGGCGACACATTGATGTCCTAAGACACAAAAACGATCAGTTTGTGCAAGAAACCGAACAGTACTTATATCATTTTTTTTACCTCTAATACACCACTATGTCCAACTGCCTTGAGCGTGCGCACGGCATCCGGTGCGTGAGGTGTGTACGTGCTCTGGCGTAGTTTACGCAAGCGCCGGAAGTGATCTCTCGCACGTATACATCACTCATTGTTTACACAGAGCACAAACATTGTAGGTATGACGGCTAATCAAAAATGGTATAAATTGTTCAAACCGACTTAAAAAAAAAATAATTAAAAAAAAGATTGTGTTCTCTCGCGCAAACTCATTCGGGAATGGTGACTTTCCACGTATTCCCAGCCTGCTCGCCTAAAGTTATGGTTGATTGCTCTTTGACTGGATATCAACACACCCATTAATGTACTGAAGTTGTTGAGGGTCTGCAGCGATCATTTTTCCCCTGATGATTTTACATACCCAGGAGAGGATCACGTACGACTTAAACCATCAGCTGTGCCTATGGTTTTTCCACATCCAACTGAGGTATGTGAATGTGTATGTGTCCGTTTTATTTGTAAAGCTGCCCTTACGAAAAGTAACAAAATAAAAGTTTTGATGTAATAAAACCATGTTTTTTAGTGGTTTACTTCCATTTGTATAACAACTGTTGTACTACAGGCACCGGATGCCGTGCACGCGCTCAAGGCAGTTGGACATAGTGGTGTATTAGAGGTAAAAAATGATATAAATACTGTTCGGTTCCTCGCACAAACCGATCGTTTTGTGTCTTAGGACATCAATGTGTCTTCACGAGCCGCAGGGTTTAATTTGGATTTGTCTGTGCATGTTTTTTTTACTCTCATAGATTTTGTTACCATTGACATGCATTATACGACTGACAGACTGTAACGGTTGGACTTAAAAATCATCATTTGTGTTCTACTGAAGAAACAAAGTCACCTACATCTTGGATGTCCTGGGGGTAAGCAGATAAACATTACATTTTCATTTTTGGGTGAACTATCCCTTTAAGTCACCGGCCATTGGCAGTTGTGGCAAAAAGTTAGTTTTGTGTGTGTGTGTGCGTGTGCACGTGTATGTATATATATATATACACTATATATATTTACTATACTATATATGTACCAAAAATATTGTGAAATTAAAATAATTGTTTTCTTTAAAATTCTTTAAAATGTAATTACTGTGATGGCAAGAATGTCTCAATTCTTAATAATGGTTCTCATTATCATTGTTGAAAACTGCTTTTGCGGCTTAACATTTTTGTGGAAACTATGATACATTTTTCTCAAGATTCTTTGATGAAAGTTCAGTGAATGGCAATTATTTGAAATGGAAATATTTTGTAACCTTATAAAATGCTTTACTGTCACTTTTGATCAATTGTGTCCTTGCTGAATAAAAGTATACATTTCAACAAAATTTACTCTAAACTTTTTAGTGGTAAAACATTAAGCAGCACAACTGATTTCAATAATAATAAGAAATGTTTCTTGAGCACTAAAAAAAGATTTCTGGAGGATCATGTGACTGAAGACTGGAGTAATGATGCTGAAAATTCAGCTTTACCATCACAGGAATAAATTACATTTTAAAATTATTCACAATATTACTGTTTTTAACTGTATTTTTGATCAAATAAATTTGTGAGCAGCATAAGAGAGTTCTTTCAAAAACATTACAAAATCTTAACTATTCCAAACTTTTGACTGGTAGTGTATACAGTATAAATAAAAATAAATGGCTAAGGAGAAAGATCTGAAAACATTAAGAATCATCAATCTTTTTTTTTTTTTTTTTTTTGAAAATTACACTTCTTTTAACCAAGGTAACTTTTAACTGATCAAAAACACCATTCCTTAAGTTGCAAACAAAGTATTATTACTGTCTGAAATGTCTTTGTTATTCAATCTTAATCTGTGATGAAAAGCCCTATTATGAGCAGCCAATACTGCAGTCTAACACAACATTACCCCATTCTTAAGAAACCATGATAATGTGTTCATTTAGGACTAAAGTATCCTTTCTTATTATCTTAGTGCAGTTAAAAACGCTGTCCTACTTAATGAAGTGTAGAAACAGCAACACAACCTCATTGTTTTGAGTATTGAGCACACTTGCATTCCTAAACTCTAGCTTCAAAAAGGGCTGTAAAGAAACAGTTTTCTCTAGAAGCCCATCGGTCTGTTAACCAGGACAGAGCGTGAAGTGGACAGCCCAGATGCACAACACTGCAGAAGGCAAGGACTTCAGAGTCTCTAGTTTGAGAAACAGATGCTCAGCTGGCAGCTTCAATGAACAGTACACACCAAACACCAGTTTCATCTGCAACACTGAGTAGAAGACTGAGATGCTGGTCTTTTAAGAGATAAGATAAAAAGATAAAACCACATCTGAAACTGGCAAATGTGAAGAAAAGGGTAGAATGGGAAAAATAACTTATGAACTCGATGGTAGAGTATTATGGGTAGGTGAATGTAAGTTTGAGATGTTGAAGGCCCATGAGACGTGCCAAAAACAGCTGTATGGGAAATGCTGCAGAAAGAATGAGATGAAATATCATCTGAATATTTTAGTAAACTGACAGCTAGAATAATATATATATATATATATATATATATATATATATATATATATATATATATATATGCATATATTGCTATATGTAAACAATATGACATTGTATGTGTGTGTGTGTGTGTGTGTGTGTATGTAAAATACTAATCTATATATAGATATAATTTCATATATGTAATAATTATATTTTGATATGAATATAACAGTTTTAAAAGTATGTTTATTTGATAAAGAGATATTCATGAGCTAATAAAGCTGCAACCCATAAAAAAGCTGCATATTCGGATACGCATGATGCGAATCAATACAAGGCAGTAATTTACTCATTTACTTTACCGGCAAAGCATATGGTAATATAGTCCAAGGCTTACCGCCTCTCTCCTGAGGGATGAGCTGCAAAATCATGCTAAAATGACTGATTTGACAGAAACGCAGGTTTTGGCGTGTTAAAACAAAACCAGGATGCCCGAGCTGCTTTCATTTTGAAGCTAAAGCATACCATTTAGAACACAGCAGAAGTTTTCAGAACTGTGCAACTGCCTCTTTAGTCCTGGTAAATGTCACAGGTTTTGACTGCACGACAGGATGATAGTTCTTGATCCATACCAAGAAAGAGACCGATCACCGATCACAACATTTCTAAACAGAAGTGTTTTGCATGTTGCGCCAACAGCGAGGGAAGCGAGGGGGAGGAGCAAAGCTTGGCGAACTTACACTCTGATTGGTCAACTGAGTTCAGTTTGAAGGGCCTTCCTTCCTTTATTTTTAATAGTTTCACTTAATAGAGAACAAAACGTCAATATAAATCATCCAAAACGTTCTGAAAAGAATTAAAGTATACCGTCTTATAGTCATTGTTATTGTATATATCCTATAATATTTTATCCTATATTATCGTATATAAGTTTTTTATATTGGCTAAAATATTAAACTTAGACGTTTATAGATGATAATCATATTAGTTTGTATTTTCTTTTATCACAATAGCACAATTAAGTAAATATATGGGTGAATGCATAATTAGCCTACATCATTTCATTATTTTGAGTGCTTCTAAAATATAAAAAAACGATATTTAAGAAATAAACAATATATTTGACAAAAAACAAAAACATTGTCTTCTGAATTAAATATCATGGGTAGTTTGTGACTGTTATCATTTCCTTTAATTTGATTATTGTATCACTAAAGTAACCCTATACTGTATTCCTATATAGTTCAGTCTACAATGTTAAGATGTGTTTTGTAAATTTGCTTTAGTCTGTTTAGTGTGGTGAAGATATTTAGCTATTAAAATGCCATTGTGTGAGGGGTTAAGTCATTTGAAATATTTTAAAATGACACCTGTGACAAATGATCACAAAGTGTCCCACTTTACCTGTTCTCATGTGTAAAGAGGATAAAGAAAACATGCCTGAAATGCAGTTCGAATGAACATCGAATAGTTTTGCATATCTCAACTCATGACATAAAGAACCAATTGCACCGCATTCAATAAGACAAACGCTCAACAACTGCATGTGAAAAATAGCTTTAATGTAAAAATAAGCTTGGTACATTTTTAAAAGAGGAACCGTGCCTTGAAGCAGACAGAGGAAAGGGCCGATGAAATATTCAGTACATTCTTGCACAAGAGATGTGCCTTCAGAGAAAATATTAATGAGAGTGAAGATGTGCAGACATTGAAGAATCATTTATATCTGGGAGCCAAAAAGGTCTTTGTGATTTATATCAACCCTAGACAAGAGCTGCATCGATGCAGCCAGCAGTTTAACAGGATGAACTCTTCCCTCTGCATACATATTTAATTTTGTATTGAGTAACACATTGTTGGTTGTTCATGTAAATTACTTATGTTTTGATTAAAATATATATAGTATATCTGGTAGAGCTAGTAAAATTTCAATCAATTTAGTAAATAAATGACTTCATTTCCTTTGATAAGATGCAGTAAATCTGTTTGAGGGCAAATGAAAGACTAATAAATTTGCATCAAACTATGTAAACTAATGTAGGCTTTCTGCATATTTAACTTCAAGGTGATACAAATAACAAACAAAAAAATTCCATAAAAAGGTCCTTTAATGTCAATCAATATTTGAACCCATATTTGGAAGAGCAGAAAGAAGGTGAAAACACATAATTCTTCATACTAATCTTCAATAATTATCCATAAGGTATTTGGCGACTTATTATTCAATACAATATATATTTTTTTGCCTTTATTCAAAAATCACAACACCAAAATAAGATTTCATATGTATTAAATTAATTTCTTTTTTGAGGTTCATTGAATGTCATAATGTGCAAGTATTTAATCAGTCCAACATATTGTATGAGTCTAGACTGTCAATGTCAGATCCTTCAGTGACTTCCGGTTTGTCTGTGTCCGTTTTCCCCATGGCAAAGTTAATGAAAACCTAAGGAGACAAGTCAAGACAATCGTTTAGTCTCCACATCACCATCTTTGTCTCTGTTTTCATTTCTCCCCATTTCCACCTTTACAACTGAACATTGTCACCATTTACTCATTATTTGTTCATGTTTCAGTGTATAACAAAAGAGATTTTGGTCTGTTCCTCACACAAAAGATTAAATATAGTGTAAGGCAGGGTTATTATTATAAATTAAACTAACACTATAAAAAATTGTTACTTGAAATATATATCATTGACAAATAAGGTTTTTTAAAGTGTAAAAAAAAACAACTAATGGAGATATAATTAAGTTTTAAGTGTTAACAATGGGATTATGTGGTTTATAATCAATTAATCAATCAGTGCTTTTGTCATTTTTTACAAGATGGACAAAATTTGTCACCAAAGAAGTCATTCAGTTTAACCAAAATTTCAGTTTTACCGAATGACACTTTTGGTTATACCAAATGACGATAATTTCAAACAATGCTAACAGGCTGATATCTAGCTAGCTAGCAAAAAGACAGTCAAACATTTTATACTTAGTACAAGTTTTTTAAAATATTACAACATTTTCCATGTTTTATAGCGGTTGCACCGAATGACCTGATGTTTCAGGACATGCGTTTGAGCAAGTGAAAACATAAATTTTTCAAACAGTTAAGAGAGAGTTAGTAACTCTGCTTCTCAACCATGTGGTCCTTGCAGGTGTCTGAATGATGTCACATCCTGTCACATGATATTGAACACATGACAAAATGGTCCCTTTATATTGGTCACTCCGAATGACATCAATAAAATTAATTTTTCCGGACATTCTTTCTCATAACAAAGCAATGACTTCTACACAATTTTAATACTATGTTGGTATATGGTGTTATAAAATCATGACAGTAAAAATATATACATTCATTACATTGCAAGATATTTTAATCACAAATGAAATGATTGTATTGGCCTTTGGACAGTTAAACCGAATGACCTTTTGACACTTCAAAATCTTTAAAATACCTTTATATGTAGCAAAATATAATTAAAACCTTTTGAATTCAATAAAAGTGATCTAGTTGTACTACCTTACATACTTTGGATGTCATATATTTGTTTTTATTATTATTATTATTATGGCCTTTGGACAAAAAAATATATATATAAACCCATATATATATATATATATATATATATATATATATATATATATATAAATAAATCTCCCTTTGTGTTCCACAGAACAACAGCATGAGAGTATTGTTGGGTAAGGGAGCTTATGATTCTTACCTCATCCAGAGTGGTCTGGCTGACTGAAAAGTGTTTGATTTGCAGTACAGCCTTGTTAGACTCTAACAGGCCAAAGATTGAAGCCACACCACCAGGAGCAACAGGAACGTGGTACTCCACCATATTCGAGTGATGATCCTTTATGGACAGAAGATGGATAACGTTAACTTAGACAAGAAAAATAACAGAATACACTTAAAGGGGTCCCATCAAAGTTTTTTTTCCCTGAGGTCCACAAATAATGTTAGTCACAATTGTCTTTGTCCCCAAAACAGGCATCATTTAATGTTTATGACCATTTCCACCCTCTCTCTGACCCATGTTGTTATTATTTTGCTGCTGTGCCTTCAAGACTTCTATGTAAACACCCTATTTACATGTTAAATGAGATACAAGCGCAAGAAGAAGTTCAGAACAGGCTGATTTCACAGCTTAGTTTTAAAGAGGGTCTATTATGCTTTTTTACATTTTCAACTTTATTTAGTGTATAAAGCTGCCATTTAAGCATGAAGCAGATCTGCAAAGTTCCAAAGCACAAAGTTCAGTCCAAAGAGAGTTATTCCCTCTATCAGTAAACACTGTTTCTGAAATCACTGAAACGCCTCGATTGAAGTCTTCTGAGTTTTCTTTTGGGACAGAATTCCTCATTTAAATAATTCCCACCCGAATCATACACAAAAAAAAGGGGTGAGACCTGGCTGAGTTGCGTTAGTAGTGTACTGAAACTTGCGGCTATGATAAGGAGTGTGACAAAATGTTGATCAATCATAACACACTGGTCCAGCTGACCAATCAGAGCACATTGCACTTTTCAGAAGGAGGGACTTCTTAGAGACAGGAACTAAATAGGGGTGCATTTCCCAAAAGCATTGTTAGTCAACCATGGTCAAAAGTTCTGTCGTTATCAACATAGGTAAACAATTTGGCGTTTCCTGAAACCATAGTTCCAACGTTCCATAGATCCAACATTCACAAACTTGTGTGGTTGGAACTACAGATCTCTGGCTGTGGTTCGAAGCATAGTTTCTTGTTAAAATTAGGGAACTTTTGGGCACAATAAGCAAGCTAACATTCAGTACATTCTATATCTTTCATCCCATTTAATTATATATATACATTTTAATCTATATATTTTAGTGTGTCAACAATCAACGCTGTTTTTGAGGAATGTGCATAAACGTGTAAGGGAACCCCAGAATATGATGTAGAGGGAACCCGTGGTGAATCAAACATCAAATAAAGCAAACGACAGAGAACAAAAACAGTGAAAGGAGTCCTCAGTTCGTTACAGCAGCAACAATGTAAAATATGTGAAAAATAATGTGTTTTTTGAACATTCAAGCATGAAAACCTATTCTAGAAGACCCAAAAACAAAATCAAGACTTTGTAAAAGGGCATAATATGGCTTCTCTAAATAAATACTCACTTTCACTGGAGTACTTTTGAAACTATCACAATATGTTTTCATAGAGCATTGATATCTTATTTCAAAAAATTAAAGAATGTGATTCCTCATGATATGACTCCAGAAATAAAAGTGATCAATTCATTTAAATGTAGGAAATATCCCAGAAAATATACCCCCGAAATATGTTCTCTTAAAACAGACTTATTAAAGAAAAAAGTCATTATGATGTGCTTTTTCTCTCACCTTCAGGCATGTGCTGGGGAAATTCTGCTGCATGAAGTTACTGATCATATCTACATCGTAGGAGGCTCCAGCTAAGTACATCCTCACCGTGAATCCTTTGCCAAACCTGTCAGATGAACACAAATTATTTTATCACTAGAGAAAAAATTATGAAGTGTCTACAGGAGATCAGATCTATCAGGCTCTAGAGCAACAATAAGTGTGGAAAACAAAAGGAGACATGAGAGAACCAGGGAAAATAATTGGTAGGAAGAAACACAGGACAAAGAAAGATAAACCTGACCTGTTCTTGATGTGCTGTAGGGAGCCAAGACATCTGAACTGTCCTTTTACCATTATAGCCAGACGGGTGCATAGGGCCTCGCACTCCTCCATACTGTAGGACACAAAGACATATTGCTGAAAGTCCCTTTTCAACTCTCTCAAACCAATCAAAATTGGCAAAAACTTTCTGTAGAAATGTAGTATGCTGCAAGATCACAAGCAGCATAAGAGATACCTAGAATCTTAGTATATAATATATCACTGTCTTCAGGCTTTTTAAAAACTATTTAAAATTTCAGGCAATGCTTAGTGAAGACAACATTTAAAGTTTGTCTTAAACTTTATTTTGATCTAGTATCAGTAAATACAGACATTTTTAATAAAAACTTTGAATGTTGGCTTCATAAAGCATTGTCTGAAACAATACATATGTAGGTTAAAAAAAAACCTTGGTGTTAACTTATAATATGTAGTTAAACATGTTTAATGCAATATTTTACTACATATGTATATATAAAATATATGTATCAATGGCAACATTGTCTGCAAAGCTGCTTTGTAATGATATTTATTGTGGGAAGTGCTTTATAAATACATTTGAATAGAATTTAATGAATAGAATGTCAGTCGAGAGCAATCATTACCTGTGTGATGTCAGAACCACAGCACATTTGCCCATAACTTGTTCAGAGATGATCTTCCAAAGGTGTCGTTTAGAACGTGGGTCCATTCCAGAGCTGGGTTCATCCTGAGAGGTTAGAGGAGACATTTAAGAAATATGTGGGATGTTTCTGTGAGTTTAAACAGAAACAGAAAAATCCAATGCAAATCCCACACACCCCCCAGGTAAATGCAATCGTGCAATGCACCAAACCAAAATTTCAAGTCAGAATAACTGATGTGCTATGAGACTTTGGCCAGCACACCGACGCATTTCAGAGGTGTTCGTAACGAGTGTGCAACATTTACCCATTCAAACCCCTCTGAGCAAACATTCAACGCAATATGCAATATGTAAGGAATAACTCACGATGGGCCACTGAATTTTTAGAAAATAATGCACATCCGAGGTGGTAATGCAGCCACAATGCGAAGCGGTGTGCATTATTTTCTAATAATTTGATGGGCCAGAGTCAATTATTTTGCTTACATTATAAACAGTTACCACACCTTAAGACATTGTGCAGATGTTGTATTTTAAGACATTTGTCAGGTTTTTGTCCTTAAAATGCTTTTGTGTGTAGGACTAATTTCTTTCGCATCTCATCCCATGCCTCCATTGCTAATTCCAAAAAGTCATTTTAGAGCTACTAACGGAGGCTTGAGCCATTGATAGCAGACTAATGCAGTTATTAGAGAGAGAGAGAGAGAGATTAAACATGTGAGTTACCTGAGTCTGTGTGTCTTTCAACAGTGTTCAGCAGCAATGTCTCTACTAATAGCGAAACTGCTTCAAGAACAGCACCGTTATTACCTCGCTAGTGACAAATGCCATGTAGTTTTTAAGTTGCTATATTTTAGTGCTAAAATCGCCATAGCAGCACTGACAACACTATCTGTGTGAGTGTGTGTCAGTACCATATGTGTGTGCTTTTGAGTTGGAGAGAGAGTGGAAGAAAGAGAGTATGTGCTTTCCGAACATAATGAAACGTAATTTTGTGGTAAAAATGGAAATAATTGGTCATTTTTATCCTATTGTGTGCTATATTTGCTATATTTGGTTCTTTTGCTGTTGTATGCTGTAAGGACCTTTGAAATAACTGAAATCATTCGGCGAAGTAATATGGAACTGTAATGCGGTCAAGACCTGCCTGGAACTACTTTAGCCGTGCATTTCCCTGAAAATAATTGCACTTCTTAGAAAGTTTGACAACTGTTCTCAGATTCAAGAATTCAACAGCCCTGTATTATAAAGTGATTTATGTAGCTGTATGGATTACTAAATGGTAACTAGTCTCAGCTTTGCAGGATGATGTGTGTTTTTTCACTCACCAGGAGTAGGATCTGTGGGTTTCCAATCAGGGCCAAGGCTGTAGACAGCTTCCGGCGTGTTCCACAACTGTAGTTCTCACTTGTGTTGTGTCTGTGGTAATTCAGCTCCAACTTTTTCAACAGATAGTTCACAACCTAAAGAAAAAAAAGATCAAATATTGAGATTCTCACAGTGTGTATAAATAAGTCAAGTCAAGTCAAGTCACCTTTATTTATATAGTGCTTTTTACAATGTAGATTGTGTCAAAGCAGCTTTACATTGATAACTGGTACATTATTTTGGCTGCACAGCAGCTCTTAAAGAAAATGGTGTCAATGCAGGCAGATCAAAGAACTGTTGAATATTGAATGTCAATTGTCAAGTGTCCCCAACTAAGCAAGCCAAAGGCGACAGCGGCAAGGAACCCAAACTCCAACAGGTGACATCAGGTGGCAAACAGGTGTTAAAATGGAGAAAAAAAACCTTGGGAGAAACCAGGCTTAGTCGGGGGGCCAGTTCTCCTCTGGCAAACAGTGCTTTGTTACGACTCAGGTTGCTATCATAAGTCAGATAGGATCGCAACACTCAAAGTATTTAATTCAGTTCCATCCAGTTGAGGATCGTATTCATCACGCTGGTATGGTATAAGAAAGCAAATTAACAATAACTAATTTTTCACATTTTATGATGCAACTATGAGTGCCTCTTGTCTGAAATATAGGTGTTGTGGTTGGCTGCCAGAGTGTGGCTACAGTATGAGGTTACTAAGGTGTTTTGGGTGGTAGTTAGGGTGTTGCTACAGTATGTGGTTGTTTACTTGGGTTTGTTCAAATCCCTATCACTATAACAGTAAGTGTGATGTTTGCCAAAATAAAATCATGATGGTTTAATGTTTGAAAATAAAGAAAATAAGACAGCCTTAAAGGAATAGTTCACCCAAAAATGAAAATTATATTATCAAAAAATCATTTACTCACCCTCAAGTTTTTCCAAACCTGTATGAATTTCTTTATTCTGCTGAACACAAAAGATGATATTTTGAAGAATATGGGTAACCAAACAGTTGATGGGCCCCATTGACTTCCATAGTATGGGAAAAAAAATACTATAGAAGTCAATGAGGCCCATCAACTGTTTGGTTACAAACATTCTTCAAAATATCTTCTTTTGTGTTCAGCAGAATAAAGAAATTCCTATAGGTTTAGAACAACAGTGAGTAAATGATGGCAAATTTTCCTTTTTGGGTGAACTATCCCTTTAAATATAAGTATGGTAATTTTACAATTAAAAAAATATTGTTATCATTGTTATTATTTTATTTACAATGAAATATACATTATTTTTTACTATATTTTTATGTATAATATTACGAATCACCATTTAAATCACAATTGCGATTTTTATCAGAAAAAAATATCAAAATTTGATGTTTTTCCAAAATTGTGCAGCCCTATTTAAAGCATGTTCCACACTAGCAGTTCAGTCATAATTTCCCTGCAATTTAGTTCTGATGAACAATTGTCCCCAAAAAGGTTTAACAAGTTGTTCTAACACGTTAATTGTGTAGTCCTGACATCATAATGAGTCACTTTGAATAATGTTTTGATTAAATGCCTGTTGACATTTGACCCCACACAGAGCATGTCACGGTTTCTGCATTCATTTAACTAATTGGATTCATACATCAAAGGATCCAAGTAGACATTCTATGAATTTAAATAGGTTCTCATAAACCTGCAAGAAACCATAAAGGACTCTCCGTCTAACAGGGGTTATATGCACCTACAGATCATCCTTTTGGGCCGGCATTGTACTGCGCGCTTCCCTCAGGACATCAAAATTTACCAGCCGTTTCCTCTGAATCCTCTAATCCAAGTTAATGGGGCAAACCGCAAAAGCCATTTCAAAGTCTCAGCAGCTTCTACACAAAGGCTTTCGGTAGCCAAAAGATGACTGATGGTATTCATAGATTGTTAAGTCAATTCCTTCTCTGCCCTTTTTATAGAAGGGTAACATCATCATTACAGGGTGCCAGTTTTACTTCATTTTATACAAAGTTGCACTTTATATCAACTTTACTCAAAGATTTAAAGGGTTAGTTCTCCAAGTATGAATATTCTGTTACGATTTACTCATTCTTATGACTTTCTTTAATTCATGGGAATATAAAAAAAGCTACATTCTGTAGCATGTTCAAGCAGATCTTGTTCTTACAATGAAAGTGGATGGTGACCAGAGACTGTCAAGCTCCAAAAAGACAAAAAAAAGCAGCATAAAAATAGTCTAAATGACTTGTGTCGCATTGTGTTCTTTATGTTCTGAAGCCAATCGATAGCTGTGTGTGAGAAACAGTGTGAGATTATTCCCTGAAAATCTTGCCCTTGTTTACCATCCACATTTACTGTATAGAAAAAAGAACATTCTTCAAAGCATTTACCTTGGCAGATGATGTAGTTTTAAAACAGCATGAGGTTGAGTAACAATGAAGTTTCATTTTTAAATTTGTTGAATTTTATCACATTACTGTAATCAAATACTGTAGGTGGCAAGCTTCATATAAAAGCATCTTCCTTTTGACTTTTAACACAATTTTATCCCAATTTTCGTGGATGATTCATCTTGCAGAAACTTCTAAGACTGTTTCATTTTCACATCATTATATGCATTATTTGAGATCCTTTCTCCACAGGCTAACCAACAGCTAAAGTATCAGTAGAGACAACCCTGAATTACATTAGAGAAAGGAAAAAGCTTGGCAGTGAGCTTGTGTTAGAGCCATGTGCTCATAACGTCATAAATGTGTGTCACAGTCTCTGATCATAATGGAGTTGATTTATTTAGTTCAAGTTTAAACCTTATAGATCAAAATATTGTGCGAGATGCAAAAAAGAGAAAATAGACATAAAGCAGTGGGATTTATCCTCTAAACAGTTCTCCTGTGTACCTTCAGCAATTTAGCTGTTGAGAACAGCACGGCTGGTCCTGCATTACAAAATAATGTACAAAATTAATGTACTAAAATCTGATTTAGAAGCTCATTTATTCCATTCATTTAACTATATTTATTGAACATCAGTGTCTTTTTTTCCATATTGACGTTGCTGCTGCTGTATAAAAGCAATAAAAGGCATGATTCGGTGTTAACCACAGCTATTAATAACCCACTGATTAACAGGAACACTATTCCAACTTAAACTTAAAGGATTAGTTCACTTCTGAATGAAAATTTCCTGACAATACTCAAGATCTAAATTGCAGTTTAATGCAGCTTCAAAGAGCTCTACACGATCTTAGACAAGGAATAAGGGTCTTATATAGCGGAACAATCTGTCATTTTATATTAAAAAAAATAAAATAAAAATGTATATACTTTTTTTAACTTCATAACTTTTTTAATGCTCGTCTTGCACTGCTCTGTGATCCACCACAGATTACGTAAACACGTTACAAAGGTCAGGCGTGACGCATGCGGAAGTACAGACGTGTTCCCCTTGTAGTGTCTACAAGGGGAACATGCAAAGACTAAGTTAAACGCCCTTTACAAAAAAAAAAAAAAAAAAGGTAAAACAATGATATTGGACAATTTTGAAGTTGAAGTTGGAGGAGAAAATGAGATGGAGATGTGACCTTTCTGGCGGATCGGGATCACAGAGCAAGATGAGCAGTTGTGTTTTTTTTTTTTTTTAAAAAAAAAGACAGATTGTTTCGCTAGATAAGACCCTTATTCCTTGTCTGAGATCGTGTAGTGCCCTTTGAAGCTGCACTGAAACTGCAATTTGGACCTTCGACCCATTGAACTCCAAAGAAGTCCACTATATGGAGAAAAATCCTGGAATGTTTTCCTCAAAAAAAAAATTTCGACTGTAGACAGACAGACATAAACATCTTGGATGACATGGGGTAAATTATCAGGAAATTTTAATTATGAAGTGAACTAATTCTTATTTTCATAATAACTTTCTAATATGACATAGCAACCGTTTATGAAAGCTATATTTCCTCAGACCAGTGTTTCAATCTTTAGGAAAACTGATAAAGAGTTCACATCTGCAGCTAAAGGCAAGTTTTACAGAAGTGCTTTTTACCAATAATCCTGGGAGAATGCAAGATTAATTAGCTTCCTCATTAATCAATGTGGAGAAGAGCCAACCATTTCCTATCAAATGCAATACTCAGACAATACCAAACTGAGGTCTATTCACATCCTACTGAGAAGTCCACCAGTGTATATCTCACAATTCAGACTTTTTTCTCAGAATTGCGAGGTATAAACTCACAATTGCGAGTTATAAAGTCAGAATTGCGAGTTATAAAGTCAAAATTGAGTGATATAAAGTCAGAATTGCGGGTTATAAACTCAAAATTGTATGATATAAAGTCAGAATTGTGTGTTATAAAGCCAGAATTGTGAGATAAAAAGTCGCAATTACCTTTTTTTTATTTAGTGGCAGAAACAAGCTTCCATAGTTATCAGACTAGAGTCACACTTGACGAAAAACAGATGCAAAATCTTTCTTAGAGTGTTAAATGATTTCAGTAGGTCAGTGAGTTGTGACATGATATAAAAAGACAGCTGTCTGATACACCTCGTCTCTTCTCTCTTATTTCCACCCAGCAAACTCTATCAGCGGCATACATTTAGCTGCATATAACAGGGATGTCAAAAGTACCAGCATTTCACAGTCAAGTCGATGCCAAAAAAAAGTTGTAATACCACCAGTTTCTTTTTATTATTGGCAATACCAAGACTACCAACATTTCTTATTATTATCAGTGTTGAAAACAGTTGTGCTTCTTAATATTTTTGTGAAAACTGACATTTTTTCACAATTCTGATCAAAAGAACAGCATTTATTTGAAATAGAAATCTTTTGTAACATTATAAATGCACTGATCACTTTTGATCAATTTGATGTTCCTTTGCTGAAAAAAAGGTATTATTTAAATCTCACTGACCCCAAACTTTTGAACTCTTGAAACTAGTATTGAGAATCTTGAAATTTCACTGGTACTGAACACTGGAATTTTGGCAAATAAAGTGACAACCATACACAAACAAAACAAGCACTGTTTGTAGGTCACTTTGATAAGAAACTGGCCTTTGCCAGAACAAAATAGATGTTGATATAGCTGTGACCTTACCTGGTCAGTCTCCCTCTTGGAGATGCCCCTGATGCGGGAGTAAAAATAGAGATGTTCTTCTCCAGTCAGGAGGTCATCCAGTGCGTCCACCTGGGGGCAGTAACCAATGTTTATGCCCTCTCTCCTGCAGTCTATGATGTCAACCATCCTCCTAAGGACACAGGCCAGGGAGATTTACGAACATGCAATGAAACCCAACACAAATGTCTAGTAAAATGCATCAGAAAAAGACAGTAAAGGTACCAGATGTAGCTTTTAAAAAGGGAAAGAAAAGTACCCGTCAATGTCACGAATCTTAGCTGAGCCATTGGTAGGGCTAATGTCTCCTGTCAGCATCTTGAAGGTAGTGGTCTTCCCTGCACCATTGACTCCCAGCAATCCAAAGCACTAAGGAAGATATTGGACTTCCATTTATTCACGTTGAATGTTTTGCTGTCATTGACCAGCTGAATCATAAATCTTCTATGAATAACATTCCAAACTATGAAAAATAATGCAAAGTGCCTTAAACAAGAATCTCTGGGTATATATATCTGCTTTTCCCTTCTGTGACCACATCTACATGCATATTTTCTGATTAAACTGGTCAAATCTTTACTGATTTGGTCATTTTATTTAAAGGGTTAGTTCACCCAAAAATGTAATTTATGTAATTTATTACTCACCCTCATGTCGTTCTACACCCGTAAGACCTTTGTTCATCTTCAGAACACAAATTAAGATATTTTTGATAAAATCCGATGGCTCAGTGAAGCCTCTATTGACAGCAAGATAATTAACACTTTCAGTGCCCAGAAAAGTACTAAAAACATATTTAAAACAGTTCATGTGACTATAGTGGTTCAACCTTAATATTATAAAGCAACGAGAATACTTTTTGTGTGCCAAAAAAACAAAATAATGACTTTTCAACAATATCTAGTGATGGCCGATTTCAAAACACAGCTTCATGAAGCTTTACAGATCTTTTGTTTCGAATCAGTGATTCGGATTGCGTATCAAACTGCCAAAGTCTTGTGAACTATTGAAATTTCGAAACACTTTTACTGAAATCACGTGACTTTGGCGCTCCGAACCACTGAATCGAAACGAAAGATTTGTAAAGCTTTGAAGCAGTATTTTAAAATCAGCCGTCATTAGATATTGTTGAAAAGTCGTTATTTTGCTTTTTTGGCGCACAAAAAGTATTCTCATCACTTCATAACATTAAGGTTAAACCACTGTAGTCACAGGAACTGTTTTAAATACTTCTTTAGTACCTTTCTGGGCACTGAGAGTGTTAATTGTCTTGCTGGCAATAGAGGCTTCACTGAGCCATCGGATTTCACCAAAAATATCTTAATTTGTGTTCCGAAGATGAAAGTCTTACGGGTGTGGATCGACATGAGGGTGAGTAACAAATGACAAAATTTTCATTTTTGGGTGAACTAACCCTTTAATGTTTGCACGAAAATCTCCCTGAAACTTTTTTTTTTTTAGTTTAAAGCATAACAATCAGAACAAGCATTTTGATCTTTGATCTGAATTTACGCAATTTACTTTCAAAGTACACATTCTTAGCCTCCAGGTATTATAAATCTTCATATTAGAATGAAACATCCACTTTTCACAATCCAATCAATTCACAATGCACAAAATCAATGATCAATTCTTATTGATAATCGGAAATACATCTCATTAGCTCTCATAATAAATGTTACTATGCAAATGGCACAGACCTCGCCAGCTGGGATGCCAACAGAGAGCTTCTTCACCGCCTGTACCCTCTTGCTCAGGTTCTGGTACACCTTAGTCAGATGATTAACCTGCAGAATATCTGCACTCGCATCCCCACGGTCCACACGCAAGCGTTCAGCCACCACATCTTCATCTTCATTGGGGTTATAGCTCTGAACAATGTTCCTCTTCCAGCAGAATAAATGTCTGTGAAGAATACACAAATGCACAAAAATGAGACAGCTGTAGTGTAAAAGATTTTACTAATCAGTAGTGCCAGAGCCTCAGGTATACCTGACTTTGCGAAGGAGCGTCTTGTTAAGTAGCAGCCGAAGTGTGAAGCAGATGAAACCCTGCAGGAACATGGAGATGTACATCCATCCCAGAACATCCATGCTGAAGGGGTTCTTGTAGGCGTCCACCCCGAAAGCGCTCAAGATTTGCACCTGCATGTCAACCCTTGTCAACTCCATCAACCCATTGCCAAAGCTGAACTGAGGGAAGACTAGGAATATGTTGCTCATGGTACGGTACACATCCTGGATGCTCTGAAATAGACAGTGAGAGCAAGTTAGAGAAGGAAGGACAATGTGCAAAGCCACTTAGGGCATCTGTCCGGACTATTCTGGTGATAATTTTATTTGCTTGGTGGAAATTTATTTGAATATTCTATATTCTCTGTTCTATTCCACTCTATTCCATACACTACACTACAGTTCCAAAAATGTGGGGTCGGTAAGATTTCTTAAAAGGGATTAATTATTTTAATCAGCAAGGATGGATTTAACTGATCAAAAGTGACAGTAAAGACAATTATAATGTTACAAAAGATTTCTATTTCAAACAAATTCTGTTTTTTAAACTTTCTATTCATCAAAAAAAATGTATCACGGTTTCCAAAAAATATATATTAAGCAGCAACTGTTTTCAACATTGATAATAATAAGAAATATTTCTAATGACTGCTGAAAATTCAGCTTTGCCACCACAGGAATAAATTACATTTTAAAATATATTCAAATAGTTTATTTCACAGTATTTTTGTTATACCGTATTTTTGATCAAATAAATTCAGCCTTGGTGAGCATGAGATAAAAATAAAAATATTGAAAAAATGTTATCAACCCCAAACTTTTGAATCGTAGTATATGTCCCTACTTAATAAAGAATAAAAAAAATTGGATTATAGGAATGAGAATTTAAGGGCAATAAATGTGCTTAATTATCATGATTATCTTAATTATCATTCTAAACGGTCTTAAAATTGTTCTCAATTTGTTTTGTAAAATATAATTTCAATTTTGTTCTTTTCATTTGGGGGTGAAATGTCCCTCTGACTCTTCTCTCACCTGGTCATTCTGGTTAAGCTGACCCAGGAAGTAGATAATGGATGTGGAGATGATGGTGTTGATACTGATGAAGAGATTGATGCAAACATAACCAATGAATGCCATCTCTGTATCCTTGAATATCGCAGACAGAAGGTACATCCAAGGGAAGGTGGAGAAGCTGAAAAGAAAGTGACATCAATGTGATAAGTGGCAAGCTTAAAAATGTCTGAATAGAAGAATTACAACATGGAGGAAGACAAAAGAACTATAGTAAGACTTCAGCTTTGAGTTTAGCAAAGAGAAAGAGAGAGAATATATTCCACAGTTGAGCTAAGAGGCCAGAAGATAAATGAGTTCATCTATTTCCTCTTCGTGAAGCATTCTCTCTCCTTTTCAGCACCACAGAATGATCTGTTTTTTTATTCATTACTCTTGGTGATTGGGGTGGCGGGGTCAAGGAAGAGGATGTGTTTAAACTGAGGGGGTACTGTGTGTGTGTGTGTGTGTGTGTGTGTGTGTGTGTGTGTGTGTGTGTGTGTGTGTGTGTGTGTGTGTGTGTGTGCGTTCGTCGGCCTCTGTGCGTGTATTGTTAGTGGTGGAAAGTCCAAACCGCTCAGCTAAACAAAAGCAATTAAGCAGGTTGAAGGGAAAGTGGTCGGATCACTGAGATGTGTGGTTATTTATGGGCCGATAGCCGGTGAGCTCACAGGCGGATGAATGCAGGCCAAGACTGCTGACTTCACACAATGAAGGGCCTCCCAAGCAGCCTGGAGCTCTGAAGCCTAAACACTGACTGCGAGTGGCCTCACTGCTCTCCACAATGCAATTAACTGGGTGACGGAGTGTGTGAAATCGCTTCTTCGGAGCCCAGGCCTTGCAGGAAAGCTTCAAGCAGCTCTCTTCTTTCTAGCAAAGAGCCTGTGTTTACCTGAAAGATGGTGCATTAACTAAAACTAAAACTTCCCTTTTGCCAATGCTGCGACGTGTAGCATTTGCTGAATAATACATTCATGAAGCTCTAGTGCCTTGAAGACCTGTCAGCACTGAGACGTTCTAATGAGACGTCTGTCTTGTGACAGGAAAATCTCTGGTGGTAAAGGGACTCTAATGTATGCTGACCCAAATAGCACCAGCAGAAGTGTGACCGCGCCAAGGTTCTGCCTCTCCGTGAAGGCTGGGAGCTGGAACGCTGCTATCATCGCCACTGAAAGGACCACGGGAACCATGTAAAGAGCCTGCAATGCAACAGAAACGACCATTAATTATATAATCTGAGTAATCAAAAATGGCACAAATGGTTATTGTGACTGCATGCAGTTCATCTAGTCTTGGCATAGCTTTAGTTTTTAGATATTTTAGATCAATGCAACAGATCTAAAAGGCTGAAATCTATCAACTAATACTGAAGTACCATATCATAGAAGAAGTTGATGATCCAGTAAAAAGGTTCGCTGATGCCAGAGATCTGTTGGAGTCTCTTGGAGCCCGTGTGATGTTCCTGAACCTCATAGATGACAAAGCTGGCAGTCATTATGGAGTAGCCAGTGAGGACACAAAGTGCAACCAGGATGCTGACCAAACCGCCCACCCTTGAGGATACAAAAAGAAAGATCTCAATATGGAGGACATGGACCTGAAGGCATGCGAGTCCATTTATATGAAATAAAAACATATATTATAAATTATATATTGGTGCATTTTATAAATATTTATATTTTATATTATATATTTATATATATAAAAAAATTATATATTATTTTTATATTTTATGCTATATTTTATATATACATATTTACATATTTTCTACATTAACATAGTTCTCTTAAATGTATGAATTATTTAAGCCTTTAATAGATAATTAATTGGCGGAGCATTGCACCACTTTTGCACAGCTAATCATAAGGTGTGTGTTCGACTTTATCAGTTTCTGACATGTGTGCAGTGTGTGCCATCAAAGTACCACGGGAGCGATTCCCGAACAGTCCTCACGGTTTCTCCAGGGCCATGTATATTCATGTATATTCTGACACATTCAGTTCCACTAATGCTCAAAAAACCGTGCTTTTACTAAAACCTCTATTCATGTAACATTAATGCTAGGCCTGTAGCATATTGTCATAGGTCTATTTATCAAAATAAAACTGATAAATGAAAGTGGAGACAATGTCTCCACTTCAAAAGGCACATTATTGTCACTTTTCCCAACATTTATTATTCTTAAAAGTAATGTAAATTATGTTTGCAACAATAGCTGTAGGTTTATTGGCCTTGATGAGTCTGAGACTCCTGGCCTGAGATTGTGTCCAAGAGGCATTAAATAAATCGTGAATATTTGTAAATATTCGTGGCTAAAACAGCTGGAAAACTGACTGTAAATCAGTTCTGTGGATGTTTTACCCAGGCAGGGTTATTATAGTTAACTAACAAAAACTAAAAAAAACATTTATGCTATTTGAAATAAACCTGAAATGTAAGAAAATATAAATATTATTTGAAAAACCTAAACTTAACGAAAATTAGAAATGTTGCCTTGTCAATATCATTTAGGGTTTTTTTCCCTGACTTTCAACCGACGCGATCATTATCCTTTCATTAACCAACAAGATTATATTAAATTAGAATTAAATGAAATTAGAATTGATAAGTGTCTGTGATCCATTAAAAAAAATCCCAGGGTTTAGTTTTTAGCCATGCACAAATAGCAGAATAAACAACAGAACATGAGGATTCATCATCACGCACCTGCAGCGCTTCTGAATGAAAAAAAATAGGAATTAAATCATATAAAAGGAATACATATTGTCTATACGTGAAATTTATTTCACAAAATGAAAGAAAGAAAATGCAACAAGTAATAGACTAAGCTATATGCTGAGTTTCGGTTCATTTTTGAGAAACAAGTTCACGGAAAGGAAACCGAGACGGCAGAGAATTATTTTTGTTTTCTTTATTTTACAAGCAATGTTTTGTTTTTATTGTGAGTGTACAAAAATAATAGGCCTATTTAACACTTCACAGATTCGAATGGTGTTACATTAATGTGACCATAAATGTCTGAGTATTTTAAGTTGTTTCCACTTTTATAAGAAAAGTGATCGCGCCGGCGCCTCACGTCACATGCACACACAACATAACCTATCAGTTTTAATAACTTGAAATCACAGCCTGTTTATTGTCAAAATAACCAAATATATAAAAAGCTGCACTGCTCATTTTAAGTAATCTGTGTACAATCAAAGCATTTAAATAATAAATATAGTTTAGCATTCAAATACATCGTGAATATGGAAACATTTAGAGGTAGGTTATAACGCCGGTTTCTGTTTCAGTTTAGCTTTAAATGAATTGACTCAACGTTTATATATTATATTTTTCATAACTATGTAGTGGTTATGACATCCTGGCACCGGGCCTGAAACTGTCACTCTCTGTAAACTTGGTTCACTGCGAGTGCCGTATGCTCGAATATGAGCAGTCATTGACAGCGTCATCACCCGCACGAGCGTAGGTGAGACCTGAACAGCGCACACTGCTATCTGTGTTTAAACTAAACTCATTTAAGCCTTGCTAATTTAAACATTCAAGAGCAAGACGCACAGACGCTGTGAGAAGATTTGTGTGTGCGCTCATCCGAAGTTCTCTTTCAAGTCATGCGTTTGAACGGACAAATTCACACAAAAATTATGTCAACATTCCCGTCTTGGCAAGTATCCTAACAAACATAGTCGGTTATGTCTTGAGTGAATGTATAACAGTCGAAAAAATCGTGCATTATGTCTTAAAGGGAAAGAAGCCTATTTCTGCTGCCTGTGTTTTTAAAGTCCCCGTGAACCGGAAGTTGCAAACGACTTTTCTCTAGTGTTGTGACGTATTTCCAAGTGAAACAGAATATTGAATAGAGTGCAGAGTTTTATTTTAGCTCTCCTCCTCTCTGTCTCTCGCTCATAGCAGACTAACCGTTGGAGGGGAGTGGTTTAAGCGTTTTCAACCCAAGCCGTCAAACTGATGTCATTAGAGAAGGGGCACCGTTGCAGAGGGGAGGAGCATTTTCAGATTTTGATTGAATATTACAAAGCCAAACAATTTTTTTGTGTGGATTGACTTGCACGGATGAATTTTTCACCACAAAACTAGCAATTTGAGCTAACAAAATAAATAAGGTCAATTTTGATTTCATGAGTACTTTAATGTTAATTAAACAACAAATGACAAAGAAATCACTCACTGCTCTTGACTGAATAGCTTTTGTAACTAAATAATGATTAATTTTTATTTAATTTATACAGTGAAAATAACATGGTGTTATTTTATATTTTATTATTTTATTCATTTTCTGTACCTGAAAACTACTGTTAGATACCCGAAAAGCACTATTATACTCAAAAATTCTTCAGACACTTTGACCTGACCATGTTTTGCTTAAGTGTTATCTGACATAATTAAGATTATTTTTTTCTGACACAGTTTAACTCTGAGATCTTGTCATATTTTATTACCTTTTTTTTTTTTTTCAAACTATAGTGAATAAACTGTAATAATGAATTAAATGTTCAAGGTGTCTGAATAATGACTGTATATATATATATATATATATATATATATATATATATATATATATATATATATATACACACACACACACAGTAAATGGGTCCTTAGCTGTACATTTAATACACACCTGCAAAAAAAGCAGGTATTCTGCGGCAGTTGCCAAGTGCAGTGAGAGAGATTTTAAATGTCTGTCCTGCTGTCTTACCCTTACAAACTGCACTTCGTATTTCCAACAGTGTCACATATGAGCTTAACACTGTTCTTCAGTCAAGCCTGATGCATTCACAATGGCACCAGACACAGTGAAGAGAAAACATGAAAGCCATGAGAATTAGGATCTCTCTATCTGTGAGAATTGTGTAAGACACAGTCAGAGCGATCAACAGTTCAGTCTCAGCAGGACACTTCTTTTTCTAGCAGTCACCAGCTGAGCTTTTGCCTTTAATGCAGCTCCTTTGCATCCCTTCTCCACTCTCAAGAACTCCAAAAAATATAGCAAGAATGGAGGACAAATAAGAATGAACTGATCTCAGGGAAAGACAGAAGACCCATACCACAGAGAGTTGAGCGTGAATGCAGAAGCGAGGATCATTTTATATTCAGATATAAAATGATCACTAAAGTCAAGGGACAAGAAACTACTTAGAATGTACTTGCCTACAGCTTCAGACTTTCCTAGACAATTTTGGAACTTTGTATTGCAGCTTTTCTTAATGCCTCCTAAGGTTGACTCTTGTCATATTGAATCACTTTTTATTACTTTTATAATTCAGCTATAATTTCTGAATAAGTAATTTTGATTACATTTGGTTTCACTCACAGAAAACTTTTTCATGCAGTTGTTGAAACTATAAAAATGATAAACCTCATGATAAAATGGTGCCAAACTGTGGTTAAGAAAGTTAAGATCCAGTTGGTCCTAACTAAGGTGACAACAACTTTGAAAAACAAATTCAAAAATATGGCTGCCATCAGCCAATCAGATTTCATTAGGTATGAGACAAGGTTAGCAATCACTCATTAAAATATGTTACTGAAACATAATCTTCACAGTTTTGTGACGTAATTTTGTATGCCAACCTAGAAGTTAGCATTACCCTGGTTCCCTTAACAAAAAGCCAATTTTCCATCGGCTTTTATTGATTATTTCTCAAAATAATCTCTGTGACAAACAATATTCATGATTCTTTTACACATTTTGTTCATCAAGTCATCTTCACAGCTGAATACAAGCCAAAATATAATCACCAAAAGTAAAAAAAAAAAACTACATCATGGTCGCTTGACTTCAGTGTCACCACCTCTTAAGTTTCCAACAAATATTTTAAGTTGGAAAGCTTGAGTTAGAATGGTAAGAGCGTGAGTATTAATACAAGGCTTTAAAACCGACTATAGTGAGTAAATAAGTTTTCCTGTGTTTAATGTCCCCGACAGCCATTGTGGTCCCATTTAGCCAGTAAAAGCTTAAAAAAAAAAATCACGAGTGGGGTATTACAGATGTATGTCATAGAACAAAATATCTTGTGTTAACCACAGACCTCATTTCAGTCATATAACCAAAACCCCATTCAAAAAAACCCATTGACTGCAGAATGATGGAACGATAAGTTTAAAAATGCTAAATCATTTCTGGGCTTTAGGACTCATTCCTGCAGCACTCTATTTGTACTTGAAAAAGCTGCCTGAGGCTGTTAGCAATATGGCCGCCAAGTGCTTTGACTTGCCTTAAAGGAACTATGCTTTTGATGTAAGTATCTGGAAAACGAAAGCATTATTTTCTGCTCTTTTCTGCTACTCACTGAATCTTTTTTTTTTTTTTTTTTTTTTTGAGTAGCCAACCTATTCTTCTTCATTTTACTTGCCTTCTCTGCATGTTTTTCCTCTCAGCCTAAGCCTAAGTAGCAGGCGTCAAGCCAGTCTCATCCCAGCTGTGAGACTGAAACAATTGCGCTCATTTTACAGAGCGTGTCTTTCAAATTTAGGCACGGTTGAAACTGCCCACAGTGTTCAAAATACAAGCATGTTTGGGTGGCGACGCTGAATCAATTAACCTCCGAACCACCTTCAGAGTAAACACACATTATATTGGGTTAGTAATCAATAAGCCAAACTCAGGAAAAAAATCAAAGAGGAGTAAATACAGGAGTCAAATTACATTAGTTCAAGTGCTCCACTAGAATGAAAATGTCAGAGCAATGTTTGCATATCTTATCTAAAGCCCATCATTTGGCTGATTGCTTTCTTTTCCCCACCACTGGGTCTGTGATTTGGTACCAGCCCAACTAATACGCTCAGTCTGTATTTGGTCCCACAGAGTACTTTATCAGCTTTAGCTGCCAGACAGAAGGACGTGTGTGTGTGTGTGTGTGTGTGTGTGTGTGTGTGCTCTTACATGACATCCTCATCTTGCACTTGACCAGGGTAAGGGTGGCTGGATATGGAGATAGCTGTAAAGAGAGATTTTAGCACATGAGAAAATACACACCAACACGTGATCAGCAATCTGCTCCTCCTATGAACCTTTGCTGAATATATGCTCTGTTTTGCCCTGAATGAGTTCACCAACTATATTTGAATGAATGCGTCCTCCCTTTCCATTATTGACTGCTAGGATTGCATTAATCTTGCCTGGAGGCGGACAGTGAATCTCAGCCACTGGGCCAGTCTGGCAGTGTTGAAATAAGACCAGCTCTATTCCTTCATTTCAGTTCTCAGCACCTCTAATTAGCATTCAGACCACCCTTCCTTTGGGTGGGAGATAGAATAGACATACTGCCCCCTGTTTAAGGGTAGTGGTATTACATTTTTTTCAATGTCAGAGTGCAAGAATATTTCAGCATATTGCAAAAAGGCATATTTCAGATAAATCCAGTAATTATCAACATATGAAAACAAAGAGAACTTGGTTGGGTTCTTTACAGTCAGTCAGAAGGTCTTCTTATGTCTAAGTGGGTGGTTCTTGCCCAGAATAAGCTGCTAAGTGGATTAGACCTTATGCTGCAAGTCAAAACTAAGCACACAATACAAATTCAGGATTCATAACACATTTTATCTGCTATACAACTTAAAATTATTAGATATACACTACTGTTTAAAAGTTTGGGATGGGTTTGAAAGAAGTATCTTATGCTCATCAAGGCTGGATTTATTTGATCAAAAATATAGTATAAACATTAATATTGTGTAATATTATTACAAATTAAAATAACAGTATTTTTGTATTAAATATATATTTAAAATGTAATTTATTCCTGTGACGGCAAAGCTGAATTTTCAGCATCCATTACTCCAGCTTTTAGTGTCACATGATCCTTCAGAAATCATTCTAATATGCTGATTTGGTGCTCAAAAGCATTATTTTTTAGGAAAACTGTGATACAATTTTTTTCAGAATTTAAAATATACAAATAACATTATAAATGTCTTTACTGACCCTTTTTAGCAATTAAATGCATCCTTGCTGAATACAAAATTAATTTCTTTCCAAACTTTTGAACAACAGTGTACGTGAAATTTTATAGATTCTAAGAGAAAACTAGAATCTACAAAACCTTACAAAATTAGAGAAAGAGGTTTGAACTAACTATATTGTTGTCGTTTCTCAGGTGGAAGACTGGATCTCAGGATGAAGTTGTTAAGGCTGTTGAGGTAGGCAGGCATGGTGTGGTGACCTTCTGGATTATACCAAATCTGTGTGAACACAAATATTAATACAATGCACCACAATTCTTCTATAAACACCTTGAAAATAAGGCTAAGGTTCTGTTCCAAAATGTACTGAGCTGCATTGCCATCTACTGCCTACATAGACAGCTGCCTTTTAACAGGAAAACTAACAATCCAATATCCTAACATGTGTAAAAATACAGTTATTACCTGAAATCATTCTAATACCTGATATTAGAATGATTTCTGAAGGATCATGTGAAACTGAAGACTGGAGTAATGATGCTGAAATTCAGCTTTGCCATTACAGTAATAAATTACATTTTAAAATATATTCAAATTAGAATAAGTTATTTTCATTTGTAATAATATTGCAATATTAGCATTTTTACTGTATTTTTGATTAAATAAGCCTTGGTGACTTCTTCTTTCCAAACTTCTGACAGGTACTGTACATAGCTCATACAAATATTGGGTGTAAAAGTCCATTTTATAATTAGACTCAACTACTGTATTTTGGCACTGAATTAACTTTTGTCTTGCTTCATTCATCATCTTGAAATTTTTTTCTTCTTCATTCTTCACATAGGATGTATGCAATATTCCCTTAAAATGACGCAAAAAATGTATCTTAGAAGGCAACATAATGATGCTGCCTACCATTTGGAACAGCTTTCACATCAGGAGGGTGATTATGATGCATTAAAATGCTGCCTACGTGGCAGCTTATTTGGTTTTGGAACAGAGCCTGTTAGCGTCTATATAAACTGCTACGTTGGGACAATGAGCCACTTTGCCATTGGGGCAATGTAATATCACTCATCCAAATTACCTTACTAAGGGTTCTGTTTTCTGGCACATCTAACATGTCCAGCTTAAGATCAATGGGAAGAGGCTTTCCAAAGTCCCAGCCTCCATATCTGAAACAAAGCACAAAACAACTTACATTAGAACTTGTAACTCCTGGCTGGTATAACATCTTGTTCACATTTTGTACATATTTATTATAACACTATAGTCTTCTGTAGAGCTGCTTAAAGCTGAATTAAACTTGTTCAATAACTGATGTACTTTACACAGTTATGAACTGACTTGAGCTGAATTCTATTGTCTTTTTAGAGCAGCTTTACAGCAGATTTTGAATTTGTCTCATATTTGAAGTTGTCTTCATTGATTCATACATATATATATATATATATATCAAATGCAGGTCATTTAGACCCTATTAAAGGAGTGGTTTAAAAATCTCTTTTAGCATCTTTAATTGGACTCACAGTCTGCAAATTTATATTATTTCCAACATTCTTTATATATTAAAGCTCAATTTATTCAAAAATAAATTTAGTGTTTTGAGACGCTAAAGACTTTTTCCTCATGATATACTCTTAGTTAATAGTTTTATGCCTTTGCTCTATTAAGAAATTGGATGAGAATTCAACAGTGATTTGCCTTTTTTATTAATGTTTCCACCACCAAACTGCAGTAGGCCTGTGTATTTTATTACCTTTTTTTTTTTTTTTTTTTGGAAGAACAATGTATGAATAATAAATGCTTGCCTTACTATTTTAGGTGTAATAAAGTATTTTCATGCCAGCAGCACGCCCAAGTGCTGTGTGCTATTTCTGGAAAATGTCAGCTGGTCGGAAATGCCATGGTAAAAATGGGATAAACCAAAGTGCTTCCTCTTTAATTATTAATCAGCCTACCAGCGGTTCATAAATTCCTTAATATTCCACCTCACCATATTCTGAACTTGTGACATAAAGGAATTACCTTTTGAAATGAGTTTAATGCTGTGAAGTGATATGTGTAAGCAAATTCACCTGGTTCTGATGAAGTCATTCGCAGTGGCCAGCAGGTAGCTCTCTATGTTGATGCCTGTCAGGTTGTAGACAATCTGGGATGATGGATTTCTTGCGTGAGGTGGTTCATAACCTGGTGCAGGACACGACTGAAAGGGACAGGAAAGTGAGTGATATTCTGAGCAGAAACCACAATACAGGAATGGGAAGAATTCTGAATTTAACAATTTGCTCCCTGTCAATTTGAGAGTAGATGCCCCACAGGAAGTTGATTTGAAATAACAGGAAGAGAAATTTACTTAATTACAAGAAACTAACAAGTAAATGACAAAAATTAACAGGCACAGAGCAGAAAATTGCATTAGCCCAACTCAAGTTTAATACCAAAAAACATTATTTACTGCATAATTAAGTTAACTAATCATGCCCGTTTACACTCTGATATGTAATTGTTTTTCCTCAGTGGACATATTTACCTAAAGTAGGTTAAATTCTAATAATAAGTTGGTTAGACTTCATTTTACAGTGTTGTAGTTACATTGTAATTACCCAAATAAGTACTGAGTACTATTAATTAACTACATGTACATACAGTTACAGTTAGGGTTAGTTACTTGTAATTATGCATAATTTACTGTAAGTACATGAAGTAACGTGTAACTAAGGCACTGTAAAATAAAGTGTTACCAATAAGTTAAACTAAGTTTAATACTACGGAGCCCCTAAAGGGACATGGTGGTGGAAGAACAATATGAGATGGGAGGAAAAATAATATGTCAATGCTTTCGCAAATGTTTTGCGTTCCCCTGAGAAACTTTGCATTCACTTGCATGACGTTTTGCATTTCCCTGAGAAACTTTGCATCCGCTCACAAAACCTTTTGAGCTCTTTGCGAGGGAACACAAAGTTTCTTATTGGAACGCAAAATATTTGCAAGAGAACGCAAAAGTATTGAAATATTTTTTCTTCCATCTCATATTTTTTCCTTCACCATGTCCCTTTAGTGGCTCCATAGAATACTGTGGAACAAGCCAAAAAACAATTTTGATTTCCATACAGAACCACACTGTTTTCATTTAATTTTTTGTTTATTTTTTGTTAAACAACTTTTTTGTGCAAACTTTTCTGAAGGATCATATGACACTAAAAACTTATTAAGTGTTCTTCTACCACAGTTGAAAGCTATTAAAAAAATAAACATTTTTATATGGCATTTCAGAACATTAAATAATATCATATAATATCTAAATAAATGTGTTTTGTGAATGATAACATGTTTATGTGTAATTTGAACTTCATTATATGATTTTTAAAAAGTATTATTTTAATGATGAATTATTAAACATTCCGTGTTTCTAATTCCTTACATTTGAATGTTGATTTTGTATTCCATTTGCTGCCTTGATTCAAAGTCAAAGGAACTTAATTTAAAAGGCATTCTCAAATCAATTCTGAAGGGCGCGCAACCCTGCTGTGATCAACAATCACCTTCACGCTATCAAAACGCTAATGATCTTTATCAATATTTAAACAGTGAAAGATCCACATCATTGAGGATAAGTGATAATGTTGTTTGTGTTATGATGGTTATGCTCTGTTTGACCCACCTGCACTTGGTTGCGACACTTGCAGGTGGTAAATGTAGCAGAGCTGTTGCCTCTGGAGATCCATGTCTGAGGTCCTGTAGGAGGTCTCTCTTTGCAAACCCTGTAAAAAAAAAAAAATGTTTTCTTGTATTAAAAAAGAAGAACAAAATAATCATCACACTGTTTACTGCATTTAGACTATTGTTTTCAAGGTATCAGTGATAAAGTCTGTTAGGAAAATCGATCCTATAAACATGAAATGCATGAGAAATGCAAATGATCCCTGGGTGAATCTCACAAAAACGTGCACGTGAAGTTTTATGCCCCTATACAGAAGCATTATTATAAGCTCTTACAGAGGAATTACAAAAGGCAGAGCTTTTAGATGTGTGGGTGAAAGAGAGAAACAGAAAAACAAGAAAGTAAGAGAGTGTTATAAGCGAGAGGAAAAAGAGTAAGATGAGAAGAGATGGGAAAATAGCGTGATAAAAAACAGTGATAGAAAACTAAAAGCGGCACATTAGTGTGATGAAATTGAACAGGAACACGAGAAGACCCACTGATACAAACAGACAGAGTATCAGAGTCCCAGGGCTCAGCTAAGGAGACGGCGAGCAGAACTTAAGAACAGACCTGTGAAGATCAGAGAGGCTAAAATCATACCCGGCAAAATGAAAGCCATTTGCAGTGGCCAGGTGAGCTGATGCTGTGATATGTAATCACTCATGGCTTATAGTGGCCTGCAGTCTGATTACTGAGCTCAGAGTGCTGAACTGCACAGAGGATCACTACGACATATGGATGATTACTTACGAATCTGTGGGGTCTCTCATGCAGACGTGGTCAATGCCTGGATAGGACATCATGGTATCTACAAGACTCTGGGCGGTGGGATTCTGATTGCTGTGGAGAGAATGTGCAATGGCAATGTTATGAGTGTGCAAAATATTGAACATATATATTAGGGCTGTGGAATTAACGTGTTAATTAGATTAATTAGTTAATCTAAAAATTTTAACGTATTTAACGCACTTGCCCCACCCAGACCTATGTAGTTCATCTGACATTTCATACACATGATTGATGACGAATATGATGCAGGGCAACAGTTCACTGCTCGATGAAGCCTTTAGAATGCAGTCAGAAAGTCCCTAAAATTAAAGATATGGCGGCAAAAATGCCCCTGTTTGAGTTTTTGTCTCATATTTAGATCATATGAGTATCACACGAGTAACAAGTGCAATATTACATGAGTGCTGTTTTTATCCCATAGCCTATATAACGAGTGCAAATGCAATACTGATTTTATACAACAGTTCAGTAAAAAAAAATTAATATTGTGTTATTTTAGACACAGTATTGTTTATTTTGTTCAATTTTGCCAATGAAAATTTAATGACAAAGCAGAACTGCTCGTCTTTGCGCAATGCACAGCAGTGTTTCGTTTCTAAATCCGCGTTTTGAACGAACGGAGTGAAATTAATTGATTCAGCGAATCATTCATAAAACACTTGTTGGACTTGAAGCGGCGGTACACAGACCGATCGGTGTATGATATTAAAGCACAGCGCGAGTGATTCAAAAGCATACAGAGCCGTCTCTAATCGCTCTCTTGGTACTTTACTACTTTGATGTCATACATGTCATCCGTCTGTGTAGTGCCGCTTCAAGTCCAACAAGCCTTAAGAGAACCATTTACTTCACTACCGAATGAATGAACGACTTAATCATTATGACATTTACTGCCACCTACTTGCAGTTTTAGTTTCTTATTATAACCCTTAAATGCATACCTCGGGTCTTTATCGACCCGGGACGTCATTCACTACCCTCCTCCTTTAAAGTCTGCGTGAACCGGAAGTTGCAAACGACTTTTCTCCAGTGTTGTGACGTATTTCCTTACTTTAGCGCTCCTCCTCTCCATCTCTTGCTCATAGCAGACTAACGGTTGGAGGGGAGTGGTTTATGCGTTTTCAACCCAAACAGTCAAACTGATGTTATCAGAGAAGGAACGCCATTCCAGACCGGAAGTAACTTTTCAGATTTTGATTAAAGATTACTGGGACAAACATTTTTTTTTTCTTCTGTGTTTTAACTTGCACAGATTAATTGTTTACCACAAGATGATTTGATTTAATGCAGACTTTAAAGTTGACATCAACCTTCTTATTATTCCTTTTTTATAATAATTTATTATAAACAATATTACAAGAAAAAAAAATCATAAAATTATAAAATAATGCCTGTTTTCCCATTCATTTTTTTTTTTTTTTTTTTTTTTTTTTTGGGGGGGTATAGGGTCAATAACGACCCGAGGTGTGTATCAGTTTACTTACGTATATTTTTTTCTGCACAACAATAATTTAATCTTTGATGACGGAATAAGTGCAATTCACCTTTATTCCACAAGATGGCAATGTCTGATACACAATGATGAAGTGACGTTTCATTCAGACAGAAAACGAAAGAATAGGAAGTATCATTAGCAAAACGTGAAATGGCTCAGTGATTTAATTACTGCAGAGCAAGTACTGAGCGCAATCAAATGACTGTCACTGTCACTTGATGGATCTGGTGTAGCTGACAGCGATTAAAATACTGATTCTGAAGATATTGAAAATGATATAGATTTTTGAGATCGCGAATGGGCTCATATTCTCAAAACTATCATTTGCTGAATGTACTGGGAAATGAACTTTGACGAGGACCGTGATGATGGCATGAAACATCTGCTCAAACTGAACCCTTCCAAGCTCCAAAAGGTAACAATTATGCTTTATTTTATCCTTCTGTAATTGTTACTCTAATATCAGGTGAGTTTTATATTATCGCGAAAGGTAGAGATCCATCCGGTTAGATATAGATCCGGATCGATAAAGACCCGAATATGTAAGAATGATTGGTGAAACATTAATGCATTTAAGGGTTAAAAAAATCATATTTCCATATTAATCAAAAATTAAATGTATAGTTCACCCAAAAATGAAAATTCAGTCATCATTTACTCAACCTCATGTCCCAAAATGAGTAAAATTGAGTAAAAATGTTAATGAGTAAAAATTGTAAATGTTGATCCGAATAAAATATTTCTTTCTGCAGCTACTTTTTGTCTTTTTGATACTGTATATATTGTGTAAATATTCAATATGTGCAAAATATTGAATACATTGCATATATATACCCAGTCATTCACAACATTATCATTTTCTGTTATCGTTGTCACCATTATCTTTGAGTAGATTAGCAAAATCTAAATTTTAATACATAAATTTAAATAGCGTTCATGTAGCTTAAAAAACAGAACATGACGCTAGTAACACCAAGGTCATGGGTTCAATACCCAGAGAATACATGAGCTGGTGAAATGTATACTTTGTCAGCAAATGGCATAAATGTAAATGAATAGATTATTAATCTCAAAAACAAGTTAACTGTCTGTAGTTCAGTCGTACCCATATTTTCTAACTGAATTCAGGGCTACTTTTGAAACACAGGCAAGTTACACAACAGAGCGAGTCTAACCTGAAGAAGGCATACTGTTCATCAACGTGGTAGAGAGCAGGAGAGAGCACAATCTTAGGAAAGTGCTGAAGATCACTCTTGATGGAGCCCAGGCCCATGGCAGCAATTACAAAGAGTACGGGCAACAAAACCTGGGAGACCAACCCCTTCCAGTCCCTCCTGGAGTGATGCACACGTTTCAGCAACATGGCCATCACCCGCTGTGCAGTCAAAGCAAGCCCACTCACGGTCGAGTTCCCAGTAAGACCTATAAGAGAGAAGAAGAGAGTGTGCCACGAGACAGAGGCAATCATCTCAACTGCTTCAATTCAGGTAAATTCTGAAGATGAGCTTTCAAAGTTCAAAGCTTTAAAGGGGTAACTGGGAAAGTGCAGGCCGTGGAACTAATTTTCCACAAAATGCTGCAAGAAACGAATAGTCCTGAAAGACCACTTACTGGTTTTCTCTCCGAGGTACATGCTGTTGATGTCATCAGGAATGCTGTCTCTTGAAGCACAGATGTCATTCATTATTACAGACTCTGATACAGACAAGGTTTCACTTTCTGTAGGCTCCATGTCGTCTCGAGTCAACTGCAGGAACACCTGAGAGAAAACATAATCTTTTTGAGTACACTTGGACAAGGTGGATCATGGTTCCCCATGGTTTAGTTAGGTTAATATTAGAGCAACTTTCCCCCTTTTTATACTTCATATGTTTACCATTTTTAACTTGATGTGTTTCACACTCCTCACATGTTTGAAATCCTAAATGATTTTTCAAAGTTGTAAATAATAGATTATTGGAGTATGTTTTAGAAGATAATACAATTAAAGTCTTTCTACTTCAGAATTTCATGTTTAATTGTGTTACTAGCAATTTCTGAGTGAGAAATGTAAATCCTACACCAAATTTTTTTCAGTGTAGAATGTGTGGGAATTTGTGATTTGGGAATAATGAAAACAGCATGCAAATTGAATATTAAAAACATCTTCATTTGTGTTCTGAAGCTGAACAGAAGTGAACAAATTTTCATAGAGAAATTAGAAATTTAAAGGGATAGTTCAAACAAAAAAATCAGTCATTATTTACTCACCCTTAAGTTGTTCTAATCCTGTTCTAAACACAAAAGAAGATATTTTGAAGAATGTTGGTAACCAAACAGTTGCTGGCCCATATTGACAACTGTTTGGTTACCAATATTCTTCAAAATATCTTCTTTTGTGTTCAACAGAACAAAGAAACCCATAGAGGTTTAGAACTTGAGGGTGAGTAAATGACAGAATTTTAATTTTTGGGTGAACTATCCCTTTAAAAAGCTTGGCAACACCTGCTGGAAGCTGTCACCCTCATGTTGGGAAACCATGCTTTAGATGACTAAAAATAGTAGCCTACACATGGATTGATTGCTTTAATAATTTGAATAGCATTTCAGTAACTCAATTTTAAAATCAATGATGCTACATAGAGCTGGAGATATTATGTAAAATGTGAAGCTTGCACTGTATGCGCCAAGAATCCCAGGGAACCTAGTGCAGTTTCTGGCAATCTTGGGCTGCACTGTTTGAGGCTTTGAAGTTCACTGGGCTGGCAGTCTGAACCCCAGTGGCAGTGGCTCAGTCTGTAATCCAATCCCACACCTGGGTCTTCATCTGATAATTACCTCTTCCAAGGTGGTGTCGGAAATGCCATAGCAGCCCAGCTGAAGCTTGTCCAGGTTTTGATCCAGATCGGTGAGAAGAGACTGGTACGCAGCTGCATTCTGGGTGTTGTACGGTGGGAGGGCGTAGACCAAATCGCCCACCTCTCCCTCCTTCCGTCGAGCGTCAGGCAGGTAGGACTGAATGAAATCCCTGATTTCTTCAATGTCAAACTTTTCATTTGAATTAGGAGTCTGAACCTGAACCAAAAGCATAGAAATGCATGTTGATATGACAAATTTTAAAATATACATTCTGGAATACCAGAATTATACATAAAAATCTTACCGATCTCAAACTTTTGAACAGTAGTGTATATCAATGTGTCTTGATATTACTATTTGATACCATTACCGTACTACAATACTCGCATGGTACATTTTGTGAGAGTTAACTCAAGTAAGAACTCAGGTGGAGTAAATGACTCCATCGGATGTACCTTCTTTGTGAGGGTGAGGTTGTAGCCTTTAGCCAACTTGTCTTTAAGGTAGAAGGGCGAACCACAGCATTTGAGGCCTCCGCGCTCAAGGAAGGCGATGCGGTCACTGAGAACTTCAGCCTCATCCAGGTGATGGGTGGAAAGAATGATGGTGCGTTCTGGACAGTTAAACAAAAACGAACACAGAGGCGTGTCAAATCAAAGATCCACTGATACAGGCAGACAGAGAGAGAGACCGACTCTGAACAAAGAGCTGATGAACAAAGATAAAATAGGAGATTCTGACATGACCCTCTTTTACGGTCTTAAATCCTTGCTTGAGATAAATTCGCTAACTGTCTCCGAAGAAGATAATTAAACATCAGAGGGAGCATGACGGATAACAATCAGTCGTTACTACATCTGCGTCTGGATTTTTCCCTGTCTTGATTTGACTGCACGCACCTTGAGAAAATCCATTCAAGCCTAATTAAATTCTAAACCAAGTGTCAGATACCCGATAAGAACAAAGTCCTTTGGGGAGTTTGCTTCAGGTACAAACCAGGAGATTATTTTCACCCAGGTCTGAATTGCAGAGGGATTTCACCTTGCTTGTATTGAAGGACAATGTCCCAGATGCTGCGTCGGGAACAGGGATCCACCCCGGTGGTCGGCTCATCTAGCACCACCAGCCGCGAGCCTCCAATGAAAGCAATGGAGATTGATAACTTCCTCTTCATACCTCCTGACAGGGTGCCGACACGCTTGTGGCGGTGGGCGTGCATGTCTGTTTCCATTAGGATTCTAAGACAGGAAAAAGAGGGACCATGTTAATGCAAATTTCTCATTTAGCAGATACTCTTATCTACAGTGATCTGAGGTAAAATGCCTTGTTTAAGGGCACAGTGTGTTCATGGATTGTCCATTGTGGGATTTGAACCTACAAACTTTTACCAACCCCATTCATTAACCACTAAGACAGACCAGTCCCAAGTTAAGTCCAATGTTGGGGACTCACCAAATATGCTGTAAAAATCTGTACTTTTTGTCAGAAACTGAACAATAGGAACCAGAGCTTCTAACAAAGCTTCTGACAAAAGCATATAACAAAATTACTACAAAGTAAACCATTTTTTTAAATAAAAACTGATAATATAACCTACAAATATTCCCCAACACCATTAAGGGCACATTAGAAACCTATAGGCTATATAAGTCAAGATAACAAATGCCAATTCAAAATATTAATAAAACTATAATTGTATATAAATAATGCTAAAATAACACATCTGAAAATAAGTATTAAAATTTGATACAATTTCAAGTTAATGAATATACAGATTTTTTTTTTTTTTCATGGAAAACCAAACTGATTAAGAAAAAAATTTAAATGTATGACTTTTTTGTATCTAAATATTTTGTTAAACACTGCTGTTCATGTTTTTGACTGATTTTGTTATTTAGAATGAACATTATGTTCATATCTTATGTATTATTATTTGTTAATGCTAACATGTCACCTTAAAGAGCGTCAGTCTAGATACTTTTTCTTAGCAGCTGAACTACTTTAAATTATGAGTAGGCTGTAGTGTGGGAAGTTACAGTTTTAAGTAGCTTTCCCAACACCATTAAGGGCACATTAGAAACCTACATGCTATATAAGTCAAGATAACAAATGGCTCCCAGATAAAGTTAATTTCTCTCAGGAAATGCAAAATAATAACATACTGTAAGACGAGTGTTGAAACTTACTTGCGCACTTGTTCGTTCACTTCCTGTTTGGTCAAGTGGGGAGCTTTGATTTGAGCGTATAGCAACAGGTGTTCCTTAGTGGTAAGGTGGTCGAACAGGACATCATACTGCATGCACACACCCATCTGCATACGCACATCATCTATAGACATCTGCATATCCATCCCATAAACCTCAATAGTGCCGCTGGTAGGTGAAAACAACCCCGTCAGAAGTGACCTGAAACAGAAAATACAAAAATATAGTCCAATCGAATGAAAAATGACTATTTTACCTAAAATTCATGTGGACTCTGTATCTGTAAACTTATTAGAATATTAAATCATTATCTTAGCAATCAACAACATTATTTAAATGTAGAATACATTGTTCTGCTCTTACATTGTAGTGGTTTTTCCAGCTCCATTGTGACCCAGCAGAGAGGTGACATGCCCCTCATAGAAAGAAAGGTTGAGGTTGTCTACAGCATGCCGGTCTCCGTAGGTCTTTGTCAGGCCATACAGTGACACTCCAACAGGCAATCCTGAGAAGTCTTCTTCTCCGTTACCCGCCAAGCTACTTTTACCTAACACAGAGAAACAAAAATGCTAAAATATTGCACAGAAATTGAAAGGATTAAAATGTATTCTACAGTTACAATTTGTGTCACCTTCACAGAGAGTAGAGAGTGCAAGTATATTGGAGCAAATAAATCTGAAGTTAGGTAAGATAAATACTACTGTTCAAAAGTTTGGGGTCAATAAAATTATTTTTATTTAGCAAGGGCACATTACATTGATCAAAAAGTGACAGTAAAGACTATATTATTATTATTATTACTACTACTATTAAGACCATAAATACTGGAGAATTGGCTACTAAAAATTCAGATTTGCCATCACAGGAATAAATTATATTTTCAAATAAATGAAAATAGAAAACAGTTATTTTAAAATGCAATAATATTTCACAGTATTAGTTTTACTGTATTTAAAAAAAATATTTTACAGTCCTTAAACTTTTGAACGGCTATGTAGATAATGTACCAAGGCAAAAATATCTTAATATTTTGTGATAATGACCAGCTGACTGTATATTACAAAGCTACTTACACAGCTACTTAAACAAATAAATAAACAGGCATTATAAATGAAGAGTTATTGAAGCATTTACTGTAATTTCTTTTTGAAATTCTTTGATTATCTTTCCCTTAAATTAGCTCAAAGCATCCACAAAGCAGGTGAAGTTGTTTTCTATGAACTAGCTAACATTTTTAGCTGCAATATGACACGTCTGCCTCTGTAATCAGATGCACCAATTAGCTATCCTAACTTGCACTTTAATTAAAATGAGTGATATGAGAGACGAACAAACATACAGATTAGCACTTGTGCAAAAGTTCTTTACCGCTCAATGCTGCTATAGTCCAATCAAAATAAAGCATTCCAAATCAGTGTTTAATAATGTACCTTTGCCCTTGTCAGTGCTCTTTTGTTCCTGCATCATGTTGGTAAACCGCAGCCCTCTGCCTCTTTTCTTTGGCGCTCTGCTACAGCAGCTGAACATGTCTGCCCAGAAGGATCGTGTCACAGGGAAGTACCACGGAACACCAATGCCATACTTTCCTGATTGAGAGAAAAATACACTTGATTACAAAAGTAATATTGAAAATAAATATCCACTTGTAAAATGAATATCTAACCACACACAAAAAAATGGGTGAGCTTCTTAACTGACCTGGGAAGACCATGCGGATGTAAATCCCAATGATAAAATATGCTACTGAGTCAATCAACAGCAACCAGCAGAGCCAACCGAAGGAGGAAGTGTCACCAGCCAGAGGAGAGATATACATGTTGCTCCACTGGATGCCTGAGGTGTAAATACCCAATACATTCAGTCAATCTAATTATCCCAAACAAAAACTAATTACAGAGAGTCTGAGGGATTATGCCGACCTACCTTCCTCCTGTTTTTCATAGCGGGAGATATACTGACTGGCATAACTGAAGCATGTCGGAGAAAAGAGACTCTGTGGACCAAAAACAAACACAGATTTATATTACAGCTGTCAATAGATGTTCACCCAAAATCGAACATTCTGTCATCATTTACTCTCCATCATGTCATTCCAAACCTTATTGAATCAGATTGTGACACTATACGTTAAAAAAAAAAAAAAAAAAAGTTATACAGGTTTAAAACAACATGAGGGTTAGTAAATAATGTCAGAATTAAACATTTTTTGGAGTGAACTAGTCCTTTATTTGTGATTTCTCTCATATTTCTTTTAGTTAATATGCTAATGCATTCAAGAAAACAAAATAATCTTTAATTATTGGGTTTAGTAATGGAATATATGCCCATATCAATATAACAAGACTGAACAGAGGTAAATTCCTACAAAAGCACTTTTACCTCACCTACCTCAAACAAAAACGGAGCAAAACGCATATAAAATGACAATAAAAATACAAGTCTGCAATAATTCAACAAAACAACTTTATAACACTACACTTCATGGGCATAACATTATATGTAAAGATGTTTTTGCCGCTACCACGGCCTGTGCATTAGTCCTCTGCTGGTGTTTGCATTAACATTTCTATGAATGATGCGGTTTCACATTTGTGGGTGATATTTCACTTGTGGAGCTGCTATGATAATTAAATTTCACCATACAAAGAATGCAAATGACTTTTGTTAAATGTCCCGTCTGGCTTTGATTTATAAATAAATTATCCGTAGTGTGTGTGTGTGTGTGTGTGTGTGTATTTGGTCCCCAAAATGACAGGTCACTTTCCTCAATGATTTCAGGTTTTACTAACAATCATACTAAATAATGTGTAAATATAAAAATGCAAAAAGGTCCCCACCATGATAGAATGGTGTTTTAGAAATCAGAAAGAACAGAACACAATTTATAATGTCAAATTGAATGCCTGAAAATCTCTGCATTAATTATATATAATTAATCTCATGCACGTTAATATGTGAACATTGAAAGCCCTTTTACATATCTCAAAATGTGACTGTGCAGTGATGTTAAATTGCAAACCAATTTAAATGCAGTACAGACCAGAGCGCTCTTCACAGAGAAGGAAAGATTGTCCTCCAAATGGATCAGCACGATGAACGGGAAGAAGCAGATGACATAGATAAGGCTGCCGCTCAGCCCGGCGATGTTGGTCTTATCGAAAAAGGAGCTGACCAGGAAGCTGATTGCAAGGACGCTGAAGCCGTAGTCACAAAGGTAGAGGAAGAGCACAAAGCCATCGCTGTGAGGAAGGATGCCGCCAGCTTTCAAAATGATGGTGAGGATGATGACGGTCACAAGCAAGAACACAGCACTTTCTATTAACCAGGCAAAGAAGTGGCTGATGGGATTCACCCCCATCATTTTCATGTACTGTGGGATGAGTAAAAAGAGTTTAGAGACCTATTGGAAGATTGTGGGAACAGACAAAAGAAAAATATGTTTAGTTCCAAACCTCATGAAGTCGTAGTTCTCTCTCGTGGACGAGTTTCTTCACAAAGTTGGCGACAAACAGCACCCAGGAAATCATGAGTGCCATTGGGAAGGCAAAAGCGATGCTGTTGAGATAGCTGGGAGGAAGAAAGATTTGAGATTAGCAGGTGGAGGCCATATTTGTTATACTTACTTAACTATATCTGGGGCAACCCAACAAAAAATTGAAACCAAGCAATCAACAAATTGTCCCATCGGTTGTTATGGTTGTGGCTGGTTACGAAAATATAGCATCCAAATATAGCTTCAAAGACACTTAGGAGACAGGCCACTAGAATCATACATTGTCTATAAAAATGGATTCTTTGCCATTCATTCATTGACAGCTTTGTCTAAATGAATGAACATGCATTTCCCCAGTACATTTTGTGCCTTAAATCTGTTTGTATATTGTAAAGTGTTATAAATGCATGTGATGATACTTCTTGATATTTAATCTCAAATTACTCCTTGTTTAATGACTTACATTTTGGTGGACGTCACAATATCATAGAATGCATTGTATGTTTGTTATATTTATTACAGTATAAATGGACACAAACCTACTATTTAACTTCCCCCATGCAAATGAACTCACTTTCAAACAAAGGAATCTCCCGCCAGAGAATTACACCTTTCTCATTGGTCAAGCCAAGACGGAGGGGCATAACTTTCTATAGAAGTTAAATACTTCTGAACAGATCAGAGTTTCTGCTTCTGGTTCTTCTTTTTTTTGTTCCTGTTGATCCTGTTTGGATTGCGTCAAGTGAGACTCCACCCGGCCCCTGAGCTGGTGGCCTCTCTTTTCCTTTCAAGCCATAAACAACTGCTTCGACCACAAAAGAGTCAAATTAACAGTGCAAAGTCTGTCGTCATTTTCGTCATTCAACGCAGAACCATCAAGGATTTCTCCTGAGCCTGCAGATCCAGATAGCTAAGGCATTTGCAAGTATCGTTTGAATGCTAAAACGGCGATTTAGTATTAAGATTTTGAACCCCTTTGTTAACAAAGGTGCTTTATAGTATTGAAACTGATGGTTCGTCCAGCAATTGTTAATTTACTCTTTCCATTGCTTCAGTCCCCTGTTATGATACGGTTCAAATTCATTTCCACTCTCATTTCCTATGTATGTCTGTGTTTGCAAGTTTAGTTATGTGTTCGTGATTTAGTTAAATAAAACTTGTGTGCACACTCTCGCAAGTTGATTCTGATCTGCTTATAAACCAATGTCCCTGATAACGATTCGATCACAGCTACGTGCTAAGAAAGCAATATTTTTCTGTGGCTACAGAAAATATCCTTTTTGAAAAGTTGATAGACGAGTGTTCACTGGCCGAACAGATTTATTGATTGTAATATTAATTCAGCTACATTAAGTTAATTTGATTAACTGATTCAAATATTTATAATTAATTATGATGAGTTATGATTAATTATTCATATTTCTTTTGAGCTAATTTGCTACACTGCTTCATGTACCTATACGTTAGCTGCTCTCTCAGGGTCAACGGCAATGTTTTTGTCAAAAATTTGTATAATTTTGTCAATGGTTTAACAGACATAGCTGAATCGTTGTCATTTAGGAATAAGTTCACTTGTTTAATCGAGATAACGATCTTTTAACAATTAAACATGCAGCTCTACTATTACATTTTTTATTAATATTTGAATTAGCTTTTATTTTTTATATTTTTTTTAGTTTTCATTTTACTTTTAGTTTAAGTTTTAGTGATTTTTTGTACATCTATTTAGCTTTAATTTATATTTTAGTTTTAGTAATTTTAGTACTTCAGTAGTTTTTCTACTATACTCTCAATTCATGAAAATGATTATTACTAGTTTTAGTAAACAAAAACAACACCAGCATCTGTTTAACAATCTAAAGCCACTTTTGCATTGCAAAAATAATGTTATTTATATTTATTCTCATGCCTGGCCAACAGAAAATACAGTGCCATGACAACAGCTCTGATCAAGCACTTCATCTACACAGAACCAAAGCCAAACCTAAGCTTACCTAAAACCAACACAATTGTTTTGCTGCCTTGCAAAATCTAGTATTTCCATGAAATACAAGAGGGTGTTGGTGTAAAGCTGTTGATTATTTGTACAGATGCCACATCTTAAGTTAGCATCTCAGTCCTTATATGAGACGCTCAGTGTGTATGTGGGGTTTGCGCTTGTGAGACACTTACTCATCCTTGTAGTAGCAGGGATAAGGGAACGCCTGCATCTGGACCGCAGGCCCATCCACGGCTTTACCCGTCTGCATTTCGATGATGGCTCTCTCGATGCTCTCCTGCAGGAACACAAAGCCTCGGCTGTACCTCTGGGTCTTTGTTGCTGAGATAAAGGCATCTTTCACCCAGAAGGGATTTCGTGATCGGTCGGTGCGCATGACATTCTCAATGTTCATGCGGATGGTGTAGTCGATGTTCGGGGGCAGGCTACTGGAGTTCTCCTTGGGAAGTTTGAAAATGATGCCTGTGAAGATGAGCAGAACTCATGTGTATAAAAGGGAAGTTCAGCATGCGAGTGATCTGTTGTCATAGTAACCTCAGAGGCCTGCTGCTCCTCGATAACAGTGAAAATCTATATCTCGATGGAATTGAATCGAATTGCATTGAATTACAGGCTTTACAGCCCGATGGCTCTTCAGTGTCTGTGGTGTCCTCAACTGGGAGTATCACCAAACGCATGAGTGGAGTAGTCAGTTGAAGAGGAATCTCCTGATGAGAGTGTGTATATATATGTGTGTGTGTGTGTGTGTGTGTGTGTGTGTACTCACTGGCGTAGAGCTCACGGTTTTGAGCCAGTTTCTCCGCCTGTTTGTCAAGTTCATCGGTGGAGTTGAAGGCTCGGTAACGGTCGAAGTTGACACAGGAGGAGAGGTTCATCATCAGCATAGAGAGGGTGGTGATCTGCTGCATGATAAACTTGTTTTTCTCTAACAGGACTGTCATGTTTGCTGAAAATAGAGTTAGAAAAACTGTTCAAGCCACTGCAGATTTAGGATAAGACGCACTTGGGTGTATAGGAGTAATGCTTCTCTGGCTGTTGTCATGAGTTGTCAAGTGCTCGACTGTAAAACACTATTCAGACGGGGCTAGTTTTCCTTGAGGAGGTTTGGTAAATTTGTCTCTCGCAGACTTAAGCTCTATTCGGAAAGCAATTATTTCTCAGGAAGTCATGATTTCAGCATTTATAAATGGTAGTCTGAAATTTAAAGGGATAGTTCACGCAAAAATGGAAATTCTGTGATCATTTACTCACCCTCAAGTTGTTCTAAACCTGTATTAATTTCTTTCCTCTGCTGAACACAAAAGGAGATATTTTGAAGAATGTCGTTAATCAAACAGTTGATGAACCCCATTGACTTCTATAGTATCAGTCAATGGGGCCCTGGGCCTGTTTTCAGCAGAAAGAAGAAATTCATACAGTTTTGGAACAACTTGAGGGTGAGTAAAAGATGACAGAACTTTCATTTTTAGGTGAACTGTCCCTTTAATTGATGCGTGAATGATTTTTTTTCACAGCTTACGGTTTATAGACAAACTTCAGGGTTTTTGAGTTTACAAGGGAGAATTGACAGAAAACAAAATCTATTGTGTGTGTATATATATATATATATATATATATATATATATATATATATATATATATATATATATATATTTACACTCACACAATACTACGCAAAAAATTTGTTCTCGTCATAATAATGAGAAACTTTCTTATAATTAAGGGTTAATATCTTAAATTATTTATTTGAAAAAAACACCTCATTATTATAACGTCTCATTATAACACAAAAAAATTCTCATAATAATGACCTAGAAACTCATAATAATGAGAACCTTCCAGAAATAACTTTTCATAATATTTAAAAACTTTTTGCAATAGTAATGATGCATCATCATGATGCAAGCATTGCATATATCAAACTCTTGAGAACTTACAGAATTGGTTGAGAGTTGAGCTCATTTGTGCAACATCAATACCAGTCTGAGTCTGAATGAAGTTTTGGACGAAGGGATTGCGCAGAGAATTCTGTGAAGAGTTGTTTGATAAGGAAACAGTTAATAGAGTGGAGAGGAATAATAAATAAATAAAATAAAAAGTGTTTATTTGATTTTCTTCTTGACTCGTTGTAGTATACCTGAAGTATTGGCAAGGTTTTAGACAGAATGTTAGCAGACTGCATCACATAGGATGATGACTCTATCCACTCAGACGCATAAAGCTTTAGATCACCAAACTGGTGCAGTGAAGAATTTGACTGCAGGAAAGAAAAAATGTTTTGTTACAGTCAAACACAAGATGTTAAAAGAAAACACAATACTTTATCTTTGTGACCAGACTTGGTCTATATCTTAAGAGGAGAATCCGACAAGACTGTTTAGATGAAGGTCAAGGTCATAAATGCAGGATTTATGCTGCAGTCCATCCCAAATCGGAAGTGGAATATTCCTATGTACTTTACTTTGTAGGTATCTGATTCTCATCAAAGACATATCCTAGCAACCAAACTGTGGAGGACAGATGACGCTATGCATTGCTATCAATACAATTACCAACAAAAAAGAAAGGTTAATTTATTGTGTTTCAACATCATGATTAACACTTCTTTGATATACCTATTTGAGCATAATTCTCCCTAGGTACTGCCATGTTAGCATGATGTCATGCATTCACAGTTTTAAGTTATATTCTATCACACCTTTCAATGGAGACAATCCGAAAATTCCAACTTGAGAGCATAAAACGCATTTAAAATGCAATTCACATGTTTTTGCTTTTTACATGCATGCAAAAAAACTGTCAATTATCATTAATGTATTTTATTATATTGGAAGATTCAGTTTTAAAGCAGCACCTTTGTCATGATCGCTCTCGTCAGTGGTGTGTCTGGTGAGTAGAGGACCTGTCCTAACAGCATGGGCTTGAGGAAGGCCCAGGCCACCGCACCGCCTGTAGTGTTCACCATATCCAAATAGAGGTTCATACAGAAGGGACCTGGAGACCAAAACATAAGCAGTATATTAATTAAGCCTGACCACGGCACTTCATCAGTCTGAACTCAATATGCTGTAAGCAGATTCTTGACAGGTCATTATCATAATGCTTTATTGCACATTTAGCTGTATGCTGAGATTATGCGTTCATACTAGCATCGTGGGGGATTTTGAACTTCTCAATGAGCTCTTCTCTCTTGTGGTCCGCCTGGACAGAAGGATCCGTCTCGGTTACGATAGGAACATTCGTCAGGGCGAAAAGGGTTAGAATGCCGTTTTTGCACAAGGCACGAGAGATGGTGTTAAAGGTGGCCTTGCTAGACATGGTGGACCGCTTTCCTCTCACCAGCTGTGAGAAAGAGAATACAAAGAAACATTAATAAAATAAAATAAAATACAATAAAATAAAATAAAATTAGGAAGAACTTACACTGTGGAACTCTTGATTGGCCACCAGGTTTAGTTCTCCTATGTTTGTCAGGTATTTCTGCAGTTTGTTAATGGCAGGTACCAGTTTCTGCATTATGTCTGTCAAAAACTTGATCATCTCTAGCATGATTGCCACCAAATCCTGAATTTCTTTAGACAACATCAGCTGCAACAAAATGTCACAGGGTTACGACAGGCAGCACCATTGGGTGTATTATTATTCATAATAAATAGCTTTTCATTATAAATGAACGGTATAGCAAAATGTTGACCAGCTAACAGCAAAGTCAGGCTGACCCAGCCTTAATCTAGTAAAGTAAATAAGAATAATCCATAATAATGAATGTATAAGAAAAAAGCAACTATTATTATTTAGTTTCATAGTAATCATATGCGAAACAGTTGGATTTAATTAACTACAATACAGAGAAGCAGCCTTTGTGTTTCATTGAATGTACAGTATATACACAATACATTCTTTACCCTGAACAAAGCAGCCTTTGTGTCCACATGACGAAGAAAGAGAACCGTGATGCTGTACCAATCATCTGACAGATTACAGAAGGCGCTGAAGATCATCTGGCCCGTAGGGTCCAGCTGCAAAGACGATGAGTCTGAGCACTGGTGTTGGTTTGCCAACCATGTCAAGATCTGTGATGAGAGGAAAGAGAACAAAAAGAGACCATTGCAATCTTTTGAATACTCATTTGATACTCTACAAGACATCAAAAAAAAAAAACACATATATATTGGCCTATCACTAGCAGCTTTATCAAGAATAAAGCCCTACATTCCTCCATGAAAAAGGCAAAAATGGCAATGAAAACAGTCAAAGATGTTTAGGTAGGATAAAGAGGATGGCGAAAAAATCCTTGGGAGGAACCAAGACTCAGCAAGGGAAACTTTATTAAGTGTGATTTAATTTTTTTTTTTTTTTGTGATTTTTGGACACCTCTTTTGAGCCCCTCAGATGTATGCTTAAGTTGTGATGTACCTGCATGTTGCTGTTGGGTAGAGGGTAATCTAGCAGAGCCTGAAGAACATCAGGGGGAAAGTTGGTATACCGCTCGACATCCTGAACAAACTGAGTTGTATTTTTAAGCAGCTGTGAAACTTTCACTTCAGCTGTCAAAATGCAAGACAAAAGACAAGTGAGAGAGCTGACATGCATGCATGGCAAAGTTGAAAAAGACTGATTAAACCACCCTCTGATAGCTAAGGAACACTGGTGTTTCTGCAGTTCTTTTGCTGGAAGCGACAGCGGTACACACCTGGAGATGTAATATTGATATTAAGAGTTTTCAGAGTGGAGACGTTGAAGCCCACAATTTGAGAGAGAGTTGAGGTCCTTTAAAAAGACAGAGAGAGATTAAAACCATGAGTATTATTCCTGTAGACAAACCGTTCAAAATGTTGTAAAGTGTATTATATAAAAATAGAAAATAGTTTTTTTTTATTTATTATATTCATATTATTATTGACAAATAGAATACTATTATTTTAAATGGAAAACAGTGTTAAAGAGCAAGATTTTATTTAATTGTTTTTTGTTTCGCTTTTTTATAAAAAAAAAGATGTGTAAACATTTATACATCTTTATATGTATATATGAGTTTGATTCGTAAAGCTTCTATTCGTAAAGCTTCTATTCGTAAAGCGTCGAAGCTTCATGAAGCAGTGTTTTGAAATCACCCATCACTAGATATTGTTGAATAAAGTCGTTATTTTGGGGGGTTTTTTGGCACACAAAAAGTATTCTCGTCACTTCATAACATTAAGGTTGAACCACTGTAGTCACATGAACTGTTTTAAATATGTCTTTAGTAGCTTTCTGGACATCTGAAAGTGTTAATTATCTTGCTGGAAATGCAGGCCTCACTGAGCCAATTGGATTTTATGAAAAATATCTTAATTTGTGTTTTGAAGATGAACAAAGGTCTTACAGGTGTGGAACGACATGAGGGTGAGTAATAAATAACATAATTTTCATTTTTGGGTGAACTAACCCTTTAAGCTGTGCATGCTAGAGAACGTGACACTAATAACAAATGTAGTGCAAATTGCTGAAAAAGTAGCTTGTTGCTGGAAATGCTTAATTGTTTTAAAAAGAAATTAGCTGATTTCACTCTACTAAAAATGTTAGTCCCAACACTGGTAACATGCATAATACAAGCTATGACAACAAGGTTGAAAGTCATTATAGAATGCAGTACCAGTCCACTTCATTGTTGTAAGTGCTAGGGTCTCCAACAAATGTCTGGAAAATCAGATCATAGATGTCGGTGCTTTGGTTCACCAGGCTGGTTGAGAGCACATGGAAGGCCTGGATTGCGGGAACAACGGTGTCACACAGCAGTCTAGGGCCTAGTGGCAGAACCTGGCTGATCAGCTGCACAGAGGCCATGTTTTCCAGAGCACACACCTACATTATCAAGAAAGAAAGTTACAGTTAAACCAGCACTACACAGAAATCCACTCATTTGCTACTGTATATTGACATAAAACTATGTGTATGTCTTCAGAATACTTGAAATAAACTAAAAATTAAAAAAATCTAGACCATCAAAAATCTTACCTGAGTTAACAAGTGATCCAGTATCAGGCCTGAACTCTCATTTGCCCAGTTGCCTGAGCCAAATTCAAAGGCAGTGTTTAGCACTTGCAGTAGAAGATGCAGATTTTCTGCAGAGAGGCGAGAGAAATGGAAGAGAGAAAACAAAGGATCAAGCTTTTGTAAAGCTAAAGTAACTTGAATTCCCTACAGGCATCATTACTTGCACCTAACTCCGCTTTCAGGCCAACCTCACAGTGCAGCAAGCAGCAAATGATCTAGCAAAGAAACCCCCCTTAGAAAAGAGACATTGAAAAGCTTTATGGTGCTGTGTGCTGATTTAGATCTGACAGCTTTTACGTGCACAACACCTCAAGCTATATAAAAGATCAGACACTTATGAGGGAAATTAAATGCTCAAGAAGACATCAGCTTTATTAAAGAAAATATAACGCAAACTGAGAGGCTTAAAGAGCAACATATCAATGAAAATGAGGGAGTGCTGCAGACAAAGAAAGTGAGGAAAAACTGTGGATCTCCAGAGGGGGGGAAAATGGTGCACTGAAGTATAGCATTATGATATATTTTAAAGTTAACTCTTAAAAGGATCCAGAAAAGAAAATTATTTACTTGCACTGAGATCTAGTGATCTAATTTTGTCTCGTTTTCTGGTAAAAAATATCTAAACATCTGTAAAACAAGATAAAATAATTTCAGAAGTGAAAGTAATACTTGAGACATGTTTTCAGAGCATATATCTCAATTAGATTTTTTTTTTTTTACCTCATTGTTACATTTTCTTCTTGTTTAAAGCACAAATGTCTCTGTTTTGTTAAATTTATGCCTAAAACAAAAACAACTTACCAATGGGGTAAACGTATTATTTTAAGTTATATTCTCAGAAAATTTACGGTTAAAAATGTCTTCCATCTATTTGTTTTTTATAGAAAAAGGAAAAAAAATGGAATGACACAAGAATGAGTAAATTTAAAGCAGCTGGGCTGATAAGAAAAAAAAGTAGTGAGGAAGAAAATATTTGCTATTTTAAAGAGCACAGGCACTGTAAAAGCCTTTCTCATATACTCTTGTCTGGCCACATGCATACAGCATACATTGTTTAATGTCTATGGAGATTACCAAGAGTAATTTATTCAGTGGTAGAATATGGAGTCTGCAACATTTATTGTGCACATACATCTTGTTCTTGAGCTAAACAAATGTAAATTGTGCAGAAAAATAATTATGTATTCACACAGATGAATGCAAAATACTTATATACGCTATATGCAACTGTGGATATCTAGTCAGCATATAAGACTGTGGAAATAAAACCCCTGAACGAACAGTGTTAGACGTCAGTAGATCTTGCAAGATGATTTATGTACCTTGGGATTCGTTGGCCAGACTCCTCATGATGGACTTAATAAGAGAAGAATACTGCAGGTCATCTGGAAGGCTATTAGCAAGGTTTGTCAGCAGCACAGGCAGCCTATGTAAACAGAAAAGTTTAATTAACTAACAAAATCTTTTTGCTGGGTTAACTTAATCATAAGGCACTATGCTATGGATTATGATCATTAATTTTCATGACCTCAAGAATGTGTTCTTTCTAGGGCTGCCCCCTATTAGTCGACTAACAGTCAACGAGAAGAGGCTTAGTCAACCAAAATTGGTATTAGTAAGTTAGTCGTAGAAAAAAAAAAACATTCGTCTATCATTCATCGACCTCATATATGGCTTATCACTTGAAACATGTAAGTAGTAGCAACTTTACAAGTCTGCTCACTCTAACATTAACCTACATAAATGTGCGCTATTATTTTCCGCATATCCAAGTGTTTGTGTGGAGAGCGCACTTACTGCATGACATGGCAGCGCCGGTGCAATCACTAACTTAAAATACTCATTTTTGGTCATATAGATAATAATAATCCAACATTAGAAACTGTAAAAGGTTTGCTTTTATTGCTGTAAACAGATTTGGCTATGTAATCTGTGTGAAACGTGCATATAGGCGTGTCCACTACTACGGAGATGACGGGTCAACATCATCGACTTCATCTCTGCAGCCGAAAACACACAAAACACTAGTTTATCAGTAAATTATTAAAATGTTCAGGCGGTCTGCTGTTTTTTCATGCCATATTTATAATCATTATGTTTGCCGGTGCGCTACTGCAAGCTTTATTCGTGCATTTGAGCGTTGATTAGACCATGTATTATATATAGCCGATTAAAGGCTCATTATTATGATTTATATGGTTTATTAAAATAAATTAAGTCAACTAGGATTCTATACAACTAGAAAAATCTTTAGTCGAGGACAGCCCTAGTTCTTAAGAAGTAAGCAATTACGCAGGGTACATGCCATGGTGGCTGAAAATATGAGAGCAAAGCAATAGCCTTGCAATGAAGAAGAAAAAGAAATGAAAAACTGGGCCTTGTTATGAGCTCATAACCAGGAACCAGCCTTGAGAACAGAACCTCAAAGAAACTCACTTGTCGGTCCAGTTAGTGTCATTCATCCCCAGCAGATGGCCAATATTCATGCTAGAAGCCCCCAGCACTATTTTGGCGAGTTCAGATTCCACACTACTACTATTGCCCAGCGAGATGAGATTTTGGATGGTATGCAGCAGCTGCTGGGTAATATCAGCAGTTTTGGTGAGAGGGCTTTGGCCTGTTTGGATGATCATTAAGATTGTCTTCAGGGTGTGCTCCAGGTCACCTATAATGCTGCTGAAAGAGTCTGTGTTCATGTCGGGCACCATGGCCAGAAGGTTGTTGACAGAATTGACAACTTGAGATACAGCCTCATTGACATCCCCAAAGGCGCTGGTGTCATTAAGAACAAAATACATTGTCTCCATGAGTTTGAGCGTGATATTGATGTACTGCTGTCCCTCAACAGGCATTATCGAGTATATGGAAGATGCAACCTCACTTAAAGTGTTCACAACTTGTAAGATTTGGATAGGGGAACCAGATAACATAAGGCCCTCGTAGAGACTCATGGACACTTGATTAGACACAGTCATCAAGATGTAAACAAGGCCATCTGGAGTCATATGCGTGGATGTCGAATCATAAGTAATGTTTAGAGAGTTAAGGAGAGACTGTGTAACCAACTGAGAGATTTCTGGGAAGTGGGATGTGATGTCTGCAGTGCTGGATACTTTTGAGAGTGCAGTGAAAAGAGCCGATTTGATAGCAAAGAGGTACAAGTGTGTTTCCTTGGGGAGAATGACAACCATCTGATTGAACGTCTGGGTCAAAAGCATTTCCCTTTCAGCATCACTGCTCAGGCTGTAGTTTGACATGGAGAGGTTGAATAGGATGTGGGTGGCCGTAGCACTGCTAAGAATGAGGGGATGGGTGACTTCTTGAATGGATTGTCCATTTGGAAGAGTTGTGATATTTGAGAGGGCAAGTACGTGGTTTAGGGAGTTCGAAATCATGCTGGTGGACATCATGACTTTTTCTATGTCTCCGGGATATGCCTCGAGCAATGCAAAGGCTTGGAGCATTTGTCCAGATATGTTGAAATACACTGCTACCTCTTCAGAGAGGAGTGAAGCAAAGGCTTCAGCAGTTTGTTCCACGGCTGCAAAATAGGATGCTATGCTCATCTGTGACCCTGGACTGGAAAATGAGCCAATTATGTTTTGGAGAATGCCAGTAACCTGAGGGCTGATGTCCTTGATCTCCTCAAAGTTCTCGTTAAGGATGCTGTTGAGCGTCGTGAGGAACTGGATTGCAGTGTCAGTGCCATTTCCTTCCTGTGAGACGATGTTCGACACCGAAGCTTGAAGTTGTTGGGCCATGTGCTCGATTCTTTGCGCAATGTTCAGAGGTGGCTGGTCAGATAGTGCCATGGCCACATCAATCATTTTTCCTAGGCTTTGTGCCAGCTTCTCTACTTTATCAATGTCCTGCAAACTCCATCCTTCACTAGCGATGTCCATGAATATCTCTAGGAACTGTTGTCCATTACTAGGGAGAGTCAAGTAAGATAGCACGTTCAGAGCTGTGTCAATGGTTTCCTCCTGACTTGTGTTTCCAGCCATTTCCTTCAAAAGACCCTTCAGTATGACACCCAAGTCTGGATTTGCAAAGAAAACATGGATAGTCTCGAAAATTTCAGTCGAGGTTGGTGGAATAGAGAGAACTTCAAGCAAGGCTTGATAGTTAATGTCAAGAAGGTCAAGGAAGTCATCCACCGGCTCCCTCTGTACTTCATGTGCAACATTTCTGGTGTTTCTTGTATGGGACAGAAGACCATGTAGGTTCTGTCCATGAGCAATTTGCATTTTAAGTGGGCTTAGATATTGTTCCACAGGGGCGAAGAGGTCACTGGTTAGCTTGATCTGTTTGAGCAGGTACAAAACATTCCCAGCAAGGTCGATAAAAGTGTCTGACCAGCACGACAATGGAGTTGGCATGTTGGTTAGGGCATCCCTTATTATCTCGTACATCTTGCGCAGGATCTCCAAGACTAAATTTAGCCCAGTATCTTCAGTAGTGTACAGCCAGTTGAAAAACTCAACAGATTTCCATAGGGTGCCACTTGTATCTTCCAAATACAGAACCTGCTGCATTACTCCATAAAGCGTGGGCCACTCTATCAACAATCCCGTTCCAATGATTTGCTGGATCACCTCTTTTATTATATTGTCAACCATGCTTCCATTGGGGTTCATAAATATGTCTCCACTCAGGATATAATTAATGATTTCCTCTGTGAAATTCATTCCGGTGAGTGTGATCTCCAAAGCCTGCATGACGATCAGAGGGCTTACAGTTGAGTTCTGGAAGAGATTGCCATTCTGTAGGATGACCGCAATGGTTTTTCCAATTGCCTCGATGTATGGCGTCATCCAGGGAGCTTCTGTCTTAATTTGCTCCAGAGCCATTTGTACTGTGGAGAGGCTGATGAGAGAGAAATTAGTATTGCATGTTCACAAAAAGAGTTACAAATAAAAATGTCTCTTTAAGGATCCATTCACTACCTAGATTAGATGATGTACTGTTATGCATATATGCGAGAGATTATGAACTATTCCAGTCCAAGATATTTAAATCGATCTTTAGAAATCAGCCATACAAACATAAAATGTCTACAATTTTTAAATTAGATTACTTACATTTAAATGCTGCAAACCTGTTTAGAATTCATCTTGATTTTGCTCTCCATTTCAGTGGGCACTCACATTATATTAATAGAACTGTATAGTTATAATAGAGACGATTTCTATCATGTTTAATGATCTACACTGGGTTCATAAATGTTCCTGCAGTCTTAAGTGACTGATTTGCCCAGATTTGCACAAATGCATAATTTGATTCCTATCAGTAGTCAGTTCATTACAGGGATGAGCACATAAAGCAGAATCAATTTAAGAGCAGGGAGATAGAGATAGCAAAATAATAGAAACTACTTTATCTGCTCAAACCTGTTTGGAAGCAAAGGAGTCAAACTGAATAAATCAACCTTAATGCAAATTGAATTACTCTTACTTAGTTTGTTTGCATGATTCCAACCCTTGGTCCTTATGGGTAATAACTGCAAATCTCTCAGCAAATTTGAGGAGGTATTTCGGTAATATAATCGGGCTCATGATAATGTCGAGGTGTAATGGGCGTATGAGTGCGTGTGGAATTGCTGCATGCTTTTGTTGTCTGCGATTTATTCAAGCTATACAGTTTGAAAAATAATGGTGAAAAGCTCAATACACACTGAAGCACAGAGTGTATATCTTTGTAAAAGATCTTTCTCTGTTATAAGACCTTATAAGATCTTTCTCTGTTATAATGCCATTTGTTTTCTGTCATTTGATATGACTCAGGTCATGTATCACGGTGAGAATATATGTTCCAGTAAAAATAACTCCAGCGCATTAATACCTTTGGTACAGCTGCATCTGGAAGAGCTGGGCATTCCAGTCAGCCTGGTTTGTTAATTCTGACACTGAGAGGTTGGATAGCACTGATGTGTAATACAACAGGACTTCTGTTAGGTGAATGCTAGCAAAGGTATTGTTCAGGATCGCCCCATAGAAGGTCTCCAGTGATCCAGCCATCATTCCTGCAGTGACGTTTATCCAAAGAGGGTTCATCTCCATTCCCTGTTTAGAAACATAAAGGGACATAGACTAAATCAGTCTTTAGTGCATACCACCATCTAGTGGTGACACATGACAGTTGCATTTGAGAGCCATAAAAAAAAAAAAACTGCTATTACCAAACAACTAACAGAAAATTAGTAAATTTAAAAACAGTAAATTGTTCATAAAACTGTAACTTGTCTCACTGTCATGTTGAAGGCTGGAGTTGCATCTACTGGCTTATTGAAGGATGCTATGACTGGCAGTAGGCTGATGTTACACCACAAAGTGACATGGTCTTCACTTATTCCAGTCACAGCTTTGACATCCTGCCATATCTGCTGCACGTAGCTGCAGTTCAGGCTCTGACCCCCCAAACCAGCCTGAGGGGTGAGCATTGGAAATAAAATAATTATCAGAGAAGGCCAACACACTGTGGTGTAATAGTGAGATTGCAAGAGATACAGGGTGACAATAAACCTTTTTTTTTCTTCTTTTTTTTTTCTTTCTGTTTTTTAGCAATTTTGTATTTAATACTGAAGACAAAATGTTCACAGAGACAGCACAACAATATATATATATATATATATATATATATATATATATATATATATATATATATATATACACACACATATATAAAAGAAATTAATACTTTTATTCAGCAGGGATGCGTTAAATTGATCAAAAGTGACAGTATAGACATTTATAATGTTGCAAAAGCTTTCCATTTCAGATAAATGCTGTTCTAAAATTTGTACACAACTGTTTTCAACATTCATAATATTAATTAATTAATTAATTAATGTTTCTTGGGCAGGAAATCGGCATATTAGAATGATTTCTGAAGGATCATGTGACACTGAAGACTGGAGTAATGATGCTGAATAAATGAAGCCTTGGTGAGCAGAAGAGACTTCTTTTAAAAACATTTAAAAATCTTGTATGTATACATAGACATACACATATACACATACACACACACTACTGATCAAAAGTTTTTGAACTGTAAGATTTTTTTAATGTTTTTAAAAGAAGTCTCTTCTGCTCACCAAGGCTTCATTTATTTGATCCAAAATACAGCAAAAACAGTAAAGTTGTGAAATATTTTTTGCCAAACTATCAAAAGATTTGTCAGTGATTTAGAGCACAGAAGAACTCAGTCGGATAAAGGAAATTAAATCTTTTTAAGGAAAGTTTCTTAATTCTTCTCATTCTTCAGGGACTTGTCACATTTTTAACAAAATAAAAAATATGCCAGCTAAATAAATAAATACATACATAAACACATTTTCTCAGTTTGTCAGGATGGCAAAATGTTTTTACCATAATTCATACATTGGGCCCAAGGGAAGGGGAGGGGGACCCCTCCATGATCTTGTTTTATGCCTTGCGAATTCAAGTGACGTGATCATTGATACTCTAATAAACAAAGCATTCACTGAACGAGTAGCAGGAAAGTAGGGATATATGACTCCTGCCAGCATTTGAGCATCTATTGTGAAAGGAAACCAAATTCTCTCTAGGGATGAAAAGCAGCATCTAATGTAGGCTAGCTGTTTATCTGTGATTAATACACTTCTTGGCACACTGAGTGGGCCTTTTGGGCCAAAGATGTTGTATTCATTTCTAAACATTTACTTAATAGTGCCTATAGCTGTTTGGAAACACACAACAAGCTAATTAACAAATAATGACATGGGTTATGGGTTCTCAACACCTGATCAAAAACATAGAACATTACTGTGATATTGTGTTCTTACTAATAAAAAGAGATCTTAATCTGTTAGCTCTAAGCCAATCTTTCAAATTCCCTCTCTTTGTGGTTTCAGTTGGCATGATAGGGAGCCGTTTCTCTCACTTCTAATCAGGCACCTAATAGAGTACTCACAAAATGTTGTCTTAGCCAAAATGTTGTATTCAAGATCAAAATCATGTCATGGCTAGTAGGATGTCACCTTAAGGGGAACCACTGTATAACTGATCAAAGATACAACTCTCCATTTTGATTTTACACTTGTCATGCTTATATAATGACATTGTTTCTTTCTACTGTCACTAAGGGCTGTTTTAAGCTGGACCTGCAACAAACACATCGTAGGAATCTGAGAACACAGTATCATGCACATGACTTTGTTATTGATGCAGTATGTTTCATAAATAAGAAGGTCAGTCACTCCTCACCAAGTTTCAGTAGGATTAAACAGAACTTCCAGTTCACCAACCCTCTATTGAATGCTGGAAACCCTGCATTCTTTACATTCTGCAAGTTTCTACATCAGAAGATAGAAATGTTGTTCTAACCTGTAGAGCAGCTTCTACAGTCAACCCAATGGCCTCTGGCAATCCACCAACAAAAGATTGAGCAGTAAAATTGCTGGTGTTCATAACATGGAAAATGTCTGACAAAAGGCTGGACAATGGCTGCTGGAGAGCATAGAAGAGCTCTGTGGAAAAAAAGCACTTGCATTATAGATGCATACAGTTCAGATAAAGAAGAATCTGTTCGTAAACATGGACACCTACCCTGCAACTCTTTTGCAGATGTATTCAACTATAGGCATGCTTTTCTCACCTGTTTGTGCCTGCATGTTGTGAGTACTGTTGACAATGGCTTCTTGAATAGTGGACACAATAGACGGCAATGAATCCCACATAGGAGTATCTCTGAAGTTTGAAAACAGAGCAGCCAGCATCTCCTCCAACCTGTTGTTTAACAAACACAGTCAGATTAGCACTCAAAAGCTGAGAGACAATGAAAATTGTTTTCTAATATAGTCTAATATGGGTTTGATTCCCAGAGAATGCATGTACTGACAAAAAATAGCTTGAATGCAATGTAAGTTGGTTCGGATAAAAGTCTGCCAAACCCATAAATGTATGTGTGCTTTTTAATATATTAATGTTCTGGGATTCTGAAGAATATTCTCCATCTTGACCAATTTCATCAGCTGATTTAATAGGAATCCTATTAGAAGACTCTAGACAACTCAATTTTGGTAAAAACTGCCACACCTACTGATCGTTTATGCTGAAATTGGGATGTGACAGACTAAACAACTGCCTCTGACATTTCTACCTCTGTTTTCATAATTTTTTAGCCATTTAAAATGAGAAAACCAGCAAATGCTTGATTATAGAAACATCAAAGATCAGCATATGCAATAAGTGGTTTTGCGCTGACAAAAAAAGTTGGACCAAATCCAAAGCTATCAAATTCTTCAGTGTGAGAAAAACATTTATTTATTTTTATCAATGTTGTCAGATAATCTCAGAGATATGGCCACATTGATTCTCTTGACATTGTAAATTAAGCTTTGTACTAAAAATCAAAAAGTGGGATGCAAGCCTTACTTGTCAAAGGTCAGCTGGTCAGCACTCCCGGAGAGGATCTGGACCAGAACGGCTACAGATTCTGTAAAAGTCTGGGCGGACTCATTCACGAACGGTGACACAGAGCCAAGGATGACAGCAAGCTGTGGCACCACAAATCAAGTTAAAAGTTTGATACAAATATAAAATGACATTTATGTTTGTGTGTTTTTATTTATGCAATAAATCAACATCACAATATAGTGATATTTTCATGTCAAAAGATCTGTTGGTTGTGAAGGAGTTGTCAACAACGGGCCTTCGAGAAATAAAAGCAATTTACCTGTTCCGTTATTTCATTTAGGCTGCCAATACTGACGTTTCCTAAGTTGTCCCACATGTTTGTATATCCTGCGAAACAAATATGGTACATATATCTATAACAACTTGATTGAATAAAAAAGAATAATGCCCACAGCCCCACACTAATAATCATCCAATGAAATCCATCAAACACCACACAGTAAACTTGCCTTCATTTGAGTTTAGAACATATTCTATGACCTTAAGAATCACAGATATGATGGGCTGAGCTGTGTTGTTAGATGGCAGGGAATTCTGAAGCTCTCTCATCACATTTACAATGCTGAAAATGAGAACGAAACATCACTAACTTTCATGACACATGCATACACAAATACATGTACTACATATATACTAACATTCAAAAGTTTGGGGTCAGTATGACATTTTAATGTTTTTAAAAGAAGTCTTATGCTCACGAAGACAGCATTATTTGATAAAAAAAAATACAGTAAAAAAGCTGTTTTCTTTTTAATATATTATAAAATGTTATTTATTCCTGTGATGGTAGAGCATCATTAATCCTGTCTTCAGTGTCACATGATCCTTCAGAAATCATTCTAATATGCTGATTATTATATAATAATATCTTATTATCAATTTTGAAAACAATTGTGCTGCTTAATATATCTGTGGAAACAATGATACATTTTTTCAGGTTCCTTTGATGAATAGAAAGTCAAACGAACAGCATTTATTTGAAACAGATTTTTTTTTACCATTATCGATGTCTTTACTGTCACTTTTGGTCAATTTAATCCATCCTTGCTGAATAAAAGTTTTAATTTATTAAAAAAAATATTACTGACCCAAAACTTTTGAATGGTAGTGTATAGATGAATAGATGGATGGATCTACTATATATTTGAAGATCTCCCTTCTTTACAATTACACTTCATTCAATTTGTAGCTAGCAGGGGGCCTTGAAGATGCAAAGGCTAAGAATCACTGCTCTATACATATTTAAAGAACGCGAGAGAGAGACACAGACACAATACTTTGGCAGTAATATAGTCTACACTTACACTTCATTCCATTTGTCAGGTCCAGAAGGTTGAGAGCTGGTCTGCAAATAGGTTAAAATGCTGTTTTTCATAGGAACCAACACCTCAGCCACCTCTGCTGGAAAAAGGGCATGAATCACTCCTTCTACCATCTGGAGAGTCTCCTGTGTAAGGTTGCTAGCTTTACTGTAGTCCATGTTAGGGTTCAGGATCAGCTGAAGTGAACCATGAATTGCACCAAGAATATTGTCAACCACATCCTGAGGTAGAACACCAGTCTCATTAGAAATACTCTCTAGAAACACTCTGACAGCACTGATGATGGCTTCTGTAAAGTTTTCACTTTGGAGACCACCATCAGTGGTAGCCACCTGTAGAGCATAGGTTAGTGTCTGAGACACCTGCTCGGTGACAGAGAGGAAGGCTCTGTCCTCAGGAGAGAGCAAGGGGGCCAGTGCTTCCAAAAGCTGAGTAAGACCCTTCCCAGTTGTTACAAGATCTACAGTGCTGACATTCCCCTGGAATATTCCGGCAAGTGCCATTGTTAATTGTTGGTTAATAATCCAGTCCTCTGTCAAGTTGCCTTCATTTGAGCTCACAACAAATTCCATGAGGTTTTGCAACATAGATATGATGGGCTGAGCTGTGTTGCTTGACTGCCAGGAAACCTGAAGTTCTTTCAAGACATTTATAACTCTGAAAAAAAAAAGAACACTGTGAAGTTTCTCATGACTCTTTCATAAGAGATTTGTTGCATGTATTAACAGTGATCTGAGAAGAAAAATCTAATTTCCACAACAAATCAGTATTTAAAATTAAATTATTATAGACTATTTATATTATAGGCTATTTAAGTATATGCTATTTATTTATTTTTTTTTTTACCAAAACTGAAACAGAGAAGGCAACAAAACACAATTCATGAAACAGTAAAAACATTAATAACTAAAGTACCAATATTTTTCTGGCCTAAAAGTATCTTTTGGTAAAAATCTATTTTTATTGCTTCACACTAATAGCTATTACAAAAATATGAAGATTTATGAATGGCAGTACACAACAGTCTTACACAACAGTCACACAACAGATGCTGGTCGGTCTGATGACAATGACAACATGTAGAACGTCTGGATTACATTCATACTACACACATTTATACTATATAGAACACATTTTTAGAAGTCACAAAGTAATTACTTATTCAAAAGAAGTACTTAATCAGAGTATGCGATTTTGGATGCAGCCCTACTGTGAAGTGCAAAGCGCACAGAAGAACAATGGTGACTGCTACGATTTCACAGTTAAAAAGTGAGTCACAATATAATGGCATTGTACTGAATTCACCCCACTGGATTTTGATTACCTTATCAAAGATTCTGCAGAAGAAAGCAAGTCTTGCAGGTTTGGAATGACATGTGGTTGAGTAAATGATGACAGAATTTGCTTTTTGAGTGAACTATTCCTTTAACAATTACCAAGTGCAAGAGAAAGAAAATCATAACTTGTCGGTGGTTCTTAGAGCTACAAAGGCTGAGAAGTACTGTACTTTAGGGCGTACTCACACTAGGCACAGTTGGAACTTTTTGTTTAGAGAAAACAGGAAGAAAAGCGCTTTGGCTAACAGACTGTCTAATAGATTTATCACTTATGCACTTAATTGTACTGCACGTATCAGAAGATTATAATGGAGGCAACTGACATTGATGGAGGAATCTGCAGCTTTACTCACAAACTACAATTCAAGCTCATGAATAAGGTGAGAACCAGACCCGTTATAAACCTAAATATACTCAAACTAATTGAAAAGTGTACTATCCAAGTAGTAAAAGAAGATGTTTGTTGTCATAATGATGACAGTAGCATAGGTACACAAGAGTAGTAGCTGTTACGTGCTCTGGCACAGTTAGCGATCACACTAGTCAAACGAACCAGACTTTGGGGGTCAAACATGCACCAGCACGGTTCAAATCGCCTAGTGTGAGTACACCCTTACACATACTGAAAGACAGAGAGAGCCAGAATGATTTGGAAGAAATATATTGTCTGCACTTACACTTCATTCCATTTGTCAGGTCCACCAGGTTCTGAGATGGTCTTCAAATAAGTTAGAATACCACTTGTGATGGGAACCAACACTTCAGCTGCCTCTTCTGGCAAAAGGGCATGAATAGCTCCCTCTAGCATCTGGATAGTCTCCTGTGTAAGGTTGCTAGCTTGATTGTAGTTAATATTGGGGTTCAGGATCATCTGAAGTGAACCATTAAGAGCACCAAGAATATTGTCAACCACATCCTGAGGCAGAGATCCAGTCTCATTAGAAATACTCTCCAGAACCACTCTCACAGCACTGATGATGGCTTCTGTGAAGTCTTCACTTTGGAGACCACCTTCAGTGCTAGCCACCTGTAGAGCATGGGTTAGTGTCTGAGACACCTGTTCTGCGACAGAAATTATGACTTTTTCCTCCGGGGAGAGTAAGGGGGCCATGGCTAGCAAAAGTTGGTTAAGATCTACACCAGCTGTTGTGAGATCTGCAGAACTAACATTCCCCTGGAAGACTGCGGCAAGTGCCATTGTCAGTTGTTGGTTAATAATCCAATCCTTTGTCAGGTTGCCTTCATTTGGGCTCAGAAGTATTTCTGTGACTTTTATTATCATTGATATGATGGGCTGAGCTGTGTTGTTAGATGGCAGGGAATTCTGGAGTTCTGTCATCATGTTTATAATGCTGAAAAAGAAAAAGAGAGTAAGTACAATTGTCATCTCTCCTCCAAATAAAAATACAGGTACATATATACAAACATAATTAGAAAGTGACAGTAAAACTGAGACCTAGAAAAATATGCAACAAATATATAGTCTCTGCACTTACAGTTCATTCCATTGATCAAATCCAGCAGGTTGGGAGATGTTATTCAGATAGGTTAAAATGATGTTTTTAATAGGAACCAACACCTCAGCTGCCTCTGCAGGTAAAAGGGTATGAATTGCTTCGGCTACTATTTGGATAGTCTCCTGTGTGAGGCTGTTAAGTTGAGAATAGCTAATACTGGGGTTCAGGATCAGCTGCAGGGAACCGTTAAAAGCACCAAGGATATTATCAACCACATCCTGAGGTAGAGCTCCAGTCTCATTAGACATACTCTCCAGAACCACTCTCACAACACTGATGATGGCTTCTGTAAAGTTTTCACTTTGGAGACCACCATCAGTGCTAGCCACCTGCAGAGCGTAGGTTATTGTCTGAGACACCTGCTCGGCGACAGAAAGGAAGGCTCTTTCCTCTGGGGAGAGTAGGGGGGCAATGGCTTGCAAAAGCTGGTCAAGATCCACCCCAGTTGTTGCAAGATCTACAGAACTAACATTCCCCTGGAAGATTGTGGCAAGTGCCATTGTCAGTTGTTGGTTAATGATCCAGTCCTTTGTCAAGTTGCCTTCATTTGAGCTCAGAAGGATTTTTGTGGCATTGATTATCATTGATATGATGGGCTGAGCTGTGTTGTTAGATGGCAGGGAATTCTGAAGTTCTGTCATCACATTTATGATGCTGAAAAAGAAAATTCATACAACTGTCATGTCTCCTCCAGATATGCATAAAGTACACATATACAAATGTAATTAGAAAGCGAGAGTGAAACAGAGAGAAAGAACAATATGCAACAAATATACAGTCTCTACACTTACAGTTCATTCCATTGATTAAATCCAGCAGGTTGGGAGATGTTATTCAGATAGGTTAAAATAATGTTTTTGATGGGACCCAACACCTCAGTCGCCTCCACTGGTAAAAGGGCATGAATTGCCCCCTCTACCATCTGGATAGTCTCCTGTGTGAGGCTACCAAGTTGAGCATAACTCATATTGAGGTTCAGGATCAGCTGTAGGGAACCGTTAAAAGCACCAAGGATATTGTCAACCACATCCTCAGGTAGAGCTCCAGTCTCATTAGACATACTCTCCAGAACCACTCTCACAGCACTGATGATGGCTTCTGTAAAGTTTTCACTTTGGAGACCACCATCAGTGCTAGCCACCTGCAGAGCGTAGGTTATTGTCTGAGATACCTGCTTGGCGACAGAACGGAAGGCTCTTTCCTCTGGGGAGAGTAGGGGGGCAATGGCTTGCAAAAGCTGGTCAAGATCCACCCCAGTTGTTGTGAGATCTACAGAACTAACATTCCCCTGGAAGATTCTGGCAAATGCCATTGTCAGTTGTTGGTTAATGATCCAGTCTTTTGTCAAGTTGCCTTCATTTGAGCTCAGAAGGATTTCTGTGACTTTTATTATCATTGATATGATGGGCTGAGCTGTGTTGTTAGATGGCAGGGAATTCTGAAGTTCTGTCATCACATTTATGATGCTGAAAAAGAAAATTCATACAACTGTCATGTCTCCTCCAGATATGCATAAAGTACACATATACAAATGTAATTAGAAAGCGAGAGTGAAACAGAGAGAAAGAACAATATGCAACAAATATACAGTCTCTACACTTACAGTTCATTCCACTGATCAAATCCAGCAGGTTGGGAAATGTTATTCAGATAGGTTAAAATTATGTTTTTAATGGGAACCAACACCTCCGCTGCCTCTGCTGGTAAAAGGGCATGAATTGCCCCCTCTACCATCTGGATAGTCTCCTGTGTGAGGCTGTCAAGCTGAGTGTAACTCATATTGGGGTTTAGGATCAGATGAAGTAAACTATTAAGAGCACCAGAAATTCTGTCAACCACATCCTGAGGTAGAGCACCAGTCTCATTAGAAATAGTCTCCAGAACCACTCTGACAATGCTATTGATGGCTTCTGTAAAGTTTTCACTTTGGAGACCACCATCAGCACTAGCCATCTGCAGAGTGTAGGTTATTGTCTGAGACACCTGTTCAGCGATAGCGAGGAAGGCTTTGTCCTCCAGGGAGAGTAAGGGGGCCATGGCTTGCAAAAGCTGATCAAGATTGACCCCAGTTGTTGTGAGATCTGCAGAACTAACATTTCCCTGGAAGATTCTGGCAAGTGCCATTGTCAGTTGTTGGTTAATGATCCAGTCTTTTGTCAAGTTGCCTTCATTTGAGCTCAGAATGAATTCTGAGAGCTTCATCAACATGGATACAATAGGTTGGGCTGTGTTGTTTGATGGCAAGAAATTCTGAAATTCTGTCATCACATTGATAATGCTGGAAAAAAAAAATCAAGTCTGTTATGGAATCTTCCTATTTCTTCATACATACATAGTCAATCGAAAAGAAAGTCACTTCATTCAAATAAATAATTCAATAACAAATAAACAATAATTTGGAAGTAATACAGTCTTTGACTTACACTTCATTCCATTTGTCAGGACCACTAGGTTGGGAGATAGTCTGCAAATAGGTGAGAATGCTGTTTGTGATGGGAACCAACACCTCAGCTGCCTCTGCTGGCAAAAGTGCATGAATCACTCCTTCTACCATCTGGATAGTCTCCTGTGTAAGGTTGTTAGCTTGAGCATAACTCATATTGGTGTTCAGGATCAGCTGAAGGGAACCGTTAAAAGCACTAAGAATATTTTCAACCACCTCCCAAGGTAGAACACCAGTCTCATTATACATACTCTCCAGAACCACTCTGACAGCACTGATGATGGCTTCAGTGAAGTTTTCATTTTGGAGACCTCTGTCAGTGCTAGCCACCTGCAGAGCATAATTTACTGCCTGAGAGACCTGGTCAACAACAGCGAGATACTCTCTCTCTTTAGGAGGGAGTAGGGGAGTAATGGCTTGGAGGAGCTTCTCAAGATCCACCCCAGGTGTTGTGATATCCACAGAGCTAATTTCCCATTGGAAAATTGCATCAAGTGCCATTGTCACTTGTGGGTTAGTGATCCACTCCCTTGTCAAGCTAAGGTAGGTCATGATCTGAGCTTCAATTTCAGCAGGAATACTAACGTTCATTGGGAAGCAAAGAGAATCATAGAATGTCTGTTGAAGCTCAAGGTTTCTTTTAATCAGTTCCAGCTCACCTTGCAGCATAATCATAACTGTATTGGCAACTTGTACAAGATCTTTGCCTTCCAGAGGAAGCTGCACATAGGTCAAGTTCTTGATCTGATTCATCACCAGTGTTGCCATATCTGCCTGTACATTGATAAGTGCCACCTGCATTTCTGCTATGTGTATCAGTTGATTGAGAATCTCCGCAAACATACTGCCACTGGTGGCATTTCCAAGCTTGTTTAGATACCACAGTATGATATCTCCATACACCTTCTGTGCATACTGCCCCTGTGCCATCAATGTTGAGTTAATGGTGTGGTATGGATATGGTTCTCTGATTACCTTTTTTAAGAGGTCTTCCAGAATGTTTAGCTCACTTGTAATATCAGATATGTTCTCTACACTGAGACCCTGAAGGTTCTGTCTGATTGCTGACAGTGTTGTTATCAGCACCTCTTCTGTCAATGCAAGTGTGTCAGATCTGGAACTAGACATGTTACTTAGTTTCTGATACTCTACCACAGTGATGTTAAGCCAATTTTTAAGACTCATCTGAGTGTTCTCTGCCACTGGTATTAATTCAAGTAAAGCAGAAGCACTCTGAATGAGCTGAAGGACACATTTGGCTTCTCCACTGGCAGAATGCCATTGAAGAGATTCTGTGGTTTGAGTGTTCAGGCATTGTGGGATTTGAACGGCCATATTCAGAGTCTGCAGTATTGACGGTGACCAACTATAAATAATTGTAGAATTGATTTGTGCTAATTCAAAAATTGTGAGATTGGAGGCTTTTAGTCCTTGACTGATGTTGAAAACATGAGATGCATAAGCCTGCTCGAGAAGATGTTGAACCTTCCTCACAATTTCCATGGAGTCTTCTGATGGCCAGGACATGTTCCATGGCAGGAACAGAGTGAGCACATCAACTACAACAGGGAGAGTCATGTTACCCTGAAGAGGTGTTATTAGGATGGTGATGTTATTTTCAAATGCAAGCATTGCACCAAGTAGTTCAAATACATTCTGGACATCAGCTACACAGTCCTGGCCAAGAGCTGAACAGATCTCCAGATATCGAATGAGGGCATGAGTCTTATTTAGGCCTGTTTCTAACTGATACTGCTGCTCTGGAGGCAAAATGGCTCCAAGTTGGCTCAAAATTGTCTGAAGAACTGCAAAACCCTCCTCACTGTTTAACATCTGGATGGACCTGTTTTTCAAGACCTGAAGAATGTCCATGATCACTGGGTGCACTACAGTTGTTTGGGATCCTCCTGAAAACAGGTTTTCTATCTGCCCCAGTCCAAGAGCCTCCATGATGTCATTTAACAAATTGAGTGAGAGTTGAGTGTCAAACTGCTGTGTGAACTCAATGTTGGAGAGGAGCTGAATTTCTTTTTCAACTGTATTAATGAGGTTCAGCAACAAGTCTTGTAGTGAAATGTCACTACCAAGCAGTTGACTAGGTATGCTATTGACAAGGACTTGCTGCAAAAGTGCCATGTAACTGTTTTGGAGGAGAGCCACTGTTCCCTGTATAGGTCTAAAATCAGAAGAAAAATGTCTGTATTATGGTAAAATGTAAAGTAATTCAGTCTATAATGAAATAATCTATATTTACTTGTTGTATCACCTACGGGTCTTCTAAAGCAATTTAATACATTTTGAATATCAAGAATGCACATAGCAGTACTGAAGATAAATATATACAAAATTACTTTGGTATCAATAAATGTTTTGCCATAAACAGACACTACCTTAGCAGGCTGACAGGTTCAGAGATCACTTCAGAGATCAATGAATGAATCAGTGGAAGAGCTGTTTCCCAGGTAAAGCCGGTCTGACAGGTGAAAGCCGATGAAGTAAGAGTGCCTGCAAAAAGGTGAGCATTATTCACAGCATATTATTTATAATTTTGTGTATACTAATTATAATTTTGTTGAAATAAATTTCAATAAATAAATGAAATAAAGTCATGCAATAACTTCAGTAATTCCACTATGATGTAAAGTGATAGGATAATTGTCAAAGTTATATTTGTCATATTAATGAAATCGGCAACACTTTAAAATAAGGTTGAATTTGTTGAGCATTAGATAATGTACTAGGTTTCGTGAACAATTATACAATATACAATAATGATTTTAATTTATAAATATACTATTGTTCATTGTTATTTCATGTCTGTTCATAATATATTAATTTATATAGCTTATATAAAGTATATATATATATATATATATATATATATACACACTTATATACTTTATTTACATTAAGAAAAAAATATTAAAACAGAAAAACAGATTAAAAAATAGATTAATAAATGCTGTACAAAGATTACTCATTGTTATAAAAGTAATGACAATAACTATGTGAAATCATATAATACCACAACATAATCAAATATTAAGAACAAAGTCTACTGATTTATCACAGATTCATAACTTTTTAACACTTACAGTTTGGTGATACAGTGGCATTTGGTTGGTAGGTCAAAATCCAATAAGCCATATGGAAATATGGTTCCATGGAGGGCCACAGAGAGCTCTGCTCTAGCAGAGAACCAATGGTCTCAAATGTTTCAATACCTCTGTTTAACAAGAGATTAAAATGCAAATAAACATTTAAAATGCCCTGAAACATGTTTCTATGGGGACTGTAATAGTTTGGTTCACTATTTGATGTAATTCTCAACAAGCAATATCCTGATCACATAGTAGCAATTGAACAATTAGTAGGTTTCTGACCTGGTCAACAGAATCTGAGGCAAACCAACTGAAATGTTCCCTGGGATCCAAGCTGCAAAATATTCCTCATTAAGCTCAGTTTGCAAGTTCTGGAGGGCAGAGCCATACTGCAGGGAGGTTGTGTATAGACTGTGCCACTCTGCCATAAGAATGGAGGGTGTGACATTGTACATTACAGTTCCACTCACGACACCAACCAACTGTTGGACCTGTGAAAACATTTTGATTAGGCAGTAATAATCATTCATTTCCATTTTTTGTCAAATAGTTACAAAGCTTAAAGTCTGCAAATCACTTCAAAACACATCCCTTTACCTTCTCAATTACAGGCAAAAATGGTGTTGACAGCATTTGCTCAAGACTTGTGTCATTCCCAGAGCAAACTAGAGTGCCCCACAACTGAGGGTCTATAAAGCTGTATGTTGACATCCAAGCCCAGGGAGCAAACAGTTCTCTGCAGCTAGTGTGACCTTCTAGAACCTGTATAAAAACATTAGAGGACATCCAATGTGGCAAATTAAGTCCTTGATGCAAACTACACTAAGCCCACACACAGTGTCTTTATTTATTTATTTTTTTTTTTTTTTTACTTTTTACCCACCTTAGCCACTGTTTGAACAATAGAGTCCATGCCATGGTCAGCCCAGGCATTAGCAAATGTCTCATTCTGCATTAGAGAAAGGAGGACCTCCTGTACATACTTGGCATCCCTCAGAACCACGTCAATGAATGCTGTGAAACAGACAGTGATAATTCAGATCATCAGATCTACTGTATGTGGCTAGCATTGGAATAGCAATTGTTTGCATAGCATAATTCTCTGCGCATGCTGATACATACATAGCTGTGCTTCCATTGCAACCCTTGCCACCTGCATGGATGAATGGCCACCCATCATGAAAGTCTGAATGTATTCCCAGCCTGGCATCCCTTGTAGAAAATCAAATGCTGTACTGCTTAATCCGAAGATTCTGTAAGGGGGTCGGGGGAAAGATAAATAGGTCAGATTTTAAGTTAAACTAGGGATGAACTTTTTGGCCGATACTGATAATTCTTTATATTTGAAAGCCGATAACAGATATATTTTTATTTTATTTTATTTATATTTTATATAAATTTTTTATATAATTTTTGAGAGCCTGATTACAAAAACAAAAGTTTCACCATTCAAAAGCCATGTCCCACGCACACAAATATAACGTTCTCATTATAATTTTATGTAGCCTATATGATAGACATGCTGCACATGTTGCACTTAACTGTATTTTCCTTTTTGAAGTGACTCATATTTCAAGCAATTCAAAACCATCATGGCAGACAGTGTGCCTCTGAAGTTTCTCAGCTAAAGGAAATAATCCATTATTTATCGGCTTTAATATATTGGCCACATTTTCTTATTGGGCGATGGCGATAACATTAAAAATGAACATATATATTGGTCGATACCGATATGGTGGCCAATATATAGTGCATCCCAGGTTAAACTTTACATTTTTTTTTCATTCAGATGTCAGATGAACCAGCAGTACGTTCCATTGAGAATAAAATAAACAAAAGCTGTACAAGAACCTGGTTTCGTTTTTGTTTTTATGACAAATACCTATAGGATATAAATCCTCTTGTTAAACCAGCAGTAACATGCAACTGCACCGTGTTTGTTTGTTTTTTAATGCCATGCCAGCTTCTATTGCTATTTTTGAAAAATGTATGGTAAACTATATCAGGTTTTTAAAATCTAATTTTGCTAAAAACTCTAAACAATAGCTCCATTTAGGTGTTCTATGATATTCAAGCACAAAGTCTGCCACCATAACCAGATTGCATGACATGCACTCGTCCTCAAAAAACAGCCAAAACTATGCAAGGTAACTATTTAGATACTTTGATGGGTCATCACTTGACTCACACCCACATGAAATATGGATCCTCAAGTAAAACCGACTATTTATTACAGAAAAACAGATCAGTTTCTCATTTCACTACTGCATCAGTCTAAAAACATGCAAAGTATTCTAGGTTGACATACAATTGTTCCCCTAGGCTCTGTGGCTGGGCATCACTGCTGCGCTGCGACCTGCTGTGTTTGAAAACAGCATCCACGCTCGATGGAGAGACTAGGCCCAGCAAGCTGCTGAAAACCTCCTTAGTGAACGCTAGGTCTGCTGAGGCAGAGGTCTGACTCCAGGCCAAAAGCACCTGAGGGGAGCACATGCAGACATGAAAATGTTACTGCTCTGGTCATTTACAATATTAAAACATGCATAATTGAAATGTAATGCAAAATACGTATGCAAGTGGGTTTGTTCCAAATATATCATTCAAATATATTTATTTGTATAGTGATTTTTTTACAATACACATTGTGCAAGCTACTTTACAGGAAGTTATGCGGTTATAACAAAATTATGTCAGCTTGCATCAAAATGTGCCTGCATTATTTTTTTAATCACCCTAAATTAACATGAATAATTGACAGTCCTACTAAATACTCAGCATGACATTTGTCATATGAACATGCCACATGCCTTTTGAATGCAAAATCATGGTGATTGGATATTGTTGTGGAGTCCCCTCTGTGGTGAGGGTAATATCTAATTGGGGCTCCCTGGAGGCTTGCTCCATATACATGCTTTTAATGCAATCAGTCTCAGCACGGCTAGCGTGCTGTTTTGTGTTTAGACAGAGCTGGTTTCCTAGGTAACAATGCGCAGCTGATGTTTGTGTGTTTTCCCAGGTAAGGAGGAGGAACTGCAATTGAGAATTTCTTACCCTACAACAGGTTAGTAAATTCCAAGAAGGAAGTGTTATTTACAATGACTGTTTTCTAAAAATAGAAAAGCAAATGTTAGTAAAAAAAAATGTACCTGTTCAACAGCCTTCCATGTATTTATCCCTTGAAATATCTGGCCCACTTCCCAACTCCAACAATAGGAGGCTGTGATGTTACGGTCACACAAAAAGGTGCGAAAGTCTTCCTCGGTGAATAGCACTGAAATCTGAGAAGGTCAAAATATGTGTGAGTGTGAATGATTGTGTAGTTATTTGTGTGTGTTTATATAAACTCTTAATCTTCAAACAAAGTAAAACAGTTGGTCTCTCCCAAAACCTAGCAACATGAGGAAATTCTAAGCATCCTCCCAATGTGAAAGATGTTCCAAAAATAGACAGCATACAGTATATTTACTTTCTTTTGTACAAATTCCAAGGCAGCATTTTATTTATCCTTCGCAAAGCAGGTACACCCATAATGCAATGCGACAAATTAGTGTATAAAGTCATACAACAGTTTCAAGTTAAGGTGAGGTCACATTTACTGTTGTTTGGTGAACTGGAATTAGAATTGGAATCCATGCAATAGGGAATTTCTTGTGAGGGCAAAAGATTTTCCCATTTGCAAAAGGTTTAAGTTGGATCGCTCGAATTTTGCGTTGACCAACAGAAAGCTGCTTGGTTTGAAAGTTACTTCTGTGTTAGCTGTGCTTCATAAGTCACTACTATTGACATTAAACAAAAGACCTTTTCTTCATGCGAAATTTCGCTAATATAACAGCACCTTTAGAGTATCATTTTGTTGCTAGCCTAACAACATGTTAACCACAAACTAAACAAAGATTTTTGCAAAATTGTCAATTTAAATAAATAAAATAAAAAAGTGAAAAATCCATGAAATGTTGAGAATAAATACTAAAAAGTCATACAATAACTAAATGTATAAATCAAGTTTCATGTTAGAGTATCATGTTGTTGTTAAATTAGCAACATGCTAAAACCAAACTCTACTGTAATCAAGGTAAATATCACTTGTGAATAGAATATTTGCATTGTGCAACAGTAGTTTCTGTGCATTATTTTTCAATATAAGAAACAGTGTGGGAAAAATGTTTTATAAAATGCTAACTAAGAAATTAGCCTTACCAAGACAAAGAGTTATTTTATTCCAAAAATTTTTAAAATGTTATTTCAATCTCTGTCATTTCCATCACTAAATAATACACACATTATTTGAGATGTGGTGGAAATGTTCATAAATTTTAGAGGAAACTAAAAGAAGACCATTCTCTTTTGAAACGTGCATATACAATGGATGTAGTTAGTGGACAAATTAAACATTAGTAAGGGTGTGAAAAAGTGTTTTATAGAAATTTGTTTTTTAATTTTTAATTGTTTTTTAATTTGTCCACAAGGATCTATGCCCATAGTTGAATAAACACTCATATTTTGAACAAAGAACCTGCATTGAGAAACCAAGAGAGGCCTACCTTGTCAAGAGGAATCTGGATTTGGTTGATAAGGTCCTTAATGTCTGAGCTGAATACATCAATGCTGCTTGGGCTCACAACATCACTCAGTTTGACATACACATCTATATAAAACAAGAGAAATATGTGATAGCACTTTTGACCAACACATGAGAGTTCTTGTGCGAGTATACAGGCAGACAGCTTTCTAAAGCACTAGGAAGTTGAACGTTAATCCACATTTTGGAGAATATGCTGGTTCAAACAGGATCATTTGAAAGTGCTCCTCCCGAATTTTGTTAATAAAACATAATTTCATGAGTTCACACTTGTAAATAAGTCAGATAAATAAATAGTATGCATATTTGGCATGCTGTCCGAGGAGAGGGCTCCGAGCTCTGTATTTGGCCCGAACCCAGAGTACTCCCCCCAAAAGTTGCGACTAACTCGGGACAGCAGCCAGAAGACAATGTTGATAACCCCCAAAACTTGCAGAACGCAAAACTGGTCGCCTATGGGCAAGCTCCTGCCGGAGCGGTGGCTGTGGATCAAGACTTGGATGGAACAGAGCTCCTGCAGGAGCAGGGTAGGTGATCCAATCCAATAAGCTAGTTGTATAAAGAATGAGCTCCTGATGGGGAGGTGGAGATGAAACTTCTGTGGTGGAGGAACCAAACTTGCTTCAAATTTGCTTTCCAATCATCCAGTGAGCTGGTTGTACAGAGAATTGGGCTCCTGTGGGAGCGGAAGATATGACCCTGCTGTGACAATGTACGGAGTGGCGGAGCTCCTATGGGAGCGAAGTAGATGACACTGCTGTGGCAGTGGAGCAAGTCTGCATGGCGTAACGGAGCTCCTGCGGGAGCGGAATAGATGACACTGGTGCGGCAGTGGAGCAAGTTTGCATGGCGTGACGGAGCTCCTGCGGGAGCGAACTAGATGGCACTGCTGCGGCAGTGGAGCAAGTTTGCATGGCGTGACGGAGCTCCCGCTGGAGCGGAGTAGATGACACTGCTGCGGCAGTGGAGCAAGTTTGCATGGCGTGACGGAACTCCTGCGGGAGCGGAATAGATGACACTGCTGCGGCAGTGGAGCAAGTTTGCATGGCGTAACGGAGCTCCTGCGGGAGCGAAGTAGATGACACTGCTGCAGCACTGGAGCAAGTTTGAACTGTTAAAAGGAAATCCTGCAGGGCGGAGTAGATGGCCGCTGCGGCAGTGGACCAGACTTGTTTTCAACTTGCTTTTAACTATCCAATGAGTAAGCTGGACGGTGAGCTGAGCAGAATAGATGACACTGCTGTGGCAGTGGAGCAAGTTTGGACAGCATAACAGAGCTATCTGTGGGAGCGGAGTAGATGACTGCTGTGGCCTAAACTTTCTTTTCAACTTGCTTTCCAACTGTCCAATGGGTGAGTTTGGACAGAAAACCGAGCTCCTGCAGGAGCAGAGTAAAAGACACTTCTGCGGCAGTGGAGCAAACTTGCTTTCAACTGTCCTTAGGGTGAGTTTGGACAGGGAACTGAGCTCCTGCGGGAGCGGAGGAGAATAGCACTGCTGCAGTGAAAGAATGAGGTGGGCTACTGGGGAGATGCTGATGTGGCAGAGGAGGTAGAATTGCTTCCGTCGTTTTAGTGGACTGGTGATGTTAATTGGAGAGGTGAGCCTGTAGGTTAGATGCGGTGAGCCTGTAGGTTTGGGTTTTAGCTGATGAGGGTTTGTTGAGCTTCTTTGATGTGGAAGCGATTGGAACGGATGTAGCTCTTGAAGGCTTCTGACGACCAGCGACCTAGTGCTTGAATCTGGTGCTGGGAGAGGCCTTTTTGAGCAGCTGTGGTTGCTGCACCTATGCGAAACAAATGGCTAGAATAGTTGTCTGCTGGAATGCCAGATTGAATCAATATGGACTTGAGGTGTTTCTGGAACCAGAAACGTGTGATGGGGTGGTTGGAGTCGTCCGTGAAGAGTGGGTCAGATGGGAATTTGGCCTGTGAGCTCCTGAAATGGAGGTAAGCTAAAAGGGACTGGTATGGCTGGATTGGTGATGAGAGGTTGAAAATGTAGATAAAATGGCCTTTCCTTGTTTGATCTGTCTTACTTTGTTTGATGAAATAAGAAATGGTGTCGTCATCTAGCACTGATAAATCTGAAATTGTCAGGTGGACCTTTGGATTGAAGTTGGATGTGATAGTGAGCTCTGAGCATCTGAGAAACCCGAAGAAAGCCAATATGAACATTGCATCCAGTGTGCGGGCAGTATTGATAGAGTGGTAGCCTCGGCGGAGAATGGTGATACATTTGGTGAGTATGTCTAGTGTTATTGGTTGTCTGGCGTCTGGGCGGGTGGGTTGGGTTTTTTGGATGCCTTTAATCAACATGGATGTCTATTGGCTATTTCTGATGAGGGTGAACCAAAAATGAGTTTGTGAAAAAACTGAATTCCACTTAGATAACCCTTGATGGAGCTGGCTTGGAGGTTCTTAATCCTGAAAAAAATCAGGAAATGGCAGGTTGTATGTGAAGTGGAAAGACTTAAAACATTCCATGTGGTTAGGTAGGATTGGAGGGTTCTGGGGGAAATGGCTTGAAGAATAAAATTAAGAGAGGCGTCCAGTAGGGGTTTCAATGGGTGGTTTATGGGAATATCAGCTCTGAATAGTGAGGTACTGGGATTGGGAATGGGTCCGCCTCTGTTGCCAGCAGTCTGAATTTCTGGAAAGCAAAAAACGGGAGAGAGCGTCAGCTATTTGATTTTTTGACCCAGGAACATGTTTTGCAGTTATAATGAATTGGTCACAAGCTGAAATCCATACGAGGCGTCTTAGGAGAGGCATTAGTGCGGGGGAGTGAGAGAGGCCTTTGTTAATGCAATACACGGTTGCTTCGTTGTCACAGTGCACTAAGATGCTGTTAGTGGACCATTCTTTCCCCCACAGGAAGGCTGCTACGACTAGTGGATACAATTCGAACAGCGCTGAGGATGTTAATGACTGCGGTGAGTCTAATAGCTGGGGGGGGCCACGTAGATGCGAATCAATGGCCTTAGTAGAATCCCTGAAACCGACGGAGGGAGCTGCATCAGTAAACAGTTGAATATCCATGGGGAGAGAAACAAGAGTGTTATAGAAAATGGACAGACCGTTCCATTGTTTAAGGAAATGTATTCATAAACTGAGCTTGTTGCAACATGAATTAGGCATCACTTTGAAAGCAGAAGTGATGTCAACTTTGGCCAGCCAAGCACCAAGACCTGCGTCTTTGATCAGGGTTATAGCTTGGTCGATGTTGTGGTAATGAAGAGAAAATTCTTCAAGCGAGATGAGGCTGTTTATGCCTCGAAACGGGGAGTTGTGCAGTGCTGAGAGATCGATTATTAATCATTTTTTGCCTGAAAATTTTCTGGTAGCCACTCCAGTTGGTCTGATTCAATAACATTCAAAAGGAGGAATGTTAAACGGGCCGATCATAAAACCTGACTCGATTTCTTTTTTAATTAGAAGGTCGACTGTGTCAGGCTCGGCGAGAGCAGACTGGAGATTGTTACAAATAATGCTTTGGGATAAAAGGCTTTCAACGCCGGGTTTGAAACCATGTTCGAGACCAGACAGCAAGTAGTCGGTAAAGATAGTGTCAGGGTGGTGAGACAATTCAGTATTTACAGGAGTCGATAAGTAATTTTTTGAATCTTTATTTAAAGACTGTTTGAAGAAGTGGTACTACTTTTGAAGTCTGTGGCTGGGTCGAAGTTGGTGTTTGCTGACTGCGGGACATAACTGGTTGACTTTACTTGTGATGAATCTGAGCAAGGAGGAATCGATGGGTTGATTAGAGGACACGCTGTGGTGGAGTGAGTGATAGATCTGCAGACCGCGCAGGAGATGTTACGGCATCCTAAGAACACTCTGTTGTGTAACTCAGTGTCTAAAGCACCCCAGTAAGGGCACTGGTTCCACTGAGCCACGCGGACGGCACATTTGGCTGAAAAAAGTTTATGGTAAGTGTAAAAGTGTTTTCCCCCGTATGATAATGCAAGCTCTGTGATTATCGCGAGAATTGCTGCGCAAATGATTTCGCTATAACGGCTGAAAGCAATGGAGAATTCAGAAAAAGAAAGAATGCGGGAAGAATTGTGCACTGGATTTTTAAGGGTAACAGAAAGATCGCCACAGACGATTTGGCGATTTGAGACGGAGGGAGGAAGTAATGATAGCAAGGATGATAAATCTATGTCCGCACCTGTGAGGATCTGTGCTCTGATGTTACTGGCGACGGGGGGTGGTTCCAATGCTGTAGCGTTTGGTGGGATGGGCATCGCCGTTGCGGAAAACAGTGTGAAAGGAGATCGAGCATGAGAGAAAGTGTTAGGAGAAAGACAAGCAGGGGCCGAGGCCACTTGCGGAGGCCACCTCATGCTAGGGTCGGCCCCTGGAGCGAGGAGTGTGGAAAATGAAGGAAACTGGAGAGGAATATAGGGCGTCTGGGCCTGCACTGCTAGCGGAGGCAGCCTCGCGCTAGAAACTGATAGTGGGGCTGCAGGCCACTGACATAGGAGAGGATTGAAGAAAGAGACTGGAAAAGGCACCGCTGGCGGAGGCATACTCACGTTACCAGGGTGGTTTGTGTCGATGGAGGCTGGTATTGTGACGTGAGGCGCTGCTGTCTGTAGCTCGGCGGAGCGAAAATGAGAGTGAGGACTGGCAGCGGTGGAAACCGGGGCGCGGCCCAGGCCTGCAGAGGGCCGGCTGCCGCGGCCTGAAACTCGAAGGCCCTTTCTCGCGAAGGAAGGAGATGGTGTTTTTTGAGATCGTTGGTTCGGGCCCCTGCGATTTTTACTCACCTTGTTAGCTGCTTTGGAATGTGGAGTGGATTTTGGAGATGGGAATGCTGACTGAAGTGAAACATACAGGTTATACAGCTCTGCTTTGTTCATCCTTCTGGAGAAGTGGACATCAGAGCTTATTAGCGCTTGTCTTAACCCCAACACTGTCCATTTTTCTATTGCAGGGATTGTGGGGTGTGCAGAAGTGTAGGAGGATGCCGAAGATGATGGTACATGTCTTGAAGGTGGAGGTGAGGGCAAGCCACGGCGTCTTGGGGTACGAGAAGCAGTGTGGCTGGGCCGACAACCACGCGGTGATACTGGAAGCTCGGTTGTGGTGTCCTGTGGTGGAACACAGGTGTCCTGTGGTGGAGCGCAGGTGCTCCTTGCATCGGTGAGATGCGGCGAAGGATCCTGGGCAACGAGGGATTCGTCGTCAGACGTCAATCTCGGACATTTTAACAATTTGGGTGTAACCAAATGCTGAAAAACTGTCGAGGAACATGGGTGAGTCGACTGCGTATTTAAAGTGTTCTCCACTTATGCTGATTGGGTAGACATGTTGATTACTGATTGCTGACAGCTGGTTGGAATGACGTGATGATTGGAAGGATCATTTGAAAGTGCTCCTCCCAAATTTTGTTAATAAAACATCATTACAAGAAGAAAAACATTTGAAACTACCTTCTTTTGTACTGGCTATTAGATAATTAAGATAATGCTAGCACATTAAATAGGTAACCATAAATGCCATGCATGCACAAAACATGATCAGCAAGTCAAAAATCTTCAACGTACCTCTCCCTTGCCAAGCACCCATGTAGTTGAGAAAGCCAATGCTTTTATTGATGACTGGGTTTGTGACCGCAGTAGAGATGTTGGCCTGTGGGAAAGTCTTCTGGAGGAATGTCAAGGCACTAAATGAAAATAAGTAAAGAGAGGCTGAGATTCTTTGAATCAAGTCAAAACATCAAACATCACATGCACATAAGATGCACATAATGGGAACATGCAGTGTTGTGGATATACACATCAGACTGAATTTCAAAATCCAAGCAGAGCACCTACATATCAATGTAGATACATGCGCAAGAAGAAAATAAGCACTAAAATGGCTGAACTTTGGCCTTGTATATACAGGCAACTTCAAAACATACACAACTATGTCTGAATTCACTCATGTCTGAACTAACATTTTATTGCTTGCAAAATGACAGCAAGTCTTAATTTACACAATTGTTCATATGTTTGGGGTTGGTAAGCGTGTTAAATGTTTCTGAAAAAGGTTCTTTATGCTCACCAAAGCTGCATTTATTTTATCAAAAATACAGGAAAAAAATGTAATATTTGTTATTGTGAATGTAATTTATTCCTGTGATGGCAAAGCAATCTCTTCAGTCTTCAGTGTCGCATTCTGATTGATCCTTTAGAAATCATTCTAATATGCTGATTTGATGATCAAGAAACATTTCTTATTATTATTAATGCTGAAAACAGTTCTGAAAGTTCTCCTTGCTCAATAAAAGTATTAATTTCTTTAAAAAAAAAAAAAAAAAAACTAACCCTAGTCTTACTAACCCCAAACCTTTGAATGAACTTATGTGTGATGTGTACACAATTTTATTCGAACACTATTTTCCTAAAAACTCACTTCTTAAGATTCTCCAATTCCCCTGCCCCAGATTTCAGTTTCTCTTCATCTGTGGGCTTCAGGAAAAGATCAGGCAGGCCAAGCATGAAGTCCCACACTGACGGCTCCTGTTGAAGACTATCTAGGACCACCACAGTCCCCCCAATCAATTCAAACACTTCTGCCGGGTTATTGAGCAGCATTTCTGTCAGTACCTGGCGACCCACACAAGTAAATCAGATAAATACAAAAGCCATGATGATGTGTAATGATTCATTTAATGACTCTTTCATTTGACATTCGTGGGCATAATGTGAGTAAAAGATTATAAATAGTGTGGGAGGTCTGACCCCACCTGGTTCAGGGTTAGTAAGGACGCTTCTAGAACTGTGTCATTAGAGCTGCAGAAGTTTATCAAGCCTTGTGTGAAGAAATCCTGGGTACCAGCTGATGTGTTGATGGCAGTCATGGAGAAGCTGCATAAGGATTTTTTCAGGATGTTCACTGACTCCCAAACAGACTCCATTGTCTACAACACAGAAAGAAAAAACAAACAAACAATGAATTAAGCTACTGACCATATCCCTGGTTGTTGGTGTTGCATTACTAAAGCCAAGATATTCAAGTAACAATAGTCCCCTCCACCCCAATAATTAGAAATGGTCAAATGGTCCCCCCAAATATTTGATATTATTGATGCTGCTCTGCTGTACTCCATTATGTACCGCTCTGTTTGTTGTTAGGATGAAAAAAAAAAAGTTTTAAGTTACATTTTTAGGCTGGTCTGCCTCAGCGGTCTAACAGTGTTTATCACTATCAGAATGAGTGAGCTGGCCAATCAAATCAAAGAAGGTGGGGCTTATTGTTCACAAAAGACAAGTGCGAGATCCAATGCAATGCTTTTGTTTTAGCAGTGAAAGAGTATGTGGCGAACAAGTAGACTAGCTAAACATTTAATATTTTGCTACCGTTTTATGATTGAAATATTCAGCGACAGATAGTAATATCCAGTGATGCAAACATTTTTATGAAATTTTGCCATTTTAAATTGAATTTCAGTAGTGACCGACGAATTGGGGATATCGCTAGAGAGCCCTATCAGCTTCGAGAGAACTAAAACAGGCCAATGGAGTTGCTGTGCGATATTTGCATAATGCGCACCGCCCCCGCCAGGTGGTATAAATAGGGAAGTAGATGCAATCGCACTCTGTCTTTTGCTTCAGAGCCAACCTTTGTGTTCCAGCTTTCCCGAGGAGCCTGAGCTTAAAGCTCTCAACTGCCGTCTTCACGGCGAATTTCCAAACAACCCAGCGTGTGTGTCTGTTGCGATTTGGGCCGGTTCCTCCGTTGTGTTTGGGGAGTGGTGTACCCGACACTCCCTGTGTGCTTCAGCACAAGTGAGCTGAACTTTCCCCTTCTAAAAGAGCTTCACAGACGAACCCTGCATCTTTTTCAAGATGTCATTTCGTCTGTGCGTTACTGGATGTGGTCGTTCCTTGGTCCCCACTGATGGTCACAATCGCTGCATCACGTGTCTGGGCATTCAGCACGCTGAAGCTGCTTTTGTGGATAGTTCATGTACTCATTGTGGGAACATGACTATCGCAGTGTTGAGATTGAGACACTCGTTCCTTGGTTCTCAGGGAGCAGGGGTCCCCTGCCCTATGCCCCGTGCTGCATTGGCATGTAGGCAGGGTGATCTAAGGATTACAGTCAGGGCTTCCCTGCCGAGCGCCCCTCCGCTGGCCCCTGTCCCCTCTACAACACTGCAGCCGGTGGTGTTGCCGTTGGATCGTGCCAGTCTCTCTACGGAGCGACCATCCGTTTCCTTCGGTGCGCCCGTGAATGATCAAATGTCGATCGCGGCATCGGAAGGTGAGCAAGAGTCCTCGGGAGATGAAGACTCGGCTGCGTTACCTCCCTCTGGTGGTTACCAGCCCCTACTTCATTGTACCCAAGAAGTGCGGTGGGCTACGGCCAATCCTGGATCTGCATGTCCTGAACCGTTGTGTGAACACAGGGACATGGTGTTAGCTCACCTCAGCCGGTTGGGTCTTCGGGCTGCAGCCGCAGTCACACCGCTCGGATTGCTTCATATGAGGCCGCTTCAACACTGGCTCCACGGCCGGGTCCCGAGATTGGCATGGCAGCGCGGCATGCTCCGTGTCCCCATGACACCGAGCTGCCATCGCACTCTCACCAAGTGGTCAGACCCTTCGTTCCTGCGGGCTGGAGTTCCCCTCGAACAAGTGTCCAGGCATGCTGTGGTCCACACAGATGCCTCTGCCACAGGCTGGGGTGCCATGTACAACGGGCATGCAACGTCAGGTCTGTGGACGGGGCCTCAACTGCAGTGGCATATCAATTGCCTCGAGTTGCTAGCAGTACGTCTTGCAGACAAGCACGTACTGGTCCGCTCGGACAGGTTCCTACCACTCCCTTCAGAGATCAGGTAGTGAACCTGCAAGCGCTGCCTTCGGAGGAGGCAGACCCAGCCCTAGCTTTGCTCTGTCCCGTCCGCGCTCTGCGCCTGTACGTGGACAGAACGCAAAGCTTCAGGACCTCAGATCAGCTCTTTGTCTGTTACGGAGGCCAGCAGAAGGGAAAGGCTGTCTCCAAGCAGAGGATGGCCCACTGGATAATGGATGCCATCGCCCTGGTGTATGAATCCCAGGGCGTGCCTTGCCCACTCAGGTTGAGACCCCACTCCACCAGAGGAGTGGCCTCTACCTGGGCGCTGGCGCACAGCGCCTCGCTGACAGATATCTGTAGAGCTGCGGGCTGGGCGACACCTAACACATTTGCTAGATTCTATAGCCTTCGTGTAGAACCGGCATCTTCCCGTCTACTCGCTTCAAGCAGCTGGTAGACGCGAAAAGCCCGTTCTAGTGTCAGCTTGCAATGCCATTCCCACCCCCAGGGCTGGATACGTGCATCCTTTACTCCAGTCGAGTTCCCCGCTTGGCGAACACTGTCGAGTTCCTCCGCCTCCCATTGCGGCTCAGAAATTGCGAAGTGTCTGGTGCCAGGCCAAACGCCCGTCACCAACGTTGATGTTTGGCTGGGTGCCATACGTTGTGACCCCTCCACGTGAGTGGTCCCATATGTGTATTGTCCACGATCAACTCCCCACCGTGAGCCCATGTCTTTCCCTTAGCAGCTCTGCTGTCACCTGTAAGATGAGTCTCCCCCTATGTTTAGGCTGGAGCCATCCCAGGGACTCCATATGTGTACTGCCCACGGCCAGTCCATATGTGTATTCTCCACGTAAATTCCTCCCCTGCATGGTAGGTAGTGGTCTCCGCAGCGTCGCCTATGGTTTCGCTTTCCCAGTGTAGTCTAGTTTACTTAGTGGGTATGTCGGAACAGCAGTAGACTCTCTCGGCGTAAGCTCGCCCCCTTTCCCGTCCCATTGGTGCGCTGGGTGGCTAGAGCTTGCGCTGGGCACTGGAAGGGGTTCATAACTGTGGCGCTTAATTTGGCATCCTAATTCGTCGGTCACTACTGACGTACGTCGAATGTGACTGACTGAAAGGGAACGTCTCGGTTACGTATGTAACCCTCGTTCCCTGAAGGAGGAGGGAACGTACGTCCCGTCGCCACAGTTTCTGTACTCTCGCTGTAGTGCGGACTAGGTTGTCTCCTCAGCGAAAAACAGAGTGCGATTGCATCTGCTTCCCTATTTATACCACCTGGCGGGGGCGGTGCGCATTATGCAAATATCACACACCAACTCCATTGGCCTGTTTTAGTTCTCTCGAAGCTGATAGGGCTCTCTAGCGATATCCCCAATTCGTCGGTCACTACTGACATACGTCTCCATTCCCTCCTTCAGGGAACGAGGGTTACATACGTAACCGAGACGTTTTGAATACAATAAATTGAATACAATGAGTATTTGTATTTTTGAAGACTGTATAACTATAAAATATACAAAATAATTCAACTTTAACATAATTCTCTCTAAAAAAAAAAATAAAAAAAGTAAAGTAAAGTAAAGTAAAATAAAATAAAATGGAAGTGAGGAATTTGGATAATGCAGTATATGTAAGAAAAATATATGGATATGTCAAGAATACGAAAAACACTAACCTGATCAGCCAGTACAGTGTTGTTAAAAGCTTGCATGACTGAAGTCACATTTGGAACGTTTTGAAGGCTGGAATCTTTAAAAACAAAAAAAACATAGTTAAAAAACACAGAAACCTATTAATTACCTTTTTTTTTTTTTTTACTCAGTGGAATTGTATTAATAGACTGAAGATAATACACATACTGAGCATTCTGTCCCATATCTCTAGGAGCTCTGGATGATCTGATGTATCCCTTTTCAGGATTGAGTGAACCAGTCCTCCCGTCTGTAGATGGGCCAGTGGAGGTAAACCATGGAGCAATGCTGATAGACTGAAATAAACAGAGGACAATCGATATAAACAAAAGGACAAACTATAGTCTTGTTACTAAATGTTTAGCAAATGGTCATATTATACTATCATAAATGGTTATATAACATATGGATATGTACACAACAAAGGCATATGGTTATGTAAATGCAGACGTCTTTGCCCAAGCCTACACATAAAAGAAACTGGATAGACAGATTTTTAAAAAAGCATGTCACAGTGAAAGATCAAGCATTACTTAAAGATAAGCACTAGGTGAAGGATTACACAAATAAGTCATGTGGTAGTGAGTTTGTTGAGAGTACACAAAAAAATGTATTTAATAAAAGGAAGTAGAAAAGAGGAATGCCACCATGGGAGTTTCTGCCCTACCTCAATCTAGATGGAATTTTTTTAATTTTTTCACTCATGAAACCTGTTTTTTTTTGTTTGTTTGGTTTTTGTTTTGTTTTGTTTTTTGTTTTTTTTCATTCTTTAACTTAATTAATACTTTAATTAAGTTCACTGACATGTTAGTATAATATTAAAGTTTTTGATCAGGAGGCAAGAAGACCAAATGTTAACCTAAATGTATTGACTTTTACTCTTTTTGTGTTTCACAGAAAAGAAGTCATACAAGTTTCAAGTAATATGAAAATATGTAGATGATAACAGAATTAAATTTAAAGCAAATAATCTTGACTGAGCTGATTGAATTTTAACAAAGAATATGTGATTTCTACTACAATGCTTTAGACAAAACATTTTACCTATAATTATAATATATATATATATATATATATATAATTTTTTATGATTATAGGTAAAATGGGCTTGAATCCTACTACATATATATATATATGAGCCCATTTGGCTCAAAAATCTAAAGAGGCACATGAACTGTCTTAACAGTGTCTTTTTGTGTTAAAGGAAAATAGCACATAAACATTTTCAGTTCAGCAAACATACTTTTATAACAATGACTCAACTGCCTACAAAGATTTTGACTGTTGACTCAACCTGGACATTATACACACTACAGTAAAAGAACTGACGTGGAACAATGGGTTTAGTAAACATTCCTCCATTAAACAACCAAACACTTTTGCTAATCAACTGACCAAACAAGGGTATTCTTAGTTTTATGAATACTAAATACTAAGGCAAAGGGGACAGCAATGTCACAGGATGTGCAGTATTCTGCCATCCATTGTCATCTCATCAGTGATGCACTGAAATACAGGTGAACTGAGCTATCTATATCAGATATCTAAGGCATCTATGGCATTAAGGTGCTGGGTCAAAAATATCAACATTAATGTACAAATCTGGGGCCGTATTCACAAAACATCTTAAGGCTAAAGGTAGCGTGTCAGTCCTTATTTTAGGAGTCCTAAATTTTTGCTCTAAGAGTATTTCACAAAGCATTTTAGCACTAAAACTAGCTACTAAATCTGTGAAACGTTAGGAGTAGTCAAGAGGACTCCTAAGTCACTAAGACCAAATCACAAACAGTCCTAATCCACTCAGAGACACTGTACACCACTGAGGCAATAGCGATAGAGCCTTAGGTGCTGAACTTTTTCTTCATAAATGCTATACATTTTAATTTATAGATTTGAATCTACGATGAGGCGCCAAAAATAAATCTTTAACAAATAAATAAATATTACCTGTGGCGGTGGTTTTCACTTACAAATGATTGAATAGAGTAATAAAATATATAATAAGTGTATTTGGTGTACTGTCCAAGGGGATCGAGGGCTCCGAGCTTGGAATTTAGCCCAAACCCAAAGTTCTCCCCGTATCCCCAGCCGAGAGTGAGGAACGGGGTGGCGGAGGGATTCAGAAAACTGTCAAAGTAACTACAGGTGAGTCGGCTCTCGTCTGTGTATATATTCCTCTTCTCGTGCTGATTAGAAAGACCATTTGAATGTGTTCCTCCCAAACTTTGTTTATAAAACGTCGCTTGAATTCTGCATTCTCTTGAGATACAGACATCCAAGAGGCGGACAATTAACTGTATATACTAGTTTAATTAGTGACACTTAGCCTACATTTTAAAACCTTTATTTTAATAGGGAAACATGACACCTCATTCTACAATATTTCTATTATTAAATCGCTGACTCCTCCCCTATCAGCCAATCAATGTGTGTATACTCCATAGCAACAAGGTCAACGCCGCCCTTACTCTTAGCTTAAGACTTTAGTAAGCTCTATTCCTTAGTAAAAGTTTGTCTCAGCTGCTTTGTGAATAGGTTTTAAGAGAAAACTTTTACTGCTATTTAGGAAAACTCTTAGTGGTAAGATAAAATGTTTTGTGAATACGGCCCGTGATCATCATAACACACGCAAATTGGAAAAAAAAAATTCTCTCAAAAAAAAAAATTGGAAATCAAAACAAAATCTGACTTTAGACTTTCTAAGAATATGGTGCTACATGAAACAACTTGAAAAAGTTGGTGGGTGAAAAAGTGTTTCTGATAATGTGTTTTCTAATTTTACACAGAAGTGCCATGCATTACCTGTGAGATTCAACATCCCTGCGGTGACGATGACCTGCGTATGAGTGTGATTTGGACTGTCCTTCTGTTAGGTAGGATTTGCCAGTGCATGAACTATCGGTGCTACACATGAGTGTCTGCAGGAAAGGGAAGAATCCGGTGCTCGGAAGGTTTTTCGGCGCGACATAGCCTGAAAGAAACAGAGCAGAGTTCAGTTTCTTTGCTCAGAGGTTTGGTTTTTCATTGTTAAGGATACCTCATGACTTGCCTTGTTGATCACAGTTTTACTTCTTGTGTTGACATATTTCCTACTTAAAACAGGACATATCAAATTCAAAATTAGCCACTTGCTATTGCTAATCAGTGGCAGGTGGTATAAGTGGGAACATTCCCATTCTAGAGAGATTTAATTGGACAAAAATGTGTATATGCCACTGTGGGTCATCAATATTTTTGGTCTGCTTACCAAGAAGAGTAAGATTGTTTTTCTCTATCCCGCCCTATTGTAGCTTATACTACTCAAAACAATGTCTGAACTTTGTATTGTGAGCACTTCTTGTTTCTATTTGCATCTTCACAATGAATCGCTTGCTGTATTCCTCACTTGTAAGTCGCTTTGGATAAAAGTGTCTGCAAAATGAATAAACGTAAAATGTCTGCAAAATGAATAAATGTAGATTGTACATTTTAAATGCATATATATAGGCACACTAGTACACTATTTGCACTAAATGATGCAAATGTTTCTCTTAAAATTCCTTAGGAGAAATAAAAATGTGATGAGACATTGACATTTGTAAGAAAACAGACAATAAAATAAGTGAATGCGGATAGCATCCACCTTTGCCCCGTGATGCTTTGCAAAACTATGGGAGTAACTTCCATTAAAATGTAAACAATCAGCAGCTACCAATAAACCTGTTTAAAGGTTTGATCTATGAATGCAATAATAAGCACTGGCAAAAACTTTATGGTGAGGTGACATTATTCTCCGCACTCCTCAACCATAGATCATCAAAATAAAACTTAAAAGTGTTATCAGCAGACCGTGAATAACCCCAAAAGCTCAAATAAGTCTTTCTGTAGCAATGTTACAGATATACAGATAACACAGATTATGGAAAATATATACTGTGTTAGTAAGTCTATATTACATAACATACATGTATGTTGATTGAATGAAAAATAATCCATCATTAACTAGAACACTAATAGATACTTCAAAGTGCTTTCCGTCATTTTGACATAAAACAAATATTGGGCTACACTTTATTTTACAGTGCCGTAGTTACATTGTAATTACTCAAATAAGTGCTGAGTACTATTAATTAACTACATGTACTTACTATAGAGTTACAGTTAGGGTTAGGGTTTAGTTTAGTTTAGGGTTAGTTACTTGTAATTATGCATAATTTACTGTTATTACTATAGTAACGTGTATAAAAATAAATCTGCATTGTTTATCCTTTTAATTTTTTAATAAAAAAAATTCACAAGGAAAATGCTATTATTTGATTTGAGGAAAATCCTCCTCACATCCAAAAACAATCTCTAGCATATTCAGTTGTCAGACACTACTGGAACTTCAAATGGGACCAGCTTCTATGGTCAAATGAAACTAAAAAAGCTTTTTGGCAGCAAACCCACCAGATGGGTTTGGTGCACACATGGATAAAAAGTACCCCATGCCCACAGTTAAATATACTGCTGGATCTTTAATGTTGTGGGCCTATTTTTTTGCTGGAGGTCCTGGACATCTTGTTCAGATACTTGGCATCATGGATTCTAGCAAATACCAACAGATCAAAAATCAAAACCTGACCGCTTCTGCTAGAAATCCTATAATGGGCCGTGTTTGGATCTTCCATCAGGACAATGATCCAAAACAAACATCAAAACCAACACAAAAATATGTCACTGAGCACAAAATGAATGGTCTGCCATGGTCATCCCAGTCCCCTGACCTGAACCCTAAAGAAAATGAGTGGAGTGAACTGAAGAGAAGAAGCACCAACATGGAGCCAGGAATCTGAAGGATCTGGAGAGATTCTGTATGAAGGAATGGTCTCTGATCTCTTGTCAGGTGTTCTCCAAACTCATCAGGCATTATAGAAGAAGACTCAGAGATGTTATCTTGGGAAAAGGACGTTGCAATAATTGGGTGCCAATAATTGCGGCCAATGCAAACTAGAGAATTAGAGAACTAGAGAACGAGATTTACTGCCCACTTTCCATTGTTTTACTTCAATGATAGGTTAGGATAAACAATGTAGATTTTTTTTTTTTTTTTGCAGCCTCCTTTGCTCAAGGGTGCCAATATTAGTGGAGGGCACTGTATCTGATTACCGACTACATTCTCTTGGCAAATCTGAGCAGAGTTTGTGGCACTGTTTGTCCTCTGAAACTCTAAGACACGTTAATAGGTAAGTTTTTCTCAGGAGAAAAATCTGAGAAGCAGACCAGCAAATGTCTATGTTCATTCTCCATTTAATTGCATTGCTGTCTAGGAAGAAAAAAAAACCCCAAACAACCCAGTTTCTCAACCTGGGTTGGTTTTTCTTTTCCACGGGAGGGAGAATGTTTGATTTTCCTGTCTGGGTTTATGATATAGAACTTTCAATGGCAATATACCATGGTTGATTTCATCGGTTTTTAGAAACAAACACAATGCCATGAGTCAAAACATACATTACTATAGACTGAGAGTGACCACTTAAAAGGATTCATACTGTAGGATTATTGACCTAATGCAATGTTTGTCCAGCAAATACTGTTTGAATGAACCAAAACCATAGAGAAACCAGAGATTGATATAAAATAAACATGACATTAGCTACTTGGGGTGTGACAAGCAAATAAATGATTTGATTACTGCAACTTCCTGAAATATACAGAGAAAGTATTATTAACATTCATTATTTCAATGAAATGAATGTAATATATTTTAGTTTGATAATATTTTTTATTTAATATTTAGTATTTTTAGGGGATTTTATGGTACTAAATTTATTTATGGGATAGTCTCAGATTATTGCTGAGATGAAAAAAGTTACATTTTTATGAAATATATATTTTCCAAAACATATTTTACTCTAAAACTGTGAGAAAATCTAATCTAAACAAGTTGTGTTTCAAATTTAATGTTGATACCTCAAAAAAATGCAGTGAACACTACAAGTGTAACTTTTTTTTAGGGCCATTTAACCTTTTCGAATCATGTGTGTGTGTGTGTTCACATAGCAACTGAAAAATATTTCATTCAATTAATTCTTTTCACGGATAAAGAGTGGCCAGGATATTCAACTAAATATTCACCTCATATTCAGACAGAATATTAGTTTTTCTTCTAACAATAAAAATAGCACCTAAATGAAAAAATATATATTATTTTGTTTACATACATCTCTCCTCTAAGCAAATATCAAGGAAAACACACCAACTAGAATTAGTGGAGGTCAGAATGCTTTACCACTGAGGTTAAGCACTTGTTTTCTCACATTATCAAATGAGTTTCGAGTTTCTTATGGATGCATATACAATTAGACAAACACTGAGTCTGCCTGAGCAGAACGTTGCAAGGCATAAGGGAGCTACTTACGGGAAAGACCAGGCCTAACAACCCAATCCTCAAAAGAGAGATGTGAAATAACAGAAAACTCCCAAAGGACAGTCAGCTTAAGGGGAAGGAACATAAAAATCAGAATATATGTCTTTTTACTACTTAATCCCATATCGTATTTAAAGAAACCTGGAGGCAGATGGATAATGTATAGAATTAAATAAGAATAATGTCGATTTGGGGATTAGCTGCTGAGCATCCATTACGTAGAAATAAGACACTATAGTCTAGAACATTACCAAGCAAGACATGTTGGATAACGCCAAATGTTCTCAAGAGATCTGTGGCATCAGCCTGCTTAAGATCTGCAGCATATTACACATATTTAAATACGAAGTAAAATATGTTCAGGTGCGTATCTCCATCAAACCATGAATCAAACCATCAACAATGTTACTGTTCCTTACAGATAAGCAGACATGCTTCAGATTATGTAAGTTACAATACACTAAGTGCAATGACAATGCCCATGGGCTAACCTAAGCATAAATGTTTTTCCTCAAGGGCATAGTAATAAAGCGGGATTGTGACCTGAGTAACTCCACAGCTTCACACCTTCTCAGGATTGAACCCGCAACCCTTTATTTAGAAGCCCAGTAAACCATATTTAACCAACCCGAGAATGCCTTCAGTCACTGTCATGTCACTGTGATCACAACAAACTATATTTAGTTGACTTCCTTTTGCAATCTACATATGTAGATGATGTGTAATAGAGGTACGTACAGGTGTCTTTGAGTTTCGGAGGGAACTGTGAACGGGTGACCGCCAAGATGATAAAGATCACAAGTGGCCAGACAAGGAGAGCCAGTGACCAGCCCTGAAAACATCAACAAACAAATGTCCCATCAGATATACTGTTGGTATTACTGTACTGAAGACATGCATATGTATATTAAATTCTTCTGAAACATTTAAACAAATATATGTTTTAATGATACAAACAATATTAAAGCAATAAAGCTCAGTTAATCTAATAACTGCTATCCTATTGTACAACACAAGTTATTTCTCTGATGGATATCACTCAATAGTATAGTATCACTTTGCAGTGATTTGCATTAATTTTATCATAGCAATAATGCAAACAAATCAGCTAACAAAAAGACAAAAGGTATGTAGAACTTACTCTTACATTTTAATATTCAATATGCAAAGTCTGTATATTATATTTGGGCAGAAACTCCATAGAATCCATGTTCAATGCAGACATCATTATTTTAATCAGGGCATCAAGCTTTTTTTTGGAAATTCAATAGAAATTACTCCTCTATATACATAAGTAATCTCCAATTGTAAAATTTGCGTTTACTCACTGGCTGTCGGATGACACTGAGGCCATTTTTCCAGAGAAGAAGTCTTAACTGTTGTAAGAAGGAGGCCATCAGACGAGAAGTTCTGATAGAAATAAAAGACAAAAGAAAAATGCAGGTTAAAGATATTCAGTAATTCCAGCACTGATTCAAACACAAAGTATTTATGGGGAAATATTAATGGAGTATAAACATACTATGTTATGTTATAGCATGTTAAGCAAAAAGAGGTGAGTTTTTTAAAGATTAGTTCACTTTAATATCAAGAAACAATCAAACATAAAAGTCATTAATAATTACCACAAGGTAATTATTTAATAAAATAATAAACAAATATACATCAAAATAATTAAAAAGGCTGATTATTTTTTAAAACCTAGTCCTTCCTGGCCCCTTTACTACTTCTATCTTTATCAACTAAAACTGTTGAGTTTTTCCTAACTAATCCCCACTGAATTCCATTTATATACCTTATATTTCATTAATATTTCATTGTTAATATTTTATTGTTGACATGAATCTCAGTTACTCACATTATTATCGCACCCACATAAGTAACAAATCTCTACCAGGTAAACTTCACTAGATATCAAAACTCTATACTTATTAGACCACTAAAAGAATATAAATGGATGAAGTTATATTTACCTGGTTTAGCCTGGGTTGAATTTAGTGTATCGTTATTGGGTCCGATGCGTTTGATATAATGAATACATTTTGCTAGGTTATTCCTAGCAAAGAGCTCTTTCCATGTGATATATTCAACCACCTGACGAAAAATCAATATTAAAAACGAATAAACTGCTGTTAATGACGTGCCGTAGAAGAACAGTTTTTTCCTCTCGTCAGGTGTTCGCACCTATGTCAGTGATTTCCAGTATTCACTTCTCTCTGTTATGCTCATGACTCCACAGGTGAGAGGCGGGTGTTTCACACACAGCTCGTATGACCGGTTTGAGGATTCCGTGCGTCTCTGGTGTGTGTAGCCTGTTACAGAGCACAAATATGCAATCGTGGAAAATTATTATTGTGTTCATATTTGAGACTACAAGTATGCCTAGACTGAAGATGTCTGAATGCATAACTACACTAGTTAATGTCTTAATAAATATCTTAGTGTCAAGGTAGTGTCGCTTGTCTTTAAATGTTTAGTAATTAAGCGTTTACCTATATTTCGCGAATCGCAATGGCACGGCGCTATTTTTAAATTATGCGGCTACGTTTTTAGTTGCGAGGCGGTGGAACCGTCACTATTTTGTTAATCATGTATTTTTAAGGTAACGAACATATTCCACATTTCTCAGTAGCGAAATGGTGGCGACGTTAGTTTTTAAATCACTTTTCAGCAGCAGATGGAGCCCCGGACTTGACATGCAGGAAAAAAAATAGTAGGCTAAATCGTGCGCACGATTTATTAATTCGTTCCCTCGATTTACTAAAACGTGCGCACGATTTACTATTCGTTCCCTCTATTTATCAATCATGCGAAATAGTAAATCCTGCACAGGATTTAGTAAATCGAGGGAACTAATTAGTAAATGGTGCGTACGATTTAATTTGACTTGAAGCAGTGCATGAAATTTTGTCCGACTTGGACTATTTGCCAACTTGAGACAGCGCCGACGCCATGTGACCGTGACATATGGCTTTAAAGTACCGCAAGAGCGATTCCAGAGCAGCCGGCTGAGTCAGCCAGCAGTTTCTCAAGAGCAGCTGCACGAGCTCTGATGACGACACGTTCCACGATTGGCCGACAACGATCACTTGTGTTTCGTGTTTATTCTCACAGCTTCAGTTCCACTAATGCTCAAAAATCTGTATTTTTATAACAGTAAAAACTCTGTATTGATCAAATATTGCATTTATTTCACTTCAGCTGTGATAAAGTATGCAAACGCAGTGCGAGCATCACTACGAGAAGCAGAAAGTGTCCGACCTCACGTCTCCGTTTTCAGCTCCTCCCCGCCTGCTCGCCGATCGGTTGCATCCAGTCACATCCGATGTCGAACACACCTTTTGCAGGTGGTGTCGTTACTTTTTAAATCATGTGACATTTCAGTAATGACGCTGTTGGTTTAACTACATTGCTATGACCAGTTATATTAATGCTAGTTAATCAGCTTTTAGCATCACTGCTTTTTCTGTAAATAGCGCTATTTAAGCAATATTTAAGAACTAGCCTAACCATTAAAGGGATAGTTCACCCAAACATGAAAATTCTGTCATCATTTACTCACCCTCAAGTAGTTCCAAACCTGTATACATTCTGCTGTACACAAAGGAAGATATTAGGAAGAATGTTTGTAACCCATCAGATCTTGCCCCCTATTGACTAGGCCTTCCATAGTATTTTTTTTCCTACTATGGTAGTCAATAGTGGTGATGGTGGTGGTGGTGGTTGGGAGGGGCTTGGTTACTGACATTCTACCAAATATCTTCCTTTGTGTTGAGCAGAACAAAGAAATTTATACAGGTTTGGAACAACTTGAGGGTGAGTAAATGATGACAGAATTTTCATTTTCGGGTGAACTATCCCTTAAAGAAGCCGCAAATGAATCGGTTCTTTTCAGTGAATCAGTCAAACGGGTTTAAAAATCAGTCTGAATCGATTCGCGATTCAGTTCGAAAACGCTTGGAACCATTTCTCTCTCTCTACAACAGTAACAGGATATGTAGGAGCAGAGAACAAAAACATAATTGGATCAAAGGGAAAAGCAGGTGAATTGAAAGAAGATATGAGTATTATTTCTATCGTTTGCCAGTGATAGGAAGCTCTTTATTTGAAGGTTCAACACCTGTGCAGCACCATGTATACTGCAGGTCAAGACATTTTCCAAACAAAAGAGAAGTCAACACACTAACAATTAACTAAAGCAAATAATGAACTATTGCATTACCATGTTTTGGATAGTTTTTGAAGTAGGTCTACTCTTCCATAAATATATATAGGCCTTTAGTAGGCCTATATCAAATATAATGATATAAATATGTTTCCATTATTGCCATGGTAGGCTATGTTTTTGAATGGTACATTTGTGAAACTTATGTAGTCTAATACATGCTTTATAATAAACATATATCAGATTTAAAAATCATCAAATTACAGCAGACTATATTTTATAAGTATTATTTGAAATTGAAGTTGCTTAAATTAACTGTAACTGAACATAAATGAACTTGAGGTAATTTAGTAAAGTCCCATGTAGCTTATAGTTTAACTAGCTACTTCCTCAAATTGGTCGATTTCAGCTTAATTTAAATAGGCTACTTATTAATATTTCTGTAGAGTGGTTGGTAGCTTAGCCAATAGTAGTGGTGTAGTACTTCAGACCGGTTTCGAGACCATTTCTGAAGGTTTTGATCTTGTCTTGGTCTCAGTCTTGGTCTCAGACTAAGAGTGCTTCAGATTTTATTTCAGTCAAGACCACAATGTAAAACTTCCTGCTTCAAATGCAATTTCTAATTTGATTTCTTTTGTTACTGTTGTGCCAGGTCAGTATTTTGTCAAAAATGTCACCAAAATTAATACAAATGCCTACAAAATTCAAGATATGCTTGCAAAAAAAGTACTTGTTGATCTTGATTTTTATATTATAACATGATATAATTAAGCAATATCACAAGAGCAAAAAAGCTGTTTTATCAAATATGAGCATGACTACAACACTATTAATAGTACCTAGTCTGAGACGATATACCTAGCTAAAATGTGACAATAAGAGTTGGTCTTAATTACACAAATCTGCCATCACTCTTGTGCTGTTCACACGGCTATTGTTATTGAGGAAATTAATATTCATGTCAAGCTGGTAAGGTTTCATAAGAAGATTGAAACCTAAAATCCCAAACTTATTTTTGCTAAACAAGATATTTACAGAAAGGTTGAACCATGTTCTCAGGATAAAGGTATTAAATGTCAGTTCGGGGTCAACAAATATTAACTGCAGTATTTGCTGGTCAAAGCAGTTATATTTTTGCATGTTTGTGCTTTTTTTTTGTAGTCTACAAAAAAAAACAACAACAACAACAACAACAAAAACCTATCCTGAGAAATATTTACTGAAAAAAGTGATCTTTACACAAGTTTGAAGTTTTTTTCCCCCAGACTACTTCAATTGTTTTTATGAAGTTATAATAGTTTTACAGATTATAAAGTTCATAAAGTTCCTTATTTCTGTCTTTAGGTTAAATTCTAAGCACATACATTATATTGAAATATAGTATATCACCTAGCATATGTTGTTCATTTCTAAAGCTGATTGTAATAATAAACAGCTAAAATTAGGATCCACATAGCACGCTATTGTTAAAATAAGAGACTTTGTCTAGAAAGTTCCAGAAGCATCAACAGAACAAAAGACTGAAAAACACTTCATGCTGCTCCTTTTCTGTGAGAGTAAGTCACAAAGCATTGTCTCCACCCACAAATTGAGGTAAAATGATCAGTAGAGCTTTGAGCAGGTCAGATTGGCAACACATGAAACCAGATTCAATCCCCAAGAGGGAGATTGCAAAAAAACTCATGTAAAAATGAACAAAACCTACAGAAAGTTTACTAATGTATCTGACAGATTTACAATGGATTACTAGACATATACTATGGGACCAAGGCACTGATTATAGTTTAAATCCAAGCGAAAAACACGTGATCACATTTGTATCAACTGATGTGATTATTACAATTTCATAATAAAATTTAAAAAACAAAACAAACAAAAAAACAACTTCAACAAAACATTTATAGAAAAAGCACATATACAGTACATTTCTGAATGGTAATGGTAAACATTTACATTTCCAAACAACAAAAGAAATACACAAATCAAAACCTACCAACGAAAATCTGCTTGTCACCAAGTGATAAAAACAAAGCTAATGTTGCTATACCAGATGCTTATCTTTAATCTTTTTTTATTTTGGAATTAATGTCACTTATGATTGAAAGTAAAAAGCACACTGTGGTATTCAAATGAACAAATTAATTACGACATGAGAAAACTTCACTACTGTAGTGTAAAAATGTATGGCCAAAGTCTGTGAAAGCTAATATATATATGAAGAAAAAATATACATTTCAAAAAGCAGGCAGGCACAATACTGATATCAAACAAACACTAATACTGTATGTTTATACATCATTTGTCAAAGGCATAAAATGTGGTGAGACAAAACAAAACAAAAAAAAACTGGCAAGTACCACATAAAGCTAGACTTCAAATACTGGAGCAGTGGTGAAAAATCATGTTGGCCATTTTCAAACCGGTTCGATCACAGTGTTATACACAGATCATCTTGAGTATCAACAAAACGAATGAAAGAACTGTGAGAACAGAGCAGCAGCATTCATAAACTCCATATCTGACACAATATCTGAGATGAAAGCCATTTGATATATTCCTCTTATAGCTCCCCTTATCTAACCCTACTTTTTACACAATCGGAATTCAATAAAATAAAAATGTGTATTTTCAACATTGTCAGCAAAAACATTAAAAAAATATAGAGAATCATCTTAAATCTGAGAAATCAATTGCAGTCTGTGTGACCAGCATCGTGTTTTCTGTGTTATTAGTAGACAATTTTCCAGTGTGTTGGCTGTTCACATTCGTTCTCATCGTCACCACAGAATCGGTTATAGGTGGTTTTAGGATCGAAACCTAGGATTTCTCTTTCCTCGTGTATTCTGAAAGAGAAGGTTGAAACTGATGTCCCAATGAAATACCTGACGAGAAAGACGACAGATGTGAGTGGGTTATGCATTGTTGTTTTACAAAAGATATGCTGATAGTCTGGATCAAAGGTTGTCATATAAAACAATGAGCATTTTTTCCAGTAAAGCAAGTGCTTGAGTTTTACAGATGACGCCATTACGTCATGTGTCATCCTTTTCATTTTTAATGGAGATAATCTTTCAAAGTCGCACCCAATTCAATGAAACAGCAAGAATCATATTTGTAATGATCCTTCCTACTAAATAAACTTTTAAAATTAATCTTTTATTTAAACGTTGTGATTATATTATACTCATTTCCCAACACCAAGTTTAAAACACTTAATCAACTTAATAGAAAAATTATAGACAAAGAAAAGCATAAAGGAAAAAATGTAAGAAAAATGTGCTAAAAAAAAATGTAAATACTAATGGGAATATACTTCAGAGATATTTTACTCATAAGAATTTCTAGGGGTGCCAACAATTGTGGCCAACATGTATTGGAGAAAAACATTTATTTCATAATGTGAGTTTCCCCCCACTTTCAGTTGTTTTCCTTCAATGAAAATTTTTTGAATGAAAGATCAAAAGTATAAACAATGCAGATATATTTTCACAGCCACCTTTGCTCATATTTACTAAGGGTGCCAATATTTGTGGAGGGCACTGTAGCTTGAAAAGCAACTAACTGACTAAAACTGGAGTAGATGATTGATTCACAGTTGATAAAGCAGGTTTTGTACACCTACTGCATAAAAATGCAATATCATTCCATAACCTCTTTGTTGTGACAGAAAAAAGCACAGCAGAGGGTGTGGTTCAATACCTTGCATGGGCACAGATCCACTGGTCTATGATGGCCACCCCTCCATCTTTCAGGAGCTCGAGGTCCTCCCAGGTGGGCTCGTATCGAACCATCTCAGGAAGCATTCTTTTCAGTTTAGCAAGGTCTAAAAGAAGAAAAAGCCTGATGTCACATACATACATATACAGACACATATATACTGTATGTTTGTTTGTATATACTCTATACTCTATTGGTAAGATTTTTAATGTTTTTGAAAGAAGTCTCTTATGCTCACCAAGGCTGCGTTTATTTGATCAAAAATTAAGTAAATAGTAATATTGTGACATTTTATGACAATTTAGAATAACTTTGCTTAATTTAAAAACATTTTAAACTGTAATTTATTCCTGTGATGACAAAGCTAATTTTCATCATCATTACTCCAGTCTTCAGTGTCACATGATCCTTAAAAAATTATTCTAATATGCTGACTTGGTGCTCAAGAAACATTTCTTATTATTATCAATGCTGAAAACAGTTGTGCTGCTTAATACTTTTTGTGGAAAGAGTGATACTTTTTGTATCATTATTTTATAAATATAAAGTTCAAAAGCATTTATTTAAATTTTATTAAGATGTCTTTACTGTCACTTTTAATGAAAGGGACATGATGAAGTAAAAAATATGAGATGGGGAGGAAAAATTATATTTCAATGCTTTTGCATTGCCTCGCAAAACTTTTGCATTCTCTGCGAGCAAACGCAAAGTTTCTTGGGGAACGGAAAACATTCTGCGAGCGAATGCAAAGTTTCTCAAGGGACCGCAAAACATCTGTGAGAGAACGTAAAAGCAATTAACAAATATAATTTTTCCTCCAATCTCATATTTTTTTTCCCTGCACCATGTCCCTTTAAGGGCTGTGTAGAAAAGATTTTAAGTGAATAACAAATCAATTTAGTTTTTATCCTTATACAAAGCTATCAAAGCTGTTTTAGAAGACTTGAAATATAATAATGCACAAGTCATATTAACTACTTTTATGGTGCATTTTTGTCCTTTTTGAAGCTTGACAGTCATGCTTAAATATTCTTTAAAATCTTTTATTGTGCTGAACAGAAAAATATATCAGCACAAGGTTTTGGAATGACATGAAGTTGAGTAAACAATAACAAATATATGAATTTTTGAGTGAATATTCCTTAAAACATCACAATATCTTGTATGTGGCTGATTGGTGGGAAGTATGGCGTCTACCTCTATTCAGTGAAAGTTTTGTAAAAAATAAAACATGTCTGAGTGGATAAATCCTTGTTTAAATCCTTCATACATTATTGATGTTTTACTCTCTTTTTTTTATTGGTCTGTACCTTCTTCGTCTGCATCGGTGGCAACAAAGACTTGCTGAAGCTTGTGCTTCTTCATGAGACTACGGATCTTCTTCACTGCACCTTTAAGGCTAGGCACATCATCTCTGTGACCCCAGATGAAGTCCTTCCTACGTAAGTGGACTCCCAGATAAGGGCCTCCCTTAGCACTGCTCAACCTGTTCTGGGTCCAAGAGTTTACAAAAGTTCATGAAACAAATATGATTGCTGTCAGAATGAAATGAGTGTGGGTGTAAAGCACATTGCAAACATTCCAGAAACACAATGTCTTGACATTTGAACTTAAGAAATCTTGTCTATCATCTTGTTGTCTATCATGCAGACAGCAGTGACACCAGTACTTCTTATATTTCAACAATGAGAATGGGGCATTAAAGTGATAGTTCACCCAAAAATGAAAATTCTGTCATTTATTACTCACCCTCATGTCGTTCCAAACCCGTATAACTTTCGTTCATCTTCGGAACACAAATGAAGATCTTTTTGATGAAATCTAAGAGCTTTCTGTCACTTCATAGACAGCCTACGCAACTAAAGTTTGATTGAATTTAGGCTTTTATTCACATATAAACACTGATCAGCGAACATAAACAGAAGCCCAACCAAACCTGCTTGACAAGCGAGAACAAACCTCTTGTGCAAGCTCAATTGTGCTGCGTAACACACAAGAATGAACCTCATTGGTTCTCACACATCAAGCAAACATGCTTAAACTTCTCTTCAGATAATTTGGACTAAACCACTCAATTCATATGAATTAGTTTTACAATCTCTTTATGAACTTTTTGAAGCATCAAATTTTCAGTTGCGTAGGCTGTCTATGGAGGGACAGAAAGCTCTCTGATTTTATAAAAAATATCTTAGTTTGTGTTCCGAAGATGAACAAAAGTCTTATGGGTTACTCACCCTCTCATGAGGGTGAGTAATTAATGACAGAATTTTATTTTTGGGTGAACTAACCCTTTAATGAAAGTAAAACGTACTTTAATTCGGGTCCAGTCCTCGTTGTACGGTGTCTGGTCCTGTTTATCTGTGGAGTTGAGATACTTGGCCCTAAACTCGTCTCCTATAATACGCAAGTGTTTGGCAAACACCATACTTCGCCGTGTCTGTGGAGCAATATAATCAAATGTTTAGTTCTATTTCAAACAATCAGGTGATTAATATTTCAAAAAACTTAATTACTACTATATTTTAGCTAAATTATCTCTAAAACATGAAAATATTTGTTCATGGACTTACATCCCAGTAGTCCTTCCCAGCATAGTGATCATGAAGGACAGTCTCAGCTCTGTCCAGCATTACTGACCTGTGGTTCAATGATAACAAATGTACAACACTCCCATTTGCATTTAAAAGCTATTTTTTTGCAAACTTATTTACAAAAAAGTGACTCACGTAGCTGTTAAGTTGTTTAGAAGGACAGGGGCCAAAATAGAGGCATGTCCCTGGGCAGATAAACAGGTGACATTCAATGCTCTGGTTTCCTCATAACCCCAAAACCAACCTCTGGAGAAAGACAAACAAGATTTATAAAAGAAATATTATGAAAATAGAAAGGTCCGGTGTTGTTTTGTTTAAACTTGTCAGACTTGTTGGAATTGTATGGACAAAAAATAAATAAATAATATAATCTTTTGCACTCAACAGAACAAATAAAATCATACACTGGCACAGCATGAGGGTGAGTAAATGATGACAAACTACCCCTTTTTTTTTTTTAGTCTGTTCCTCACACAAAGCCATTGTATGGCTTCAGAAAACTTGGAGCATAGTACACAAGTTGTATGGACATGCTTTACCATTCAAAATAATTAATAATTTAAAAAAATGAATACTTTTATTTAGCAAGGATGCATTAAATTAATTTTTAAAAAATGACTTTTATAATGTTAAAAAATCTATTTCAAATAAGTGCTATTCTTTTAAACATTCTATTCATCAAAGAATCCTGAAAAAACATTATCATGGTTTCCACAAAAATATTAAGCATTACAACGGTTTTTAACAATTAATAATAATGTTGAAGAAGAAATGTTTTCTGAGCACCAAATCAAGATGTTAAAATGATTTCTGAAGGATCATGTAACACTGAAGACTGGGGAATGATGCTAAAAATTCAGCTTTGACATCTCAGGAATAAATTACACTTTAAAATATATTAAAATACAGAACAGACATTTAAAATTGTATTAATAATTCACAATATTACTTTGATCAAATAAATGAAGCTTTGGTCACCATACATTAAAAAAATCTTACCGACCCCAAACTTGAATGGTACTACAGCTTAACAGATATGGTGAAATGTACAGTGGGTACGGAAAGTATTCAGACCCCCTTAAATTTTTCACTCCTTGTTATATTGCAGCCATTTGCTAAAATCATTAAAGTTCATTTTTTTTCCTCATTAATGTACACACAGCACCCCATATTGACAGAAAAACACAGAATTGATGACATTTTTGCAGATTTATTAAAAAAGAAAAACTGAAATATCACATGGTCCTAAGTATTCAGACCCTTTGCTCAGTATTTAGCAGAAGCACCCTTTTGATCTAATACAGCCATGAGTCTTTTTGGGAAAGATGCAACAAGTTTTTCACACCTGGATTTGGGGATCCTCTGCCATTCCTCCTTGCAGATCCTCTCCAGTTCTGTCAGGTTGGATGGTAAACATTGGTGGACAGCCATTTTTAGGTCTCTCCAGAGATGCTCAATTGGGTTTAAGTCAGGGCTCTGGCTGGGCCATTCAAGAACAGTCACGGAGTTGTTGTGAAGCCACTCCTTCGTTATTTTAGCTGTGTGCTTAGGGTCATTGTCTTGTTGGAAGGTAAACCTTCGGCCCAGTCTGAGGTCCTGAGCACTCTGGAGAAGGTTTTCGTCCAGGATATCCCTGTACTTGGACGCATTCATCTTTCTCTCAATTGCAACCAGTCGTCCTGTCCCTGCAGCTGAAAAACACCCCCACAGTATGATGCTGCCACCACCATGCTTCACTGTTGGGACTATATTGCACAGGTGATGAGCAGTGCCTGGTTTTCTCCACACATACCGCTTAGAATAAAGGCCAGAAAGTTCTATCTCAGTCTCATCAGACCAGAGAATCTTATTTCTCACCATCTTGGAGTCCTTCAGGTGTTTTTAATGTGTCTTGCATTGAGGAGAGACTTCCGTCGGTCCACTCTGCCATAAAGCCCAGACTGGTGGAGGGCTGCAGTGATGGTTGACTTTCTACAACTTTCTCCCATCTCCCGACTGCATCTTTGGAGCTAAGCCACAGTGATCTTTGGGTTCTTCTTTACCTCTCTCACCAAGGCTCTTCTCCCCCGATAGCTCAGTTTGGCAGGACGGCCAGCTCTAGGAAGGGTTCTGGTCGTCCCAAACGTCTTCCATTTAAGGATTATGGAGGCCACTGTGCTCTTAGGAACCTTAAGTGCAGCAGAAATGTTTTTGTAACCTTGGCCAGATCTGTGCCTTGCCACAATTCTGTCTCTGAGCTCTTCAGGCAGTTCCTTTGACCTCATGATTCTCATTTGCTCTGACATGCACTGTGAGCTGTAAGGTCTTATATAGACAGGTGTGTGGCTTTCCTAATCAAGTCCAATCAGTATAATCAAACACAGCTGGACTTAAATGAAGGTATAGAACCATCTCAAGGATGATCAGAAGAAATGGACAGCACCTGAGTTAAATATATGAGTGTCACAGCAAAGGGTCTGAATACTTAGGACCATGTGATATTTCAGTTTTTCTTTTTTAATAAATCTGCAAAAATGTCAACAATTCTGTGTTTTTCTGTCAATATGGGGTGCTGTGTGTACATTAATGAGGAAAAAAAAAAGAACTTAAATGATTTTAGCAAATGGCTGCAATATAACAAAGAGTGAAAAATTTAAGGGGGTCTGAATACTTTCCGTACCCACTGTAGTTATATGGAAAAGAGCTGCATCAAAATTTCTCCTTTTGTGTTCCACAGAAAAAACAGCATAATGTGTTTAAAGAATTAGTTCACTTCTGAATGAAAATTTCCTGATAATTTACTCACCCCCATGTCATCCAAGATGTTTATGTCTTTCTTTCTTCAGTCGAAAAGAAAGGTTTTTTAAGGAAAACATTCCAGGATTCTTCTCCATATAATGGACTTCACTGGGGTTCACTGGGTTGAAGGTCCAAACTGCAGTTTCAGTGCAGCTTCAAAGGGCTCTACACGATCCCAGCCAAGGAATAAGGGTCTTATCTAGCGAAACGATCAGTTATTTTCTAAAAAAAAAAAAAAAAAAAAAATGTATATACTTTTTAACCACAAATGCTCGTCTTGCACTAGCTCTGCCATCCACACGCATGACGTAATCACATTAAAAAGGTCATGCGTGACATAGGCGGAAGTACCGTTCCAGTGTCTACAAAGCGAAAGTGCAAAGATTAAGCTAAACGGCCTTTACAAAAAAAAAAGGTAAAACAACGATATCGGACGATTTTAAAGTTGAAGGAGAAAAAAGTTTTTCGCCCTACCGCAGTACTTCTGCCTACATCACGCGCAACCTTTCAACGTAATGTGTGCCGCATCGCAGAGCAGTGCAAGATGAGCATTTGTGGTTAAAAAGTATATACATTTTTATTAAAAAAAAAATAATGACTGATTGTTTCACTAGACAAGACCCTTATTCCTCGTCTGGGATCAGGTAGAGCCCTTTGAAGCTGCACTGAAACTGCAATTTGGACCTTCATCCTGGTGAACCCCACTGAAGTCCACTATATGGAGAAGAATCCTGGAATGTTTCTCAAAAACCTTAATTTCCTTTTGATTGAAGACAGAAAGACATGGGGTGAGTAAATTATTAGGAAATTTTAATTAAGAAGTGAACTAATCCTTTAAGTGGGGGTCTAAAAATGGCCTTTTTTGTTTTTAAATGTATTTTTTATTAAAAATTAATAAATGTACAGTATATTAAATATAATATATATGTATAATATATAATATATTATATATTTTTAACAACTATTCATGTATAGCTTTAGAAGTTGCATAAACATTCCTTTCAGCCTCTGTTACTGTCAAGAGCACCTAAACCGGTTGAACCTCTGATTCTAAAGCAGTACCTGTAATAGCCCTGTTTGTCTTTTGAGTACATCAGTCTTTCAATGCACGGCCGTTCATCCACCTTCTCCTCCCATTTACCATCTGTCCAGCCCTCTGCATAGCTTTGCAGCACAAGAATCTGGTCAATGAAGGGACCTCCAGACTCTGAGATCAATAATAAAGACACAGAATGTGGGAATCATAATTGAGTCTCATAATTGAGTTTATAAATTCAATGTTCCTACTCATATTTAAATACAATATTACTAACTAGACAGTCATGCAACACTCTTTATAGGTTAAGAAGTGTGTATTTTCTGCAACTAGTTTCAGCATGTGGAATTGCAAAATATTCCCAGTCTGAACAAATGAATGTCAATTATAATTCAGCTTAATATTCACATGTATTTCCAGTCTCTCTCAAATAAACAAAAACTGCATAGCTCACCAGCAATGAATTCCTCATACTCAATGACTGGTATGTTAGCCTGCAGGCTGGTCACGCTAAAGAATTCCCCCCAGGGGATGCGAACCTGATGTATATCAGGGCTCTGCCAGTGATACAGACGACCCCATGGAGGCAACACTAGCACCCAGTCGCCCTCTTTCCTCAATGTCTTCAGCAAAGAGGCCATGCGAATGTACACATCCCGGCGCAGATTGAAACCCTCAGGTGGATTCACATCATACAGGAGGTATCTGAGCATTACATAAAAACAGGGTCATTTCTACAGTGCAGTACAGTTTCAGGTTCCCATTTTATGTGGCTTAATGTCTTGGTTAAAATGCTATGTTCACATTATTAAAAGATTATTTTTCTCATAAAGTATTTAATAATAAAGTTTAATTAATCAAACTTTCAATACTTTGGGTTTTTTTTTTTTGGTTTTTTTTTGTGCCTAAATTAAAAACTATTTTTAATCAAATTTAGTGTGAAATATTCCATGTGATTTTTCTTTTTGTCCTCTCTCCATTTTAAATGTTTCAAACAAGACATGTTTTAGTGTACAATTGTAATTATTTTTCCAACTTCTATCTCATTGAAAATCCAATCAATTACCAAACTAAATACATTATAAAATAACAGATTTTTCAGACTACTATCACAAAGGAGTTCATAAAAATGAATGAATTGAACTCTCAATAAATTAGTTTGAGCATTTTTGAGTGATTTTTCAGTGTTGTCCTCTCTCCAATTAAACATTAAATTTTAATGTTATTTATTTTCCCCTACTTCTATCTCAGAGCAATTTAATTTTTAATTAAATTTGGTGTGAAATATTCCAGGTGATTTTTCATTTTTGTCCTTTCTCTGATCAAAATGTTTAAAATAAAACGTGTTTTTATTGTGAAATTATATGTAATTATTTATGTGTAAAATTCAATTATTTTTCCCCACTTCTATCTCATTGGAAATCAAATCAATACCAGACTAAATGCGTTTATAAAAAGCTTTAGTTTGAGGGAAACTTTCTTTTCGGTTTCTCACAATGGGCTAATGTTTGTTTTTATTTAACGTGAATCATTGTAATAATGGCCATTTTAATAATATAATATAATGGTAATATATTATAATGGTGATATCTAGTATAGTATTATTCAATATAAAAACATTTCTTGTTGGGTGTTAATAATAAGGTTCTTGATAGTGCTGGAGGTACACAAGACAAAAAGGAGCTGCCTAATGTTTTAAGTCTCTTATAACCAACACATGTGAATTTAACAGCTGTGGACATTAGCTATGTAAAAACAGGAAGCATCTTTTCCAGCCTATGAATCCTACCGAACATCCCGTGACGCTGCAGCCACAGGAGACAGTATCGACTGGCCGGCACGAAATGCATCGTCATCTGAGGCCGATGTTAATTTATTGGATAAAACAGTGAGGATTAATACTGAAAAATATCGCAAAATACGATGGAAGAGGACATGCACAGCTGTTCCCCTCTTGTTCGCCATGTCCCTCACAGCCACGCACTTCCGGCGTCGGTACAGTTGCCTAGCAACTCAGGCTAGTGATGGGCGCTTCGTGAAGCTTCGAAACATTTGCGAATCATTTGTTTCGAACCAGTAATTCAGAGCCTCTATCAAACTGCCAAAGTCACGTGATTTAAAAAAAAACCGAGGCTTCGTTAGGTCATAATAACTGTTTCGAAATTTCGCTGCTAGGGGGCAATGATCTCTGTGGAATCAATGAACAACATTTGTAGATATTTTTAATGACTCATTTGTATAATAAAAAGGAAATGTTTTAGTTAATAGTATCATATTGGCCCGATTAATTAAGTCCCACAATAAAAAACACACACACATATTATACAGACCCTTCATATTTAATGGTATTAGATTATTTGTTAATTGCATTTAATAGATAGACTGTCATTAAAATATTTGCAATGGTTTTTAAAAGGTTTTTATATTAAAATTTTCGTTGCATTTACACCGTTGTAACCAGTAGACGGCAACAGCGGATGGCTTTTCAAGAGCTTCGAAATAGTGAATCATTTTGCGAAGCAATTGGTTCAATTGATTCAAATTTTCGAAAAGCTTCGTTTCTCCCAACTCTGGCACCTGTACAGAACTCGTTTATACTGGTTATCAAAACCAGCCGTTTAAAATGAATTATAATCTTACAGATAAGACAATTAACTGACAATTTCTAAGAAAAAAGGAACATAAGATGTGCTATTGTTCAACACGGATGAAACTGTAGTGGGCAGTGTCGGACCTTTGACACGTCGCGAGATTTCTTCGATGGTGTCGCGCTGCCATGACATCATGAAGGAAGGCCAATGAGCAGTGGCGACAGGGTGAAAGCTCTCTGTGTACGGTGATCCAGAACATCAGCTTAACTGTCAAGAGTTTTAGCCATGTCATTAATAATCTTAACATCAGCACACAGGTGAGTGTTTCTGAAGTGTCACATGTTTTATGCTATCGGGGATTTCCCCCCCGTATTGACTCCAGAGGTGAAATATTGCATGCAATTTGATATGTAGGACACCTGCAGACAGTGCAGTACTATAGGTCTCTTTTCCAAAAACAATGAATGAGAAAAGGTTTGGAACGTTGTCTAATAATGTGTGGAAAGTGATATTTAAATTAGTGCATAGATATTTATTGCAAACATTTTAAAAGGTTTTTTAAACGTATAGAAACAAAGTAAACTTTACCTAATGCATCTGCACTTGTATGTCTTGGGGACAATCCATTTATTTAATAATAATAATATATTATATATAACTACTTAGTAATACTATACATTAGTTATAGTTGTGTGCTATATATATATATATATATATATATATATACACACAGTCAAACCAAAATTTATTCAGACACCTTGAACATTTTATTCATTAGTTTATTCACTATAGTTTAAAAAAAAAAAAAAAAGGTAATAAAGTATGACAAGATCTCAAGAGTTAAACTGTATCAGAAAAAAATAATCTTAATTATGTCAGATAACACTTAAGCAAAACATGGTCAGGTCAAAGTGTCTGAATAATTTTTGGTTCCAAATGTTTATCAATTTTACTGGTAGTCCACTGTATGAAGAATTTTTGAGTATAATATGTCACAGTTTACTATATTTTGCTATCCTCACTTACATAAATGAACTATAGTGTCCTGCACCCACTAGTAAAAATATATAAAACATTATAACTAGTATCTGAATAGTTTTTTTTTTTTTTTTTTTTGAGTGTGTGTGTGTGTGTGTGTGTGTGTGTGTTGTTCCATTATCTTGTCAATAATGAAAAAGACCTACACATAAATAAACATAACTGAGGTTTCAGTTTCAAAATGTTCTGTTGCCTTTATTTTTAAGAGAATCATTTTAATAACAATACCCAACAATATGTATAACAATTAGATGTTACAAAATAACACAAATATTGATTTTATCCCATACAGACTACGATCAATCTTTAGATTGCAGAGAATACAAGGACACATGGTAAGTTTGATCTCTAAGAAGGGATGATGAATAATCATATTAAAAATTAATATATATTTGTGTTATTCAGCTAGTCAAGAGTATGGACACTTAATGAAATGTATGCTCCTTTTTATTGATTTTTATGACCACAAAAACCTTTTATTCTTATGTTTTATGCTTAAATGTCTGAAATTAGTTTGGCTGACGAATATAAATTGTGCATTGATTTGTTTGTTTTTTTTAAATGAAATAAATGAGCTGGACTTGAGAGGAAAAACAGGAAACAAGTGTCCTGCATTCACGTAAAAAAATGTTTTAATTATAATAACTAAAAAGTCTATGTTTGCAAACCTTGACCTGTAATGTACATGTTTTAATGTAATAACATTTTCTTCTGGGTATTTCTTCCATGAAATATTGTTTTATTACTGTATGTCTCATTTCAGATGTCCAATCAAGCTGGGTCTGAAGTTTTGTTTGAGAAAGTAGGAAATGCTGGTGTCATCACACTAAACAGACCCAAAGCTCTCAATGCTCTGAATCTCACCATGATCAGACACATCTACCCTCAGCTCAAGGTTAGGGGAGACCTTTTTCACTATATCACTAACAACTCTGTATTATTGTCACCAAGTCTAACTCTATATGATCATTTCTGATAATTGACCTGTTTTCGTCATTGTGTTTTTTGTAGAAATGGGACAAAGACTCAGAAACAGATATTGTGATCATTAAAGGAGCAGGAGAGAAAGCATTCTGTGCTGGTGGGGATATCAGAGGTAATTATGTAAGACCAGCATTTTGTTTTTTTCATTTACTCTTTTATGAATCCGTGCATAGATAATGCAATAAAACAGATCTGCCGTTCACACTAAAATGCTAAAATTATTTTACCAGCTGTCGCAGAGGCTGCAAAAGCAGACGATTCCCTCGCTCAAGCTTTTTTCCGTGAGGAATACATTCTGAACAACACTATTGGTATGTTTTCACACTTTTGTTGCCAGTTTTTTGGTTTGATGAACAGGTTTATCTATTTATTATTTATTTTAATTTTTTAGGTACATATCGGAAACCTTATGTGGCCTTAATTGATGGAATTACAATGGGAGGAGTAAGTATTTATCTAAAATTGTCGTCTTGCTGCACAAGTACACCAGCAGATGGTGCTGTCTGTTCTGATTTAGCAGAATATGGCATTGAAGGAACTAAGTCCAGAGGCAATGTGGGCCAGCTTGTCTTTGTGTTTACAAAATATAAAAAAAAGTAATGGAGGACAAAGTGTCCTGCTTAATATAAAGCAAAACATATAGCTGTACCATTCTTTTCACAGTGTCACTATGAATTTGTGCAAAACAGCAGGATTCACATTGCAATTGGTTCCTTACATAATGCACAGTCTAGTGCTGAATTCAGAACCGCACACTACTGTAGCATACTACTCCTACTATTTCTGCCATAGAAAGACATGGTAAGAGTACTATACTAGTATACATTTCCAAATTCAGCATAAGTGTTCTCATTTGTGAACAGATGCATAAAAATACTAATTATAATCACAAACAAATGAACTATTATTATATGTATTTTTAGTGCAATTTTCAATATCTTGCAGCCATGTTTGACTATATGAGCTGCAGTGCTGCTGTGACGCACTATGAGTCATTAATCCCTCTTTTAATCCTCTTAATTTCTATCCTGCACTGTGTATTTTATCCAGTAGGTGTCAGCAATGAGCTGCTCTTGCAAACAAATCTTTGGGCTTCTTGTGAATCAGTTCTCAAGTGTTTTTCCCATTGGTAGACTTGGCTATTGATTAGTCTTGGATTGAGTAACACTTTATATCTTTGTGTCCATATTGCACATATTACATGTAGGGTAAATGTAATTAATTTAATCAGTTAGTAATTAGCAATGGATTACAAATGATTCTGGATCAATCCACAAAAATTCATACTCAAAATTTAAAATTAATTTCTAATTATTCTTATTACAAAAAAAAAAAATCTAAAAGTGCATAAAATTTCCTTTAATGAATAATCTGCTGAATATGGTGCGTAGATAAATATTTAGGAAAGTTCACATACTTGTTTCTCTCATACAGTAGTCATGTGGTACAAGTATGAGCTCGCAGAAAGCTCCCCACTTAAAAATTGTAATTACAAGTTCTACGTGGACATGAATGCTTTTTACAAGATGAAATGTCGGAATGTCTGTTTTTGTCTCTGTGATCCCGCCCACTGGCAATTTACATTTACCTAATAGAATTTCAACACCAAGTTGCCAGTTGGCAGAAAACACAGCATATTGTAGTCATGGAAGACAGCAAACGAACCGGGTCAGAGATCGCAGATTCTACCCAACCTGAAAAGCCTCGGCATCCATCTAAAAATATTGACGACCAGAGGCATATTGAAACGCGGATAAATCAACTTACAATATAAGGCTTGTCACCATCCATTGTCAATTGCGCTTGTTCCTGTGTGTTCTCAATCCGGCAACCTGTCAGTCTGAGGAGGAGGAGGCGGGGGCGGGGGAAATGACTCTCTTTAATATTTTGAATTTGGACTGCACTACCCATTTCAACCACTAGCTGTCAATATTACATACTGCACCTTAAACCCTCTGCTGGTGTTTTTTTTTTTTTTTTTTTTTTTTTCAATATAATGAATATACTATATTTTAGTTTGATAATGTATTTTTATTTATTTACACTTTTAGGGGATTTTATGGTATTAAAGTATATTTATGCAGTAGCTGTAATCCATTTATTCACTTTTTGAGCATGGACCTGAAAATTAAATTTCCAACTTAAACTGTCATAAATCTTGAATGCTTTGGAGCACAGACTTAAGTTTGGTCTCTTTTTAAAGATGACACTTGGTAGATTATTGCTGAAGTGGAAAAAATAGCCTAGAATTTGTATTGTTTCTTTTTTTGTTTGTTTTTTTTGTTTTTTTTTTTATTGTTATGAAAAATGCACAAAAATACTGTGAAATTTATATATATATATACACACACACACACACAAGTTGTGTTCCAAATGTGAAGTTGATATCTCAAAAAATGAGCTTTCAGTAAGAATTTGTTTGGGTGCAGTACCAAAATTTTCAACTAGATGAAATTAATTTCCCATTCATTTCCAATGCGGTCAATTTTGACCATGAGGAGTACAAGTGTGACTTTTTTTTCAGGACCATTTAAACTTTTCAAATCCAAAAAACTTCTGGTGCATGATTTTTTTTTTCACATAGCAAGTGCCAAAACCTTTTCGATCAAGTTTTGTACCATTTCACTAAAGTTAAAAATTCGAAAGAAACAAAACTTGAATTTTTTCAGTCATAAATGTCCGAAGAGCATAATATTTAGTAGATGTTGTATTGTAGAACTTTTACTACAACATGAATGTACTAACGTTTTAGTGCTTAACTGTAAACATATTTTTAAAAAATTTTTTTACCATCATAATAGAGCATTTGAAATATTACTGTCTTCATAGTTTCATGGGGTTCTGGCAGTAGGAAAGCAATGTCACGGGGCGAATCTGTCACCTCCTGGTGTTTGATTGATCAGGGATTCTGTCAAGGTCGAGGTACGGTGGATTGACCTCAGTGCTGTACATTTTTTGGTCGTTTGATGCAAAGCTGTTGTGTGATGTGTGTCAGCTGAGGACTCTTATCTGAGGAACTGTTATTTATGAATAGAATGACCAAGCAAGTTCACTGAGCCCATGCTGACCTCGGATGTCTCTAAGGTTTAGAAATAGATTTTTCCATTTACTCAGATATTTGAGAAAAAGGAATGGGCAGTAGCTGCAGAATCACAGACAATGTCATTATAGCGCTTGCAGGACAGCCCTGTATTGATATTCCACAACCATTCTATTTTTTATTTTTTTCTTCTTCCTCGCCATCATTAAAGGGATAATTCAGTCAGAAATGAAAAATGACTTTACTATGACTATAAATGACTACTATATATTTTTCTGTGGAACACAATTTTTTTTTATTTTTAAGCAGCAAAAGACTTTTATATCTTTGTTTTCCTATGGAGCATAACAGACAGCTATAGCTTTTATAATTTTGTTATTTTTGGATGATCTATTTCTTTTATTTGCAGACTTCATTATGTTCAATATTTGTAGCTGTTTCTACTTTTTAATAAATGTAATATAAAATATTTACAATCTCCTGTTGACTTGGGTTGATAGAATGGTTTAACCACTAGCAAAAATGTAAACATAATTCTTGTGTACTTTTTTGTGATTAGTTCTTGTTTTTGTTTTTTTTTCATACCAAGTTGTGTTTGTTGTTCTTGCATCTACACTACTGTTCAAAGGTTTGGGGTCTGCAAGATTTTTTGTTTGTTTTGAAAGAAACTGATACTTCCATTTAGCAAGGACATATTAAATTTATCAAAAGTGACAGTAAAGACATTTATATTAAAAAAATATATATGTATATCATGGTTTTCACAAAAATATTAATCCGCACAACTGTTTTCAAACTTGATAAGATCAGCATAATAGAATGATTTCTGAAGGATCATGTGACACTGAAGACTAGAGTAATGGATAATGGAAAATTCAGCTTTGCATCACAAGGATAAATTTCATTTTAAAATGTATAGAAAAACAGAAAAAAAAAACTTTAATTGATATAATCACAATAATACTGTATTTTTAGTGTACTTTTGAACAAACATTCATTGAAAAACATTCTTTCAAAAACATTTTAAAAATCTTACTGACTTCAAACTTTTGAATGGTGGTTTACATCCACCTAAACTTACCCAAACCTTTGGCACTGTCATTTCCTGGAATTTCAAATCTAGTTTTAGAAATGACACTATTAAGTGTCTGTACATGATTTCCTCTCATACTTATTTAGAAGCTGCCTTCCAGAATCTCTGTTTAGAGTTGTACGGAAGACGACATATCATCCTGTCAATATAAGTGGTAGTAGATTATCCAATGAATCATCATGAACATCAAAATGATGTTCTTCAGTGGTCCAGGTGAATGGAACACATTTAGTAATGGAACAAATATGCAATCACTCTTGATGGGCGTAACATAGCTCACACCTGCAGTGTCTCAGTGTGATCTATGAGCATCTCTTTGATCCCACACGCTGGCCTGTCAGAGGGTGGTTGCGCCGCACCTTTAATACCTTCCTGACCGTCGCTCCTTATCATTTATTCCTTGTATTTTTCTTCTACGTATTTCCAGCATTTGTAAGCATGTTTTCATTTTGCTTTGATCATACAGTCAGCATTTATGGATCACTATAACAATGGTCTTAGACTTTTGGACCCCAGAGAATTCACATTCTAATTAACTTATGTCATTTACTTAGCTTGAGTGTGTGTCTAGGTTTAAAGCACTGCTTGTATTTGGGACAGAGTTACAGTCACAGCATGCAAACTTATTTTGGACCTGGCAACAAATATGGGCAGCAGGATGTGATGCCACACTTTTGGGCATCTGTTATGAATAAATTATACATTATGAGTGACAAATAATAATAAATTCAGTTTTACTGATGTTGGAAGAGCAGTTGGAAGTAGGTCAGATCAATTTCATATGCTTTTCTTATGCTCTTATGTTTTACAGTAATATTGCAAAATATTTACTACAATTTAAATAACTGTTTTCTGTTTTATTATATTTTAAAATGATGCAAAGCTGAATTTTCAGCATCATTACGCGTCTTTAGTGTCACATGATCCTTCAGAAACTCGAAATGTTGAAAATAGTCATGTTGCTTAATATTAAAACATTAATATAAAGCATTATGCTTAATGTTTTTATTTTCATGATTATTTGATAAATAGAAAGTTCAAAAGAACAGCATTTGAAATCGCATTATTTTGAAATGTATACAGTGTACTATATATATACACTACCAGTCAAAAGTGGAAACGGTAAGATTTTTAATGTTTTTAAAAGAAGTTTCGTCTGCTCACCAAGGCTGCATTTATTTAATTAAAAATACAGTAAAAACAGTAATATTGTGAAACATTATTACAATTTAAAATAACTTTTTTTATTTTAGGGTCTTTTAACTAGTTGCTTATTAGCATGTATGTTACTAGAATATTGGTTGTTTATTAATAATTATTAAGCACATATTAGTGCCTTATTCTGCATGACCATATTCTACATTCTTTATCCTACCCAATACCTAAACTTAACAACTACCTTACTAACTATTAATAAGCAATAAATTAGGAGTTTATTGAGGGAAAAGTCGTAGTTAATAGTGAATACATGTTCCCTATACTAAAGTGTTACCGAATATATTTTATAAAATAATTTATTTCTGTGATGGCAAAGCTGAATTTTTAGTATCATTACTCCAGTCTTCAGTCACATGATCCTTCAGAAATCATTCTAATATGCTGATGTTCTGCTCAAGAAACATTTATTGTGTACAATTTATTTATTTTTATTTTTTTCAGGATTCTTTGATGAATAGAAAGTTCAAAAGAACAGCATTTATTTGAAATATAATCTTTTGTAACATTATAAATGTCTTTACTGTCACTTTTGATCAATTTAATGTATCCTTGCTGAATAAAAGTATTAATTTCTTTAATTTCTTTAAAAAAAAAAAAAAATTCTTACTGACCCCAAACTTTTGAACGGTAGTGTATAACAATAAAAAAGCTTTGTATCTTAGTGAAACGGTTCAGAGCGCTTCATGTTAGAAAACTACCAGATTAAAGATGGTCTTTAAACATTTTTGGCTAAATTTATGTTCCATATCAGTATCCTAAAGAGGGGGTGATTCTGTTTTTGATAGGTACTGTTTTCCATTCTGGAGTTGATTCTTAAATTTAGATGCTGCCTACATTGTCTGCAAGTTTTCTGTCAGATTCCAGCCAAACATTTTGGAGAATGTATGAGAGTTTCCACCGCTTCTAGGTAATTGATTTGATGCCTCCAGCTAAACTATGTGCTTCCCGTTTCACTCAGAATACTTAAAAATTTGCCAAACGATTCAATAGTGTATTCCTACTGCCTCTTCTGCCTGATTCTGTAATATTTCTCACTTAATCGTAATCAGCCTAATGAGTTTTCATGTAAGGGACACATGTGCTGCTCAGATCACAACATGCTTCTCAAATCCCCCAGGAGAAGATCATTATTGTCTTTTAATGAGCAGCCCATTGAGAATGCAGTCCCCAGGTGGTTTTGTAATAACTGATTTCATCAGTCAGACATGTGCTGTGATCTAATGAGTCACATTAGCTACAACTATTGAAGACGATGATGCTGATTTTATGACAGAATCAGGTCGTGTTTTGGAGTGGCGACAATGAAAGTTGTAGGCACAATTTTGGCCAGGTTGTTTTGTATAACATTCCAGAATATTTTCTTCATAAGCCGTTTCAAATTTTTTGAGGATGACTGATCACAGTGCACTCATATGAATGGGTGAAAGTGCAACGCACAGTATGGTGGAATAAGTCCCGCCTTCTATATAAAAGAGCCAGTCACCAATTGGTAAAGTGTTTGCGTCACTACAGCTGCCGTTAGAAGATCTGGTTGCTACAAAGTCTGTGTTCTGAGCATAGACTGTAAAAAATTATGGACGATGCACCGTCACTCTCTTCCATTGTAGTAAATGAAGCTGCCAGTGTGTCTATATGGCGCTGACATCTTGAGTCTCGAGTCTGCGATAGTGAACTTGAAACCTGAGTCTGCGCGGTAGTGATCACGAAGTGGAGCCGCGAGTTTACTTCACTGTAGCTGTCAACATCAGCTGTCAATCATGACATCAAACCCCCGTTTTTATAGCATCAAATAACTAACTAAAACCAAACTTATTTAAAGAACGAACACATGAACTAACACCAGTGTGTCATATTAGGCAGTTTTTATCACACTGGTGTTAGTTCATGTGTCATATTAGAAAGTGTTAATTAATATATATTAATTGTTTAGTTTGTCTCACGTCCCACTGGAATACATGGAGAGGGCGGGGTTTATGACCTATACTGCTTCCAGCCACCTGGGGGTGACGGAGATGCTTTGACTTTTCAGGACTCCTGTGGCACGCTTGGTTCTGAGATGCACGCTTAGGACTCCACATGTGCATTGGTGGATCTAGCCTGAAAAAATAAGCTTTTTAGGTAGTGCTGTCAAATTGATTAATTGCATTTAACATAAAAGTTTGTAAATATATATTTTATATGTGTGTGTACATACATACACACACAATTTTAATATATATTTACAAACTTTTATGTTAGATACGATTAATCGATTTAACAGCACTATTTTGAACTCTGTTTGAGCATAAGAAACAACAATATTTCATTGGAGGTTTCAAATATGAAATTTAATTGTAAGCTTGGTGAACAGCTTTGGAGAATTTGATGTTTCCCCATTCAAAGAAATAGCTGTACTTTCATGACTGAAATAGCTGCCCTAGAGGTGTTTCAAAGATGGCTGCAGAGTGAAATGACTTGCCTTAAAAGCACTTTGTTTGTGGCCAACTAGTATATTTCTTTTTTCTGTGGTGATGCCAATATTTAAAGCAAAGCGGTTAATGGTTGACATAATGCTAATATACACTATCGTTCAAAAGTTTGGGGTCAGTTTGTTTTTTTTTGTTTTTTTTCTATTTCTAAAAATCTAAAAATATTGGCCAATTAATAGGCCTGTCATTACTGCTAAAAGACCTGTAATCATTTAGTTGTGTCTGTAATGCACTAAGAATTTCAGCCGTGTGCTAAGGTTGCTGTGTTGTACCATTTGTTTCTAATCCTACGCAGTGTGTGAACAAGCTGTGGAGTTTCAGAGCACATAAAGATACGGTGTGCCATACATCAATGGACTGTTTGTTATTCCGTTCCTGCGTCTGCTGCTTAGGAGATGCAGTCATGATGCAGGGCCTCAAACACTACTAAATCACCAAACATGTTATTGGTGCTTCACTATAGCAACAGTGCTTAGGGGAGAGGCTTAAGTTCTGACACTGTGCATATGGTGCACAATGTTCAAAATTGATTGTTCATTCTTTTTCCACTGCTTTTTTTTTTACAGGACAAGTTCAGGAGTAGTTGCTCATTTTTGTTGTTGCAAACCTGTTGGTTTTTTTTTTTTTGACATCTTTTTTTTTTTACTTCACAGATCTTTTCCATAAAATGGCAGTTTATAGTAACCATGGGCTGTCAGTCTTCAAAAAACACACTAAAATGAGTCTATAAATTGTGCACTACATACACATGTTGGTGTCAGTAAGATGAATTAATACTTTTATTCTACAAATATTCTTCAAATCATAAGTGACAGTAAAGCCATTTATATAAAAAAATGCTGTTCAAATATATACAGTGGGTACGGAAAGTATTCAGACCCCCTTAAATTTTTCACTCTTTGTTATATTGCAGCCATTTGCTAAAATCATTTAAGTTCATTTTTTTCCTCATTAATGTACACACAGCACCCCATATTGACAGAAAAACATAGAATTATTGACATTTTTGCAGATTTATTAAAAAAGAACTGCCTGAAGAGCTCAGAGACAGAATTGTGGCAAGGCACAGATCTGGCCAAGGTTACAAAAAAATGTCTGCTGCACTTAAGGTTCCTAAAAGCACAGTGGCCTCCATAATCCTTAAATGGAAGACGTTTGGGACGACCAGAACCCTTCCTAGAGCTGGCCGTCCGGCCAAACTGAGCTATCGGGGGAGAAGAGCCTTGGTGAGAGAGGTAAAGAAGAACCCAAAGATCACTGTGGCTGAGCTCCAGAGATGCAGTCGGGAGATGGGAGAAAGTTGTAGAAAGTCAACCATCACTGCAGCCCTCCACCAGTCTGGGCTTTATGGCAGAGTGGCCCGACGGAAGCCTCTCCTCAGTGCAAGACGCATGAAAGCCTGTATGGAGTTTGCTAAAAAAACACCTGAAGGACTCCAAGATGGTGAGAAATAAGATTCTCTGGTCTGATGAGACCAAGATAGAACTTTTTGGCCTTAATTCTAAGCGGTATGTGTGGAGAAAACCAGGCACTGCTCATCACCTGTCCAATACAGTCCCAACAGTGAAGCATGGTGGTGGCAGCATCATGCTGTGGGGGTGTTTTTCAGCTGCAGGGACAGGACGACTGGTTGCAATCGAGGGAAAGATGAATGCGGCCAAGTACAGGGATGGATATCCTGGAAGAAAACCTTCTCCAGAGTGCTCAGGACCTCAGACTGGGCCGAAGGTTTACCTTCCAACAAGACAATGACCCTAAGCACACAGCTAAAATAATGAAGGAGTGGCTTCACAACAACTCCGTGACTGTTCTTGAATGGCCCAGCCAGAGCCCTGACTTAAACCCAATTGAGCATCTCTGGAGAGGCCTAAAAATGGCTGTCCACCAACGTTTACCATCCAACCTGACAGAACTGGACAGGATCTGCAAGGAGGAATAGCAGAGGATCCCCAAATCCAGGTGTGAAAAACTTGTTGCATCTTTCCCAAAAAGACTCATGGCTGTATTAGATCAAAAGGGTGCTTCTACTAAATACTGAGCAAAGGGTCTGAATACTTAGGACCATGTGATATTTCAGTTTTTCTTTTTTAATAAATCTGCAAAAATGTCAACAATTCTGTGTTTTTCTGTCAATATTGGGGTGCTGTGTGTACATTAATGAGGAAAAAAAATGAACTTAAATGATTTTAGCAAATGGCTGCAATATAACAAAGAGTGAAAAATTTAAGGGGGTCTGAATACTTTCCGTACCCACTGTAAATGCTGTTCTTTTAAACTTTCTATTTATCATTAAAAAAAAATTCAGCTTTGGTGAGCATAAGAGACTTTTTTCAAAAACATTTAAAAATGTTTGAACAGTAGTGTAAGTCAATCTTAAAAAATGTATGAAAATAATTGTATTAGATAACACAATACCAAAGCAAGTGGCATCTGCAAGGAACTTTTCTGACATTTTTACAATGGTTTGAATGGTTTTGTCTTCATCTTGAAAAGCATTTCCCCCCTCCCCATTTACAACCTTACAAACTTGGTAATTTGCACTATTCAGGGCTCCAGAATGCGCCTAAAACGTTTGCATTTGCGACCAAAAATATTAATTTGCGAGTTATATTTTCGCCATTGGCGACCAAACAAATACACCTTATGACTGTAAAATAATGCATGTTATTTGTATCTGAAAGTTTCAATGAGTTAGCGTGCCAAAATATGAATGGGTGTGGAAAAAAATCACACACCAAACCGACGCCAAAGTACTAGCTCTGATGAAAGTCGACTGTGTTGTCGCCTGTGTCGGTGCAAAAAAGCTGCATTTGAACACACCGTTCTGCTCCTGCGAAAAGGAGACAACTGTCTATTTGTTCATATTAATTCATCTATATTCGTCATTCAAAATGGGAAACCGGCTCTGCAGACTGCAGATACACACACAATGCAGTGCTTACCGTTTTGAATATCAGTCATGCTGATCACTTTCATTATTCCACTCCACTCATGCTCATCAGATAAATTTAAGGTCATAAAAAGTCTTCAGTACCTTAAATGGTATAACAAGAGTATTAATGAGCATTTTAAGGTGTCTTATATTTTGTGGATGGAAAAACTAGGAATAGTCCTTTGTGATTTATTTCGTGAAATAAATGTGTGCTGCATTTTTTTTAAAGTCAAAAGATGGCGCTGTTGCGCGTTCTTAAGGCTCTCACAACAGAGCTTCAGAGCAGCTCGCAATCAATCATTAGCACACATTTGTCAACCAGTTGCTTAATATGAACTAATGCTGATCAATTATGAGAGTTTACTTTATATTATTTATATTGTAATGTGTTGTAAACGGTTGTAACAACGTAATTTTTTTTAACTTCCTCATCTGAACTTGAATGAGCAGCAAAAGTAAAGCACTTACATTTCAAAATAAGAGTCCCGCTGTATTTCGGCCTGTTCATTAATCAAAGTCAAGTAGTATGTATATCAATTTCCCCAGTTTGTTATTTGGTTACACAAACCAAATTTAATATATTTATATCCATATATTTATATTTATTTTCATTTGATTCAAAGTAAACTGTTGTAGCTTCAGGAAGGAAAGACTAAGAACATTATTTGACATTATTCAGTATAAAAATGTACTAGCATCAGGGTTATTATAGTTAACTAAAACCATTAGAAAACATTTTTCATTGCTTGAAATAAATGTTAATACTAAAATAAAATATTATACATCCTAAAAAGACAAAAAAATATATATATTAAAACTTAACGAAAAATGAAAGCAGAAAATATAAAAATCTAATCGGATTCAAAATATTAACAAAAACAATAGTATTAAGTGAAAATAGTTTCCAGAAAAATCACAAGATGAAAATGCTAAAACTGTAAAGGGGAGATATATAAACACAACAGGATGACTAAAAGTAGGTGATTTAAAAATTTAAGTTTATTGTTGTGTGGCTCTTAAAAAAATTATTTGGCACCTGTTTTTTTTTTCCCTCTAGAGGAGCCAATGGCTCCTTAATTAATTTTTTTGTCCGGAGCCCTGCTATTATACTTTATCTGATGCAGTTATTGTCACCATGAACTGAGCTGTCCACAAACTTTTGAACGGAAGTTTTTTTTCTGTTTCTCACACAAAGGTAATAAATGGCTTTAGAAGTCTTATAATAGAGCACACAAATCATAAATCATTAATTTTTGAGTGAACTATTTCTATAGTGTCTTACAGTAGATGAGTGTGGACACTTTACCTCTCATTCTACAGCTCTTTCCATCTGGTGTGTGAACACGCTACCCAATTATTGATCTGTACTGTTTTCTTTGTCTCTGCAGGGTGTGGGTCTTTCAGTTCATGGACAGTTTCGTGTGGCCACTGAGAAGACACTGTTTGCCATGCCAGAGACAGGCATCGGTAAGAGCCAGCCTGTGTTCCTCTCTCTCCCTGTGGGCTGTAACTGGGTTATAATCTGAGTTTTCATTAATAATGCAAGATGGCTTTTGTTTCACAGGAATCAATAGTACTTCATCCCAAAAAATAAATGTAAAAAGTGAATGTGAAGCAGCATTTGCCAAAAAAGAAACTAGTTTTGGCACATCTGTTTAAGTAGCATTTATTTCCCTGGAGTTCACTTATAATTACAGAGAAGTTTTGTTGTTGTTGTTTTCCTTCAAAATTGTGCACACTTAAATATTACTTTGCATTTTGACACTTAAATCAAGTCCTAACCGGACGTGATGTGATGCGATAAAAGGTATTTTTCCCATGTTAATCAGAGTTTTTGTTCTAACCAGTCACGACGTGATTCTATTATAGAAACGGTTTCTATTTCTGTGACGTTGCGGCTGAAATAACATGCAAACTATGACAATGATAATGTCAGGTAATGATTATGTGCTTTATTTAATTTTAAAAGTGTCTAATACTATATACCAGGGGTGGCTGACGTCGGTCCTGGAGAGCCACAGTCCTGCAGAATTCAGCTCCGACCCTAATCAAACCCACCTGAACCAGCTAATCAAGGTCTGAAGGGTTACTAGAAAGCTACAGGCAGGTTAGTTTTTATCAGGGTTGGAGCTAAACTCTGTAGGACGGAGGCTGTCCAGGACCGAAGTTTGCCACCTCTGCTATATACCATACTGAAAGTGATAATTAGTAGATTAGTGAATAGTGGATAATTCACCTCAGATCTTGAAAACAAATTAAAAGAAACAAGAATGTTCAAACTGTGAACTCAGTGTAAAGTGTATTCTGGGACAAAGATTGTTTCAGTGTGTTTCTTCAAGTATCTTGGAGATGTTGCCGCAGTTCTCCTAGATTTAGTTTCAGTTTTTTTCTGTTTCTTCATGTAATCCCAGATGGACTCGATGATGGTGAGATCAGATCTCCGTGTGTGGAGCATACCGTCTGTTGTCAAGACTTCTTGTGCATACAAAAATATCACTGGATTATTACAATTACAATTGGCAGAAGGAATGTAAACTGTTTTTCCTACTAACACACTATAGCAAAAGATATAAATAACTGGCTTAAAACCATTTTTTTGGTGAAAATACTAACATGCCTAAGACTTCTGCACAGTACTGTATTTCGTTGTGAGTGTTCCGAGAGAGCCCTGCACACACGCTCTTCTGATTGGCTGTGTGATATTTGATTTGTCTATTTAAGACAGGGTGTTAGATATACTATATAAATCTTTCAACTCATGAATTACCAAATTACCAGCAGACTAACGTGAGCTGAAGTCTGCCTCTGAAACGACACAGCACTCACCTTTTGTAACTAAAAAACCCTTTAGGCCCAAGAATTCTCAAAGCAGTCTTTCACAGCAAATTGTTCAGGGCAGTATTATGTGGAAACTGCGTTGAGAGATGGTGTGGAGCGGACCACCTGTCTGATGCTTGTGCTCTTTGAATGAGTGGCATGCTGAAATGCTCCACAGACAGCGTGAATCTCCGTTTCGCTCATGGAAGGAATTCTGGCGATGCAGACGGCATCCGATCAATCTGCCGCTGATATGTAAGTGAGTGGGTCTTGTTCCAGTCGTGGAGCCAACAGATGATTCTTGCGCTGCAGCATGCAGATTTCATTCCCTAACCTCTCATCTGGTCTAGGTTTGGTGGAACTCAAATGTGGACAGCTCAGTTCATGGTAACATTAATTGCATTAGATAACAAAGTATAAAAACCAGTTTGTTTTAAATAACGAGTACAAGCACAAACTGCCAAGTTATACTAAATTTTAAACATTTGAGGTCAGTAAGATTTTTTTGTTATTGAAATAAGTCTCCACCACTAAATAAAAAATAAAAAAGGTAATTGTGATTTTTTTTTTTTTTCTTCTCATAATTCTGACTTTTTTCTCACAATTGCGAATTTACATCTTGAGATATTGTGAGATATAAACTCGCAATTGCGAGTAATAAAGTCCAATCCTATGGAAAAAAGACTGACTTTTTCTCAGAATTGCGAGTTTATATCTCACAATATTGATTTTATAATTCACAATTCTGACTTTAATTCTGACTTTATAACTCAATTCTAGCTTTATAACTCACAATTCTGACTTTATAACTCAATTCTGACTTTATAACACAATTCTTGCTTTATAACTCAATTCTGACTTTATAACTCACAATTTGGCTTTATATCACAATTCTGACTTTCTAACTCACAATTCTGGCTTTATATCTCACAATTCTGGCTTTATAACACAATTCTGGCTTTATAACTCACAATTCTGGCTTTATAATTCACAAATCTGGCTTTCTAACTCATAATATTTTTGTGGAAACTGTAATAGTTTTTTCCAAAATATTTTGATGAATCAAAAGTTCAAAAGAACAGCATTTATTTGAAACAGAAATATTTTGCAACATTTTAAATGTCTTCACTGTCATTTTTGATCAATTTAATGATTACATAAAATTAATTTCTTTAAACAAACAAAAAAAAATCTTACTGACCCCAAATTTTCGAACTGTAGTGTAAGTGTCCAAATACTCCTGGGGAACGTTGTAGTGTTATACTAAAAGAAACTGACCTTGCTGTAACAAAGTTTACATCTTAAATTCTGTCATCACTTACTCACAGTACAGGGTGAGAAAATTAAGACAAAATGTTCATTTTTGGGTCCAAAGTGAATGTTTCCACATCCATCTTTCATAACCATTCTCTCAGAATATATCCATGTGTGCTGCAGTCTCACTTTTATTGCACATGCTTTCGATTTTTTTCGTGCCTCTTTTCATTCCACGTTCTAATCACACCCTGTGAATGGTATGTTGGGAGCCTTGATGCGGTATAAATCAGATTGTCTGTGATGAATATCCTGACCTTGTTCCTATCACATGCTCCTACACATGTAGGCAGAAGTCTGCCTTGGCTATTGTAAATCATTCTGGACTCTTAATGAGAGAGCTTTACAGCATTTCCTCCCGAGCTGCACAGTGTCCTTCACTCTTGCAAGCCTTGGGCAAAGACTCCCTGCAGAACTGTTAGAGTGGCAGGAAGTAGTGCTAATCACGGTCTATGACACCTCTGTTAAGCGTCTGTGCAATTGCGTGTGTGTGTGTATTTGATTGAGTGAATGCACAGCGTCTCTGTGCCATCACCCGCTAATTCCATTAAGAGCCTGTGTTTTTTCAACCCCAGAATGAATAATCCTCTTTGGGTTAGCACTTGTCTTAATGGTTTATTCTGCGGTAAGGCAGCCAGCCTCATCGGTCTTGTAATTGGTACTTCCTTATAGTTCTTCCTCCTTGACATGAGGAGGTTAAACAAGTAATACATCATCATGTGCACGTGGGATTCATGTGGATGTTTCCTTTTCACCTCTGGTTTTAAGAATGCTGTCAAATCCTGATCAATTTGAAGTGTGACCCAGTTATACTGGTGTATCCCCCTGGCAAACAAGGTGATTGGCCTTGCTGACATGCATCTCCCCCTTCTTGGCTCTGGTCCCACTCCCACCCCATCATGCATGCACAAGGAGAACATTTTGATAATCTCCAGTTATCCTGATTGAGGTACAAAAACCCACACTGTATTTACAGACTTTTCTGGGGGGACTTTTTTTTGCATGCCGATTTTGAAAAGAAAAATGGGCAGAATTTTTTATTTTAAAAAATGCAAATTTTCCCCTCATTATTTATTTTTAATATTTAGTTTTACACTTAAATGAGTAGTACTTTTTGGAAAATATTTAGAATGATGTGTCTCACAAACTAGAAGCTATTAATAAAAAAATACTTTTTTCCCCCTGTGTTAATATGCATAAATAATAATTATTTTAAACTGGTTTACCCAACAGGTTTCAAATATGTTTGCCTTTTTGCTATAGGTTAGACAAACACATAGTACCACCTCTGACTCATGCCACCTAGCTGGAAAATATTTATTTTTTTATTATATATCAGTTAAAGTTTTTTAATGGTTTTATCTCTTTCCCATCATGAATATAGCTGGCATGGCATTAAACAAACAAACAAACAAATTTTATGGTTTTAGTTTTAGTTAATGATAATAACCCTGACTCACGTCATTGGTTGAGACAGTTTTTCTATGTTATATTTCCAAACAATATTTTGGTAGTTCTGCGGTGTTTCACACATAAAGTAGTACTTTTGAAAAATGTTTAAAAAAAGGCTCTTACTCTTTTAAAAAAGTACCTAAACTACAAGCCATTAATAGCCAATTACATACATGCACACATATAGTACATACATATTTGAGTCAATGACGTGACGGATCATTTTTCTGTCCAAAGGTCTTAATAATAATAATAAAAAAACAAAGATATGACATCCAAAGTATGTAAGGTAGTACAACTAGATCACTTTTATTTAATCCAAAAGGTTTTAATTATATTTTGCTACATATAAAGGTATTTTAAAGATTTTGAAGTGTCAAAAGGTCATTCAGTTTAACCGTCCAAAGTCAAATACAGCCATTTCATTTGTGATTAAAATATCTTAAAATACAATAAATGTATATATTTTTATTCTGGCATGATTTTATAACATCATATATCAACATAGTGCAAAATGGTATTAAAATTATGTGTAGAAGTCGTTGCTTTGTTATAAGAAAGAATGTCTGGAAAAATTAATTTTGTTGATGTCATTTGGAGTAACCAATATAAAGAGACCATTATGGATCAAGTCATGTGGTCAATATCATGTGACAGGATGTGACATCCATTAAGTCACCTGCAAAGGACCACACTGTCATGAAGCAAAGTAACTAACTCTCTTTTAACTATTTGAAAAATTCATGTTTTCACTTGCTCATATGCATGTCCTGAACTATCAGGTCATTCGGTATAAAACATGGAAAATGTTGTAATATTTTAAAAATTTGTACTAAATATAAAATGTTTGATTAAATATCATCATTCGGTATAACCAAAAGTGTCATTCAGTAAAACCACAATTTTAGTTAAACCGAATGTCCATCTTGTAAAAAATGACAAAAGCAGTGTTAACTGATTGTAAAAACCACATACTCATTGTTAACACTTAATAAAACTTAAATTAATTAATTATGTCTCCATTATGTTTTTTTTTACACTTTTAAAAACCTTATTCGTCAATGACTCATTTATTTATCTGTTTATTACATGATATTCCAGTCATATCAGCACTGTAATAACAGTTTCATTGGAAATCGGCATAAATATTGATTGATTTGAATGAATGTTTTGAACAGATTTACCCATTTGCCATAGCTTGCACAAACACATAGCCGACACCCGACTCACACCATTGGTTGAGCCACTGCTACTATGTGTGGGTGCTCATACAAACAATATATAAACTTTTTTCCCCTGATTTTTTTTTTTTTTTTTTTTTCATGGTATGCTTTAAATGCTCCAGGCGAAGTGGGATTCCAGAAGGAAAGCACCAAAGAACAGCATGGTGGCAGTAGCCTTGAGCCATTTGTGCTGAGCTGTGCCATTCCCCCATGGTGGCACCTTCTCTGACAATGTGCCAGCCATCTGTGCGCCGAAAATGCAACCCCCCAACCAGCCATGCGACCTGAACCCCTCCTCTTCGCTCCCTTCTGCTTATGGATTAAGGGGCTATTTGAGTCTTAAAACTATGCCGGTCATGAGACAAAGCGACTGGGTGAACAACAAATGTAATCTGCATTTATGATATTACATTTGCCTCATGGAATCAGGTCAGGGGACTTAATCCTGTCACGCCTTATTCAGAATTGTACCTCATGCTGAGTGTGTATGAGGGAAGTGATGTCATTTTCTCAGCCCTTGGCTTGCTACTAAAAAAAAGCGCATCAGGTTAATAAGATTGTAGTGCAGCATTATGACATTTCATAACCACATCCTGCAGACTGAACAGCGCATTTGGCATAATTAGCAACTCTTTATGCTAGGGTTTTACAAACTAGAGACCAGGGACCCCCTTGCAGATTATTTTATTATTTTTACGATTGTTTCTTTTTAGGTATATACATCTTAACAACTCTAATAATGGGTGAAGATATGCTGTCAGCTTAATTCTTAATATATAATTAAATATTTTCCAGGTTTTTTTTTTATTTTTTTTATCACATCTTTTGGTTTTAGTGTAATGACAATATAAAATCCAATTATTTAATTTTGGAAACATTTTGTCTTTATACTTTACTATTTTTCTTACACACTATAAATTGGTCTTTGTTACATGGAAATATACAGCTCCTTTTATATTTTGGGAAGGGGGTCCCTTGGCATTATCATATTTGTTGGGTCATTGGCATCTAAAATTTGTACAGCCCATGTTTTATGTGACTCTTACCATGAAATAGCATAATCAGTCATTTTGTTTATTCAAGTATTTCCTAAGTCACAGTTCTGACATTATTACTTATGAAATCACTTGAGCATTTGTAATAATTCCCTAAATCCCTTACTCCTGTGGCCTGTAATTGAAAGTCATGCTCATTGCTTATTTTCTCATAGCAGATTTTTACTTCAGCTCATGTGCTAAATGGCTTTGGTTTTGTGTGTTTTCATTCTGTAGGTCTGTTCCCTGATGTTGGTGGTGGCTACTTTCTGCCTAGACTTCAAGGCAAGCTGGGCCTTTTTCTTGCCCTGACAGGTTTTCGCCTCAAAGGAAGAGATGTTCAAAAAGTTGGAGTGGCTACCCACTTTGTGCAGTCTGAGAAGGTACTGTATATACTCTAGTAATTGGCTACTTCATATGACAATATTTGGCATTAATACTGTATATCATGTGTCAATTTGTCATCGTTTACTGAAAAAGATGTTGCACATTTAAGATTTTTGTGAATTGAGTAAATATTCTAATATTAGTGTTAATTTCATTTTAGCAATGTTGTGCATGTCTGATTTGCTTTTATTGATTTTACATATTTTATATATATATTATAAAATATAATTTTTATATATATATATATATATATATATATATATATATATATACACATACACATACACACACACACACACACACACACACACACATACATACAGGTGCTGCTCATATAATTAGAATATCATCAAAAAGTTTATTTATTTTACTAATTCCATTCAAAAAGTGAAACTTGTATATTATATTCATTCATTACACACAGACTGATATATTTCAAATGTTTATTTCTTTTAATTTTGATAATTATAACTGACAACTAAGGAAAATCCCAAATTCAGTATCTCAGACAATTAGAATATTACTTAAGACCAATACAAAGAAAGGATTTTTAGAAATCTTGGCCAACTGAAAAGTATGAACATGAAAAGTATGAGCATGTACAGCACTCAATACTTAGTTGGGGATCCTTTTGCCTGACTTTGCCTTACTGCAGCAATGCGGCGTGGCATGGAGTCAATCAGTCTGTGGCACTGCTCAGGTGTTATAAGAGCCCAGGTTGCTCTAATAGTGGCCTTCAGCTCTTCTGCATTGTTGGGTCTGGCATATCGCATCTTCCTCTTCATAATACCCCATAGATTTTCTGTAGGGTTAAGATCAGGTGAGTTTGCTGGCCAATTAAGAACAGGGATACCATGGTCCTTAAACCAGGTACTGGTAGCTTTAGCACTGTGTGCAGGTGCCATGTCCTGTTGGAAAATGAAATCTGCATCTTCATAAAGTTGGTCAACAGCAGGAAGCATAAAGTGCTCTAAAACTTCCTGGTATACTGCTGCGTTGACCTTGGACCTCAGAAAACACAGTGGACCAACACCAGCAGATGACATGGCACCCCAAACCATCACTGACTGTGGAAACTTTACTCTGGACCTCAAGCAACGTGGATTGTGTGCCTCTCCTCTCTTCCTCCAGACTCTGGGACCCTGATTTTCAAAGGAAATGCAAAATTTACTTTCATCAGAGAACATAACTTTGGACCACTCAGCAGCAGTCCAGTCCTTTTTGTCTTTAGCCCAGGCGAGACGCTTCTGACGCTGTCTGTTGTTCAAGAGTTCAAGGAATGCGGTACGTCTGTGCGTAGTGGTTCTTGAAGCACTGACTCCAGCTGCAGTCCACTCTTTGTGAATCTCCCCCACATTTTTGAATGGGTTTTGTTTCACAATCCTCCCCAGGGTGCGGTTATCCCTATTGCACTTTTATTCTACCACATCTTTTCCTTCCCTTCGCCTCTCTATTAATGTGCTTGGACACAGAGCTCTGTGAACAGCCAGCCTCTTTTGCAATGACCTTTTGTGTCTTGCCCTCCTTGTGCAAGGTGTCAATGGTCGTCTTTTGGACAACTGTCAAGTCAGCAGTCTTCCCCATGATTGTGCAGCCTACAGAACTAGACTGAGAGACCATTTAAAGGCCTTTGCAAGTGTTTTGAGTTAATTAGCTGATTAGAGTGTGGCACCAATATTGAAGGTGTCTTCAATATTGAACCTTTTATTCTAATTTTCTGAGATACTGAATTTAGGATTTTCCTTAGTTGTCAATTATAATCATCAAAATTAAAAGAAATAAACATTTGAAATATATCAGTCTGTGTGTAATGAATGATTATAACATACAAGTTTCACTTTTTGAATGGAGTTGGTAAAATAAATCAACTTTTTGATGATATTCTAATTATATGACCAGCACCTGTGTGTGTGTGCGCGTGTGTGTGTGTGTATATATATATATATATATATATATATATATATATATATATATATATATATATATATATATATATATATACAAACATGTATTTTATTATATAGCATATATGTAGTTTATTATATTATATTATATTATATTATATTTATTATATTATAAAATATAAATTATTTATATATATATATATAAAAAACAGTTATAATTAGATTTAGGCAATATTGCACCCCAGGTAAACACTTCAACGTGATGCAGTTAAGCACATAATCGAGGCAACCATAGTTGTAGTAATATATGTGGCACATACAATTTTAATTGCAAATCAGTGCAATAATTAAATAATTGCATATGATTTTAATTGCAATAAACAGGCATGTAAACGCTTCAATTGCATCTATTCCACTCTGACCAAAGTGTGCTTGTGCTTGTGACGTACACGCTGTCATGTGCAGATTCGTAAACATAGCGGTAAATCCAAAAGCGGTGAGTCCAACATTTATGCTGTGTGCATTGGGGTATGTGAATAATGGCAGTAAAAATAACCTCAATTTATAGGGAAAAATTCCATGTGAAAATCGCATTTAAATGGGAGTGAAGAGTCTGAGTGTCATGTAAACATCTGCCATTAAATCCTTACTCTGATTATTGGAAATAATCACATGCACATGTAAACGTAGTCATTGACAAAACCATGCAGCATTTTAACATCTAGCCCATGGTTGGGACACAGTAATAAGAAGAAGAAATTACGGACAGTTTTAGTACAGTTTCGAGAGGATGAAACTCAAATTCAAGGTAATGATGACTGAGCTGTGCTGGTGCTGGCCTCCTGGGCTTTTGGGCTGCAGTTCTTGCATTTGATGGTGAAATGGGAGAAGGTACTGAAAGGAGAGGACTTAGTCAGCGTTTCTCAGGCTTGCCAGCGAACGTTCGGCAGCAGGGGGCGACTGAGCACTGACACAACGCCCAGTTCATGTGCCAGAGGTGAAAATGAGTACCAGGGCTTGGCACTGCTGGAAAGAGAGGGGCATACAATCCTACGCACACACACACATCCTCTGGCCAAGGACAGACAACCAGCAGGATCTGACATACACGCTACTTACAGAAGTGACTTGTGATAAAAATAACTACAAAAGGGCTCTGAGGACAGGACGTTTGTTCGTACAGCAGAACTAGTTGTAAGCTGATTCACGTTGTTTTATGAACAATGTTATACAATGCTGAAAATAATATATTGAGTCAGGCTGTATTATCATTCAACCATGAGCAGTACAAGGAATTTTAAAAATTTGATTTTTCAGGCCTAGAAAGCTTATGGAAATAAAAGATTAAAAAATCATGGAGAAAAAAAAATGAAATTTCTATAATGAAAATGCATTTTCTAGCCCTCGCTCTTTCTGAGTCTAATCTCTGTAAATTATTTCATTAATTAAAAAAATGACTTATTTAATTAAATACCATGGTCCCTTTTAGATCCTGGTGTAATACATTATATTCTCTTCAATTTGTTTGTATTTCACAGTGCATATTGTTCCAAAACAGCTTTAGAAAGAATAGTTACAGTACAATATAAGCTTAATAGACTGTTGATTTTTTTCTAATGGCTGGCATTAGGTCGGTAGGCAGAGAGTAGGCGGTCTTTTGTAGCTGTCTGAATGCATTCGACCACATAAGCATCTACACTACGAAAGTAATCCGGCCTAATGCATTTTCAACTACCTCTGGAAGTGGTTGAAAGTGGACAAGCTCAAAACATTTTAGACCCCATTTACACCTGTATTTATCCACTTGTGATCCGATCAACCAAAACACATCTTGAAGGATTAGTTCACTTTAAAATGAAAATTACCTCAAGCTTTACTCACCTTCAAGCCATCCTAGGTGTATATGACTGTAAATATCTAGCTTCCGCCTTCCATATTCAACTTAGGAAGAAAGTGTAATGCCTCTCACAGTTCAAAACGCTTACGCTACGTCCTACGCCTTCCATATTCAACTTACAAAAAAAGTGTAACTGATGTCGTGTGTCATGGGCTTTTTTCGTAAGTTGAATATGGAAGGTGGTGATACCAGGTGTAAACAGGGCTTCTGAGATGTTGTCACTCTCTTGTTCTCTGTGTATGTTTTTCTCTTCCAAGATGCATACTTATCCAAAAAGAAATGTGTACTTTAAATTCTTGGACGATGCACATATTTAACCAAAAAAACGAAGTGTGGAATGTTGGACTTGCACTAAACTGTCACAGATTGCCTTATGTAGTGGAAAGGAAAGGGCTATCTGACTCTGATGAAGGATGACAAAAAACCTCATACACTACATGGTAGAGTAGTCATAGTGTATAGTACATCATTTGGGACACAACTCCAGTTAGTTACAGGTTAGCTCTGTTCCAATAGCTAGTGAACCTCATAAATGATCTATTTAGAACACTCTACATTGGGAGCAACTCGTCACAAAAAAAGGGCTCCTGAAGTGCACTAGAGACTAGAGTTATAGTCCATTTTTAATTAGACAGAATTTAGTGTATTGTTATGTGGCTCATTAACCAGTACGACACATTTTTTTAATTGATACTCTCTGTTACTGAATGAAAGACAGGTCAACATTTCTCTTGGTTTGTTACTGGATGAGATTTTTCACAAACCTTGTTGCAGTGCATTACCTTTATGTGCGGTCGCATTTACTGTTGATATACTATTAAAATTTTGTGAACAAAGTCATTCCATCAGAAATCCATTTGAACTGGAGTTTTGCATGAGGGCAAAAAAAGTTGACTTAGAATTTGTCCAGAAGGCGTTATCCTCATGTTAAGAGCTCACTTGTGGTGCCTTATTTTGGAGGTTTTGGATCAGAGCTATTGTTTTATGTTGTTTCACTGTGCCCCTGCAGTTACCATCAGGAAACACCTTGTAAAAAAGTCCTGTTGTAAACAACATATTCCCTTCTCTGCTCTTCGGTATCTGATCTAGACCCACTAGATTTTTTCTACCTGTGAGTTTGAGAATTTTCCCATTTTTCTCTCCGATCAGATTGCGTCTCTTGAGAAAGATCTTGTTGACTTGAAGTCCCCATCTATCAGCGACGTGGCCCAGCTACTGGATTCTTATCAAGAACAGGTATGTGGCAGAGACAGACGTGACTTTTTAAAACGGTCTGTGCAGACTTTTACAGCCTCAGTGCTTGCAGTTACTCTACACAGTGGTAGACTTGTATAATCTGTTACCATAGCCACAGTATACAACACTGATGGATCTGCTTTCAGTGCTTCTTTATATGGTTAAAATTAAATGCCATGTGGCAACACAAATGTGGAAGATTTTCTCTCATTAAATGGATAGTTCACCAAAACAATGAACAGCCTTGTGCCAAAACATCATCTTTTGTATTTCACAGAAGTCATGCAATTATATTAATAATTATTACAATAATACAGCTGTAATATAATATAATATAATATATAGGAAATTTCTTCTGTAAGACTAGGCCTGTTGCAGTTATTGATTAATCGTCTGGCTATTAGGCTTACACTGTAAGTGAAATAAATAAAATGGAATTAAATTGCAAGTCGCAATTATTTGTATGACATTTAATCGTCAGCACAAAATTCATGATTGTGACAGGCCTTTGTGAGAGTCTTCCTGAGCCTCTCCAAAAGCTCAAAGTCCCCTGCTTTAATATGCTCATTACACCCATAATGGCTTGGTGGTATGGATTTATAGCCATCTGTGGTTAATTCTGTGTAAAGTTGTGTGTGCTAAACAGGAGTGTCTAAATGAGAATTATTATGAGTCATGCAGTCTTTACATCACAATGCTTTCTAGAGATTCTCGGGAGGGAGGGACAGATAACACGTGGCTTTCATGCTCCGGACAAATATATTCGCTTCCACAGACCCTTCTTATAATTTCTTTTATTTTACTCTCTTCTGTTATCAATCTTGATAGTAGCCTAATTAAATATCTAGACGTTGTGAATTATTTAGTTAGTCTTTGCATTTTGGTATGGCAATAATGGGTCAGGCTCTGGATGTTATTTACATCTGGCAGTGCTCCTGCTTCAAAGAGAGTTTTATATACAGCAGCTGTCACTAAACCATAAAACCATACACTTATATCAACTTTGTTCATCAAGGTTGCACTTTAAAGCCTGTAGATTGTTTGATACTAAAGATTAGTTAGGGCGTATCCAGACCCGAGCAGATAAGAGAGGAATATAGACACTTCCATTCAGTATTCAGATTGTGATAATGGTGAATTCTCATTCCATGTCATGGATTCTGTGAGAATGTATTGAAATAGAGATGTCTCTGTGTGTGTATCTCTAGAGCAGGCGTAAAATGAAATGTCACTGGGATTCATGTCACAGCTTTTAAGCACTAGGAGGGGAGTAAATTAGTTTGACCATCCGTACACGCCTACACAGAAGACAAAATGATAAATGTGCTGGATCTAAAACTGTCTGTAAACAGTGTGTTAGTTTGTAGTGTTTATATTTAATCCTGCTCTGAACAGTGCTAATTTCGTTACAACATTTTTTCACAGATGAAAATGAGACGATGACTAAATAAAAATGCGTTTTGAATGACTAAAACTATGACTAAAATCTACTCTAATTTTCGTCAACGAATAAAAACGAGACGAAAATGAAAGAAAGGGACGATTTGGGAAGATATCCAGTCGTGCTGATCTAACTGTGGGAAATGTGGCGCTGTTGCATGCTCTACAAGCTTGTGCAGCAGCCCTTTAGACTGCTTTGCAAATAATGAATAGCGCACATTTATGCCAAGCGATTGCTTATAAGCTCATTTTGATGAATTATGACAATGTTTACTACACAATGTTTATATGGTAGTATGTTTTAGATGGTTGTAAGAATGCATATTTTATCACCCTCATGAGCAGCTTGCTACAGTGCAGACTGCAGATGTTTCAGAATAAGAGTCATGGTGTATTTCAGGATGGTTTATAATTATTATTTTTTCCTGGTCATTATTGTTATTTTGTTTATACAGTAAACTGTATTTAATTTAATTTCTATTTAATTCAACGTAAACTACTGTACTCTGCTGTCACAGGAAGGAAAGACTAAGAACATTATTTGACACATTATTCAATATATTTTACAAGTATAAGGGTTATTATAGTTAACTAAACCTAAACCCAAAGAAATCTTCATTACTTGAAATAAACGTTAACTGAAATAAAAAATAAGTATATAAAAAAAGTAAACTTATTTTATTTCATCTAGTTTCTAAGCTTTAGCTTCAACCTGAGGTATTAAAATAACAAACAGAAATAAAAACTTAGACATTTAAAAGCAAAAACTAAAAGACAAACACAAAAAATTACTAAAACTTTTAACTAAAATTACAATAAAAGCAGAAAAACTAAAAATCAAATCTAATAAAAGTTTTAAATGAAAACTATAATAGTACCTCAATGATAAGTGTGTCAATCCCTGAAAAGTACTGAATTTTGCTCTTTCGTGTCTTTTTGCACTGAAACGGTCAGAAACCGTCCACTTTGGCAAGCAAAGTACAGTTGGGTGAACATAAACAGTTTGGGGAATATCAGGTGTACCTATATCAATGTATAGGATCTGTGTATTGTTAGAGAAATGCTTAATGCATTACAATTTAACTAAATTAGATTTTAGTCAACTAAAATCTTATGATATTTAGTCAACTAAAACTAAAACAGTTTCCGATGACTAAAATATGACTAAAACTAAATGGCATTTTAGTCAAAAGACTATGACTAAAACTAAATCAATTGCTGTCAAAATTAACACTGGCTCTGAGCAGTGCGAGTAGGACCAGTTATATTGGTGCCGTGACCCAGGTGGGAGTGAGGTTTAGGAGGGTGAGTGTGACACAGAGACCAGCTAGTAAAGAGCTGTGTAAGTAAACCTCACTCCCCTGGCCTCAAGAGGCGCACTAGCGACTGATGCTAGAGCAGGGATGGGCAAACTCGGTCCTGGAGGGCCACTGTCCTGCAGAGTTTAACTCCAACCCTGATATTTACAACATGTTTTTGAAGAGTTGATCATTGTAGCCAATCACAGATATATCTGATGAGCGTGTGAAAACAACGGCCAATCAGAGGTGTTTACGAATCCGCTCAGCAACAGAAATTTAAAAGTACCGACTTGGAGGCCAGCTGGTGAAGAGCTGTGTAAGTAAACCTCATTGCCCTGGCCTCAAGAGGTGCACTAGCTACTGATGCTAGAGGCTGCAGTCTTTAGTGTCCTTGTTAGTGCACCTGCCTCCCATGCCGGTGCAAATCCCGCTCTGAGCAGTGCGAGTAGGACCAGTTACATTGGTGCCGTGACCCAGATGGGAGTGAGGCTTGGGGGAGGGGTGTGACAGAGGCCAGCTAGTAAAGAGCAATGTGAGTAAACCTCACTCCCCTGGCAACTGATGCTAGAGGCTATATTACTTCTTTAAAGTACCATTTCTATAGATATTGTAAGCATATATCTTGCGAATAAATCATCAAAATATGATCAGATGAAGGCATTTTAGTAGTCTGGATGTGACGCATACACTGAATTAAGATTTGCCTTGATGCCTTCCATCTCTGTAAACTGCCCAGGGAATTTTTCTAAGGAGTTTTTCTACTGGCCCAGTCGGGCCAGTGGTTCAAATTTTTACTTGCCCTGCCAAAATTTTCACTTGCCCCCCAACAAAAAATGAATCAAGTAAAAAAATAGAAAATGGGCCTATAAAAAAAGCCTAGTTATTGTTTTTGTTGTTTTTGATACGTAACCTTAATAAATAGGGTTATGACACCAAAAGCTACTAGATTTACTCACTTAAATTTTAAATATTGTTAGACAAATAAACGGTAAGTAATAAAATAGTAACAAATAATCAAAATAAAACAAATTTACTTAGTTAATCAGTCAAGAGCAGTTACAGATGCATAAATAATGTTTTGAAATGTTGAAAATATAAAACGTTAAATACAAGTCATTGAGATTCAACCGATTCATTCAAACGGTTGATTCATTCAGGAAGTGTTGCTCAGAGACACAAAACAATTCTGTGTGGACTTTGGAACTATTTTCGTAGGTGAAATAGAACAAAACAGGAGATTTGGTGTCTAAAATGTAAGTCACTTGATATTAAGTTTTTGTTCATTAAACTGTACGCTGTATAAAATTTATATCACATTTGTAATCGTGCTGGTATTTTGAGAAAAACGGCGCTCTTTGTTTAATATTGGTTAACTATATTAAATTATATAAATATGAAAAATATACAGAGTCATTTTTGCCCCTTATCTTGAATTCTGGTGCATTCTAAAGGCAGTTCAGTAGACTAAATCATGCAGTGAAAGCGTACACAAGTCTAACCTACTAGACTACGTCATGTAGTGCATGCGTGCACTCAATGGGTGTTTTGTTTGGTTTTTGTAAAGTGAGGGACATACTTGATCATTTCAGATCGTTAAATCAACAGTTACGATATCAGAGACGATATATATCGCACACCCTACAGCACTGGCCCAATCGGGCAAGTGACAGTTCCGTCAACTGTCCCGAGCGTCGTTCACACTGGCCCCAGGCCATCGGGCAGTCCTTATTATCGAGCCCTGCTGCCTGATGAGCATTTTTCAGCTTTCAAACACAGCCATGGTTTCTGACAGGACAAAAATGGCATCAAACATACTGTACTCACACACAGACAGTTGAGAATTGCAGTTGTCTAGGTTGAAATACAGCACTGGTAATGTGTTTTAGCTAGTGTCTAAACACTGCTGTTATGTCTCCTCAGAGCAGTCTGGATGCTAAGAAACCTTTTGTGCTGCAAGAACAGACAGAGGCCATCAACAGGTAAATTAAAACCTAAAATAAACCATTTGCTTTCTTGTCATATGCCCAACCCAGAATAGAATGAAAATAAAGCTCCCCCTCTGAATGGAAAACTAATTTTTAAGGGACAGAGGTGTTAGGTTTTAAGTATAATTTTCAGCCTGATATTGTTTTGATTTGGCCATGTATGGTTATAAGTGATGCTTGTTAAAGTCAAGTGACTATTAAAATTGGGGACTAGGGGGTGGATTCTTTTGACTTGGTCCTGTAAACAATTACTGTACCCAGCAACACCCTAGCAACCACCCACAATACTCTAGTGTCATGCCAGCATGGGCAAGCACCTAAAAAAAATATATATAAATGTGAAAATTGTTGTTAAAAAGTAATTTGTAAGTATTGTATGAATATTTATTTTTGGGAATTATCTTTTATTATAAGAATATTCTCTGTTGAATACAACTTTAGCTCTGTTCAAATGTGCACGTATTTGATCAAAATATACAGTAAAAACAGTAATATTGTGAAATACTATTACAATTTAAAACAATTGTTTACTATTTTAATATATTTAAAAATGTAATTTATCCCTGTGATGTCAAAGCTGAATTTTCAGCATAATTACTCCAGTCTTCAGTGTCACATGATCCTTCAGAAATCATTCTAATTTGCTGATTTGATCCTCAAGAAACATTTCTTATTATCAATGTCGGGATTCTTTGACGAATAGAAAGTTCAAAAGAACAGCATTTATCTGAAATAGAAATCTTTTGTAACATTATAAATTTCTGTACTGTCACTTTTGATTAATTTATTATAAATCTATTAATTTCTTCAAAACATTTTTTTACTGCCCTTTGAATGGTCGTGTATATTTTTAGCTATATCTCCCAGCCCTAGTATTACTCAGAATTGAATTTACCTTGTAATGTTTAAGTATGAATGGCGCAATAATTTAATAATTTATAGATGTATCACACTGTTTTGCATACCGAGATGGTGACCGTGTGGTCACTGTAAGTCTAAATCACCTGCAGGAACTGTGCTGGCTTGACATCAGTAGACTTCACACTTTTGAAACCGATTAGTTATACTTCTGGGTTTGTGTCTGTTTCACTGGATAAGCTTTAGCCTTCAGGTGCTGGTAAAACTTTGAGGCTTCCAGACAATTTTTGCCACTCTGAAAGGCCCATAATTCTATGTGCAGGGGAAAAGTTGGGTATTCTGATCAAAGGCCTGAAATGATCAGATTGATAAACACTGGACACGCTCCAAAACGTAGTTTCCACCGTGACCGTATGCTGCATTGTCTTTGCGTCTTTTTTTCTTCCAGTGTTTAGTGGAACAAATTAACAAATTATTCATGAGCCTATAAACCCCTTGTTTACCTGTTTTTGTGGAGTTTGACTCTGCATTGCATATGAGCCTTATGTAACGTCATTTGATGCTGCACTAATCTGCTGTCCCAGGATTAAATCTGATGACTAATTTGGCTTGCCTGTAGGAAAATGATGCAATAAAACTCACAGATTGTGTTTGCAGGGCTGACCAATATTTCATTATTGTTTTATTGTTTCAGGCTCTTTTCAGCTGGAAGTGTGGAGGAGATCATGGAGAACCTTAAGAAAGATGGCTCTGCTTTTGCACTCAAACAGACTGAGGTGAATTTGGTGAATAAAAAAATTAGTTCACCCAAAAGTGAAAAACATTTACTCAACCCAATGTCATTTCTAAACCCTTAAGATTTTCTTTCTTCCGTTCCGTTCAACACAAATGTTGTGATTAACAATTTATATCATCTTGTCCTCACACAAAACTTATGACTTCAGAAGTCTATGGAATATAGTGCATACTGTCATTTAGACCACTTTTATGATACTTTTATGATGTTATTTGTTGCTTTGAAGTTTTACAGCCCCAGTCCTCATTCACTTATATTATATTATATTATATTATATCGAAAAGAATGGCCAGGATATATTTTACAGAAAAAAAAGAAAGATTATACAGGTTTGAAATGACATGAGGTGAATAAATTGACAGAATTTTCACATTTCTTTTTTTGGTTGAATTATTCCATTAATTAGCAGACTAAATTAACATGCAGGCAAAACCCGTACCAAACTAACGGGGTTTTTTTCTCACTTTTTTTTTTCTTTTGACAAACTCGCTTTTTTCAAGTGTCATAAATGTAATATTAACATCTGTTTTAATGAGCTGAAATGTTTAATATATATTCAACAATGATGCATTACATTGAACAAAAGCAATTCCTATTTCATATAAATGCTGTTATTTTGAACTTTTCAATGTGTGATGTTTTGATAAGAAGATATTTCATGAAAATATTAAGCAGCACAACTTTTTTTCAACATTCATAATAAATGTTACTTGAGCACTAAAGAATCATGTGACACTTAAGACTAGAGTAATGGCTGCTGAAATTTTAGCTTTGCTATCACAGGAATAAATGACATTTTAAAATAGAAAACAGTAAATTGTAATGATATTTCACAATATTACTGTTTTTACTGTATTAATGATCAAATAAATGCAGGATGAAAATAAGAAACTTTTTTCAAACACATTAAAAATATTACCTGTAAATGGGTTTGTATAGAAGTGTATATACACAGTATATACAAATCAATATCAAATAGTTAGTATTTCAAATATAATTTTGCGTTGTTTATAAAAAAAATCTATCATCCGAAATAATCCGAAACCACATTGTATATTAAGTACTACAGTAGTTCCAAACTTGCTTCGCAACCATACTATATAGTAAAAATGTGTGTAGTATGAATGAAATTTGGACATACTACTTCTGTCATTGTCATGTGACCTACGGCATCAGTTGCGTCACTTCACTGCCATTCGCAAATCCTCTCCCGTGGCCTCATGCCCATTGGATGTGCACTTCACAATCTTGCCGGGATTAGTATGTCATCCAGGCACTTATTATCTACTGTTTAATGAATACTATGAATTCAGACATACTAGTTGGCTCACATACTGTTTTACCTACAATATAAGATAGATGTATGCATATTCAGACGCAGGGTATATCTCATACTTTGTCCCTGCATGAAGGCAAGCCATTTATTCATTCTAAGTCCCAAGTGCAAGAGATGTTTTATAAACCTCATAAAATGACACTGCATTAGGCTGTGTCAGGGTTTGCCTTGTTGTTCTTCATACAGGAGTGTTTCCACATCCTGCTCCTGCATCTGGATTAAGAGTGTGATGGTTTCCGGGATATTTGTCGAGATAAACACAATGAGCACGTATGGGTTCTCTTTTGAGGTCTGCATGCTCTCTGCTGCATGCGAACCCTCTCTCCTATTGCGTAATGGGCCCTGAATCATATTATACCTCTCATTAGTATTTCAAAGCCATTCTGTTTTTCCTCCCATAGCGCTACTTTGCCATGCATCACTTTTAGAGTGAGCTGTAGAAAGCAAATTGATGTTTGACATTGACATTTCGTTGTTGAAAATTTACATTTTCTGTTACTCAGTAAATGTGTGGACTGCCATTTTCTGAAGTGAAATTCTGTTTCCTGTTTTTGTCCTATCATGACCTAAACAAAGTTATAATACAAATAATCACAATACTCTATTATGCTGTATTATACAAAGTGACGTTGATATAAACAGAAGAACATGCCGTTTGCATTGAGTGTGAGGTTTCATGTCAGAGCAAGGTTCATGTTTCTCTCTAACCATGAGTGGTCCTCTGCTTATATGGGGCCTCTTTTTATCAACAGTACACTTGGCCATTATCTTTGTGCAAACTCCTTGTTTGTACCTTATGGTCTTGTGTGGACCATTTCATGTCCTCCCCCGCTCACACTGTATTTTCTAGCATTAGTCCCGCTCATTTGCAGGGTCCGCTTCATCAGAATTATCCACGCACACACACATTGGATTTGGCACAGGTTTTATGCCGGATGCCCTTCCCGACGCAACCCAGCACTGAGAGTGCTGGGACACATTCACACACACTCCTACAGCCAATTTGGCATATCCAATCGACCTGCATGTCTTTGGACTGTGTGGGGGAATCCGGACCACCCAGAGGAAACCCACGCTGACATGGGGAGAACATGCAAACTCCACACAGAAAGGACTAAATGGCTCAGCCGGGGCTCGAACCGTCTTTTTGGCTCACAGTATTTTTTTATTTTATTTTATTGTCCACTTCAGATTAACTTGCGTTTATATAGCTATTTTAATTGCCATTTATTTATTTTTCATTAATGAAATTTGGGTTTTTGTATTGAATTTTACAGATTCTGGGCAAAATGTCACCAACCTCTCTGAAGTTAACTTTCAGGCAGATTCAGGAAGGAGCGAGAATGAGTTTGCAGGAGGTGCTGGTGATGGAGTATAGACTCAGTCAGGCCTGTATGGTATGTAATGCAATTTTTTGTAAATGCAATGCTTTATCATTTCGTTACCTAAATCAAATCAGCTAAAGCCAGTTTGGTGCTTTTTTCACAGTATGCCACTTATTAGTTTAGGGGAAGTATTTGTGTTATTCATGTCATGAGTTTTTACTCTTGCTTTGCAGAGAGGCCATGATTTTTGTGAGGGAGTCAGAGCAGGTGAGGTGCACAATTTCTTGAGAAATTCACATATTAGTACATTTGTTTCTATGATAAACAGTATATAAAGTGTAACAAATCAAAAGTTGGTGTTAAAGGGTTAGACTAAATTTAATTTAGGAAATGACTCCCTTTCAAGTCATGGTTTGAAATTTGAATTGGCCACACCCACAGGATGTTGGACCAAATTTGGTCCCATTTTATATTAGGTGGCCTTAACTACTATGTACTTACATGGAAAATAAGTACAATGTACTTCTTGTGTTAGTATTGTATTGCAAAACACTTTTCTTGCTATTGAGGTGGGATACGGGTAAGGTTAGGGACAGGTTTGGTGGTAAGGGTAGGTTTAAGGGTGGGTTAAGGTGTAAGGGATTGGTCAACAGTGTAATTATAAATGTAATTAAAGAAATTAATTACAGATGTAATTCCATGTAGGTATTTTTTAAAATATAAGTACAATGTAAAAACATGAATGTACGTAAGTGCATTTTGTCAAATGATTCATTTAAATGTAAAGACATAATAGTTAAGGCCACCTAATATAAAGTGGGACCTTAAAGCATTCTGGGAAATGGTGTTCTTCCACAGTAATCGATAATATTAAAGTTTTGTAATTTTCTAAATGTAACGCATATTTATGTTACATATTTCTGGAAATGGAATTTCAATCATTCATCTAATTCCTTTCTGGAAATACCCCATGTGTCCACGATAGCATGTTTATCGGTAATTCATATTTTTGTTTTTTTAAAACTACACGAGACAAGTTTTTTTTAATTGTTTGTTTTTTAAAATTTCATTACATTTAACAATTTAAATTACATTTCCACATCCTGTTTGCTTCCTCAATTCAATTTAAATTCAGGAACTGAATTTAAATTTCTGAATGAATTCATATGAAAAAATAGAGCATTGTATAAGCATTATATAATCTAATAATGTCTGTTAATGGTAATAATAATAATAATGAAGTGCTCTTACTTGTATGACATTCATGGCCACCTCCACTCACCTAATTTACAACCCCAGAATAAGGTCAGTGCATAACTGACAGATTTGTTTTCCTCTCTACTCGCAGTTCTAATCGATAAAGACCAGAGTCCGAAGTGGAAACCTTCTACCCTGTCCGAGGTCTCAGAGCAGGCTGTAGAAGAATACTTCAGCTCCCTGGGTGAAAAAGATCTCAAACTATAGAAACTCCCCTCAAAAATCCTGCAAGTTGCTTTCATAAACCTCTAAAATTTATCAAAGAAATCTGCATTGTTATATCTGTCAGCTGAACTGACGAATGCAAAAATAATTCTGCTGCTTACAGCTAAAGCAAAAGTTCCTCTGAGACATCTGCACAGATCTGCTGTTCCTTGTGTTGAAATGAACAATGCTGGTTTCTTGAGGATATTCAGAGGTTTAGGGAGTTTTCTTTTCTCCACTGGGAAATGGCATTTAAAATAAGCTAACAATTGAGAGCAGCCTAGTCATATTTTAAAGGAAAAGTTCACCCAAAAATTCAAATTGTGTCATTTATTTACGCAACCACATTTCAGACATTTATGCTTTTACTTTTAATTTTTAATATCCGAATTTTGAAAAATCTTCATGCAGGTTTTTATATAAAATTAACTAAAATAAGGTTCTACAAATATTCTAATTGTGTGTTCCACAGATAAAATATCAGCATACATGTTTGAAATGACACGAGGGTGAGTAAATAATGACAGCATTTCCATTTTTGGGTGAACTATATGACAACAAGAAATTTACAGCAGACTTGTTGAGGTGTTGGGAATCATATCTTGCATACTTCATTCTTAGAAGTGTCATTTTCCTCCATACTGTGTAATCATTTGTGTAAACCCTGTGGAAAGAGAATGGCAAACAATTATTTTTGCACATTCTGCAATCCATGATTAACCTTAACAACCTTAACACATACCCTGGCCACGATTCAGTTGAGCGGGATTAAAGTATTGTCATGTGGTGCATGCAGTATGACTGCCATTAACCACAGTGTTTACTACACGAGCAGTTCCACTGGCCTAGACTATAGATGTATCAAGCCTGACAGAATAAATCTGAATGATGTTGAGACAACTGTGATGCCTTAAATTAAAATGATTCTTCTTTGCTTTGCTCATATATCTGTGGATGTTCATAAAATGTGTGACCTATATTTGTGCTAAAACAAAACATAAAAATATTTTTGATTTTGATAAATGTCATAAAATTTGAACATGCCCACAGTACCTCTCAATAAAACAGTGTGGAAAAAAAAAAAAAAAAAATCTGATTTCCTGCATTCATTGAGCTAATTAGAAAATACTAGGAATACAGTTCTGCCCTAACCCTAAGTAGTAAAGTTAGGCACGCCGTTTGTGTATATGAGGGGCTTTCGCACGGGAGGAACCTTTTCCCAGTTCCTAGAACTATTGGCTAAAGTACCCGGATTTTGCCGTGCACCACAGGAACTAGGAATGATTTTAGTTTTAGGAACTCCTTTTGGGGGAACTAAATTAGCTCCTACTTCAGAGTAGGGTCTAAACCAGCACTATAGGAACTATCAGTGACGTAAGTGTACATTGATTGGTCAAACGCATGTCAAACACCGGCACCCGGCATTTTTAAAAAGCTGTGTTAACATATTTACTTCAGGAACATGGAAAACAGCAATGGCAGCATTTACCTGTTGTCTGCAGGGTTCTGTTCTTTTCTCTGCCTTGATATGTAATACTGAACGTTGTCATAGGAGATTTCGTCTCTTAGCCCCACTTTTTACGGTTTCAGTCGCATAAATTCTGCATTTACATTCCATCTCCATTATCACAAAACCCACGACACACAACAGACACAGCTTCGATCACGGCATCCCCCATCCACCGTTTTTTAGCGTTTGTAAATGCCGTGCTTAAAGACCGCTTCAGAGTTCATATTCCTGGTGTAAATGCAAGCAGGAACATGGCCCAGGGGAGAAATTAGTTTTCGGGGAACTATCCTAGTGGCTAGTTCCTATAACTGAGTTCCTAGAACTATTCGGTCCGAAAGCTCCTGTGGTCATGAATGTTACCTCAAATGGTATGACATTTTGTGTAGAGGTTTGCTATTGCTTTTTTCACCTGGTGGATGCTAAAACAACAATAAAATTCCCATAGACTTGCACTGAAGGAGGGACCGAAGGACCATATGACAAAGTTACGTGATAAATATGAAACAAAAGAAACTGAAAGAAGGTAACAGCTGAGGTATTGAGGAAGGCCGTGGTTTAATTTAATGGCATAGCAATGTTTTTTCCCTTTTTTTTAGGTTACAGAACTGAGACTGCACAGATTACAGGTAAAACAATTCTGTCTGAAATATACACTGAAATATGAAAGACAACCATTTTGGTAAGAATCATCAGCACCTCATCAAACATTTATGAGATGGAGATCTCAGGAGAAATCAGCTTGACAGTACAAGCTGGTACAAATGTAGTCTGACTGCAATGTATTTTATTTATTTAATTCATTTATTTAAAGCATATTTTTCTGTGATACATGATCGCACACTTAATTCATCCTAAACCAAATATAACCTAGTTCTATTTGGCCTATTATAATTAAGGAAGATAAGAAGAGTAATGAACACCATGAATCCTGTACTGATTGTTCTTTGAGATACTAAGATATACTGAAGTTCTACTCTGAGCACATTCAGTAATGTGCTGAAAGGCCTCGTAAAATACAACTTTAAGTCCTTCTTTCATATCTTAAGGTTTCACTCTGCATTTACAACTTTCTATGCAAAAGTATAATGGTCAAAGTGCAATCCTTGCTCTTTGCAACAAGCCGTAACAGTGACTACCTCAGTGGCCTTGGTTCCGGAAGTAATTTTCTCATTCATTTTCTCCATAGGGATTTTAAAAAGTTCCTCAGTAAAGAGTTTAAAGCCATGAACCAACAACCTTTTATTTGAAGCAAAACAAGGCAAAGGTACAAAACTGTGAACTTAAATTTTAAGTTTTATGTCTGACATATACAAAAATATAAGTTCTTCGTGAGATTTATTTGATTATAGGATTCACAATGTTTTATGGGAGAGGGTGGTCACTGGCGAGTTCCTTCAGAACAGGTTTTCATGGTAACCTTATGATTATAAGTAGATCCTTCCCTCTGAATTAATTTTTTTTTATGTAGTTGAAAACACACTGACTTGTGAAGAAGCATATATCATCACTTAACCACCTCAGAGCTCAGGTAGATTTTAAAAGCTTTATACATTTATCATTAAAAATCAGATCTTTATGGAGAAAACTAATGTGATTTTTACTTCCAGAACCCAACTGTTGCACTCTATTGATCTGGAAATCATTAAAGGGATTCTGGCTACCTGACAGCATGGCACAAGATCCAGAAGTGCCAATATATCCATCAATAAAAAGCATTGGTGAGCAGCTGTTAAAACACTACCAGAAGAGTAATTGTGCTTGTATTAACGATCATTAAGGACACTGGCGTGTTTGGTCCCCAGTCTGAATTTTTTCTTTCTCTTAATGAGGGGTTTGGCAGTCTTGGTATTAATATGTAATTTTCAGTTTCTTTTTAAGTCTTCTTCACCTTTAAGAATTGCATATTTGATCTGCACAGAAGAAAACTTCAATTAACAAAATTATATAATGGCTTGATACACAAATTTTGGGATGGATATAATCCTTCCGCTTGAATGTATTCTCTCGTGCTATCATCATGAGGATACAGGATGATTAACATCTTTAAACAGCTCTAAATCTAAGAATGTGTCATTGATAAATAATGTCTGGCCATAGTGACCACAAGGTCGTTGATTTTGTACCAGGAATTACAGTTGACACAGCTGTCATGTCAAAAAAAGGTTACCAGTGAAGTAATGTACACTTATTGATCCCTAAAATCCAGCACTGGCCCCTTAAAAGAGAAACCGTGACCCCTGAGCGGATGCTCTGTAAATGTGTGGTGACATTTACTGTTGTTCAGCAAAATTCATGGCGAAAATTTAGTCATTTAAATAGGTGATTGAGAATTTCATCTGAGGGCGAAAGATCTCCCCATGTAGATTTCGCTACAGGTACAGTTGGTCACTCAGATTCACTATGTTGACCAACAGAAAGCTGCTTGGTTTGAAAGTGACTTGGATTGAAGTGGCAACAGACAATGAACCTTTTTTCCCCCATACAATTTCACAGAAAGCCAATGTGACCACACCTTAAGACCGATGGATGGAAAATAGAAATGAGGTACTGTCTCATGTGCTGAGCCACATAAACATGAAATACTAAAGGCAAAAAGATGAAGTCTATAATTAACATGGTTGGAATGATTGTGGCCTTTGGACAATTTCAGGGACACTCCAATTAAACAACTGGGCTTTGAGGGTAAACAAGAGACATAATAAGATGCAGTCTTGTATTATAACAGCTCCATGGCCATTTCTTAAGAAAACATCTTCCTAAAATGACATGATTCTCCACTGGCCTTCATTTGTTGATCTGAAAGTTCTCCTTTACAGTACATAAAGGAGAGGAGTGAGCCAAACCAATCCAATCTTATTCCACACAGTTAAAAACTTATGGCACGTCACACTCAATGTAGGGGATGTCACTGTACCGGCTGTCCACCTCTGCCCATTGTTGTACTGCCCGGGCCACAATTTCCTCGGAGAGTCTCTGGGCATAGTCCAGCAGTACCGGATTGACCCGCACTGAGTCCTCCATGGAGCCGATCTCTGAGAAAACTAGAACGGCTTTATCTCCTTGCTTTCCTGACTTGCCATCCACTTTCTCCGATGAGCTGGAAGTCTGAGTAGGGTCGCGGTGCTTGGATTTCATGCATCCCATGATATAAATAATGTAGCATTGGTTTGAAAGCAGTGAGGCAAAGAGATGCAAAGATGGCCTGATATAGAGGTTATATTCCCTTGGTTGGCAGTTTATAGGGTTTTGTATGGGTAAGCTAGGATGTAGGTAATTCTGTACAAAGTGTAGTTGAGACACTCCAGATGGTCAGCCATGATGTATAGCATTCTCACACTTGCCCTGTGTGAAGAAGACGCATTTTTTAAGTGAGTTATTGCTCGTCTTTGCCTGGCTATATATATTTTTATGATGACTATTTTTCACAGTGTCTTGGCAACCTTGTCCATGACACTGTAATGACTTGATTTTCACAGGAATGAGGATTTCTTTAAGAGGCAGTATAAAGAAAAATATATAACTGCAAGTGCTTAAATATGGTATTTAAATAGCATGTAGTACGTTGACTAGATATGCTATTTATTAATGATGGCAAGACCGACTAATTTCCGTGAATCCACTGAATCTTTTTTTTCTTATAAACCAAAGAAGATTTAGTGGTTCTTTTTACGCGAACGCGTAATAACGTCAAGTGGACCTGAGGTATGCGTTTCAGTTCAATCTTATGCTACATTACGCTATCCATTACGGGTTTTCTATTTATAAGCGTATTTAGCCCAGTTCAGATTCAGCTCATAAAATAATTTAAAACCTTGAACAATTTGTATTTACAAACTACTACAATTAATTTATCTCTTTGCTAAAGGAGATAATAAAATGATATAACACAAACTCTTATGTATAACAAATGCGCATAACCATCGCGAATGAACAGTGATGTTTCATTTGTAACATCTACTAAATCTGCTTTTTTCTTTAAACATTTGTTCACTTAAAAACCTCTCGATTTTCGAACGCATCGTTCAGAGTGATTATGTGAACGGGATCAACCTAATCATTTAAATGATCCGACTCAAAAGAACGATTCGTTCACGATTCGGACGTCTATAACAGTTGGCCATTTATCTCGTGCCTGCTTCATGAAACGCTGCTCCTGAGGACAGCTAACAGACTTCTCCTTATAACGAAAGCCGGTGGTTCACTCCATTTGCTGCTATTACACAGATACCAACATCGATAATGTCTCATTTAAATATAAATCGCATTCTGTGAGAAATAGTGTGCATTCTAAATCTACAAGCTCTATTAGTCGTCCGTAAATATTATAATAATGTTATTACTCTCGGTAGTTATTTTCGAATGACTAACGTTACTCAAACCCGTTGTATACATTATATGCTTATCAGCCAAGGACAACCGACAATCACTGTCTGCAATTCTGAAGTGATCAACAGTTTAATAACATCATGATGGATTATATCCTGGCTGCAGTGTTATAGCCAGGGTGAACGAGATTAAAATTCCAGTTTTGTCGTTTTTCTAGTAAATTCCATGGTCGTATTTGTGTCAAGAAAGCTTCAAGGTCAAGTCAAAATGAGATTTCTGATTTTTAAAAATGCACGATGATCCGTTTTTGTAATCTAACGTTAAAAGTGCACATTCCAGTGATATAATCAGTGTGGGTACATACCCCTTCGGACTGCAGGCTGCAAGCGTCAATATTATGGATATAAAAATCGAAGAAATCGTTTAATCCACATCGAAATGCGTTATTTATAAGGAAAACTGCGATAAATCCACACTAATAACAGGCAGAAGCGCCTTCCTCGTCACCAGTCTCGCTTACTCCACAGGAGAATGAGAAAGCATGTTGATGAACTTGCTCTTGTAAGATAAGTCAGGTCAGAATTCAGCATGTGCGTCCGGAGTCCACATATAATGATGATAACGTTTCAGTTTCATTCCAGTGACAGGACAGCGATGGAGCTCGACAGCGCATTAATCCGTGTTGATTTTGAATTCCTCCCTGTTCATTCAGACATGGCCGTCTATATGACTTAATTTGCAGCTAGGAAATTCTTTCTGTTTCACGTACACATTTAGTTCATGCTATACTTGCCTAAACATTTGTTTGTAAACTGGGTAAAATAGGTTACTGCAACACGCACGGGTTGCGCCTCATTGTCTTTTTAAATACAATATCGCCACCTAGTGGAATGAGTGTTTTCCCTACTATAGATAGACAAATACTGCTTTCCAAACTTTTTCATGCTAGGAGGACCCACCTAGAGGTGTGTAATGTAGCTGAGAACCACCATAAACTAGTGAAATATGCGAAGATAAACGCATTTGTTATCTTGTCATATAATATATTTTTGTCATGGTCTATAATGATACATACATGATTTAGTACCTAGTTAATTTAGTGAATGTTTCATCAGACTAGTAAATTGTGAGCTTGTGAGTTTTTATGTCCAACAAAGAAGCTGTTACATAAACAATAATTCCAAGTTAGATCATTTTATATTATGTTATGCATTATAATAGCATAATATAAATTCAAAAAATATATAAATCCATTAGAACTTAATCAATAAAGTTTTCTCAGCGTTTCAGTTTCAATTATTTCCGTCATTATCTTACTTTCACAACCGAAAATATATTGCGATATTAAGTGATGTTACGTAAGGGATAATGCCCTGTCATCGATCGGCTCATTATCGCAAAATGTTTCCAAGCCAAGCACAGTCTTGTATGGCCCCGAAAGTGTTATTTTGCAATAATGACCGGATGGCCGCACATTATCTCGTTAATTATACCGCTACTTGCCTGATAAATAAATGGACATAAAATATGGATTTGAGTTTAAAATATTTTATTATGTGAGAAGGAGAAACTGTGTAATGCATGTGAAATCGGTTTTCATGAACAACTTAGCGATACTCGATTGGCCAATCAGAATCAAGTATTCCAAAGCGCCGTAATTTTTAATTACGCCTACATATTTTATGTCATGATCCAACACGTTTATGTTTCCTGATATAAATTAGAAGTTGTAGAAAATTTGTTTATATTTGTGTTTATTATGTTTGCGTGTTAACTATCTATCTTTATATGTATCATTTTACTAATAACTCGCACTGTGAAGAATTCAGGACGTGATTAACGCGTTTTACAAGTCGTTCCACAAGATGGCGCCATGTCTCTTACCCACTGATCTAAACTACATAAGCTGTAACTATAAGGGAGCGTGTTAAGCAAACAAAATGAATTGTGATTATTCAATATGCCCATGTTACTGTCAAGCATTACGTACGTAGTGAAATTAAATCGCGCTGCACTGACAGAAGCTACGTGAATATTACCCAAACGCCTCTTTTTCAAATAGCACAAGAAAAATGAGAGAGGGAAATTGAATGTCACAAAAGCAGTGTTTGAGAACATACTGTCATCTTAGCAACAGTTATTCACATATATAATTCACATGTTAGGGCTACCAATCACATTTTACCTACAATATAAAACATACTGCTCATGTTGTCAAGTATCAAGGTGCCTTATTTGGCAATGTACTATTTTTATTAATAAAACAAATATTCGGTTGCTTATTATTTTCTATACATAAATATCACGTAGCCTTTGCGTTATGCGTCAGTTGCGTTTGACCACAGACACACAGTGGGTACCCTGGATGTGAAATATTATAATAAATGTGCGTATGTTTCATATACATGTGCATAATTTGCATTCAAGTTCAACTAGTTCCTCCACGAGTACTCTTAAGATGTGTCATACCTCTTTAAGAACTGCGAAAGAAGTCCAGCTCTGTCCATTAGGTTTATTGTTGCCAGCTCAGCCAATCATTGAATCTTACGACACAATAGAGTGGCCAAAGTTGCAGTATAAAAAGCCTTGCCGAATTTAAGCATGACATCTACTTGTCCGGTGCGTGGTGAGGTTCATTTCCATAGCAAATCAGATCAAACATAGCAAACATCCTCTAGCACGCCTTGGAACATGCATTTTACGCAGGTTTTAATTTCTCTAAGTGTATTAATTGCATGTGGTCCAGTGGGTAATGGAGATATAACGGCGCACCAGCAGCCTTCCACAGCCACGGAGGAAAGCGAGCAGTGTTCCACATGTGAGTTCAGACAACACAGCAAGCTGATGAGACTGCATGCCATCAAGTCCCAAATTCTTAGCAAACTCCGACTCAAACAGGCTCCAAACATCAGCCGGGACGTGGTCAAGCAGCTGTTACCCAAAGCACCGCCTTTGCAACAACTTCTGGATCAGTACGATGTTCTGGGGGATGACAGTAAGGATGGAGCTGTTGAAGAGGATGATGAACATGCCACCACAGAGACCATCATGACCATGGCCACAGAGCGTAAGGATTGTCTATTTCAAAGATTCATTCATGTAAATGTATCCTCTTAACAATGGACAAAGAATATGTCTACTTGGAGAGACCCTTTACGCAGTCTTTGTGCACAAGCCAGTTGCACTCACAAGGCAGCTATTGGGCATAAAATGCACAGTTAAGATGTATAAAGACGATTCCTGTTTTTTTTTTTTTTTTTTTTTTTTTGAGGCTTTGTGCCCCTCTTTTCTCAGCCTTGCTAAAGCAATTTTACGCACGCTGAACATGGAAGCGCGGCAAAAGCGCACCAGCGTCGGTCAGAAGAAAATGTTTTCACCTTTACCACACGTGATAGGCTATAAACTGTAGTTTAAATTGGTTCATATCTTAGCCAATCTTTAGGTTAAAATGTGTTGCCTATTATGTGTAATGCCTTTTATATGTAGTGTCTAAATATAGACATTATATCTGTAGCCGATCCATTCGTTTTTAAAGGCGTCTGCAATGCCGTATATGACTTACATTTTTTTATTTTATTTTTTTAAATAACTACATATATACTATATAAACTATAAAGGCTATATTGTCGATCAAAATTTTGCATATAAATGTCTCCTTTATGTCTGTAATATATTCGATTTTGTGGGCGTAGTCAACGTTATTTTTTTATAAGTTAATTTTTTCATTTTTTCTCTTTTTTAATTTATATCAGTGCGTCATTTCATGGACCGCTTTAATAGGCTAACAAAACTGTCACTGAAAACCAGTAGATCCCGTATAATCACTCTGATTTACTTTCTCTTCTTTGTTTTTCAGCTGACCCCATCGTTCAAGTAGATCGGAAACCGAAGTGTTGTTTTTTCTCCTTCAGTCCGAAAATCCAAGCGAACCGGATCGTAAGAGCGCAGCTCTGGGTTCATCTGAGACCGGCGGAAGAAGCGACCACCGTCTTCTTACAGATATCACGGCTGATGCCCGTTGCGGACGGAGGAAGACACATACGAATACGATCCCTGAAGATCGATGTGAACGCAGGAGTCACGTCTTGGCAGAGTATAGACGTAAAGCAGGTGCTCTCGGTGTGGTTAAGACAACCGGAGACCAACTGGGGCATCGAGATAAACGCGTATGACGCGAAGGGAAACGACTTGGCCGTCACCTCAGCTGAGGCTGGAGAGGATGGACTGGTAAGTTGAGCTGTTGTGTTACCAAATGTGCGTTTTACACAATACAACCGCTTTTAGACAGATGCCACCAGAAATTGACAATATCAAGAAATTATATGGTCTAGTTATACAACATTTTGTTTTAAATCAGTAATCTCCCAAAAATGTGTGCACAACAACAACACAGAATTTAGAGCTCGAAACATTCGGGACCCGATACCTGAACGAATGATTCTTTCAACCCGGCTCTTTTGAGTGAATCAAAAGCGAACAGCGCGACCACTGTAATTCGGTTTTAGAACTAACGATTCTTTTGACCTAGATCTTGTAATGAATCAACAACATTCATCACATTAGTACAGTCCGATTCCCGAACCAGTGACTCTTATTGGCCGGTTCTTTTTCACTTATGAATCAATCGAAACGGTTACAGAATTAAAACTGACTCAAAGAATCGCTAGTTACTTTCGCCATATCTGACTCTAAACAAACTGGAAAAAAAAAAAAAAAAAAAATTATGTTAAGGCTCCTGAAACTTAAATTAGAGTAGTTAGTGGTTGTTCACATGACAACTTGTGTTGAAATCAGTGTTACATTATAAAAATAATGTTTTAGTATTTTTAACATAAATATAATGCAAAGTGTGAGAATAGTCATTAATAAAAGCAAAAATTGTATTGCCTGTATTTCTGTAGGCCTATATTGGTTCTGCTGAAATCTAAAATGATCTGATGATTTGCTGGGGGCAGTAAATGCAATATGAATTGAATGAATTTGTTTTTTCTTTTTTTACTAGAAGAATCCTTAATGGCACCATTAAGGAACGGGAATTGTTAAGTGGAATCGGAACCAGAATCATTAAATTCACATCTGTTTTGGCTAGCTGTAGCTTTCGTTAATGGTTAGACAAAGCAATTTTGAGGTCACATGAGAGTTGTTGATAGCCCATAGATATGAAAGTACCAAGAGTAAACTGAAGCGCTGGTTCTTTGGGTTCTTTCTCTCACAGCTCCCCTTTATGGAGGTGAAAATCTCAGAGGGCCCAAAGCGAATCCGGAGGGACTCTGGACTGGACTGCGACGAGAATTCCTCAGAGTCTCGATGCTGCAGATACCCTCTCACTGTGGACTTCGAGGACTTCGGCTGGGACTGGATTATTGCTCCGAAACGCTATAAGGCGAATTACTGTTCGGGAGAATGCGACTACATGCACCTGCAGAAGTATCCCCACACCCATCTGGTAAACAAGGCCAATCCGCGAGGCACCGCCGGGCCCTGCTGCACCCCCACCAAGATGTCTCCCATCAACATGCTTTACTTCAACGGCAAAGAGCAGATCATCTACGGCAAGATCCCCTCAATGGTAGTAGACCGCTGTGGCTGCTCGTGAACCAGTGCCCAGACAGGACTTGATCCGTCTCAAAGACCCGGACATCTGATCACACCACCCACCATCCATTATCAGTGCTTTCCGCAAGACACTGTGCAATAGAAGGACGCTCACTCACTCTCTGGGCACTGCTTCATTTGACTATGTTTTTTGTCATTTTCCTCTAAATCAGTATCTCTGCCACAGGAGTCCAATGTCACAAGGATATACTAAAGGAATGTCTACTGGCTGGACTTGGGAATGGACACTATTGAAATGGACGACATTCTCTGCTTTATTTCATGTTTTCACCTTGTCAGAATACTCTCATTAGGATACGCAGACAACATACAAAAATCGTATTATGCAGCCACTCCAAAATACAATCATTTAGATCTTGCTGTAACAGCTGTAACCGGTGAGCTTGTTTAAGAAGAGTATCCAAGAGAAACAGAGAGGGACTCTCGAACATTGAACAGAGCTTGAATACAGTTATCTGACGCCAACTTCCACATACACTGCAATAAACACACAGATCGAATTGTTAATCATAGCTTTTGTCCACTACTCATCTGTCAAACAGGCCTACACACTTGAAGTATTATTGAGATCGGCATTAGGGGAGAGAAGGACTTGAAGCAGAGGCGCTGTGAATGCGGTCTACACGTTGAAATGCGTTCGAGACAGAGACATCGGAACTGTAAGAATGAATGTTAATATCACGCTAACACTCTGTCTTCAAACCACACAGTTTGCACTATGGCAGACCAATAGAAAGAATTGGTTGCTAAAAATGTTGTAAAAACTGATTTTGATATGTTTGCTAATTGTATTGTATACTTGCCATTGTTTCCATTAACAGTTGCCTTTTTTTAACCACGGTTAGTACATGTATAAGAACACAAAATAGCAAAAAAGTGTACGATATAAATCTATGTATCTGTTCAAACAAATAAAGGTGCTTGCTTTATATGTTTAACTCTATTATTTCAAATTGCCTTACAAGAAAGGTTAAAACTGCATTGAGTTTTGAATCTATAATATCTGGAAACATCTCATTCTGTACTTGAATGATTTAATCCGATCGGTTGATAAATATGGGACCTGATCTGGGGAAATCGTTCCACGTTGTGTCTTTTTATGTACAATGTGTTTGGTGGATGAAGGGTGTTGTCCAAACTGTGTTAAGAGGTTCCTTTTGTGTTGAATTTACTATCATTTAACCTTTTCATTTGTTTTTCCCATAATGGCAGCAAGCTGCAGTGTTACATAAGCCCAAATTAACAAATCTCCCCTCGGAATAGTTCAGCGTGAGCATGCAGCAGAGTTTTCTAAAAGGACTTGTGCAGAAATGTTTTGACAGCATGGCTAATTAGACCAGGGCTTATTGGAGCCCTCACTTCCGTCCAGAAGAGGGCGAACTCAGCACTGCCGAGATCTGCTTCCTTTCCTGCTGTGAGTTGGACAGATGCCATGGAAACCAGGTGGGAACTGCTCTGAAATGAACAGAGGGTTGTGGGAGATTAAAAGTCCCTGAGCAATAACATTTCTTTCCACATTTGGGTTGAGATAATGCGCCGTGGATTCGGTATCATTTGCCACATACAGTTAAACGTGGGTTCTGAAAAGCCCGAACATCTCACATGAACGCTCTTGAAACTATCGATAAGCGTTTTAACATCTCATAATCAGGTGCATCCCTTCGTAATTCATCCTGTTCTATATGCAGGAGCGTTTGTGCTATGAATCACGATCAGCAGAAGAATGATTGATTTGTTTTCTTGTGCATCTGATTTGCAACACCGTCTTTTGTGCCAGGTAACAGCAAGTGTATGATAAACAGGAACAGTAATGGTTTCCCCGAGTTGTTATATTTGTCACACGGGAAAGGTTTTCCCGGTCTCTGTGGTTTGATGGTTGCCAGCACATTCCCAGGTTGACAGGAGAGGAAGTGACTGTGAGAAAATGGGAAGGCAGCGTGGCTCCTCGGGGGACAGGAGACTCCGGGGGGAAACACATAGCTCATCTCAGTCACCAGGATTCCCCATATCCGCACGAGCTGCAGGGGAGCCGGGTAGAGCTGCGTGCGCTTGGACAGGAGGGAAGCACCGTGTGCAAGGGGGAAGAGGGACAGCTGCCAGGTGTGGTCAAACATCTGCATCTTCACACTAACGTGCACAGTCTCTGGAGCAGCTGGGGAAACGCTTGGTTTGAGTGATGAGCTGAAAGTATACGCTGCCATGAGGCATCAGGTTGAATATTGATGGTGAGGTTGAAGACAGGTGAACAATGATGCATGTTATGCTATTGACATCTCACCTGGTCCGTTGCTGTGGTAAACATGCACTTTTCTATTACCTGTCTGCCAAAAAGCAATCAAACAACAGCAATTTTTTAAAATCTCAAGTTGACAGATGTCCTTCAGGTTTTGAACAAGATATTCTAACTTTAATAAAGATTCTAAAGTGTGTTTAATTACATTAAAATGGTTTCATGTTTCATATTTAAAGGTCTTTTTATTCTGGTCTAGTAAATTTATACATGCACAGCGGATATTTTAACGGCTTCACCATAAATTAATAAACATAAACTATTAATCAAAAGTTTGGGGTCAGTACAAATACTTTTATTACTCAAGGATGCATGAAATTAATCGAAAGTGGCAGTAAAGAGATTTATAATGTTACAAAATATTATTTCAAATAAATGTTGTCCTTTTGAACTTTCTACTCATCAAAAAAAAAAAATATTAAGCATCTGTTTTTAACCTTGATAAGAATAAGGAATGTTTCTTGAGCAGCAAATCAGCATATTAGAATGATTTCTGAAGGATCATGTGACACTTGACATGAGTAATGGCAACTGAAATAATTACATTTTAAAATATATTAAAATACAAAACAGTTATTTTAAATTGCACTAATTTTTACAATATTACTGTTTTTACTGTATTTTTGATCAAATAAATACAGCCTTTGTGAGCATAAGGGACTTTCAAAAACATTAAAAAAAAATCTTACAGACTCCAAACCTTTGTATCTGTAATTTGGCTCGAAAAAACATGGCATAGCCTGATTTCTTTATCATTTAAACCGATCTAACTGATGCTTCTTGCTATTTTGACAAACCTTCATCTAAACCAGCTTTACCATAGTAAGATATTTAAATCACCCCAATTTGCAAAATCAACAATCTTCAATAGGCTACATGACAGAAAACCAAATGTTCAGGTTTTCAGGTAAGGTACTTAAAACAAAACGCATATGCTGAGTGGCACAATCTGTAATGCCACAAGCCTTGAACCTTTCAGGCTGTGGGTTCGTACCCCCTGTGGCGCATGCCCAGACCACAAGAGGTACTGTGGCCAGAAATGCTAAGGGGCAGTTGTGGCCTAATGTTAGAGAGTCAGACTTGTAACCCGAAGGTCGTGGGCAGTGCTGGGGGTAACACATTACAAGTAACAAGTTACGTAATCAAATTACTTTTTTCAGGTAACTAGTAAAGTAACGCATTACTTTTAAATTAACAACAAAATATCTGTTACTTTTTAAAATAAGTGAAGCAAGTTACTTTTGCCATTTATTGACTGACACCTCTCCTGTCCCCATGTTGAGAGAAATCGGGAGGCGTTGTGTGTGCTGCGTAAACATGATTAGACATGTTATCTGATTCTAGACTAAATGTGAGCATACATTTATTTATTTACTTCTTCTCCTGCATCCTATTCTTCTGTATTCCAGAATGGAGGCACAGCTGAAAGGCTTGTTTGCTCTCTATTGTATAGGTGTGAATTTGCATTTCCTTCAGCCTGAGGCTTATTTATTTCACTTTTGGGGCCCTATTTTAACTATCTGAACGCATGGTCTAAAGCGCACGGCGCAAGTGCACTTAGGGCGTGTCCGAATCCACTTTTGCTAGTTTAACGACGGGAAAAATGTTTGGCGCGCCTGCCGCATGGTCTGAAAGTTCATGGTCCCTAGTCTCTTAATGAGTAGTGGGTGTGTTTTGGGCATAACGTGCAATAAACCAAAGTCTCATCTCCCATTCCCAGTTGCGCTCGCGCCATGGCGGATTCGTTTTTATCTTTATGCACACAATAATAATCTTTTACACTGTAATCCTTTTATTTTTAATATTTGGCATGTTTGTGTGCTGCTGCGTCCCTGTGTGTGTATTATTACATATTACTAATACAATCTTTAAATAACAAAAAAGATATTGTACCACTGACTTTAGACCAGGTTTTTGTTGGTCAGTCTATTTCAGTTGCCTCAAAATAGCAACACGCCAACAATGCGCCTGAACACACCTCGTTTTCAGACCAGCACACCCATGGGCGCAAAAATGGGCGCAAATGCATTTGCTGTGCGTGCACAATGTGGCGCAGGTAGTGAAAATGATAATTGTGTCGGGCTGAAACCAGTAAAAACACTTGCGTCGTGCCTGGCGCCGCGTGTATGATAGGGCCCTTGGCCCTTGGCCTTTACATTTGCCAAAAATGTAACTTTTTTTGTTATAAAAACAAATTTGAAATGCAGAGCACAAATTCCGAGTATGGGACACCATACTTGGCTACACATCACGTCACTTCATTTTCACTTCATTAAACGAGACCTAATGAAAATGCATTTCCATCAACTGGCCCAAAACTCTGTCACTATGGCCATGCTTAGTGTTGAGCTCGGCACTGATCTCTTCTAATTCAGTCAACAATTAGGTTCTCTCAATGATCACGAGCTAAAGTACCTTTAATTTAATGATTAATATAACATTTTGCAATGTAATAATCGCCTCGGTTTCCAAGGGACGTGAGATTCGAGTCACAGTGAACTTCTGCTCTCATCTGAAGAAAGCAATGAAAAGCAATAAAAGACACAAGCCTCGGGCAGATGGGCGCAGATGTGCAGCCACTGACGGCTGGTTGTCAGCGCCCCTGATGGATTTATCCAGCGCATCCACACTGGGCCTTGCCTTCAACACCACTTGTTTTTTCACTTAGCTGAGAAATCGACATCCGTCTCTCCCGAAACTCTATTGACCCTTGTGGAATCAACATTTGATTAATTACATCGTAAAGCTTCCGGACGTCGAGGACGGGAATGTGTCCTGTTTTAGCAATGTGTAACTCAAGATCACATTTGGGCTGGAATGAGTCATTCAGCAAGATTTGTCCATAAGTCTAAGTTCATTTACAAGGCACCCTAATGACTGAAGTGGAAAAGGTCTGTGGCAGTAAACCATATGCCCCCAGGAGACCAATGACTGACAGTGATGGAGGATAGATGCTCCTCTGAGGAGACTGCGAGATGTCTGGATCATTTGGAAAAATGGAAACATGTCCCCTCCTGTGTCATCACAACGCCTGTAAGACAGCTGGATATGCAGGAATCGGAGGTGTCTTGTCATATGGAGAAGCAGTTCTGCTTTGTTTTGCAATCAAGGCAATAATGTTTCTATCAAATATTGTTAAAGTAAAATATTGCCCATTGAAATCTATCTATCTATCTGTCTGTCTATCTGGACTTTGTCTATCTATCTATCTATCTATCTATGCATAGGTAACCCATCCACCCAGAATGCCTTATAAATTGACGAGCAGCACCCTAGCAACCACTTAATAAACATGAGGCTTACCTTGTTCTCTGATTCTTCAGATCCTTTTTGACAGTCAAATCTGTAAGACACATAACAGACTATGTTAATTTTTGCATTACACAAAACTGTACCACCAATTACATACAGTTCGGATAGGGAATAAGAAAAGGTAACCCCCATTCCAGCACATAAATCTAACATTTATAAAGTCTCTAAGGACAACATGAAAACCGCAGTCGGTCATTATACAGTGGATGCTGCCAAGTACCACAAGCCTCATAGCGAGAGCATTAAGGTGGACAGTATGCAGTCCACCAATATAAGGCAGCAGCAGCAAGAATGCATGTTTAGAAGAGTGAACCCACCTACTGTGATCACCATATGGTGACACACTTGATACTAGTTAAGAATACAGTAAAATGGGTCATTATAACTCCATACATTTTCTGTAGAAAATTCTAAACAAATTGTGCTGCATGGGTAAAAATGTACTTTATCGGAGTTTTGGATTTGTTTCCAGAGCTAAAATTTGACAGAAAAATGTGGACTCTTTAATATGCAGGTGATTTCAGCTCTCAAGCAGAATGATAATATCTACCCGGGCCACATGGACATCTGTCTTCTGAGCCACAATGTTTCTAAACCTTCGACCCCTGTTGCAGAGGCACTGGAATGGCATTTGGCACGCTCCCTGACCACGATGTGCAGTCCATCTCATGCCAGACCCTCCTACAGTACTCTCCTTCTACCAGTGCCAGCTGCTCGCTCTTCAATTAATGGGTGCCATTTGACAGCTAATTGTATATACTATTAATGTACAACACGTTTTGGAGATTTGCACTTTGCGTGCGAAACGTTTGGTTGAAAGAATAAAAATGGCGTCTGAATGAACAGTTGCAAGCAGTGGCAGTGGAGAAAGTTGTACAGCAGCTGTCGAATTAACACACTAACATAGTGGCATTCATTTTATATTTAAAAAAAAAAAAAATTATTATAACCTCTGCCATATAAATAAATGTTGTATATGGGATTGCTCCTACCCTTGGAGCAATTCAGGCTTAATTCGCAATCAAAACCGTTCCAGCTGTTACTAACTTCACAGGCAACATGTCTAGTGTGCGGATTATTTTAGTCTTTTAGCGCACCTAACACAACCGTCAACTTTCTAAAACACGTTTTAAAGAAGAAAAAAAAAACGTTTATTTGATAATTTTGTGATATACAAATCTATAAAACCGTGATAAAAATGACAATACTTGAGGTTTGTCGATATAACAACGGACACCGTTAGCCATCTGTTGCCATGGTTACGTCCTTCCTCACAGGCTACTCATTTGTGGTTCTTGTGTTCATAACCGCTAGATGGAGCTAAACAAAACGAAAACAGAGGTTTTCGACGAGGTTTTCGTTTTTATCTTGAAACTGCACCCGACGCTGAAAGTCTGAGGCTGCGTCCGATCCGAAACCGAAAACAGTAGGCCTATGTGCCAAGATTAGTATTCATAAAAGAGTATGAATGGCAGTAAAGCAATACACCTGAAGCTGGTAGGTCACATGATAATGACAAAATGGTGACTGTAGTAGTAGCTTAGCCATATCAAAGACTATAGAATAACACAAGACGCGTCACTCGTATTGTTTTGAATGGGAGAAAGGGCAACGCGCGCAAAAAAAAAAAAAAAAAAAAAAAAAACGTGCAAAGCGCAATATGTCGGAGTAAGTCCCGCCTTCTAAATAAGAGCCAATCGCCGATTAGTAAAATCATCGCGTCACTGCAGCGACCATTAGAAGCTCCGGTTCCTATCCACCGTATTCCTGACTAGCCTACTAAACAGTCAGACGCGCGCCTCCGAAATGAGGCACAAGAGACGCGCATTAGCTTGATCCAGTCTGAATAACAGTTTTTTGAGCGTTTAGAAACAAAATTTATGAGACAGTTGTCAGATTTCATTGGTGATTTCAAATATGAAATTTAATCGAAAGCTTGGCAAACAGCTTTGGAGAATTTGATGTTTCAGCTTTCAAAGAGATAGGAGCTGCACTTGAATGCCCGAGAGGCGTTTCAAAGATGGCCGCCGAGTGAAATGACTTGTCTTAAAGGGACTTTGGCCATATGTATCTATGAGTCATACTACACACATTCATACTATACGTTTTTAGCAGTTGCAAAGTAAATACTTATTCAAAGTATGCCTACTAAAGAGTATGCGATTTCAGACACAGCCAGAGAGAAAGCAATGCAGCATTTAAAGATGCTAATCAATAATTAATTAACAACTACAGCATGTTAAAAAGTGCTTGACCACTTATAAAATTAATAAATATATTTGATAATTAAGATGTATTAATACAAATAAATATTTGTATTATATGTGTATGTATTTATTTGTATTAAATATGTCTACATTATTACATATATTTATTAATTTTATAACAGTGTTCAGGCTCTTTCTAACAAACAAGCAAATTTATTTTAATTAATGTTAGGTTATAAAGATCTATAATTTAAAATAAGATTAATTGCAATTAATTTGCTTTATCAGCATGAAATCAGTTAAATCAGTATTTTAATGATTAACAGTACTATAATTTATAGATGTACATTTTTTAAAATTTCTACTGCAAAATAAGTATGTAATCATTAAATATTAACTAGGCTATAGCTAATGCTCACTTGAATTTTTTTCTAGTTAATTTGACGTTACTTTAGGGCACGGGTGCTACAGTTCCCAACACATTTTGCTTTACCAGAAACACTTAGTCTTTTTTAAACTCATAAAATTCTGTTGGCTTGCATTTCCATCTTAAGGTAATGGCTTAATGATAAAGCTGGGCTGGTGCAGATTTCACTGCACCCAGGAGCCTTAAAATCTAATACAGTTTTTCTCAATTGCTTTGGCACATTTCTTAACATTCACTAAGCTGTAAGTGCAATTGTCACAACTGTTTGCTGGAACATCAGAACTCTATTGCATGTCTGCAAAATGTAAAATCTCACCCAAAACATTTAATTCAAAACCTAGTTATTGTGTCAGTACATTTGTGTTATTCAGTGTTTTATCATCATGTGAGCCACATTGGTCAAAATTTTTAGTTTTTTTTCACCATGGAAATATTTGTTATATACAAATTTCATGATTTTTCTACTTTTTTTGTTGACACTGACTGTATTCTATACTATACATTATACAACGTCAGTTTTGTCTGTGTATCACACTGAGCTTTTTACAGTAGATACTTATTTCAACAGCGAAATTATTCAAAATTACTGGGAAAATGCAATAGTACACAGAAAGAAAATGAACATTTTTATTTATACATTACATTTATTTTGATACAAATGTGTTACATGTTACATGTAAAACTTCACAGTTGCTTGTTCATTTTTACACTTTATTAGCCTGTCTTCCCAAAATGCCACCACTACACATTATATCTTCCTATTGCTCTCCATATATATGCTTCCAATCTTGATTGGTTGATTGGTAAGATTGTGATTCCTATTTCATTACAAAGGCAGGCCATATGCCAACGAGAATTGAGCCAAAGCTTTTCTTTCCTCAATATTTGACAAAAGGCATAATTGCCCTGCACACTTATAAAAACATAAGACTAAAATAATAAAATAAAATAAATTCAAATTGTTTTGTGTATACCACTGGCATGCTATACTAGCACTAATGAGCTCACATGTGCTGAACCTGAGCGCAGAGCCCACGTGGCAGTGAATCTGATCATGCAACGGCACTGCAACTTGATAGCACATCTTATGATAATATTGTATTTAACATAGGGAAAGGTCAAACCACAGCACACGTTTTAGTTTTCACGGCCCTGTGCTGCGACTTCAGCACTCGCTCTCGTATAGCTGCAGGGTGCAAATTCTGAAAGCAGGGGAGAGGTGAGCCTCATTTCTCACTGACCCTTATTTGAGACTTCCATTAAAATTTGGGGTGTGTTTGCCTGCTCTCTTGAAACTGCCAGGACAGCAGATCGGATCGGGCTATACCGTAGCTTTGGATATGAATATCAGACTAATTAGTCGGGATGATCATCTTGAGAACATGTCACACCCTCAGTTAAAAAGGTCACGCTAGATTCATTTTAACAGCTGTCATTCATTTTAGGCCAAAAATCAGTTTCTTTCAGAATACTGCGATTGCAACAGGTTTCATATTGCTTGATGAACTGTGGTGTGAAAAACCGAGCTGAAGGATCACACGGGTAATTTTGATGGTGTTCATTGCCCGAGGCTCCCCTGCTTGTGCCCCTCTTTGGCTTTACGTACAGTAACTGTGCACATTTTTCAGATCCAAAATGAAACGACACATGCTACGTGCATCTACTCCGAGCTATTTTTAGTTCAGTGATGAGGATTGAGAAAGGCCAGAGAAAGGAACCCAGCACCACACCCACCTGTTTTAATTTAGCAAACGGAAACATGGCGTAGTGCATGACTGAGCAAAATTTGCTGGGACAATGTAGACCACAAATAATAACGTCATGCTTATAATCTTGTGCTGAGTCAATAAGTATTGATGCTTAGTTAAATTAGGACATTTAAAGGGATACTTCACCCAAAAAATTATCCCATGATTTACTTACCCTCGAACCATCCTAGGTGTATATGACTTTCTTCTTTCAGACAAACACAATCGGAGATATATTTAAAAATATTCTGGCTCTTCCAAGCTATATAATGGTAGTGAATGGGGGGCCTGATTTTGAAGCCAAAAAAGTGCATCCATCCATCATAAAAGTAGTCCACACGGCTCCAGAGGGGTTACAACATACTGGATGCACTTTTTTCTTTTTTTTTTTTTTGGCTTCAAAATCAGGCCCCTAGTTCACTGCCATTATATAACTTGGAAGAGACAGGATATTTTTAAATATATCTCAGATTGTGTTCATCTGAAAAAAGATAGACATATGCACTTAGGATGGCTTGAGGATGAGTAAATCATGGAATCATTTTCATTTTTGGGTGAACTAACCCTTAAAGTAGCTTTTATAAACATGCCTCAGAAAGAAAAAAAAAGAAAAAAAAAAAACATTATTGATGCGAATCTTGAGACAAAAAAAATGGCACTAACATATTTTAAGATATGTCAGTGCAAATTGCTTTAAATTACGACAGCTGAAACATGCATTGTAGTCTGGGACTAGGCTTAAGCCTTGTCTGTGAAACCGGGCATAAATCCCAGATGTTTTGGGCCCAGCTTAACCTTGAGACACCAGAGACCTGTTTCAAAAGGCTTTTAGGAGCTTAAATGACAATAAAGACTAACATGTTTTCACAGCAGTGATATTTAACACAGAGCACATGTTTCTTGAGTCCCAGAGTTAAGGAGTGCAAGGTAATTGCTTTACAACAGCCGATTGGCAAAATTATGGCCGCATGAGGACATGCGACAGAGTAATTTAGCTCTGCATTAGAGGCTGAACTCAATAGCTCCGTTAATTACGTCTAACATTTACTCTCTCCTTAAACCAGCCACTTGCTGCCACAATTATTTCTGTACAGGGATCACTTTGAAACCAATACTGTGACACTGTGGACACCAAGGGGACTGCAAGTAACAGTTTGGACATTCTGAATTAATATGATGGCTTTGTGAGCTGTTAACCGCTGCAATCTCATCACTGTGTCAGTGAGTTGAGCTTGAGAACCAAATCAGTTTGATTAGTGAGTGAATCATTCAGACTGAATCAAAATGATTAATCAATTCATTAAAAAAATTAACTCAGAGATTAATGAATGAATCAGACATTCAAATCAAAATTTTCAGTGAATAATGATATTAATTTTTTGGTCTGTTCCTTTTCAAAACGATTGTATGACTTGATAAGACAATATGAATATTGTGGAATATAGTACATGAGTCTGGACCACTTTACTTCATGGTGGCTTTTAATCCTTTTTGAAGCTTCAAAGCTCCAGTTCCCCTTCTAAAGTTTTTTTAGAATTTTTTTTTTTTTTTTACAAGAAACAATTGGAAAATCAAATACACTATCATTTAAAAAATGTGGGGTTTTATTTAAAGATTTTTAAAAGGTTTTTAAAGAAGACTGTGATGCTGCATTTAATATTTTAAAATTTCTGTGATAGCAAAGCAGCCATTACTCCAGTCTTCAGTGTCACATGATCCTTCAGAAATCATTCTAAAATGCTGATTCACTGCTCAAGAAACATTTCATTATGATCAATGTTGAAAACGGTTGTACTGCTTAATATATTTGTGGAAACCATGATAAAACATTTTAATATATGTGAAGAACCCAGAATTTCCTCTTTAAGACTCATGTCCTCTATAGAGGACACAAATGAATTGCTGGGTCCCCAGAGGTTAAAATGCAATTCGTGGAACTGATCAAACACTGAAAAACCACAAACCATGTGTCTACAGGGGAGCAACTGTTAAAACTTCACAGCATCTGAGCCTTATTTTCAGCTGGTAATTGGAGGTCCCTGACTGCGACTGCACACTTTTCAGCAAACCCCAGAGCCCATCTCTTTTGGCTTTATGGGCCTCTAGTGCAGGCTTTCATGATCAGCATTTAAGGTGCTGATTTTTGGGGGAGAGTGAATTTACAACCACACTGCATTCAATTTTGTGGTTCACTGGCATCTGCTGTGGGGTCAGTAGTTCTGGCTTGTTTTCTTTTCTAATCAGAAGTCAACAAGGCAAACTTTTAAAGTTGGGTACTTGACCTTTCCTTCATTATCAGTAATGGCAAAACAATTTCCCCATAATAAATTAAGACAGAAAAGCAAAATATATTAGTTAACATTACAAAAAATGTTTTATGTTTTAAAATCTTAATGTGCCATAACTCATATTCAAAAATTCATAGCTTTGCCCTCATAAAATCGTTCATAAAAAGTAACATCATTCATGACCCAGGGCTGTCAAATCTGCACTGAAGCCGCTATATAATGCATTATAATTACTGTGGCCTACTATTTTATTTGCATTTATGGTGTCATTGAAAATAATACTTGAGATTTTGTATTAGAATCGACCAATACTGGGGAAAATTACTTTTAAAAGTAATGCATTACAATATTGCGCTACTCCCTAAAAATAAAGTAACTAATTTCATTAATTAGTTACTTTTTATGGAAAGTAATGTTACGTCACTTTTGCGTTACTTTTTCTCTCCTAGGCTGGGCTTGCTTGTTTGTTTTTTAATAACAACAACAAAAATAGCTTACCAATAAATTTTACCTTTTAATTATAAAGGCCCTTTCACACCAAAGTGAAACCAATAAGACTTTAGGCTGAAGGAAATGCAAAATCAAGACTTCACAGTTCAGCAGTGAAGACATTGGTTCATAAAGTGAGATAGGTGCTCAAGGGCACCTCAGTCGTCTCCTGCCGGTATTGAGACTCGAACTCGAATTAGGCCACGACTGCCCAGTAACTTATTATTATATTTTGTTGTAAACTGAAAAGAAATCACTTTGCTAGTTACTTGGAAAAATTAATCTGATTACATAACTTGCATTACTTGTAATGCCTTACTTCCAACACTGGAATCGACAGTGATTTGTGTGCATAGATCACGCACAACTTTCTGGACTGAACCCACACAGTTAAAACATATTCATCTTGATTAAACACTCAGAACTCAGTTTGATGAGAAATTACATCTCAAATCATGAATAACCAATAATTCATCTAGAAAAACATTTATTATTCCAAATGACAACTTTCATACCTCTATATGGTACAGTAAATGTTAGTGTGTAACAATTATAATGAAGGGATGGTCTTATAATGAAGTCCTTGAAATCCTTAGCAAGAACTAGACATGATTTGCAAAGCTTCCTGCTTGGTTTCAGGAATGCTAACCAGGTCGTGAAAAAATGGTCGTCCATGAATGCAGACCTGACTTTCCTCTTCAAGTTCCTGTTTCATTCGGCAAAGCGTGTTTGTGACATCAGCTCTGGAGAGGTTTAGAGGTAACTGTCTAGCTAGTCTCACAGCCTCACTCTGAAAGAAAAAAATTGGGAGAAAGAGTTTATAATGCAAAAAGTCAGCTAAAAAGATCATACAAAGAAAAAACATTGGTAACACATTCACGATTAACTATGACTTTTCCCTCAATAAACTCCTAATTTACTGCTTATTAGTTAGTAAGGCAGTTAAGTTTAGATATTGGGTAGGATTAAGAATGTAGAATAAGGTCATGCAGAATAAGGCATTAATATGTGCTTAATAAATACTAATAGCCAACATTCTTGTAATATGCAAGCTAATAAGCAACTAGTTAAAAGACCCTAAAATAAAGTGTTACCAAAACATTTTGGTGTAGGAAAAAAAAAAAAAAAATTGCTAGTAATTTCACAATTAATTGCAAGTAACAAATTAAATGTGAAATTTTGAATTAGGAAGACTGAAATTGTATTTTCTTGTAAAATATACTTGTGATCTTTAGTGATTTCGAAATCTTTTTTACAGTGTAATCTAATATTAGTAAACTCTCCAAATGTGCTCATATTTTGATACTGTGATGGTAAATGGGTCATTAAAAAGTATGTTCCAAGGAGCATTTCTCACCTCTAGGTAGTTTGCGACTTTGAGAGGTCTACATTGCTCCACGGTTTTTGCATCCTGGACCTTTATAGCCTGCAGAATCTCCCTCAGGTCTCCTATCCCGAAGAAAGGCATGCAGTCGGCCATGCCCATCACTTCAACATGCCTCTCAGAAGACGAGGAACCTTTCCAAGATAAGCAACAAGGAAGGATTAATAAACTCCAAGTACAACGTTCTCCAGGAAAAAATAATAAATAAATATTGTGATTTACACACTGGTTGGAAACCAAGTCAGGTGGGCACCGCACCAAATTACGCTATTACCATGTCTTTGTGGGCTGGAAAGGAAAACCAAGGTGGAGGAGGTTTTCAACAGATGATTTAAAGAAGATTGCTTTTCCCTAGACGCGTCTCAATGAAGAGGTGAAATGTATGGAAAGGACATCAAGGAAGCGCAGACTAAACATTTTCTCCTTCCCTATGCGCTTTAAGCAGAGACCCTTGATCTGCCATGCTTACAAAATTAAATTAATACAGTACATACTGAATAGACACCCCAAAAGCTACTTTGATTAAGTGTCAATAAATGCATTTTTAACATGACAGTGAATGTATGATCATATTAGAACTTGATTCATTCTATTACAAGTGCTAGATTTTTATATTTTCTGTTAGTTATTTCACCATGTGGTAGGGTTGTCACAGTACCAAAATTTCAGTAGTCGGTACCAATAAATGTTAAAATTCTGCAGTTCTCTGTACCAATTTCAGTACCAGAGCAAAAACTGTTGAATAAAGTACTTAAAAAGCTTGTCTCATCCGTTGGTTATTACTGTCAATCATCGCAGTTTCCGATTCAATTGCGCATTTAAATACGGTTGTCAATCCAGAAACCTTGCACTGTACTTAGCAGCATGAAAAGAACTAAACTTTTATTGATATTGTGAATGGGTAATAAACAGAAAGCCAGAGAAGAGCCCTCCCTTTATAATCACTAAGGATGTCAATCTCTAAAGCGCAAGCTCACTTAATTCTGCACTCTCGCGAAAAAAGCCATTATATTAAAAAAGCTGTACCAAAAAACCTGTACAATGAATCTCTTATTTATATTGTGTTTACACTTTATTGGTTAGAAATAAAATGATTCGCGAGCATGCGGCTCACGATGAACAAATCAAAACCTTGTGCGTTTTTCAGCTGTTATGCGGATTCTGACTACTGACTAGCACCTCTGATAGGCCACTGCATTCACACGGTCAACAGATATGATTGTGATTGGCCACAATGCTCAATGTTTGTAAAAACACGCTGTAAATAGAAACCTTTGACGCTCAGAGAGTGCTAAAAAAAACACAAACGAAAGCGTTTAAAAGCAGTGTTTATCAGCGGGCACCGAACATATCTGATACTCGGTACTACAGGTACTGCAGAAATGCTGGTACCATCAACTTTTCTTTATTTTTTAGTACAGAGTGGTACTGGTCAAGGTACCAGTAGTACCGGTACATTTGACAACCCTACACTCTAAAAAATGCTGGGTTAAAAACAACCCAATATGGGTTGAAAATGGACAAACCCAACTATTGTTTAAAAATGACTACATGGCTGATTTAAAATGAACCCAAAATAGGTTCAGACACATAATTACTAGAGGCAACAATAGTAACAATAGCAACAATTTATTAATAAGCAATTTAATAAATGTTTATAGTTTAATTATTATTCATTAAACTTACTCATAATTTCCAACATACTTTAGGTTCATTTTAAGCAAGCAATACAGTAATTTTTAAACAATAATTGAGTTAAATAACACTCCCCAGCAGATTGGGCAAATATTTAACCCAACCACTGGGTTAAAACAACCCAATTGCTGGGTTTGTCCATTTTCAACCCAGCCTGGGTTGTTTTTCACCCAACATTTTTTGTAATGTAGCATGTGGTTGCTAGGTGGTTTTACTGGGTCATGTCAAAAGAGCCCACCTTCACATCATTGTTATTTTAGTATTATTTATATACCATTACAGTATTTATTAATATTTTTTTAAATGAGCTTTTTTGTATATTTTTATTTTTAACAATTTGTGGGTTTTTTTTTTTTTTTTTTTTTTTTTTCATTTTTAATAGTTTTAGTTTAATGTTTCTATTTAACTTTTTTTTATTGCTGCTATTTTATTATCTGCCAGGTGTAAATCTGATCGTTTGCAAATATAAACAAGATGAAATTTTTCAGGTATCATTCTCATTTGTAGCACAAACTGTGCAGGGCGAGTTATGCACCAAAGTTTATTACTTTGGGGTTTTGAAAGGGCTAGAAATCTGGTGCATGTTTTTGCCAAATCCCTGGAAATTGGCTCTGAAACTATTCCCTTTTGTAAAGGGCAATTTTCCTCCACAGCACCACACTGTAGTCCAAATCCACCGTGCTGGCAAAAGCTCAGGCAGCGAGCCAGCATCAACCATGATGACCCTTACCAGTGCCAACACTTACAGGAACAGACTGAGTGGGATTTCATAACAACAGGCAAAATAAGGTCAAATGAGGACTAAGATGGCGGCCTCCTTAGAGAGAGGACAACACTACAGAATAAGCTGGTTCTAAACCTGAAAAAGTTTATATATCACAACTATATCAGTTATCTGCCAATTTGTTTTTATTTGTCAGTATCAGATTAGACATTTTATTGATTCTGCTTGACATTATATCTTAACCAATCCTATTAATTCAAGGGTCATGCTGTTCAAAGATTTCTAGGATTGTTCAAAGTTAGTTATATTCTAACTTAAAAGTAAACAGGAAAAAATAACCCTTTAAAAATAACCCTTTAAGAGAAAAATTATTGAAGAGCACTGAGCGCATGCCGCTGAAACAATAGAGCATGTGCTTTTGTGCATATAAATTAGTGTCTTAATACACATATACAATAATATAATTGATTCACCACAAATGCATTAAAATGATCAAGTGAAAGTAAAGACATTTATATTGATACAAATAGATTTCTATTTCAAATAAATGTTGTTCTTCTGAACTTTTCATGAAAACAGTTTCCATGAAAATATTAAGCAGCACAACTGCTGTAAATTAATATTACTTTCGAAATCTGTCTATAACTCAGTACTGCTTTTTAAAAAATAAATAAAACACTAAAAACTTATACTTTAGGAATTTAGTAAGCACTTGATCCTGTGTTATATTTTGAACATTGCCGTGGCTCAAGCGGCTTCTTTGACCTCATTGCTTACTTAATAATACACAAAGTTGGCGGTTAAACTAATATAATTTTTTACAATAAGTTTAAAACATTGTTTTCTAAAAGTGAGGTAATGAATATGCCTGATGAAGCACACATTATCCATACTTCATTGCCAGTCTGAGTATTGGTCACAGTGACACTAGACCCCTCTGTTAATCTAACAAGAATTGTTTTTATAATATTGGAAAATTTAAGGCACCTAAAGAATGCACAAGAAAACATTTAAAGCAAACACATTCTTCACTAATCAGACACAAGCAATTCTGTCAGAAATAATTGACTGTAATCCTGTTATTCAAGCCGTTATATTTGACATTTCAAAACAATTTGTGAACTGTGGCATTAATGATGTCCAGTGGGTCCAACCTTTGTTAAATCAAATTGGACAATCCTAGAGACCTTTAAACAGCATGACCCTTGAATTAATAAAGGCACATTTTCTCAAGAGAAACCTGGCAAAGAAAAAAACCCCAAAACAAACCATGTGTAGAAGTATTTTTGAATCTCTCCCACTCCACAGCACATGATGAGCATGAGGAGAGAAAGAGGGCAGCGAATTCAAGCGAATGCACTTAATGACCATCTTAAAAACCTGAGGCTGAGTCATACAGGAAGTGGACCAGTCCCTTAGAATCAAGTCCTGTCTTTTTAAAAGATTTCATATTATACGTGTGCCCACACTAATCTGTGTAGGGAAAAAAGAAGTGCTGACAAAGCACTTTCCACTTAAGCAATTTGTATAAACAATGACTTCATCACTCGGCACAGCGAGAATTAACGTCTCTAAGGTAATAGCATGGATATTAAAAAGTTATTAAAAACTACAAATTAAACATTATCATCATATACTGCAAGCTGAATGATATTTTCCAATGCTTATAAAGAAGTAGTTCACTCCATTTAAAATGAGACCGTATGCATGTTGCAGTCAGGAAAATGTCCAGGGATGCATGGAAAAGTAAAATGAAGACAATTGTTTAAAATTTGGTACCCAAAATACACTTGTTTATTTGAAGGCAAAGCAGCAATTCCTAAATCAAACAATTGTCTTGTATTATGTCAAACATCATTATTTTACATGATTATGACTCTTTAGGGTTATATTTATATAGCAGGTAGTTTCGCTCCACTTATTTTATTGGCTGAGCGACGTACGTTGACAGTCTATTCACTTATTTGTTCGAAGTCTTCTATACTGTAGTACTGTATGTGAGCGGTGTGGAGCGAAACAAGTGGAAAGTAAAGTGTGTTTGTATGTTTTGCCTGCAGGGAGCAGGTTGTTTTGAACGTCGGAGTGGAAGTCGGGCTGATATATACGTTCAGTGTATACATGCCAATATATACATACAGTATATATGATTTCATGACAGTGAATTAGATTTGCACAAATTGCTGAAATTACCATTTGTTACTTAATATGTTTATTTAAATTTCACAAAAAAATTGGAAAATTGGCAGAATAGTGTAAATATATCAGGCTTATTCATCTAATTAAATGGAAAATAGATTATTTATATATTTAGAAGTTATATATATATATATATATTTTTTTTTTTTTTTTTCCCCCTCCACACAAGGGACGTCAATGGTCACTAAAACAGTTTGGTTACCAGCATTCTTCAAAATATGTTCTTTTGTGTTTAGAAGTAGTAATAAATGATGAAATTTATGTGGGGTCTTTTCTGTTTATACAGTGGAAGTCAATGGTCACCAAAAGGGTTTGGTTCAGCAGAAGTATTAGTAAATTATTAGTTTTCATTTTTGGGTGAACTATGCCATTTATAAAAAAATAAGTGTGAATTAAACTAATTCAACTGAATATAACACACACACATACATACAGAGCCTTAAAATAACTTTTTGCCACACCTGCCGGTGACTTAAATTTACCAGCCATAAATATTTTTTACCGGCCATGAAACTTTTTTTGCAAAAACAGGCAGTTATATGACACCAAAATGTTAGATAACCAGTGAAAATTCACAATTCTCTATTCCAATTTCGATACCACAGCTAAAACTACTAGCCGAACTAATATACATTTAAAATATTATTAAAGACAAGTAACAGTAGTTATTGGGTAGAGAAATTAAATGAAGTAATCAAATGTAAAATAATACTGGATAGTCTTCACTATATAAATTAAACATAGATTAATCCTTATTAAAGTTACAAAAGTTATTTAGTCTTTCCTTTGTTGTTTGATTAACATTAAAAACACAGAGAAGCAGCAGAAATATTAGGCTGCTGTCACTTTAAGACCTAATGCACAGATCCAGTACACTGATACTGGTTTCTCTACTGTTTAGGTTCACTTAAAGTCATAACCGACTGTTTACTACGATGCTTGCTGACGGAGAGCTCAATTCGGTATCTGCGTGCTATCTGAGGCTTTCTGGGCTGCTGACTTGGCATCACATCTTCTTGTGCTTGAATAATTAAATTTCCATGGCTTAAACACTTGTGACGATGTTACGCTGGCCTGTCAACTGTCCTGTTCATGTTTGTTTATGTTCATGTTCTCACAACATTGCATTGTCAGAATTCATAAAAGTATTACTGGCCAACTGGTGATTGATTTTTACTTGCATTTGGCGCTTAGCGAGCTCTGCACATATATTATATATATATATATTATATATATATATATATATATATATATATATATATATATTAGTCTTTGAGCGTTACCTGGAATCATTCTAATCTCAAAACCATTTGCCACAAGCCTAGGATCAGTGAAGTAGATGTCTCCATTAAAGCAGGCACTGTCTTTCTCCATGTTCAGGAGAACATCCATGTACTCTGACCCACCAAGCGACCTGGGAAAGGAAGTGTATGTTAATATGCAAATATAAATATAAGTATTTAAATTAGTGACGATTTATACAGCTTCTAATCATTTATTGCACTTCCAAATTTAAATATGAATACTAAAACCATTCATTTTTAATATTGTACATGAATATTTTTTACATTTACGGTTTGCACACATCAAGAATGTCATCATTAAGTGAGAAAATGAGACGGGCTACCCATCTGTCAGCAGTATAGGGGTCTGCAGCCTCACGGTTGGAAGTATATTATTCTTCAGAAGTCTTTTAAACAGCAAGGCCTCCTCCACTCGAAACGGGTTCAACAACATGAGCTTTCTGCCGCATAAAACGACCCAGGCACCGTGAGAAGCCAAGCGGTTTACAAGCCTGAGGCCCTGCGCACTTGAGCTGTTCTGGTAGGAGAGGAGGTTAAGACTCTGCTTGAGGGTTGCAATACTGAACGGGAGGGGTTTGGAGAGCTTGGCAAGGCTCCTTTTACTCGAGGGCTGAGAGGAGAAGAGTTTGTCCAGGGCCTGCTGGTTGGCGAGGGGGGCCTTGCGCTTCACGCCTTGAGCTTTGTTCAATGAAGACTCGGCGCTCATCTGCTTCTTGCCCTCTCCACACTGGCCACCTCCCTCCGTTGCCCTCTTCCTTTGAAGGTTGTAGGCGTTCAGAGACTTTTCTGCCTTGCTTTCATACCTAAGATGGGATGTGATACAAGAACATGTATTTTGTTACAGTCATAGTTCTACATTTTGTATTTCCTTTGTGTATCTGTTCAAATGTGGTTAGAAGATATACAGTATCTCACAGAAGTGAGTATACCCCTCACATTTTTGTAAATATTTTATTATATTTTCATGTGACAACACTGAAGAAATGACACTTTGCTATAATGTAAAGTAGTGAGTGTACAGCTTGTATAACAGTGTAAATTAGCTGTCCCCTCAAAATAACTCAACACACAGCCATTAATGTCTAAACCGCTGGCCACAAAAGTGAGTACACCCCTAAGTGATAATGTCCAAATTGGGCCCAATTAGCCATTTTCTCTCCCCGGTGTCATGTGACTCATTAGTGTTACAAGGTCTTAGGTGTGTTAAATTTGGTGTTATTGCTCTCACTCACTCATACTGGTCACTGGAAGTTCAACATGGCACCTCATGGCAAAGAACTCTCTGAGGATCTGAAAAAAAGAATTGTTGCTCTACATAAAGATGGCGTAGGCTATAAGAAGATTGCCAAGACCCTGAAACTGAGCTGCAGCACGGAGGCCAAGACCATACAGCGGTTTAACAGGACAGGTCCTACTCAGAACAGGCCTTTCCATGGTCGACCAAAGAAGTTGAGTGCACATGCTCAGCGTCATATCCAGAGGTTGTGTTTGGGAAATAGGCGTATGAGTGCTGCCAGCATTGCTGCAGAGGTTGAAGGGGTGGGGGGTCAGCCTGTCAGTGCTCAGACTCAGAAGCCTCTTCTAAAGATGATGCACAAGACAGCTGCAAACAGTTTGCTGAAGACAAGCAGACTAAGGACATGGATTACTGGAACAATGTCCTGTGGTTTGAGACCAAGATAAACTTATTTGGTTTAGATAGTGTCAAGCGTGTGTGACGGCAACCAGGTGAGGAGTACAAAGACAAGTGTGTCTTGCCTACAGTCAAGCATGGTGGTGGGAGTGTCACGGTCTGGGACTGCATGAATGCTGCTGGCACTGGGGAGCTACAGTTCATTGAGGGAACCATGAATGCCAACATGTACTGTGACATACTGAAGCAGAGCATGATCCCCTCCCATCGGAGACTGGGCCGCAGGGCAGTATTCCAACATGATAAAGACCTCAAACACACCTCCAAGACAACCACTGCCTTGCTAAAGAAGCTGAGGGTAAAGGTGATGGACTAAACCCTATTGAGCATCTGTGGGGAATCCTCAAACGGAAGGTGGAGGAGCGCAAGGTCTCTAACAACCACCAGCTCCGTGATTTCGTCATGGAGGATTGGAAGAGGACTCCAGTGGCAACCTGTGAAGCTCTGGTGAACTCCATGCCCAAGAGGGTTAAAGCAGTGCTGGAAAATAATGGTGGCCACACAAAATATTGACACTTTGGGCCCAATTTGGATATTTTCACTTAGGGGTGTACTCACTTTTGTGGCCAGCGGTTTAGACATTAATGTCTGTGTGTTTAGTTATTTTGAGGGGACAGCAAATTTACACTGTTATACAAGCTGTACACTCACTACTTTACATTGTAGCAAAGTGTCATTTCTTCAGTGCTGTCACATGAAAAAAATTATTTTTTTATTTGGGTTTTCTTTGTATTTTTCCAGTTTTATTTAATATTTTTTATTACTTTACTATTTTATATACTTTACTATCATACTAATATGTGCTAAATAGTAATGATGAAAAAAGAAAAAGAAAAAAAAGAAGAGACAGATGGTTTGGAACACTTCGCTTTTGGCCTATTAATTTGCAGGCTGGGTACGAACGAGTTTTAGCAAAGAGGTCAGAAGTTGTGACTAATTAAATATCCTCAATTCACACAAGGAACCTTGATTTAATTTGCTCTAGTGATGCTAAGTGGGCTGCTGTAAATCACAGAGTAGAAAATGTGCAGAAACAGGCGAGATAAAAAACATCTGCTACCTGTGACCAGATGGGGGCCGGAGAGCAGCAAGGGAGGGGGGAGAGGGCCTGTAAAAACATGCAGCCCTGACCCTCCACTGGAAGTTTCTCGATGGGCTTGCCAATTAACAGCTGTCCCATTGCACTGAGCTCGCTACTGTACAAAGGACCGGGCACTATTTCAAACGCACTGTATGGTTTCAAAGCATAAAGCTCGGGTGTAAGAGAAAGATGCAAATCAACTTGCAAATGCTGATAAAAACCAGACCAATCAAGATGAAGGCATGAAATGTGGTGAAGAGAAAAGCAGTAAGAGGCCAATGGGGGAGATAAATGATTTCATAATGGAACAGAAGGTTGAAGCTTGAGGGTATCCCCTGCCATGTACACTGAAATGGGTTCTTGACCTGAGGGCTTTTGGACTTTAGTTTGCTGTTTGAACACAGTGAAAATGTATAAACTGACTTTGTGGTTGACATTTACATATAAAAAAGATGGGAAAAAGCTAAAAAAAAAAAAAGAAAGAAAAGAAAGAAAGAAAAAAGAAATGAATACCTCCTTAACAGTGCAGTGCAGACCTTAATAATGTTACAGGCAGATGCTGTAACAACATCCATTTATAATAATAAGTTGAGGTCCTGTTCTGTTTAATTACATTTAAATAAGAAAACTTTTTTTTTTTTTCACTGATACACCATGGTTTTCCATCTGAAAGGGTACAGATTTGTGAGCTATATACAGAATGTAAGTGAAACCGTGGAACCTTACGAGTATAAGACTAAATTCACAAATCATAATGAATTTATGATTTTTAAAATTTGTGACTTAACGTAATTATCTGTATTCATTTAGCAATAGGCTGTAATTAAAACACAGCCATGAACCATGATTTGCTACATGCTAGTCAGTATCACACGATATTAGGAAGAGGGACTTTCTCACTCTAGAGAGCATTTGATTGGATAAATATCTGTGTAGTGCAGGATGAGTCCCAGAAGTTTTCCCAGAAGAGACTGTACTTTTAGTGTATATCAGCTAAAAGTGAATTTTGTCAATGTTTAGGAGTATACTAGTATATAAATAAATGAGCCAAAATACATTGACTAAAAGATTCAAAACTCTCAATTTTGATTTCATGTGAGCATCCAATCACAGACCTTCAAACGTAGCCAAAGTAAGACAATGCACCAGGGTAATTATTGTTAACTAACCATAAAAAAAAAATTGTAAATACATATTAACTGAAATAAAATTATTAAAAAAAACTCGAATTTACTTTTACATGTATCCACAGTGTGTGTAAACAACCAGTCTATAATGGTAAAAATCCACCCACTCCTTTTTTTATAATCCCCATAAAGGATCCAAAGGAGCGGTTCCAGATTTCCCCCTACTCTTCCGTAAGAGTAAGCCCCGCCCATGACTAGTGACGATCTGCCCTATTAGCATAGATACCGCCTGGAGTGAGCCGCAGCAGTTCTCCATTTCTGTTCCCGTGCTATAGCAGCTGGAGATGTCAAATGTTCTGTTATTGGATGTACCAATGAACATAAGAGTCTCCATAGACTCCCGGCATCTGAGCCACTGAGGACACCGTTGTTTAATTTCATTTTATCAATGAAATGTGCAGAAAAAAGTCGGCAAAGTGTTATATATTTGCGCCAATCTTTTTACGCCGGACTGCTTCACAAACGAGGGTCAGTTCAATGTTGGATTTGTACAAAAGATTAACATGATGGTAAATGCTTGTCGATGAGTCGAATCAACTTAACTCCACAACAACTACGTAAATTGATCTATTAGCCATTCAGAAACGTCCAGTTGGATTCTAAAAGTTGTAATTTCTTCCTGAGTCTCTCCATCAGTGTCCGACTCCAGTTTGAACAATGTAAGGCTGAACATCGTTACTGACAATCATCATTTTGGCTGCGTGAGATTCTCCAGCTTTGTTGTTGTTCAGTATCCGAAGCACGAGCTGTTAAAGCTCTGCCCTCTTCTGGAAAGGGGTCCAGGAGCAGCAGCTCGTTTGCATTTAAATGGACACAAAAATGGCGTCTTTTTGCTCACCCCAAATAGGGGCAAATTTGACAAGCTATAATAAATTATATGTGGGGTAAACTATAGACATTTTTTTTAACTAATAACTGACCAAAAACACAAAATTAGTGAAACTTTAAAGAATTAGAGTGAAAGCAGAAAATATAAAAAAATATATAAATCAAAATATTAACACAAATATATAATATTATGTTAAATAACACATCAAGAAGCCAACCACAATATCTCCACTGATAGGATGAATGTGGAAACAGCACGAAAACAGCAAATGAAGACGCCATCCTCTCTTGCCTTCTGAGTTGGACCTCAGTGGACACTCGCTTACATGATGAAAGCCATTTAGGGAGCACGGTTTGTATTTTCAGCCTGGAATTCATAACGAGCATCAAACACACATAAACCATGCAATAAGAAAGCAATGTTCCCGTGGTGTGGGCACTTTGGATGTAAACCAAGTTCATATAGAGTCGCTGGATCAGCGCCAGCCATTTTATAGCTGCATCAGACCACTGCAACCAAAATATAACAAGCATGGTACTCCCTCCCCCAAACATCCATGTCAACAATCTCTGACCCCTTAGCTCAGCATGCCCATATGTGATGGACCCATGTTACATGGATCCATATAAATATGATTCTCAGAAATGCATGCTACTGTACAGTAAGTCTGCGGGAAAACAAGCTTGCTATTTCACGTTTAAGACGGCAGTAATGCGCAACAGGATTCAGATGTCTTTTTCCATGTGTTGCATAAGTGCCACTAGCAATGCTGAGATACACTTTCCATTCATTTAATTATGCTGACTTGGCATGCTGTGATTTAGACTATTTTTTGAGAGGGGATAACCTCTTTTTGTTTAAAGCGATAACTGGATTCCTGATGTACTTTGTGCTTTTAATCTGAAGTTTGGAAATTAAAAAGATTTTAGAATTAAAATTAAAAATTCGATTTTTGTGGCTTTAAGTTGATATGTACTAGCTTTGAGGTAATCTACATATAAGCTAGTGTACTTTACAAAATTAACTTTTAACAGAGATACCCAAATTTATAGTCACACCAAAAATCTTGATGACTCATCTTGCACAACAATTTTTGTCAATTAAATGCTCTCTCAAATTAGAATGTCCCTCCAATGTAGTTTAAAAGTTTGGGATCAGTGAGATTTTCTTTCCTTTTTCTTTACATTTATTCTGCAGGAATGCATTACATTTATCAAAAGAGACAGTAAATACATTTGTGTTACAAAAAGATTCAGTTCTTTTGAACTTTCTATTCATTAAAGAATCCTGAATAAAATGTATCACAAAAATAGGTTAGTTCACTCAAAAATTAAAATTCTGTCATTAATTACTCACCCTCATGTCATTCCAAAACTGTAACACCGTGTCCTAACCAGACACGATGCGATAAGATTCCAGCGACGAGCAATTTGACTGCCCACACTGCGACGCGACAATGAGAAGCAATAAAATCAATCAAAAACCACAGCCAATCAGAAGAGAGTGTGAGCGGGCTCTCTCGGCGAGAGCACAGCAGACACAATTAAATATGCGTATGTAAAAGTACGTAGTAAAATTTATAAATACTACACCATTTAAACATTATTTAAAGTACATACAGAGTGACTGAACCAATCTTTGTCATAGAATACACTTGTTTGTGTGCATTGAGTTGACAGTTTGAACGTTCTTGTGCCCATTTATTTATTTTCAAGATCTGAGGTGAATTAGCCAGTGTTGTTTTCATTACAGATAAAAAGCTGGGAACACAGAATGATATTCAAAATCGCATTAGACGCTTTTAACACTAAATAAAGCACATAAACAGATATTATCATTGTCATACTTGGTATTGTTGTTCCAGCCGCGACGTCGTGGAGAAATAGAAACCGTTTCTAAAATAGAATCGTCGCGTGTCGCGGCTGATTAGGACAAAAACTGAGGTGTGCGAGAACCAATGAGGTTCATTCTCGTGTGTTACGCAGCATGTTTGACCTTACAGCAGAGGTTTGTTTTTATGCGTCAAACAGCTTCTGTTTATGTTCACTGATCAAAGTTTATATGTGAATAAAAGCATAAATTAAATCTGTTCATCATAAAAAGCGATCGAGTCTCCTCAGAAAATTTGGACTAAACCACTTAATTCATATGGACTAGTTTTACGCTCTCTTTATGAACTTTTTGAAGCGTCTATGGAGGGACAGAAATCTCTCAGATTTCATCAAAAAGAAAAGTCAAAAAACAAAAGTCTTATGTGTGTGGAAAGACATGAATTTTCATTTTTGGGTGAACTACCCCTTTAAGCAGCACAACTGTTTTTAAAGTTGATTATAAAAAGAAAAGCACCATATCAGCATATTCATGTGAAGGATCATGTGATACTAAAATTTGGAGTAATGGCTGCTGAAAATTCAGCTTTGCCATCACAGGAATAAATAACATTTTAAAATATATTCAAATAAAAAAAATAGGTATTTTAAAATGTAATAATTTTTTACAATATGACTTTTTATGACTGAGCATAAGAGACTTTCAAAAACATTAAAAATATCTCACCAACCCCAAATGGAAGTGTATGCTGAGCCCTTTTTGCTGCCTTTATGTCATTATCTGGCCTAAGTCATTTGTTTAAAAAAATTAATTACCCAATGCAGAGAAGCAGTTTATTTATTAATTTATTTTTATAGATGACTTTTTATAGATGCCACATAGTGACATAAAAGCAGCCAGAAAGTGTCCAGCATACATGGGAACTCCTTTAGTACAGATTTAAAAGCATCCCAGGATGCACCACATGTCTAGACTGTGCAGAGCTGGAATCTAGGCAAAGGGTAACATGGTTATTTTTGGTTACTACATATTTGCCATACTTCCATGTTATTTCATCGTTTGATGACTATTTTTATAAAATGTGGAAAAGAGTAATAATAGTAAAGAATTAGTAGGTGTGTCCAAACATTTCTACGGTTGTCTACCGTGATAAAATAAGATACATCCATATATCCAACCTAAGTTTTCCTGGAGCTCATAAACAACCAATAAATTAGGCAGATACGGACTTCATCTGGTATAGAATGAACTGGAATCTTCTGGCACCTGAGACTCCAAGGAACTGAAAGAATGTGGCATTCTTTGGAAAAAACTGAATACCTCTTTTACAATGGAAAACAGGCATATTGACCATCAAACCAAGTAATCAAACACAGTTTTCTGGAAAATACAAAAAGTTCATCAATTCTTCCTTCAGATAGAAACACGACCAGGCCAAGCAGATTTTCCAATCCATATTTTACACATAACAGTGGCAGGTCTATTTTTCTCTCGCTACACAGAGAGTGAATCACAACAACTGGAAACTGTGTTTTCAAGGGTGAAATCTGGAAACTTACTTCTTGCGGTCTTCCTCCCCGAGGCTTTCCCATCTCTCTTTCACAGCAGTTGTGACATCCTGAGGACTGGCTCTTGGGTTCTCCTGGAGGACCTGCGATCTGGTGTCTTGCTCAAACAGCGAAAAGGCAGACGAGGGCTGACGCACAGAGCGGTTGCTGATCAGCTCGTAGGCTGTCAGCTTGGCCATTTTCTCCATAATCACGTTAGTGGGCCTCTTGGATGGGCTAGACCTCGTACTTGTGGGTTCAGTTCCTCCAATGTCTTCGTTTGCTTTTGGGACATGGAGTTTCACAGGTTCTAGGCATTCTCCAGTGATTTGATTTGAGAAGGCCCTGCCTGCGCTCCAGCTCTCAGCAGATACTTCGCTCTCTTGACCAGGGCCACTGTCACTCTTAGACGACTTTGGGGAGTTACAGTTTAGATCAGCTGTAGAGTTCATTACAACATTGTCAGCAGGTAATGAGGAATTAATACTGTCAAAATCACTTGAGCTTCTGTTGATCACCCAATCCTCAGAAATCGAAGAGGAGCTGGTGTTTGCAGTGTTGTTCGAGGATAGCTCACCATCTTGTTTATCTGCATTTGTGGAAGAATTCTCAAGCAGTTCTGGGTCTTTCAAACTTATATGTGTGGTAGCTGTAGGTACAACTACATCAGTGTGTTCAGGTATGTCCACAGAACTAGCGCTGGGCTGATTTCCACCTGTTTTAAGATTACCATCACCAGTGGAGTACCCATACAAAGAGATTAACATAGTCTCCACCGCCAACAGGACTTCTTCCTGGTGAAAGGTGTAAATTAAGGTTTAATTAGAATGATATAAACAGTGTTTTACTTTAAGCATAAATGTAGGTAATGTCTAAATACCTTATTCTGTAGCATCACTTCAGTTTTATCAGGTGTCAGGTTAACATCCACCATCGAGGCAGGTATGGTGATGTTCATCATTAAAAGAGGATATCGGCGGTTTGCAGATTCATTATTCGATTGAGCACTGGTGTAGTATTGCTTGATAAGCTACAGGGTAAAATGTGCATTCAAGAAGATTGTGAGGATACAAGTGTCACTATAAGTTTACAACTTTACTTCTAACCCATTTGTAAATGTTACACTTTATGTCGTTACTAAGAAATCATCTGATAGGAACAAAATCTTTAGATTTTTAACAGCTTTTTCTGCAGACTGGATAAGAAAATGTACACAATTTTATTGATTTAAACTTGGTAAAATTTATTAAACAGAGAAATGTATTACTGTTTTTTTTAAAGGGATATTTTGCCCAAAAATGAAAATTCTGTCTAAACTGAGACTAATATCCAAATTTGACAGTTATGCAAGGACATTTCATTTTACAGAAAAAATTAACTGGACATTCATATACAAATTTCAACAATGTAGGTAAATTGGTATGTGGTGGTTCCTTTACCTTAAGTATTTCTTTGTGATGCACAGGTCGACTATTTACAAAGATGAATGTTTTATCAGGTGTATATGAGCTGGTGGAATTCAAATCTGAGCCCAGTTTGGGAAGGAATCCATCGATGCTGATCTGGGCAAACAATAAGACTTCTGTAAATATCACTTTAAGCCATGAGCACTTAACAATAGAGTCATATAACCACATTTATTTCCAGGTTTTAAATGTGTATTAAGAAGCTACTGAGTAATAATCTTCCTCCATGTTAAATCTAGTGTAGCTATTCTTTCATTTCCCTTTCTGCCACAAACCATACTCACTAATTGTCAGGGCACATTGAGGCTTCTATGAACTTTTTCCAAAACAAACAAAATGACACACTGCTGGCCTTTAGCCCACTTTGCAGTAACCAATTAAGACTTCACTGTGCTATCAGAACCCATTTGTCATCTCAAAACTATGGAGTAGCCAAGTTGCTAAAATGCGCTATGTTTCTGTTGGCTCAATGCAGCACCGGCGAAGTGGCGGGATGAGAAACGGCTCCAAATTAATCAGTGATCTAGGGCTAGATTGTGATGCTTGAGCTCACCATTTGGAATTAACAAGCACAGCAGTTGGCTGGCAAGAGGACATTTTAATTGGAGTCTCTGACAAACTTGATAATCAGGGGTATTGTGACTTTCACAATCAACACTTATGTTCTGTATACTTTGCCACATTTGTCAATTACTGTGGCATAGGTGGCCCAGTCCTTTCTGTTTTTCACTGAATGGAGGTTATTATTCTGGACCACTGCAGAAGGATCTCGGCCACAGCACAAAAACAGTCAACTGCAAACTTGCATCATGTTCCACTCTTACTCAGAAAACCTGTAACCATTCCAGCACTTTGAGAAAACTGATAGAAAGCACTTTTGATTGCAATTGTATATAACAATTGTATATCATGCAAAAATATTGGATTGGATATTCTAATGATAAAAAAAATTAAAAAAAATTGAGAGTGAAACCATGCCCATCTCAAAGTCTCTTCGATATTCTGGAACCTAAATATGACTCAAGTCCCTCTTTCAATGAAAGTCTACAGGATTGAAGTGGATGGCCTTGTCTCATCTTCCATTTTGAGACCACATGACCAGCCAAATTTTAATTGTTTTGTGTCGTTAAGTCTCCAGCAAGACTTGGATCAAACCGCTTGTTTAATATAGATTCATTTTATGATTCAATTCATATTATGACCTTTTTTTGGATCTTCTTTGGAAGTTTTGGTTACCTGGACTTTCAGGTCTCATAAAAATATCTTAAAGGGATAGTTCACGCAGAATGCGCAAGTCGATTTGCTGCGGAAGAGTATCCTTTGACCTTACGCACAACGTAATGAGAGCAAAACAAATCACCAGCCATGGATTATAAATCTAAAACGATAATTTTTAAAGAGAAATTTTGGAGGATTTCGATATAAGTGAAGAGGAGCTTAAATTTGTTGCACAGCCCTATTTGTTTGAACCGTGAGGCATCTAAGATTACAATACTCCTACATCCTGCGTCATACATTGCGTCAGATGATTACTCATTCTGCGTACGGAATGCTAGTTATTTGAATTTATAAAATTTTAAATATGGATATTTTTCTTACAATATTTTTTTTTTTTTTTTTTGGCTTCAAAATCTGGCCCCCCCTTCACAACCATTATAAAGCTTGGAGGAGCAAGGATATTTTTAAATATATCTCCGATTGTGTTCGTCTGAAAGAAGATAGTCATATACACCTAGGATGGCTTGAGGGCGAGTAAATCATGGGATAATTTTCATTTTTGGGTGAACTAACCCGTTAATAAAATTTGTGATATGGGTTTGGAACAACATTAGAGTGAGTAAATCAACATTAAGCATTAAGCGTGTCAAAGTTGTGAGGCGTGGGTTGAACGGTTAGCAATGGCCTTGGCATGGGGCTCAACCTGATGATGAGTGTGCAGCTAATGACTGATTACTCCAACAGATCCTCCTCTTAAGGCCATAAATTAACTCCTGGTAAAACCCACCAATTCCTAGAATGCTAGGACGACTTACAGGTAACAAACACTGAGCAAAGATGCATTCTCATCTGGCACATGGCTTTACAGAACATTGGCAAGACTCAGCGAAAACCATCCTTGAGAGTAGCTGTATACGCAATGTGTTCTGCTATACGTTCAGCAGGAGAGGATTGAGCTGCCAAAATCATCCCGAGCCAAATACTGAAGTGTGCCTACAGAGAATTATTCCTACACTAACGCAAAACGCAAGCAGGGACTCTATACAAACCGCAGCGCTCTACTAAATGAGTATTCTGTAAGAGGACACTTAGCATGAATAAATCACATGTAAATGAGCCAGCAAATTTAGACAATGCTAGCGTTGTGAATTCATCTTTAGCCACACATATCAAAGTAGGACACCATGTGTGCACCAACAATAGCATCCTTTCCAGCAGGGCAGCGATGAGATCAGGCCAAATGCCTGAATTAGAATCACCATGTCATGCATGTACTGTATGACCTATACAGTTCTGCGTAACAGGGAGATAATTATAGAACGAGAGGCAGATTCAGCGATAGGAGAGCCTTTAGCTGAAAGAAGGGGAGATAAGAGAGTGTTATTGCTGACGAAGATAGAAAAGGTCAAATGGTTCATTTGAAGATAGGAAAAAATTGACCAGAGGAAAGGTACTTGGGTCATTCCTGTTATGCAGTGTCTGTAACTTATAACTTTTAAATGAATATGCTTGTGTTATAATTTAAGTATGTATTTCTATAAAATACTTTTAGAAATAAGCCCTGGTCACAATCAGGCACATCAACATTATACATGAATACCTAGAAACATCAAACGAACAGGAATCCTAGCTGGATGAAAATAAAGAGCTAAAGTTCAATAAGGGATTGAGAGTTAGTTTACATGAGTGTGTCAACTTGAAGTTCATTTTTATTTTTATCATCACTTGTTAATATAATAACAAATGTTAATATTATCATCATACAGATTTCTGCAATTTTATATAACAGGATGGGATGTTTTAAGGCCCGTTCACACCAAGAACAATAACTATAAATACAACTATATTAGCATTCGTCCACACCAATGCATAATATCGTTCTGTTTATTCTAAGCGCACGCTGTAGGTTTGTCGTCTGCCGCTTTAAATGCTCAAGCTCTTCAAAGCAGGATGGATTCTGATTGGCTGTCAATGTTTTTATTGTTCATCAGCTGGAAAAAAATCTTTCTGAAAGTTATTCCAACGATATCCTTAACTAATACCACAAAACATCACAGATTTCATCAAACCCACTGCTAACACTTACTGATGTTTGTGTGAGGTAAATTTCCCACCAAAAATTATGCACTTCCTAGAGGAAAATGTCAAGGAACAGGCTTTTGTTAGTTGCAATAGTTTTGGGATGTTACAAAAGACTAACAAGATGAAAAATGAAACTGAGGACAAAAAACACTTGTATTACAAAAAAAAAAAAAAAAAAAATGTATTACCAATATTATTAAACTATTATTCAGAAGAAAACATGTTTTGTTTGAAATAATCAAACAAAAATAAAACAAATGTTAGAGGTGTATAGCACACAAGGACATGTCAAAAATGACAACATCCACTCCAATCTAAGTAGTGAAATTACTATTGTGAAAGAAGAAAACTAAATAATATGATTTCTATGTTTAAAATATTCTATTCAATATATTAATGATGGGAATTTTGAACATAATGGGAAACTGATTACCAATAATGTATAGAGAAAAAAATGCATATGTCTAAATTTACGTGTGATTTATTCATGCTAAGTGTCCTCTTAGATTAGAGAATTTGACGATTTTAAAAGTTTTTTTCCTGATTACATAAATGGGCAATAAATAAATAAATATATATATATATATATATATATATATGTGTGTGCGTATATATATATATATATATATATATATATATATATATATATATATATATATATATATATATATATATACACATATATATATATACATATATATATACATACATACACACACACACACACACTTTTTTTTTTTTGCCCATTTATGTAATCAGGAAAAAAAACTTTTAAAATCGTCAAATTCTTTAATCTAAGAGGACACATAAACATGTTTTAGACTTTTCTGGTTAGAAGTGCATGGTGCCTAGGAACATGGCAAAGACCACAACAAACAAAGTAGTGAAATAACAAATTCACACCGTTCACTTTATTGTGATATTGCAATAAAAGAAAAAAGGTACCACTTTAAAATAAATAATAAAGTTCATTATTTAACATTAGTTAATGTATTAACTAACATGAACACTGTTAATGTTAGTTAATAAAAATTCATGTTAGTTCACAGTGCATTAACTAATGTTAACAAAATACAACTCTTGATTTGAATAATGTATTAGTAAATGCTGAAATTAACATGAACTAAGATTAATAAATGCTGTAGAAGTGCAGTTCATTATTAGTTTATGTTAACCAATGTAGTTAACTGATGTTAACTAATAAACCTTATTATAAAGTGTTACCAAGAACACTAATATGATTTCCAATTTTTCCAATTATAATCCAATCCAATTAATGATGGGAATGTATTTGCAAATATACTGCATAATAGGAGCGACCCAGAAATGTTCAAGATTAGTCAAGCAGGATTAGTGTCGAGAAGCACTGCAGGCAGTGAGCAGGTTACACCTGCAGCAAACACATGCAGCACAGACCCTCCACTGCTGCAGCAAACATTAAATCTTCCTATGTATCTTTGGGAGTGAAAGAAATGTCACTTAATGGGACTAAATCAAGCTCACAGTTTTTACAATGCATAATACACATCTTTTTGCTTGAACAAACGCGTACTCCTTGCATTTGTAGCAGAGTATTAAATCCATGCCAGAGCAGTAAGATTGTGGCCTCTGGCCAACACAGGCAGGTTACGTCCCTCTAAGGCCCTTTCACCACGTACATTGCAGTCCCTGAAGGCTCCTTTAATTCACTGCTGCATTTGTCGCAAAGTTTGCCGCATTCGGTCCACTGCTGACACCGTAACGTGATCCGTCACTGACCGCTGCAAGGTAAACGGCGCATGACAGCATATGGTCTTGCAAAGACACATAGCCTTTCAGGATGTGTAATTCTACAGCCTTTATGATTAAAATAACACAATTTTAGCTCTCAAAATTTATAGTGGCCCCAAAAGTACCTAAAGTCACACTTAAAATGTATGAAAATCCTTGCATTAGAGAACACAATATCAAACCAAAGAGCCATTTGCTTTAATTTAATAACAGCACAAATATACTTTTCAAGCAAAAACAAAAAGATTGTTAAGTGAAAAATTAGATTTATTTCTCAACGTGAAGATGACCCTTTACAATAAGGGTCTATTTGTTAACATTAGTTAACAAACTAACAATGGAAATTACTTCTAAAGCATTTATTAATTTTAGTTAATGGTAATTTTAACATTTACTAATACAATATTAAAATCAGAAGTATGTTTTTTAATGTTTTTTTAGACCTGAGCTAACATGACCTAACAAAGAACAGTTGTATTTGTATTAACTAACGTTAACAAAGATTAATAAATACTGTAACAAATGGATTGCTCATTGTTAGTTAATGTTAGTGAATGTTTTAACTAATGTTACCTAATGGAACCTTACTGTAAAGTATTACCATAAACAGTATTTGTGCACTTAAGTCACCCTTAAAAATGATTAAAAAAGTAGTTGCAATTAGATAACAAAATATCAAACCAAGTGGTATTTATTTAAAAGAAATAACAGCATAAATATACTTCTTAAGCAAAAACAAAATGTTTGTTAGGTGTAAAATTAGCTTATAAAAGAGACTTGTTCTGGATGGATCATGTTTCACAGTTTATGTAATGAACTGCTAGGACACCTGTGTGAGCTTGAGGAGAATTGACTTCAGATATTTTGACATCGATGCAATGACATTCTAACATTTTCATGTGTAATGTGTGCAAAAGTATCCTGATACTCTTTGGGGCCACAGTATTTATATGTATACAGACCAAATATTCACTAGAAATTTGAATCCTACCGTGAAAATTAAAAGGCTTTATGGAAGGTATAACATGGGTTAGAATGCTGAGTCATTCATGCAAAAAGTCATCGCTGCGGAATGCACAACCAGGAAAAAGAGAAACAGCTCTCCAGGGAGAGGAAAGCCGTTCGGAATTAAGTTGTTACACGAGTCTTTGAATTTAGCAACCTGACAGAAGTGCAGGGACGTTTAAAGTAGGTTCAAGCTCAGAGAAAGACACATTCACTTTGCACATGCAATTTAAAGGGTTAGTTCACTCAAAAATGAAAATTATCCCATGATTTACTCACCCTCAATCCATCCTAGGTGTATATGACTATCTTCTTTCAGACGAACACAATTGAAAATATATTTAAAAATATCCTTGCTCCTCCAAGCTTTATAATGGTTGTGAAGTGGGGGCCAGATTTTGAAGCCAAAAAAAAAAATGCATTCATCCATCATAAAAGTAATCCATATGGCTCTAAAGGGTTAATAAAGGCCTTCTGAAGCGAAGCAATGGGTTTTTGTAAGAAAAATATCCATATTTAAATCTTTATAAAGTAAAATAACTAGCTTCCGGCCGGCGGACGTACGCATCAATTTGCGGCAGCAGAGTAACCCTTGACCTGACGCATGATGCAATGACAAACGCAGAAGCACATAGGATAAAGCAAAACAAAACACCAGTCATGAAACTAATCTGAAAGTCTGAAACTATCATTTTTAAAAAGAAATGTCAGAGGATTTTGATACAAGAGTAGAGGAGACTGAGTTTGTTGCCAAGCCCTATTTGTTTGAATGAATAAAGTTTTAAATATGGATATTTTTCTTACAAAAACTTTTTCAGAATGCCTTTATTAACCCCCTGGAGCCGTATGGATTACCTTTATGGATGGATGCATTTTTTTTTTGGCTTCAAAACACAGCCCCCCATTCACTACCATTATAAAGCTTGGAGGAGCAAGGATATTTTTAAATATATCTCCGATTGTGTTCGTCTGAAAGAAGATAGTCATATACACCTAGGATGGCTTGAGGGTGAGTAAATCATGGGATAATTTTCATTTTTTGGTGAACTATCCCTTTAAATAAGCCCTGATTGTTTGAATCTTGAAGAACATTCCTTTTTTGTGTGTAAAAAACTGTTTCCTATCGCAAACCGTCACGGCAGCTCTGTTGCATCTGTGGAACCCTACAGCTCACGCTGGAAATAATAAATATGTCCGTGTTTTCTCAGCGCTTCACTGACCTCTGGTTGCTCCTGGTGATGCTGGACTGGGAGCATGTTGGCTACGGAGGCCGCTCCAAGCACGGCCATGAGGGCAGTTCGGTGATCCGACACCCTGGATTTCTGCCAGACCACAGCCTGTAGCAACACAGTAAAACGGGTCAAGTTATTTTTCGGTCATCCTAAAATAAGACCACCTGTGGGATTGCATGCTCGCAAACAGCCATTAGCCACCAATCAAGTCTTCACAATAAACAATTATACTTTGGGGAATGTTTGGATATTACAAAAGCAACTGCGCAGGGAGCACTGCAGGCAACCGCACGGATAAATCTTAAACCGACTACTTTTCATTAAAAGACGCTTTATGTTATAAAGACTTGGCAGCATCAAGCAAACATGCTACTTGCACAAATGTCATTTCAACGTGCGGAGCGCAGTTACGCAAATATTTTCACACCCATGCGTTTGCCTGTCGTTGGCACTTCCACATGCAAGTATATATATCCAAGGTGTTGATTTCTGAAAGCATGCGGTCCACAGCACGCATCTCTGCTATGAAATGTACAATTTGGTGACTGTAAAGAGATCAGACTAGTAAACAGCTTTTTGAGAAGTCATGAAACCTAATGCAGGGCGAAGTGCAAAGTTTGTGATACGAGATATGCCTGGAAGTGCTGATGGCATGAAATGAGTGTATGGCCCTCCCCTGATGATCTACAACCTGAATGATATGAATTTAATGAAAGGTACGCGAGGTCTCACCGAGCAAGGCCAGATACATACGCTATCATGAGGCCAGGCTGTTAGTGGACTTGTGAAAACACTCAGAGAACTTATAACACTTGTTACTTTAGGATCATGTGGCAGTGTGAGATTCGAAGGCTTATTGTCTATTGTATAATCCTGTGGTTGCATTGCTAATTTCAGATGAGAAGCATGCGAAATGTCCACTTTCCCAGGTTACGCTCTAATTGATGACACTCAAAACATGTCTAAATGCTGGAAATGTCCAGGCTGTCATCATAAAATACACGGGTTATCGAATAAAGGTGATTAAATGTGAGTTTTCCTAAAGGATTTAAATTAGTTGTGAGTTTAAAAACAATTAAATAAATAGCATTATATTACAACTATACACCTATTTATTAGAATGTCAAGCTAAAATGCCTTATCTTTTCTGATTAATATCAGGATGTAAAACATAAGCTGTAGCTGCTGCAAGGTAGCAGAGAGTCAAAACAGTAGTGAAAAACCAAAGCAATAAACAAGTTACATAACTAATAATTAACGTTAGCCGAACACTATTAGCACAACTGATATCATGCCATGTGATGGTTAAATGTCACTGAATGTGGGTAAAACCCTAGAGAGTAATACTGCAGTATTTGTTGATGTGTGAGGCCACCTTGTGGTCAAATGTACACAGCCGTTTAAAAGTTTGGGGTCAACAAGAATTTTTTTTTAAAAATTAAGACTTGTATTCAGCAAGGATTTATTAAACTGATCAAGAGTGACAGTATAGACATTTATAATTTTACAAAAGATTTCTATGTCAAATAAATGCTTTTTTTTTTTTTTTTTTACTTCCTATTCATCAAAGAATCCTGAAAAAATATATCACAGTTTCCACAAAAATATTACTGTTTACAACATTGATAATTATAAGAAATGTTTCTTGAGCAAATCAGCATATTAGAATGATTTCTGAAGGATCATGTGACACTGAAGACTAGAGTAAAGATGCTGAAAATTAAGCTTTGAATACAAAAACTTTTAAACTGAAATAATATTTTACAATATTACTCTTTTAACTGTATTTCTGATCAAATACATGCAGCCTTGGTGAGCATAAGAGAAAATGTACAGACCCCTAACTTTTTAATGGTAGTTTATGTCTTTATACTCATACTAGAAGACGGTCAGTCAGTAAAGTCCATGTTATCCAGCATGATTTGAGAATTCTCTATTTAAAATAGTCTAAGATTCAGTTTATTTACAGATTTTTAATGCGTTTTCAGACTTTTTGGACCCCACTGGAAGTTTAAAAAATCCATACCACTATCCATACCACTATCCATGACCACTACTCTTAAAAGGGACCTATTATGCCCTTTTACAAAGTCTACTAGAATAGGTTTTCATGCTAGAATGTTCAAAAAACACATTATTTTTCACATATTTTATATTATTGCAGCACCTCTCTTCCCAGTCTGCTAGTAACGCTCTGGGGTGCATTTCCCAAAAGCATTGTTAGCCAACTAACATCGCAAGTTCCATCATTACTAACATAATTCAATGATTCGGTGTTTCCCGAAAACCATCGTTCAAATAAACATTCGTAAACTACATCGCAAACTTGTGTGGTTGGAACGACAGCTCTCGAGCTGTAGTTAGAAGCATAGTTTCTTGTTTTTAGGACATGTGGACTCGTTATCTTGCGCAAAAAAAGCAAGCTGACATTAAGTACAATCTATATCTTTTATTTTGAATATATACAAATGTCATTTACATATTTTAGTTTGTCAAGAGATTTTAAGCAACATTTTTGAAGAGTGTGTATGTGCGTTCGTGTGCTAGTATGTAAGAACGAGCCTATGATTGCATCTGGAAATAAAGCAAAATAACTGAGAAAAATTAGAATCAGTCCTCAGATGACATGTCCGTAATTTATAGCAGAAAATCTAGCATTAATTCGATCTCAAACGGATTCATTTAAAGAAGCGTGACATCATTAACCATCGTGGATGAACGACAGGTTTGCGACAAAACCGTTTCGGGAAACAGTCGTGACTAGCTAATTGATTTGTTCAATGATGTATCGTACTATGGTAGTGAAGCAGCGAGTTACGTCGTTGTATGGGAAACGCACCCCTGTTTAGTTGCTGTCTCCTTCCGAAAAACGCAATGTGCTCTGACTGGTCAGCTGGACCAGTGTGTTGTGATTGGTCAACCGAGTTTCAATATACTACTAATGCGAATCAACCAGGCCTTGTCCCTTTTTTTGCATATGCATTCGGGCAGAAATTATTTTAATGAGGAATATTATGACGTGTACATTATCGAAAGAAAACTCAAGACTACAATCGAGGCGTTTCAGGGAGTTCAGAAACAGTGCTTACTTAATAACTCCATTTGAAGTGGACTTTTTGCTTTGTAACTTTGCAGACCTTTTTCATACTTAAACAGCAACATAAAACTAAAGAAAGTTAGTGCCTTCTTTAAATACATTGTCGTTGTACAGCCAAAACCACATGGCAGCAGTACCATACCTTGTTGTGGCTCAACGTGATCCGTAACTCAGGCTTAATAACAGCATAGGCCATGAGTAAGTTCTGGACCCTCTTCAGTTCCTCTTTGCATTTCTTAGTGTTGGAATAATACTGCCGTCTGACAGGGAGGTTCTTGAACAGATTTGCTGCACACACAGTGGTGCCTAAGGGAAAAGGTATGTTAGAAGCAGTCTGTTCCCATAAATCAAGAGTATTAAAAAAATCCATTAACAGACACCTACCCTCGCCAAGATGTGATGGTTTTTGAGAGACGATCTGTCCGTTGTGATCGACTGAATATTGAATGCTAAAATCATCATCTGCGGTTTTGGTAGTGATGACCACCTGGTAGGTGAAGGAAAGGACAATTACAGAGGAAACATGTTTAACATTTGTAATTTACTGATTAAAATGACTCTCATGGGCTCATTGGAGATGCACAATATTTCTGTACCATATCAGTAATTTGCCAATATTAGCATTTTTTTTTTTTTTAAATATACAGGGTCAATCAATTTGGAAGTCAACTGAATTCCAGCAGATACTGGATATTTTATGCACATAATTTCTGCATATTTGTATATTTGCTATTATCTAGAGAGCACACATTCATCTTTAATAACACTAATAATTCCATTGAAATTTTAATAATTCAAAAAATCTTAAATTACATTTCATTTCTTTAAAAACATCTTTAATAGATCTAATATTGTACATTATAATGTTGTGATGCCAAAATTCACTTGTAGCATCTAAAAATAAAATCAATATTTTTAATATATACACATACACTATATTGCCAAAAGTTTTGGGACGCCTGCCTTTACGTGCACATGAACTTTAATGACATCCCATTCTTAATCCGTAGGGTTTAATATGGAGCTGGCCCACCCTTTGCAGCTATAACAGCCTCAACTCTTCTGGGAAGGCTTTCCACAAGGTTTAGGGAATTTTTTACCATTCTTCTAGAAGCGCATTTGTGAGGTCAGGCACTGATGTTGGACGAGAAGGCCTGGCTCGCAGTCTCCGCTCTAATTCAGTTTCTCTAAGTTTTGTCGGGTTGAGGTCAGGACTCTGCAGGCCAGTCAAGTTCCCCCACACCAAACTCACTCAACCATGTCTTTATGGACCTTGCTTTGTGCACTGGTGCGCAGTCATGTTGAAACAGGAAGGGGCAATCCCCAAACTGTTCCCACAAAATTGCATGAAATTGTCCAAAATGTCTTGGTATGCTGAAGCATTAGGAGTTCCTTTCACTGGAACTAAGGGGCCAAACCCAACCCGTGAAAAACAACCCCACACCATAATCCCCCCTCCACCAAACTTTACACTTGGCACAATGCAGGCAGGCAATTACCGTTCTCCTGGCAACTGCCAAACCCAGACTCGTCCATCGGATTGCCAGAGAGAGAAGTGTGATTTGGCACTCCAGAAAACACGTCTCCACTGCTCTAGAGTCCAGTGGCGGCGTGCTTTACACCAAATGCATTGCACTTGGTGATGTAAGGCTTGGATGTGGCAGCTCGGCCATGGAAACCCATTCCATGAAGCTCTCTACGCACTGTTCTTGAGCTAATCTGAAGGCCACACGAAGTTTGGAGGTCTGTAGCTATTAACTCTACAGAAAATTGGCGACTTCTGCGCAGTGTGTGCCTCTGCATGCGCTGACCCCGCTCTGTGATTTTACCACTTCGTGGCTGAGTTGCTGTTGTTCCCAATTGCTTCCACTTTGTTATGATACCACTAACAGCTGACCGTGAAATATTTAGTAGTGAGGAAATTTCACGAATGGACTTATTCAACCTATCACGGTACCACGCTTGAATTCACTGAGCTCCTGAGAGCGACCCATTTTATTCACAAATGTTTGTAGCAGCAGTCTGCATGCCTAGGTGCTTGATTTATACACCTGTGGCCATGGAAGTGATTGGGACACCTGAATTCAATGATTTGGAGGGGTATCCTAATACTTTTGGCAATATAGTGTATATATTTTTTAATATCAGCCGTAATATGAAAATATTTTTTATATTATCTGTCAGTTTTAATATTAGTGCATCTGTAACTAAAACAATAAAACAAGCGAGATGTAACCTCTGAGATGGCACATATCGACGTCAGAGCTTCTCCTCGGAAACCGTAAGTTTCTAGGTGCTCCAGGTCTTCGTGGCAGGAGATTTTAGACGTGTAGTGTTTTACAGCCATCACAGGAACATCAGTAGCTTTGATTCCAGAACCATTGTCTCTGACTTCAATGCGATCCAATCCATAATTCTCCTGATCACAACAGAACATTAACATAGATTTTGCATAGTTTTTAACAGTGCACACAAAAATATTTGGCCACTTAGAAATGTATGAAAGTCAGTGCATTAGAAACAAAACATCACTAAGTTGCATGTAACAATATATTGTGTCACAATATATCGCAATATAAAAATGCAACAATATCATATTGTGGATAGTGACAATATGTTAATGACAAAATTGTGTATAGTTCACCCAAAATGAAAATTACTGTGTAAGGGAAAAAAATGTAAGTTTTTTACTGTCAGTACTACATTAAACTACTATATATAATGTTGAATATAATGTATAATAATGCATTCGGGGAAAATGTATGGGTCCTGATGCCGCCAAATGTCTTATGTTACCAGTAAAAAGTGGTCTACATTATTTTAAATATATCTAGTCAGTGGCAGAGTGCAAACATATTCATCTAAAATAAATCTGTTTCAGTGTTAAAATCATGAATATTTTTATTCTGGTGTCACCATTGTCCTGTGCATTGGGTTACCAGCACCAAGTCCAAGCCTATTCACTACTAATTAAGCTAGTGCTTATTTAAGCATGATTTTTCTTCACTTTACTTTAACCAGCTGGTTCAAATGTGATTTTTAATGAATATACAGTATGAAGAAGTCAGATCACCTCAACTGGTGTCCTACAATACTTCTTTCTGTGAAATGTTTTGAAAAAATTGATTTCTTTAAAAGAAATGCCTGTTTTGATAGTTTGCATTCTAATTCAATGCCATGGATGCATTTAAAATGATACTTGGTACCCCGATTCAGGTCACACTTTGAATTGTAAAGAGAGGTATTAGGCAAAGATGCTGCATGTTTTCATGCTAATTACCCCACACCTATATGTCAAACTAACTGCTCAGTATGTTAGTTGATTCAGCATGAATTTACCAGTTTAACTTCAAGGCTTGAGGAACCAGCATCAAGTGAATTTTCAGTCAGTTCCTTGACAACATTCAGGACAGATGTGATAACCTGAGAGCTGCACAACAGACGCACAGTCTCAGCTGGAAGTGCCTTCATATTGTGCTCCCTAAGAAGAAGGTGACAACAATGGTCATAAACCTGTTTAAGTTAAATCAGACACAAACTGCATTGGACAGCATGCATTATAAAAGTACATATCATCTTGGAATTATAAGGTTCTATCTGACATTTTTGTCAAAAGTGAGTTATTCTCATATTCTTATTCTGTGACAACTTATTTAACGTTAAATTATATGATTTTTTTAAAAGTTGTGTACATTTTTTTACTTTTTTTAGAAAACAGAAAGGTTCTATCAACAAAAGACTATGAAATGCAAAAACGTTGAAGCTCAATATCTCAAAACTGCTCAGAATGCAGATAGAAGCTTATAATTACAAAGTGGCGATATATCAGATCAACAGTAACATTAATAACATTAATAATTATAATATGTTAAACTATGAAATGGCCAAATATATCCTAACTTACTTTGGGTAAAATGAAATAATCCGTTAAAAGATATCCAATAAATTCATAACACAAGTGCACTTCACATGAGCTTCAGTGAGTCTCTCGGATATGGCTTAACTGGCGCCTAAATGACGTCATTGTTATTCTCTGCATTGATTGGCCGTTGTCTCTTTGTCGTACGTTTTATATATTTATATCGCTTGTAAATAAATAAATGAAAATTTCATGGCTAGAGCAAATTTAAAAAGTTTTTAATTTTTTTATTGACATATTTTGATGCTCTGTCTTTATAAATATATGAAGAGAGGCTTACGATTGGTGCATTTGGAGATGTAGAATTTATAAAGAAATCATAATACATTTATAATTATGCATTTATCACCATAACAAAATCATTAAAAAAAATCTGTCTATTGTAAATATGGAAAATGAGACTAAAATATTTCAACAGATGAAAAAATACAGTAATTGTGGCGACAGAAATAGAATTTTAATGTACAGAAAGACAACGGTGGATTATAGTTAAAAAGCATAAAAATGCTTTAAAAAAGCATAAAAATCTAAAAGTAAACCAAATTTTTATTCAATAATCATAAAATTGGGATTTGAGATCCATTGTAAATTGTAAACATCACGCCTTTAGTGGGCGTGGGCCGTCAATCTCGCGAGATTTGCTGTCCTAATCCCGTTAGCTGCGATAGCCTGTGTGCTAGTGGTGTGTATGCGGTGAGTCAGCCCACAGTGCGCGCAGCGGAGGCCGGCAGCGCTCCAGCCTGCTTCACCCGAACGCACGTAAGGTACCGTTACTCATCTCTTATGAAACCAAGTCGTTCGAGTAGCTACTTCGAAGCAAAAAATGCCAAAATCTGGCGACAACGGGGCGATTTAATAGCTTTTATTGATGTTTGAGGGGTTTCATTGAAGTAGAGTTAAACAAAAGCAACTGGTGTTTGTTATGAAAGCAGTTAATGCTAAATAAAGAGCATTGCTCATGCGCAAACCCCAAAGCAACTTACTGTCATAGCACAGACAAGAGGATAAGCGTATTGAAAGAGTGTTATTTAAATTGTTAAAGGAGAGAAGACAGTGTTTTGTCATGTAGCTGTGCTGCTAACTCTATCTGTGTCATGGACTTGTTTACTGCAGCTGCTATTGGGGAAACCAATATTATATCTAATATTTAGGCATTTTTAAATACATGCAAATTGTCTTTATTGTTTGCTTTAAGCTGTTTATGAGCAATGCCTATTGAATTCACTTCCTCTCAGTTGTCTGGTTGTCTCAAGGGATATTAACACACTACACATTCTTACACAATTAAAGAGTTATTCATATTTAGGGAAGGATCATTTGAGTGGTTATTGACAGATGTTTACATGATCAAGAGTAGCTGGACTTCAGCCTTTGATCTCCTTCTGTTTTTCTTTTATTGCATTTATTTGTATGAGAGTAATAATAAGAGATAAATACTGGCATTTGTTGTGGATCTTTTCTTTAATTGAAACATTATATGAAAAGCATGTGACATGCTGAGTAGAAACCAAGATGAGTGAAATGATTTTTAGTGAAAAAACTTGAGATAAGAGAACCAACTGAACAAATACACTGTATATTAGGCAACATTGAACTTTGACTTTCGAACAGCTGCCTAAACTGTTTACTGTGACGGATAAACCAAACATGCCATAAAATGTCAATTCTACTTTCTTTGCTCTTTCAAAGAAGAATTGAACTGTTGCGAATTATTTGAATATGTGTTTGCCCGCATGAACAGTAATGCATTAGGACAAAGTACTATAAAGAATCACCCCATTGTAAGTGTGTGAACATGCTTTGTTGGCATATAGACGAGACCTCATGCTGACTGTAAGACAGCTTCTACTCTTAACTAGCCCTTTTCAAACTATAAAATAACAATTGCGGACAACCTAACACCCCAAATCAGGTGAAAGCTGCTTCAAAACAATTACCTAGATTGTTGTAGCACATAAATGATTTGAATTGTTTATAGTGATTTGCAATTTCCCTTTTGACATTTTGCACTGCTGTGTTTTTCTTTTGACAGAAAAGCAAGATGAACGTCGGTGTGGCCCACAGTGAAGTCAACCCAAATACCCGTGTGATGAACAGTCGGGGAATATGGCTGACATATGCTCTCGGCGTAGGAATGCTTCACATTGTACTGTTAAGCATTCCCTTCTTCAGTGTTCCTGTTGTGTGGACCCTCACAAATGTTATTCACAATTTTGTAAGTATTCCCTGTTGAATAATCCTTTGTTATATGCGTTTTGTTCCCTTGTCTATGGGTTGTCATTTTCTCAGCAGTGCCCTGCGGCTAGTTGGAGTCTCGACATTTGATTCTTCCTTAGTAGTCTGTGTGGCATTGTTATGTAAGGACTCGCTTGCACAAAGATTCAAGGTCAACAGCATGACATCACTGACCAAGTTTAAGCTCTCTGGCATGATGATGTTCTTGTACCACAATTAAAGAGAGAGGCTATTCATAGGAATACTGTAATGTTTCTGTTGTCCTGAATTGGAAGACAAATTTTGTAAGTATGCTTCTAAAGGAGAGGGGGATGATCTAAAGTCTATATCCCAAGTCTTCTAAAGCCATACGATAGTTTCCACGAGGAAAAGACTGTAATTTAGGTCATTGTTCATTGATAATTTTCGCCTCCATCAGAGCTCTCAAATCTCATTTGCAAAGACACGTTTTGAGACTTGCTAAAGTCAGGGTTATTATAGATAACTAAAACCATTAATAAAAAATAAAAAAACATTTTTTACTTGAAAAAAGTAAACATTAACTGAAATAAAAGAAAATATAAAAGAAAATTCCTGCAAAAACTGGAAAAAAAAAAACTAAAACCAAATTATTAAAAATACTAAAATTAAAATGAAAAATATAAAAACTATTTGAAACTATTAATAAAAACTACAATGTCTCAATGACACTAAAATAAAACTGACTTTACTTTAGTATTCGCTTTGTGTTCTTGACTAGTCAGAATGTGCATCCTTAGAGTAGAATGGAGGCTAAACTGTCTTCTTAATAAGGGTTGTTTAATAGGAAAGAAAGACCAGCGCTGCGTCCAAAATCAAATACTTCCCTACTATAAACAGTACACCAAAAGAGTAGTTTGTCCGAACACATAGTATTCAAAAAGTCCCCGGATGACCTACTACTTCCGCCAAGGTTCTGAAGTGCGCATTCGATGGACACTTTACTATCCCATGAGGCCACGGGAAGGGATTTACGAATGGCAGTGAAGTGACGCTCCTGATGCTGGTAGGTCACATGACCGTAACAACATGGCGGATGTAGTACATCCGAATTTCATTCATGTAACCCATATTCATACTATATAGAGCATATTTTTTTTAATGGCTGTGAAGTAAATTCAAATAGTAGTAGTAGTACCTACTCAGACAGTGTGCAATTTCTGACCCATCTCAAGTCTTTAAAGGGATAGTTCAACCAAAAAGTACTTTTTTACTCACCCACTATTTTGTTTGTTCTTTGAAATCCCAAAAACGATATTTTGAAAAAAAAAAAAAAAAGTGTCCATACAGTGAAAGTCAGTTGGTCAATGAAGTGCTGTTTTGGACCTCTTTGATTTTTATTGTATGGGCAAAAACAGTTAAAACGTTCTTCATCTATCCCTTTGAGCTTCATATTAAGAGTTCTAATTGTTATAAACTTTGAGAATGGCGTCAGTGACATTTGGATCGTCTTTCTGTCTTCCCGCAGGGTATGTATGTGTTTATGCATGCAGTGAAAGGCACACCATTTGAAACTCCAGACCAGGGCAAGGCAAGACTTCTCACACACTGGGAACAGCTGGACTACGGCGTGCAGTTCACATCATCTAGAAAATTCTTTACAATCTCACCAATCATTTTGTAAGTTGTTGTAATGTTTTGTGCAACATTTTGTACTAAATATCCCCTTAGGAAACAAAAAAAAAATGAAATGTTAAATATGTTATAGTAAATATTATAGAAATATTTTGTTCATTAAAGTGCCCCTATTAGGTTTTTTTTGGATATTACCTTTTATGTAGTGTGTAATATAGCCGTTTGTGAATGTAAAAGGTCTGCAAAGTTTCAAAGATCAAAGTGCACAACAAATGGAGTTATTGTCTCCTAAAAGAAAGAACTGATTTTGAACTGCCTGAAATAAGTCGTCAGTAAATCCATTCTTACTTCCTTCACGAAGCTATGTAGGTTTGTAACAAATGTGCATAAAGCTAGCTATGGGTTGAACGGTACACAAACATGACAGTTCAGTTAATTTATCTAGTAAAATAACATGCGTTTGACACTAAATGACTTGCCTGAGGTAAATGTAATGCTTCGTGAGATATTATTCTCAAGCTGTTTTATTGATGTCTTTCCGTGGTTGAAACACTGATTGAGAGATTACACGTAAACATATCTATGCATAGAGCGTCTATCAGCGGATTTGTGGTGGATATATTAGGGATCAGCTGATAGATGCCTGCTTTCAAACGCTTCCATGTGTATCTGTGTAAGCGCTCTGTGAAGAGAGTCAAATATGTCTATTTACAACATGTTTTTGAAGCGTTGATAACTGTAGCCAAACACAGACATATCTGTTGAGCGTATGAACACAATGGCCAATCAGAGGTGTTTAAGAATCTGATTAACAGCACTCAGAATGCTAAGGGGGAAATGCTGGTATCTACACATTTTGGTACTGAAGTCTGTACTTTTGACAACCCTAGTCTACTTTGATGCTCAAACACTGTAGTTGTAGCTGAATCCTGGAAGAGTTTAAAGTGTTTCTTGACTTTGGATGCATGTAAACCTATTGTAGGAGACCCTGAAAACAAAATTAGGAAACTTTAAAATAGCAAAATGGGGCATTTTAAAGATTTGTAATATGTATAAGAGCCTGTACTCATTTTGAAATATAACACTTGTTTTTCTTTGCTTTGCAGATATTTTCTCGCCAGCTTTTACACAAAATACGACACAGCACATTTTGTGATAAACACAGCTTCGCTTTTGAGTGTTCTCATCCCAAAACTGCCACAACTCCATGGAGTCAGGATCTTTGGAATAAACAAGTATTAAAGCCCAGTGTTAAGAGGGCACAGACCAACACGGAGCTGTTGCCTGATAATGGGAGAGGAGATAACCCTTTGTACTTTGTACCGCAGTTGTGTACACTTCGCAGTTTTGTACAGTCTGTGTAATTGTGAGTCTCTTTGTTTGATATATCTTGAGAAATTGTTGTAGGGATATGTTAGGAGGAGGACAATTCCACAAGCATTAATAACTTAAGATATTTAATGTATTTTTGTTAGTAGTTGTGTGATCCTTGTGGATCTGGGCTGGCCCAGGTTTCATGGTTAAAGATTTTTTTGTTTGTTTGTTAATTAGTTTTTGTTCAAATGTGCTCACAACACTGACACACTAAGATAGATTAATGCTTTTAGCGTCACTACACATTTCCGAATACATTCTTAAATAATGCCATGTGTTTTTAAAATCGTTTGAAAGCCATGAAACCTTTCTGCTGTTTCTTGAGTTTTGTTGATGTTATCATTGCTTCAGAGAGACGAATAAAAACTCAGTTTGCATGATTTCCTGAAAAATATTTGTCACAATATTATGTATATTTTTGTTTGGTTAATGTCGTACAATGTGACAATGAAAATATTATTAACATTAACAAAACTTTTAGAGTTTAGGCTTTTAAGTACTTTCACGTTCATTAAAGTCAACATGAAATTAAAGTTAGAACATATTTACTTTCTTAATACATGTTTATGGTCTCATTTTGTTTATCAGTGCACATTATTTCAAAGAACACGCTTCCTCCGCCCCTGAAACAAAACATCAAGTTCTTCCCTACGTTGGTTTAACTTCCGTTTGAATCAGAAATGAGTCGTAATACAGAAAATTTCATGATGACTTATAACTTCATTTCAGTATGTGATTGTAAAACTCTGGATCATTACCAAGCTTCAGCAAACCATCATGTTTCTTTGCTCTCTTCTCTGTCACAGTATTATTGAAGTTGAGAAACTGTAACATAGACCCATTAAACTATTTGAATCCTTCCACTTTCTTGTCTTTTGACAGTATCTGCGAAGGCTCAGTGCCAATGTTTTTATCCTTTTGTTTTGAGAAAAGGTATGAACATAGTATGTGTTGTATGACATGCTGCAAACAAATAAACTTTGCAAAGCATTAGAAACCCTGTTGTTCGCTAGAATACACACTACTGTTCAAATATTTGAGATTTGAAAGATTTTTTTTACTTGTTTTTTAATGTTTTTCTATCATGTTCACTAATGCTGCATTTTTTAATCAAAATTACATTAATATTGTGAAATATTATTACAATTTAAATTAACTGTTTTATAGGTTAATATATTTTAAAATGTAATTTATTCCTGTGACTCAAAGCTGAATTTTCAGCAGCATTACTCCAGTCTTCAGTGTCACATGAAATCAGAAATCATTCTAATATGCTGATTTACTGCTCAAGAAACATTTCTTATTAAGTTGTGCTGCTTAATATTTTATTCTAAATAGTTTATATATATATATATATATATATATATATATATATATTGTTTGTTTTTGTAACTGCTTGTGTGTGTGAATAGTATAAAACAATTAAGACATGCCTTGGTCTGATAAAAGAAACAAAATTTAAAAGTAGCAAACAATCCAATTTTATTTCCGTAATATGTATTATGGTTGTATTAAAATAAAAATAAAAAAATAGCTGGAGTTACAAAACTAAAAACAACTAAAATGTAAATTTTATATTGTCTCTTAAGAACAACTTATAAAAAATATTACTTTTTGTGTAAAGCCTCACATGCATTTAGCATCACCCCTTTAAAAACTTCAAAGCGATGATTTAAATCTTTTTGGCAATGAATTTTATACTTGGTTCCCAAGGCACCATCTGCAGAGGGCACTCCATAAAACACTCTGTTGATTCTTGAGTGGACCAAAGCCATTGCACACATCACACAGGGCTCTCGGGTGACATAAAGGTCATATCCGGTGCAGATGTAAGGCTGACCAGTTTCTTTCGAATTGCAGCCATTCCTAAAGGACTCAGAGCTGCTAAATTGACATGCCGGATATTTAACGTAATTGTAGGCGCCTCCTCCTTGCCCACAGGCCACAAGATCAATACAGACCATGACAGCGTGATGGAGCGGATGAGCTCCACGCTTACAGTCATGACCCACTGCAACAATCTGCTCAGATTCTGGGTCAACAATCACGGCGCCCACCGCATCCATTCTCATGTCCCTACCTGATTTTGCAGCCTGGATAGCTGCCGTCATGTAGTCTTGCATTTTAGCTTTCTGATCGGCAGTGAATAACTGGCCTCTCAGAGCAGATGTCACTTGTTTGTCCTCATGAAATGACGTAGGCCAGTGTTTACTAGCTTTTTCAAACTGTGGTCTGGTCAGTGGAGGATTGGCAGGTATTTCAACAAGGAAAGGTTCCCCTAAACCACTGGAGTCAAAAGACTGTGAGTGAAGCAGATCAGCAAGCATAACTCCTTTGGCCACATCCCTGGCCAAGCACACAATGACCTCTAAAGGATGAGGGCTGCTTTTGTCTTTGCAAGCCCTCACTCTTTTTATGTGCTGCAGACCAGGTAGAGGGTAGATCAGGGAAAGCTCTTTGACCAGGCGAGATGTTTCTCTTTTCTCGATGATGGGAGCTGCGTAGGCCGGCAACAATTCAGTGTCCCGAGATTTCTCATCAGAGAGAACAGGGAGAACATCCCAAGTGTCATATTTGTCCATTTCTTTCCTCCGTTTGGCTTGTGGTTCCATCTTGTTCTACTCATTTAATGAATTGTCATCTGTAGAAGCAGAATGTGACAGTTCAAGGACGAAACTCAAGACTCAAAATGTCCTCATATAAAAAAACAGGAAACTTTTAATATATTGATAATAAATTTTAATAATTTAATAAATTTGTTACCTTAAAAAATTCCTGAAAACCCCAACCCCCATATATATATATTATATATTTATAAATTATATATTTAAATGATATATATATAAAACTCGACATCAAGATTTAAATTAATATTTGTGTTTACTAAAAATTTGCCCAATATGTCAACTACCCAAACCAACACATTAATGATTAATGAATTTGAATTCAGACATACACGTGGACTTGGCAGACCATTACCTTATTTGAAGGAAGCAATGGGCGTTAAATATAAAATAGTCAAACAGACTATTTCATGTCATCCCAAGTGTGAAGAATTCATCTAATTCAGTGTAAAACATCATTCCCATGTGAGTCTTCTTCCCTCCTGTATTATTAGCCCACTGGAAACAAGCACTCTATAATGGTTCCTGTGTTGTTCTTTATTTTATATTTATACAAAATAATAATATCATAGTTAAATTACTCATATTTATTCATTTATTTTTATATAAACCACAGACACCCCTTTTCTATACTGAATTTATAATTTGCAGTTTAAAGAAAAACTAACGGAACCCAACTTCGCTTGTTGTGAGTAGGACATATTTATATGTAACGTCTCGTTTCATACAAGGACATGAATGAACTTTTACAAGAAAATACCAGTTTAGAAGTGTTTTTGAGTTACTTGAATTGCTGAATCGTATGTGATAGTTCTGGTTGTTTTCGAGTTAAAGAGACCAGTGAATTGTTTAGCGTTATCAGAATGTTTCCTTGTGTTTTGAATGGACCTGTTCGTTGCTGGATGAAGCACTGCACGTTAAGAAGAGCCTTCACTGCACTGCGCCCTAGAATAGTTTTGGGGATTGAGACGAGCTGCGATGAGACAGGGGCGGCTGTGCTGGACGAGACTGGAATTATTTTGGGGGAATCTCTGCATTCTCAGAAACAGACACACCTGGAGTAAGTATAGTCACTAACTTCATTCATAAATAACCTCAGTTGAGACATCAACACTTGACTTATCACGTTTTTAATGTCTTAAAGGAGCAGTTCACTCAAAAAGGACATTCTGTAGTTATTTATTCAAAACCACAATGTTCCTAAGCTTCAAAAAGGACAAAAATATCATCATAAAAGTGGTCCATATGACTTGTGCACCATACTGCAAGCAGTGTTATTATAGTATTATTTATATACTATTTTATTATGTAATATTTTTGGAATTGGCTTTTTTATATTTACAGTTTTCATTTTAGTTCAAGTTTTAGTAATGGTGTTAAATGTTTTTGTCATTTTTTTTATTAGTTTTTGGTTGTTTTTAAATATTTTTTTAAATTAAGATTTAATTTATTTAATAATAATATTCTGTTAATAATCTTAGTTTTTTTTGTAATTTTAGTACTTAAACTTTTTTCACTTATTTTATTTCACCTTGTGGAAAGTAGTTTTTTCTCTCTGGAAGTTGTGAGGTTTTGATATATTTAGTATACAAAAACCTCATTAATTAGAATAATTTTTGTGAATTCTATCATCCAAACAAAAATGTCAATATACTTTTGCTTTGTTTATAATAGTTTTTTCATAAATGACATGAATGGTCATTTTTAGGTTAGGATTATATAACTGAACTGAAAAAAAAAAAAGCCAAAGAGGGATCGAAATATGCCTAAAATATACAATTTGCTTTATATTTTTATATACACTTTAAACAAAAATTTGAAACAGAATAAAAATGATGTATTTACTGTAGTATTATTGCTGGATTTGATGAGTAATCCTCAATTTAATTTGTTCTCTTACAGTACGGGTGGAATTATCCCAACTGTGGCCCAACGCCTACACAGAGAAAACATCTGTAGAGTTGTCCAGGAGGCCTTAGACAGAAGTGGCATTGAACCCAATGAACTCACAGCTGTGGCCACAACAGTAAAGCCTGGTCTCTCCCTCAGCCTCGGGATCGGCTTGGAATTCAGTCTGAAGTTTGTGAGACTACATGAAAAGCCGTTCATCCCTATACACCATATGGAGGCCCATGCCCTTACTGTAAGAATGCTGCACCCCATAGACTTCCCTTTTCTCGTACTCCTTGTCTCTGGGGGTCATACTCTTCTTGCACTGGCCAAAGGAATCGATGAGTTTCTTCTTCTGGGGCAAACATTGGATGTAGCAGCTGGGGACACTTTAGATAAGGTATCAGGATATCACTTCATGTTCAAATACAAGGAAAGCTGTGTTTGTCATATAAACTGTTTATCTTTCCTTTTAATGATAGATTGCTAGAAGTCTTTCTCTTAGGAATCACCCAGAGTGTTCGACTTTGAGTGGCGGACAAGCCATAGAGCTTCTGGCGAAGGAGGGGAATCGACTTGCATTCCATTTTAAATCGCCAATGGGGCATATCTACGACTGCAATTTCTCTTTTTCTGGTTTGCAAAACCAGGTGACAGTGGCAATAGAGAAAAAAGAGAGAGAAGAAGGTACTTTATCTGTTTATTTTAAACAATAGAACAGGTTCTTTTCCTAAACCTAGTGAGCTGCCTACATAGCCAGCTGCATTTTAAAGGTATACTCTCTTCACATCCTGATAGCAATCAGTAATAGAAGCTGTCTAAATATTTAAAAAATGTACATATATCTTATGTGGAAGTCTCAGGTCCGAATGCAGTCGGTCCGAATGCACTGATACAATGTCCTACCTGCCTGTCAGCATATGTATTTCCATACCTCTGGACATGAGCTCATTTAAGTCTCTAGTGATGCTTTGCGGCTGTGTGCTTTCATGTGTTTTGGAGAAGGGAGACGCTCTGAAGGGAGGATGGGATATCATGCTTTCAAAGCTAGCTTTTTTCTGTATAAATGAATTGTATATATATTTACAATTCAAATGTCTCTTGCTCTATCTGCCAGCTTGTCACAGTGCATTATGGTATTCCCTTCTTAATCCTCCACTGGAATTTGGAATGATTAGACAATATCTACTGTTTGGAAACCTTGCTTGCATCTATAGAAGCACCTATGATGCTTAAAATACTGCCTAGGTAGGCAGCTCACTAGGTTTTTATTGACATTTGATTGGAGATGCAATACAATTATTACAATTTCTAGTACTCAGTATTAATAATAATAATAATAATTATTATTATTATATTAACTGTAAGACAATGTTATGTTTCCTCAGGTGTTGAAACAGGACAGTTATTATCATGTGTTAAAGACATCGCCGCTGCCTCACAACACACCGTGGCATCTCATATAGCCAAACGAACACATCGTGCCATTTTGTTCTGTAAATCCAAAGGTCTTTTACCACAGCACAATCCAACTCTGGTAAGTTTACAGCACCCCAGGACTCGGTTGTGGCATTTAATATTAAAGATGCCATATTATGCTCTTTTACAAAGTCTTGATTTTGTATTTGGGTCTACTAGAATGGGGTTTTAAGCTTGAATGTTCAAAAAAACATTATTTTTACATTGTTGCAGCATCTCTCTTCCCAGTCTGTCAGTAACGCTCTGTTTAGTTCCAGTCTCTATGAAGCCCCTCCTTCTGAAAAGTGCAATGTGCTCTGATTGGTCAGCTAGACTAGTGTGATTTCAGAAATGTCATTCCCCTTACCATAACGGCGAGTTTCAACACATTACTAACGCAATTCACCCAGGCCTCACTCTTTTTTCTTTCTTTTTTTTCCCGTATACCTTGGGTGGGAATTATTTAAATTAGGAATATTGTGACGTCAACGTTCCTGGAAGAAAACTTACTGATAGAGAGAATAACTCCCTTTGGAGTTGACTTTTTGCTTTGTCATTTTCATGCACAAATATCAACATTACACACAAAAGAAAGCTGAAAATATTTTTAAAAAAGCATAATATGTCCTCTTTAAAATTAACTCTAGCTTCGCTTGACCATTTTATAATTTTTAAAAACTTCAACCAATTAATGCCTGTAGTAGATTGAGATTTGGTTAAAAAAAAATTCCAATCCAGCCCTTCTACTCCAACTAAAAATTCCACTCTTCCTCTTGTGCACCTCTGTAGGTTGTTTCAGGAGGAGTAGCAAGTAATAATTACATCAGACAAACTCTGAAAATCGTCACCGATGCCACTGGGCTGCATCTACTTTGCCCTCCTTCAAAGCTTTGCACTGATAATGGAGTCATGATTGCATGGTAAGGTGATAACACTGGTGCACATTGCCTTACAGCCTTGATTACATGCATAAGACACTGACTTTTGTTCCACACTATTGTTCTTAGGAATGGCATAGAGAGACTAAAGCAAGGAAAGGGGATCATGTCCCATACCGAAGAGGTAAAATATGAACCCAAGTAAGTTAAAATTACATTTGCCTTGTTAGTTATTAAAATTGTAACCATTTATGTTTTCAGTGCATGTTTCTTGTCTTGTTGAGCACGATTTAACAGTTTATATAATTTCCAGGTTAAAAAAAAAGAAAAATTCTTTCTACTTTAATCAAAATGTAATAACTTGCTCTGCCTATTTTTTTAACCACCTGGGTTCATTCTAGAATGTAAAGACCACTAGGATAAAATCCCACTTTATATTTTTCTCAGTAAATATCATAATTTACTCAAAAATATATAAAATATATTAAATTACAGAAATAAAATTTTGTGTTTACTTTAAAAGTTTTGCACAAACTTCTTGTGAGGTTTTTGTAATTTTAACCATACTATATACTATACTATGTACTAAGAATTTCTAAAATTGATTTAAAAGGCTATACAAATGAAAATATTGTAAAACTTTCACTCAAATACGTATATATGTATATATATATATATGTGTGTGTGTGTGTGTGTATAATTACAAAAGCACAATTGAAACATTTTCAGTTTCAGTCTTAGACTTTTGGACCCTATTGTATATGATAGTGTATTCTGACATAATGAAGATTTTTATTTATTTTTAGGGCACCACTTGGATTAGACATCACTTCAGAAGTTAAAGATGCTGCAATCAAAGTACCACCATTAAAACTAAGGATAAACTCTTGACATTGTGTTGTAAGGGAATTTGCATCTTATATTTATTTAAAGAAATATAAATGTTTCTTTTTTGCATATGCTTTTTTTCAAAGCTTATAATGTTATTTCTCTTCCATCACCTTTTGGTGTGAATGGCTTTGCCACAGTTCATGGCCTTTCATTTAACCTCAGTGGTTAGGCACTGTGGCAGGACGTCTGTTCCGTTCTGACTCTAGGGTTTGCAGTTCTGGCCCTCTGTCTTATATGGTGCGGCAAAGGAGCTGGTGTTTCTTTCTCACCGACTGCTGACCGACTACACTTAGCGTTCAGTCTCTTCAACAGTCCTGGTGAGAAATAGCATAGTGCAAACAGCTGTATGTGAGATATATTCCTCTTTGCTTTAGCCAGCATCACAGTTTTTCTCTGTCATACACAAATCAATTGAAATACCTTTATTATCACAGTGAGGCACAGGAGGGCCGCCATTTATCTCCAAACTGCAATGGAGAAAACAGAAAGAAAACAAATTATGCTTGTGAATTATCAAAGGCCTCATATTCAGTGACTTCTTGTCGAAATTTAAAGCACCTGAGAGACGGAAACCCTATTCTTCTCTGTCTTTCAAACTCTGCTGTAAAGAATTGCGATATTCTGGCATCTTGTGCTACGTTCTTCTTTAGGAGGTCATATATGTGAGGGTTTTTTCTACATTTTGCCAGAAGCTGTCGATGAGCAAAGCGATTGGAGGTCAGGTAACCCAGAGCACTTGCACAAGCTGTTCGAACCTAAAATGTAGGTAGGAAGAAAGTATATTATTTTAGTTTTAAAATCCTTATTTTTATTGATTGGGAAACACTGTATTTACTAATTAAACTAATTTAACTAATTAAACACTATCTACCTCTCCATCCTCTGAGTCCAGATGAGCAGAGAGATGCTCTATAGCACCCATGGTGACAATCGCATCAGTAATACCTGCTCTTATGTGAGCCAGACTAGCAAGTAGTTGTGCTGGAATAAGACAAGATGGACCGTTACACAAGATTATTTTCTAATTTTATTGATATCATTCAAAAAGTTTGGTGTCTGAATTTTTTTTTTTTTTTTTTTAAATGGCTTTGAAAGTAGTCTTTTATGCTCACCAAGGCTGCATTAATTTGATCAAAAATACAGCAAAAACAGTAATATCATGAAATATTATTACAATAAAATAAATGTTTTCTATTTAAATATACTTTAAAATGTACTTTATCTCTGTGTTGGCAAAGCTGAATTTTCAGCATCATTACTCCAGTCTTCAGTGTCACATGATCCTTCAGAAATTATTTTAATATTCTGATCTGCTGCTCAAGAAACATTTCTTATTATTAGAATTGTTGAAAACGGTTGTGCTGCTTAATATTATTGTGAAAACCACAATACTTTTATTCATTTATTTATTTGAAAATGGTTTTGTAACATTATAAACGTCTTTACTGTCACTTTTGATCAATTTAATGCTTCCTTTTTGAGTAAAAGGATTAATTTCTTTCAAAAAAATCTTAATGACACCAAACTTTTGAACAGTGGTGTAAATTAACACTAAACACTGCATCTTTGCATTATGTTTTGTAAGCAAGTCCTCTTACCTGCAATGACCACAGTGGTCGATTGGTCAGATTGCAATAATTCAACAAGATCAGTGACTCCCCTTGCAGTCAAAGTCACTTCATCTGACCCAGTAATTACCCTGGCTAACACAACTATCTGTCAAACAAAAGATTTATATTAAATTACCTGTTTTTTTCAGCCCTTTACAGGTGATCATTAAAAGTCTGTTAGTTTTCTACTATTATAAATGTTTTCTTGAGAACATACAATGTCTGAGATCACATTCATTCTGTATGAATTGTTTTGTTTTTTTGAAAAACAAAACAATTGTTTTGATGTAAAATGTATACTTTTTAATTCAAATGTATTTAATACTTTATGAATTCAGTATATATATGGTATATAAATTGTGTATACATTCAGAATCTTCTGACTACCTGAAACGCAGCTTTTGCTCTTTCTGTCTCATTGTCAGAATTCAAAAAAGTCTCATATGTCTTTATTGGAATTCCTCCCATTTGTCGAATTGCCTTCTGTTGTGCTTTGTTGTTGTATGCAAACAGAGATAATGCATGTCCAGCATCCAGACAAATGTTCTAAAAAAAAAGACTTGCTAAGCAGTTCATTTAGACAAATACGTTTAGTACATCACTGGCATCAAATAAGCAAGGTGTAAAATGTTTAACCAAGTTTAAAGTGGTATAAAATTTGAACTACTTTATTTTCATCCCTCAGGAGCTCCAGAACAATTTCATAAGAGAAGTCCTCTTGTTCCCAAAATTCCCTCTGGAGTTTTTGGTTCCCCATCAGCACAGAGGCGAGAGTCTGAGCCACTTGTACCTAATGTGTTTTAAAAACGCAATGATGTCACTTCTTGTTAAGGTTGATGGGTACAAAACAATTTGAAATGAATTCTTACCTTCACCTCTGGAGATTCATGGGATTTTAAAAGCTCTAATAATGTAGGAATGGCCTTTTCTCTGTAAATAATCTTTTGACTGTTTTTATTAGTAGCGAGCGCCACTCCTGCAACCACAAAACAAATGTTTTATCATTTGCGCTGTATCACAAAGCCTTTTACTCCAAAAAAACTGGAAGAAAAAGTATTACCAATGCACAAACAACCCAATGCTTTGATGACACTGAGCAGGGTCTTCAGTGCTGTTCGTGACCCTCGAAGCAAACGCACCAAAGGCGGCACCCCATACTCCCTGCAAAAGCCATCCTGATGGGTACGACTATCTCGGATAAGCGCCATCGCCGCTCTGCACCCTGTGAAACAATGAAATAAAGTAAAAGTGAAAGTGATATGAATCAGACATCCAGTTTGTGCACACACATTAGGAGTAGCGAGTAGTGAACACACAAACACACTGCAAACCGCGGACACACACCCGGAGAAGTGGGCAGCCATTTTTTTGCTGTGGCGCCTAGGGAGTGATTGGGGGGTTAGGTGCCATGCTCAAGGGCACCTTAGTCATTTCCTGCCAGCATTGAGAATCAAACCCTCGGGTTACCAGTCTGACTCTCTAACCATTAGGCCACAACTGCCCCAAAATACGTGAAGATAACATTCTCCAGGGGGTGGATAATTTGTTCCAAATTTGTAACGATACGAAGGTGCGGACAGTTCTGTCTGAAATTTTTTTTTAGGGAACATCTGTCTGACAAAATGTTTTAACAGACGTTCCAGAGGAGACACGATCCAGACACCTGACTGAAGAGGAAGCACTCTTGGAATACAGCGTCGTTTTGGAATCACAGCCTGTAATCGTGTCATAGCTTAACACTAATAGCAATACAAGAGACGGGGCCACTCTTGTAAGCAATGTTTACAGAGAAACCCACTGGGGGAATAACATTCCACTTGCATGCCTTCCTGTCTTATGAGTCTAACAGATCGGTGCTGTCTCAAGACAGGAAGTGCTGGCCGCTTACCCGCTGGACCGGACCTGTTCTGTCAGTGACAGGGAGAAGCTCAGGCAGTCAATCTGCTCAGTTTATCCAGTGCCTGTCAACACTTAGTCAGTGGGAAGCTGTTTTTATTGCATTTGTTGCTTCTTCTGTCTGGACGACAGCTTTGCAGCGAGAGTGTTACTTACATTCATGGGTGACTGATTGGTTGGATGGAACTGGGTGATGTCTTTTGGGACGGTGTATAATAAGACCAATTTGTATCTGGCCTTACCCACGTATTGCATTTTGTCTGAAGAGGACAGAAGAAGGTCAAGGATGACAGGGTAGCCCATCTTCTCTGCCATGAGTTTCTGTTGCTTCAGAGTTTGCCCGGCCAGGGCCCACAGAGATGTTGCACCCTGTTCCCGCACGTCCAGCTGGAACACCTGAACACAGGGTGAAGTTCAGAAAGAGTTTACTGTGCCAAGGGTTGACTTACGGCTTTATGCAATATGAGAACGATCTGTCATTTAAATAGGCCTATATTACGAATGTTGTTGGCTTTTTAACAATTGCTTTTGTTCCTCTTTTGTATGTCACTTTGGATAAAATCATCTGCTAAATGAATAAATGTAAGTTATCTAGAACCATACAGGTAGTTTAACCCAAAAAATATGTCCTTTTTTGCTAAATTTGGCAAATTTAACCCTATAAACTAAAGCATCCTGTGTCATATTTGATATGCACATTTCTAAGGCCTCTAAATGATCAACATGATCAAAATTGTGCTGGAAAACCTGTTGACCACAATCTACTACATGCCTTCTGTCATCTGATTGATAGTTAATACTTTTTTTAGCAAGTAGATGCCTTTTGGTGTAATTCTAAAAATGTTTATTTGTACATCTGTCAATCATCGTATTTGATTGCTTTATATGTTTTGCCCCCACAATAAAAACTACAGTGCTTTGATCATAAAACTAAGCATTTAAATTTCATCTTACTAAGACATATTATTGGGAGATATACAGTCAAACCAAAAATTATTCAGACATTGTTTTTTATATATATATTTTGGATATATTTTTACTAGTGGGTGCAGGACACTGTAGTTCATTTATGTAAGTGAGTATAGCAAAATATAGTAAACTGTGACATATTATACTCAAAAATTCTTCATACAGTGGACTACCAGTAAAATTTATAAAAATTTGGAACCAAAAAGTATTCAGACACTTTGACCTGACCATGTTTTGCTTGAGTATTATCTGACATAATTAAGATTAATTTTTTCTGACACTGTTTAAATCTGAGATCTTGTCATATTTTATTACCATTTTTTTAACTATAGTGAATAAACTGTATTAATGAATGAAATGTTCACGGTGTCTGAATAAATTTTGGTTTGACTGTAGAGTGACAACTGATATTTATATGTATTTTATGTATGTGGTCTGTTATACGATTATGAAGATCTCATTGCATTAGTTTGCATTACAAGGTAGCAAAATTTCTTCTTACTTTTTGGCCATATAAATATCAGCAACTGCACCGAATTTAATTTTTTTGCTCAGTCCGTTTTCTGAATAAAATTGAGGTTTTTTTTTTTTTTCTGAAATATGAGCTCCATATATATATCATACTATATGAGTCATAAAAGCCTGATGTTTCAAATATGATACTCAACAAAAAACACATGCAAAAGATTTTCTTTCATATTTTGTCTAAAGTTTCAATAAACTTCCATTTAAAAAATATGATTTTTCGAACTATTATTTTGTATGTCAGGCTTTACGGGGTTAACATTTGTAGATGTAATTCGTATCATGAAAGCAATGTTGTTTTTTTCAATTATCATTACTAAAATCACAAAACTTTATTTAAAATATAGAAAACTACTTAAAGAGTTTTGTTTATTATAATATAATTCTAATAAATATATTAATATTATTATTTAAAATATTGTTAGTGATTATACAATATTCTGATATTAGAATACTAATAAAAACAATCCTATTAAATAATTTTATTGTACTAAATATTAATGTAATACCTATATGACAGAATCTAATAAAATAGGCTTGTAGCTTAACTTTTTAATAACTTTTTAAATGTTGCGTTGAGTTAATACTAACTCAAATAAGGTAATTTAGTCAAATTTAGTAAAAAAAAAAAAATCAGCTTTATATTGATTTATTCTAAGTCATCCCTGCATTATTAACGTTTTATTTATGAACCGGCTTAGTTAGCCAGTGGCAACATTGTGCAATAAAGGTTTAAATAGAGTGCTAAAGCTGCAATTACATTACCTTTAAAAGTTGTAAAAGATAGTTAGCAGCCGATTGCCTGAGGAAGCACTGCTGTATGGCAGGATTGTGACTGGCTATAGATTCAAGCGCTGTGGCCGCCTTGACCTTAACAGGCATCTTCCTCTCTCGCAGGGCTTGCACCAGGGCATCGACCGCTCCTGTCTCACATATGAGCTCCTGGTTCTCCCTGTGACCCCGAGCCAGCTCTGCAAGGGCCAAACAAGCCTCTTCCTGCAGTACTTCTGTCAGAAAAAAAAACACATCCGTTTAATCTGAAGACAGTTGTTTTTAGAGTTTCTCTTTTTGTGTTCCACAGAAAAAAACAACAACATGAGAGTGAGTTAAAAAAAAAAAAGAAGACAGGATTTCCATTTTTGAATGCTCTATTATTTTAAGAACAGGCATTCTCTTCCATTACTGAATGTTTGCCAGAAGGTAAACAGTACCAGAGTTCACAGACAGGAATTCAACGAGATGTGGAACTCCTCCAGCATGTGCAACAGCAGTTTGGTTGCACGGGCTTCTGATGCATAGTGTACAGATGCACCTGACAGCATTTACTAACACATCTTGGAGGTCAGAGGTCAGGAGCTTCACCACTAGGGTCACCCCACCCTACACAAAAATTTGTTTAAAAAAAAAAGTTTTTGAATGTGAATTTATTATTTTATTTATTCCTGTGATGGCAAAGCTGAATTTTCAGCATCATTGCTCCAGTCTTCAGTGTCACATGATCCTTCAGAAATCATTCTAATATGCTGACTTGCTGCTCAATTATTATCAATTATTACTGGCACTCAATTATTAATAACGGTTCTTATAATTATCAATGTTGAAAACAGTTTTTGCTGCTTAATATTTTTGTGATACATCTTTTTCATGATTCTTTGATAAATAGAAAGTTAAAAAAAACAGCATTTATTTCAAATAGAAATTTTGTGATATTATAAATGTCTGTCACTTGAATCAATTTATTGCGTCCTTGTTGAATAAAAGTATTAATTTCTATTTTATTTTTTTTTTTTTAAACTATCTTACTTACTCCAAATCTTGAATGGTAGATTATCATGGTTTCCACAAAAACATTAAGTAGCACAATGGTTTTCAACATTGATAATAATAAGAAATGTTTCTTGAGAACCAAATCAGCATATTTGAATGATTTCTGAAGGATCATGTGACACTGAAGACTAGCTTTGAGTCACAGGAATAAATTACATTTTACATTTTACTTTAGATGTGAACAGATAACATAAAATGTGTCTTGGCTCACCAGCTGAGCAATGAGGCTTTGGTGCTGCTCACTGTGTCCCGCCAAATCAGCTAGTATAACAGCACAGCGAGAGTGCAGCTCAGGCTGATGGCCGCTAAGGAGCTTGATCACCACTGGTACGGCACCATGATGCACCAGATCTTCACAGACTTTTGCATTCTCTGACATATGACACAGCACAGCTGTAGCCATGCACTGCACCACCTGTCTGTCTGAACAAAGGAGGCCCACCAGCACTGGAATACCTCCTGCAGTGCAATTACAGTACTTTTATTAGGCAGAAACATAATGCAGTTTTCTAAAGGCCAATTCACACTAAACCGACAGACAGCAACTAATGTGGAAAATCACCAGATTACAGTTCATCACTTCAAACTAACACCGATTCAACACCTACAACCAAGTGCCGACCAACACCAACAGAGGTAACACACTGATCCGGCACAACCCGACAAAGTGTCTGTTGCCATTGGTCGGTGTCTATCGGTGCAGTGTGAATTGGCCTTAACATTTTCTAATCTTCTAGGTTAGTATCTCTCAACTGGTTTTGCTTCAGAACCCAGATTTTTTTCAAGTGGCAACTCAACAGTACCAATATTGTTGATCTTACATAGGTAAAAAATGCATTTTATTATTTATTATTAACATTGAGCTATTTTCCTCCTGATGTCAGAACTAGGGAATACTCTCATGATATTATGAACAAAGCCAAAATAGATTTAAAATGGAAGGTTTTTTTATTATTATTAATAATTCCTACTGATATGGTAAACAATTCATTAACAGTTCATTAAAATGCTACATTTGATATTACAACAGAAATGGATTTGGACTTGGTCCTTTTCCTCATGCACAGGCCAAAGGTGACACTAAAATAGAAATATTCATGATTCTGCTTAGCTAAAAATACAGAATTATGTTAGACTCATATGCTTACACTCTGTCCCTGACTACATACATTTAAAACATTTTAAATATTGTATTTATTATATAATATATAACAATGTATTTCATTTTTAATTTATTAATAATTAATAAACATGGAAGCTCAAATGTATGACCTTCTGGGTTTACCATATTTGAAGCGCCATTACCATATCTGATGCTAAATTAAATCTAATCTTTAATTTAGGGTGAATTATACATATTATACATATTATCTATATTAGCTATATCCACGATACAAATTGTCAAATTTTTGTGTTGCGATATATTGTGACATGATATATTGTTACACCCCTAGTCAACACAGACATATGACCCATTTTGGGGCCCTATCATAATAGTTGAGAACCATTGTTCTAACATTTAGCATTGTAACATGACTTTTTATACAAACATAAAACAACAACTATCCAAAACTAAATAGGCCTATCAGAAATAGTATAAAATAAGTTGCTGAAGTATATATATATGTGTGTATATATATGACCTGCTTCCATTATGTCCTCACAGGAGGACTCAGTGTTTACACAAAGTGCCTCAAGACACCTGAGGGCCATCTCCAACCACCTGGAGTTCTCACTCTCGATCATTTCTGCAGAAAAAAAGGTAAATCATTACCATAACTGCAAATAAAATAAAATAAAAAATTTAAAAAAATTTAAAAAATACTTCATTTAATTAAATTATTTGCTACTCATCTAAAGTTTGGAATATAATAAAGAATGAGGTATGTTCAAACTTATTTGTAGTGTATTTTGTAAATGAAATAAAAAATTCTAAAACTCTCTTCTCTCCTCTGATGATAAGTTTACTGGTGCGAGGACGGGACAACCTGTCACTCACATGAGATCAACCAATAGCAAACCACAACCATCCAAACAATTCCCAATTTGACAAAATAAAGTCCCACCCTACATTTTTTTCTTGTACGAGAAGCCATTTCACTCGGATATACATCACAATAGGAATTTAATGCTGACTTTAATGCTTTCATTAACAGTAGTATAGTTATGACTGGTGAAAATTTGGAAGACACATTTAAAATCTGCTACATCATGGCTGCGTACAGCCCCGACAAAACGTTTTTTAAATGGAAACGGTGGTGCGTTGAACACCCTGTTCTGATGACGCAAAAGTTGCAACTATGGCAGCTGAGAAGGTTATTCTTTGTGTTTTTTGAAGAATTTTCAGAGCCTGATGAAATCGGTATAAATACATGTTTAATACTGCAAAATACGCTCGATGTTACAGTCACTGCCCTTGCCGTCCAGAATAAAATAGAACATCCCAATCAAGTGAAAGGATTTGTGGAAACTGTGGTTCCTAATTATTGTGATCAAACATTTGCCTCGCATTTCAGGTGAAGGATAATCCACTTCCGAGACTGTGTTATGATCTATATGACCTTATTATTTTTTTTATTGTGAGTATTAGGCTTATCATTATTGATAATCACTATTGTTGTGCTGATATTGTAATATTTACCATTATATAATCAGAGGAGTATAGAAAAGTTTATGAAAGCGTCACTTCACAATGCAATAGCAATATATATATATATATATATATATATATTATGTTACATTAATACCTATTGTGCGATCTGTCTCTTTAATACCACGTGGTTTATATACATGTTGCCACTGATTGGGCTAACATTTTTGAAACACCCACCAAACAAAAGAAAACGTATCTCAAACCCGTTGCACACCGTTCAACCTGGAAACCATAGCAAAACGCTGCGCACCGGTTTGAGCTTGAACGTGCCCCATATCATACCGACAAGAATCTTCCACACAGGAAGCCCATCCAAGTTCAGCTGAATGAGGTGTCTAAGGACATCTGTGTGAAAGTAAAGGGCTGCCAGGTGGACAGTGTTATTGCCCTTGCTGTCTTCCCCTCTCCAGTTTGCCCCAGTGGACAACAGGACGTCCAGAGCTTCCACTGAACCAGAGGTTGCTGACAATAAGAGTGGTGAACTACCATACCTGTAAAACACCCATTATCTTGCATCTACCAAAAACTGTTGATTATTATGATGACGAAACTTTTATTAAATTAATGCATACACTTCTGTTCAATAGTTTGTTGTCAGTGAGATTGTTTTTGAATTAAAATAATTCCTTTGTTCAATAAGGATGCATTAAATTGATTAAAAGTGACAGTAAAGACTTCTATTCTTCTATTCATTCTTCTATTCACCTTGTATTCATCAAAGAATCCTGAAAAAAAGAAACGTATCACAGTCTCTACTAAGAAATATTTCTTGAGCAGCAAATCAGCATATTAGAATAATTTTGAAGGATCATGTGACACTAAAGACTGGAATAATGATGCTGAAAATTCAGCTTTGCCATTACAGGAATAAATTACATTTTAAAATAAGTATTTAAATCGAAAACAGTTATTTTTAATTGTAATAATATTTTACAATATTACTGTTTTTACTGTATTGTTGATCAAATAAATCAGTCTTTCAAAAACATTAAAAAAATCTCACCAAACCCAAACTTTTGAAAAGTAGTGTGTATATATAAAAATATATACATAAATATACACATCTTTACAGTCAATTTATTGCTCAAATATATCACATACTCAGCAGGGGTCTTCATCTCCAATAACGTAGGGTCTTTCCTGTATAGTGCTTGAATACATGCCACCTGGCCGTAAAAGGCTGCAAAATGAATAGCCATCCAGCCTCTCTTATCCACTAGTTTATAGTCTGCTTGTAGTGCTAGAAGACAGTTTAAGGATTCAAGGGAGCCACATTGTGCAGCGAGGTGCAATGGTGTGAGCCCTAAAAGGAAAAAAAAGTTAACAATGGCATCTTTAGACACATCTTGCTAGGTTTTACATCACTGATGCCAAACTCCATTGATTTCAAGTGATCTTGAGCTATCACTTAATAAATAAAGCATAATAATAATTATTATTATTGTGAGCTCTAAAAGGGGAAAGATTATTTAAAAGAACTGTTGCAAAACATATAACATGCTAGAAACATAATAATCACTGCAATAATGATCCTGTCATAGACTTGCCTATTTAAATCCAAACAGCAACTTTTTTTTCAGCCGGGCAGTATATTATATTATATTATAAATATATTATAATTATATTATATTATTAAAGTTGGCATCTTTAGATGTTTTGTGCCAGGTTGTGGCATCAGTCGTTGCATCTGTTTTGCTTTATGAACTGACCTTGATAAATGTCACTTAATAAATAAAACAGTTTACTATATAAAATGTATATTTTATATATTTTACAAAATTATTATTATTAGTAGTAGTAGTATTGGTTGCATTGGTTAGAGTTTCCAGTATAAGACCCTTACCAGCTCCTTCTATGAATGGACCTCCAACACCTGGTTTTCCTGCCAATGAAGAAAATGAAACATACTGTAAGAATATGTGGAAATGTCTAAAAGCTTTAGAAGGCATTTGAATCCAGCTCCACATTAGTAAAGACTGATAATGTGTTGACCTGTGTTAGTGAATCTCTCACTGCGTGTCTGGTTGAGATTGACTCCTGCTGCAGCAAGCTGAAGGATGATGTGTGATTGGTTGTTGGCTGCAGCGTGATGAAGCAGAGAAAGACCCTGCTCATCAAGAACATGCAGGTGGGACGCCGGGTTCATGCGACTTAGGGAGTGAAACGCTGCACACAGTCCTCTCTCTGCTGCTGATTTCAGCCCAAATGCCACGTTCTGAGTTACAAACACATTTTGATGTACATGTACATGAAGGTACTCTGAAACCAAAGTATGAATTGATTGTCATTTATCACCTTGCACTTTATAGCTTTTGTGGAACCAAATGTTTTCTTGAACTGCTCATGTAGCTCAATGTCCGTTAAGGGCAGTCTCTTCCCTTTGAGGTTTTTGATGGAAGCGTTTAAAGCCCCCCACCATTGAACCATGTTTTGTTGAGGATAAAGTGATTCTAACTCAATGGAGATGACATTATAGCTGCAAAATACAAATGTAAGTTAGATGCCATGCAAATCAACATTCTAGGTGTACAGTATATAATTGAATATATAAATACATGAATGTAGTATTGACCTTTTCCCTTCAATCTCACTGAGTGGAATTGAAAACTGTGTTTTGTAAGTGGAGTCCTGATGAAGCAATTCGTAAAGATAATTGGATGCTTGAGTCTGCAGAGTTCTAAAAGCCACCTACACAAAAAAAGAAAAAAAAATCTATATATAAAATCAATTTAATATTGTAAACAACCTATTTAATACCCTAAAACACCGTTTAACAATCCAGAAATTCCAAAACATTTTATTATGTGAACTAATAGCTTCCACATTTAGTTTGCTGTCATTTATATTACAAGGTAATAATAATATATTTAATGATATATTTTAAGTATTATATATATATATATATATATACAGTATACATAAATATATATATATATATATTAAGTATTATTGTTATTATATTTAATATTGAATATGTGCAATTAAATATAATAATAATAACTAATAATTATTATTGCCTACATGCAATTAAATATTATTATGTTGTATTTATTATTTAGTTCACAAAAAACAAAAAATCTAGGGGATTCTATAAGCTTCCCTAAACTCATTTCTCACCTTCATTTCCTCAGTGATGTCATCAAGAGGAGGAGTCCCCACATCAAATTCAATCCCTCCGTGAAGGTGAAAATACTGATCTTGCCTTCGTGGAAAGTGCTTGCAGGCAAATTCTGGTCCAAGAATGTGTGGAGGAATCTCTCGTTCTGTTTTTAGCTTGTCGTCTTTAAGCAAAAAAAGTTTTTCATTAACCAATGTCAGTGCATCCACATATTTATGAAGCATGGCAGTGACTGCAATCAAAAGAAAATGCTAACCTGACAAAGGTGGGAGCATTTGAGACAGATTAGGAATCAGCATCTTTTTCCTCAAAGATATCAGCAAGGGCACCAGGAATGTGATGAGTTTCAGGTAGGGGAGGTCTCTGGAGACTTCTGCATTCCTCTCAAGGTGCTTTCTCACCAGAATAATTTGGTCCGACAGCCTTTTCTGTAGCCTCTGATAGGTGGCCAGATCAATGCTGTCCTCAGTGAGTCGGACCACATTAGACAGGCTATGAGACCCCTCAAACACAAAGAGATTTTGGTGCTGGCGGACAGAGGTCAGGTAGGCACTCAACTTGATCAGGATGTTCTCTGAGTATTGTGAGAAGAGCTTCTCCTCGTCTGCGCTGTTGGGTTCATAGGTTGGGTCTACATCAATGTTCTCCTTATAAATGTCCTGATAACATGAATCATCTGAGATGTCTGTTAAACCTAGTGAGACAAATCAGTGTTATTTTACTATCATCGCAATGCAATTATAGTTTTTATTGGTTTTTTTTATTCAAATATTTTGCTTCGATTCAGTGGTTCGGAGCATGTATCAAACTGCCAAAGTCACGTGAGCTATTGAAGTTTCAAAACACTTATGACGTAACAAAGCCTCGTTTACTGAAATTTTGGCACTCTGAACCACTGATTCGAAACAAATGATTCGTAAATCTTCGCAGCTTCACGAAGCAGTGTTTTGAAATCGCCCATCACTACATATTGTTGAATAAAGTCGCTATTTTGTTATTTTTGGCGCACAAAAAGTATTCTCGTCACTTTATAATATTAAGGTTAAACCTCTTTAGTTACATGAACGTTTTTAAATATGTTTTTAGTACCTTTCTGGGCATTGAAAAAGGGAGTGTTATTGCTGGCGATGCAGGCCTCACTGAGCCATCGGATTTTATCAAAAATATCTTAATTTGTGTTCCGAAGATGAACGAAGTTCTTACAGGTGTAGAACCACATGAGGGTAATTAATAAATTACATAATTTTTATTTTTAGGTGAACTAACCCTTTAATTACTCACCCTTGAGTTGTTAGAAAACCCGCAGGACCTTCGTTCATCTTTGGAACACAAATTAAGATATTTTTGATGAAATCCGAGAGTTTTTTTTTTATCTCACATAGAAAGCAACGAATTTACCACAATTAAGGTCTAGAGTAGTAGTAAAGACACTGTTAAAATAGTCAACGTGACTACAGTGGTTCAACCTTAATGTTATGAAGCGACGAGAATACTTTTTGTGCACAAAAATAAAACAAAACAATGGCATTATTCAACAATTTTTCCTCTTATCTGTCAGACTCTTATGCAGTGGATGCAGTGAACGCAGTGCAGAGCTTCCGTGTTTACGTCCGAACGCCGGCACAGTATTGTTCACGCTGTTCACATGAGCACAACAACGCATGCTGACAGGAGCCGGCCAATACATTAACATTAACTAAGATTAATAAATACTTGAAGAAGTTTTGTTCATATAGTTCGTGTTAACGTATTTAACTGTTAACAAATGGGGCCTTATTGTAAAGAATAGAATAACACTGTTCTGGATTGAAAGAATTGATATCTCACCTGCACTGAGGAACTCTGCGAGCACATCTTTCTTTGTTTGAGGCACACCATCTGAATCCACGGCCATGATGGATCTCCATAACTCAGAGAAGCGCATACGTTTTTCTCTAGAAATGTAACTCCCGTGCCAGAGAGCCTTTATGATATAATCTATGTTTATTAGTATCTGACCGACTTTTGTATCGTAATATGCTGGTGGTAACTGGCACGTGGAGCTCTGGTCATAGTTGGGCACCAAACTGATGACAGGGACTTGGTTAAAACCATATATTCCCACAGTCAGCTCCCTCACAATCTGGTGGACCACTTTGTAATCCAGGGGCAAACATGAGTCAAAGGGAGCCAGAATGATTATGTTGGGAGCTAAGATGTTCCTCATTTGTCTGATGATGCCAGAAGGTGCATCCACAGGCTGGTTGTGTTCTTCACCACTGAGCAGCCAGTTACAGGAGGTCAGGCTGAGCAGTTCTTGCAGTTCCCTGCGGTCATATTTCTGCAGTAAAGACTGAGCGGTCAACGCAGCACGAACAGCACTCTCGCTTCTCTGGTCGGATGGGTTCTCCATCAAAACTTCCTCAGGCTTTTTCAGATACAGACGAAATGAGAGCGGTAAACTGAATGTAATTAATTTCTTTTCGAAAAGACCATTAAGCTTCACCTAAAAGATTGAGCTGTCCGATGAAATGTGTGATTTTGAACTGTGTTGCTCTTAGCAACCAGTGACGCATAGTGACGGTTCTGCAACTCCTCAGATCAACCAATAGATGGTGCTGTTGCACGTCAGTGCAATATGCAGGATTAGCTCAGAAGTAAGGTTGGTTACTTTACTATTGTTATTAATTAAATTATTAATTATTGTTATTATAAATTATTGTTATTAGTTCAACAGGGACAGTTCACATGATTAAACACTACTATAAATGCGCCTGTAGTTGAAGACAGAATGTTACAAAATCACCATAAAAACAAAAATTGTAGTCAAAAATACAAAAAGAAATATTAAAATTATAATAGATATGCAAAAAAGCAAAAGCACAATAATAAAAAGTATGCACAGCATATTAGATTGCTTGTATAAATCCATCTAACATGATAACACCAAAGTAAGATATATCCATTTGGTTTAATAATGGAGGAATAAAATGAATCTTTTGTTATAAATAATTCGATTTTTTTGTTAAAGTAGTTTTATTTATAAATGTAGAACATTTTTAAACATCACCCCTTAAACATCTTTTAATGCCTTAAAAATAATGAAACATTCTCAAGCCAATAATTTGTATTATCTATTATTATAATATGATTTTATATAATGTATGCAATATAATATAATAATGTTAGGCTACATAATTTAATTTGTATGCCTATGCACATATTTACGTCTACTGCGTAAGTACGTCATGACGTAAATGAATCACTGAATCGGTTCATTGAAACGAACTGTTCAAAAGATCCGATACGCGTTTTTTTCTTTTACTCTAAAGGTGTCACGAAAGTATATGTAAATAAAGTGCACAGACTTAATATGGTACATATAACTAGTAATAAAAAGCACCAATACACAACAGACGGGACTACAGAGCTTCTCAGAGTGAACGACCACTAACGTTACCCTACTATCCTTTCAGCGTCTCTTTACGTAATTAATATTTATGAGCTAAGTAGGTTCCGCGGAACTTGGAGAAATGTGGACCGCTTTTGTAACGTTGTGAGGACCAGCACTGCGCATGTCAGGGTCTGACTGAAGAAACTACAGCAACCTTTACCCAGGGAACGTTCCTGGCGAAAGCCCCAGGAAGTGTACAACATTGCGATTTCAGCAAACTTATTCAAAAATCACATGCTGATAAGAACTGTTGTCACTTTCATTTTCAGCTAACAATGAAAGCTATTATTTTAGCTGCAGGTTATGGAACTAGACTGCAAAGGGATATCGAGAGTGACACGACTGGGAATTTCAAGCATCTGGGCGGCATTGCCAAGCCGCTGCTTCCCGTCGGTCCATGCGCCCTTATCTCACACTGGGTTCAGGCACTGACCAAGACAAGATGTGTGGACACAGTTTATGTGGTTGTGAGTCCAGAATGACTGTTTAGGTTTTTAAAGATATGACCAAATTGAGCTTTGACGGTAATAGTGTTTGACTTGCGTGATTATTATGCACAAAATAATCAAATGTATGATCTATTGAACAGACAAATGATCTTTACTTTGAAGCATTCCAGCAGTGGGCTCAAGAATTCCCCAATGTTAAAATCATAAACGATGGTACAAGAAGAAATGAGGTGAGCATACTGGATGGGAGCAATTTATGAATGTTAAATATGATTTTTCTTATTACTCCCTTTCAAATGTCTCTGCAGGACAGACATGGTGCTGTTGCTTGTCTTCAGTTGACAGTCAAGTTGTGTGCTCTGGATGACCACTTACTAGTTATCGGAGGGTATATGACCAGCATCAGACTAAATAAGGCACTGTCTCAAGGGCAGTGTTTGAGATGGCTTTAAAAGAGGGAGAATAAAACTTTTATTTTTTTAATTTTGCAGCGATACTTTATTCAAAGAGGATTTCAGCCTGAGGGAATTCACAGAGAGGTTCTTTGAAGTGCAAAATAAAGACAAAGAGAGCAATTTAGTGCTGTCATACCAATGCAAAGATGAGGGTGAGCATAAAAGCAGAACAATATGTTTTTAACTTTGCTAAACATATGGTCATCAGTTTTTAAATCCATTATTATATCACTTCCGTGTTCAGAAACATCCAAATACGGGATTCTGGAGTTGGATGAGGACCTTAAAGTACAGCGTATGAAGGAAAAACCTATCTTAAGTGAAACAAGTTCACGTAATGCAGTATGTTTTCATTTATATTTGAAGATAAAGACATTTCAGTACTGTTTATCTTTATTATTACAAGCGACATCTTTAATGTGCTTTCCTTGTTTTGCAGTGTCCTTGCTTTTACATGTTTTCAAGAACCTCCCTTCCACTTTTGGACATTTTTCTCAATGAGAAGAAGGTACAGTAGATCTATATTTATTTAATTATTCTATAGTGTTATTTTTTTATGTAACTGTTTTCCATACAGAACGCACCCATTGAAGAGCGGGACGCACCAGGAACCTTTCTGTCATGGCTCATATTAAGGTCACTTACAGGCAGACTGTAGACAATAATAAGGCATTGTGTTTGCTCACATTCAGTGATATTAATCATGCTTGGTTTTTATTTTAGGAGGCCTGTGTATGTGCACAGGATATCTGGTCGATTTGATGTGGGGAATCTTGCATCATACCTAGAATGTGACAAATACTTCCAGGACCAACTTCACAATCCAACTGTTTATTTAATGTAGTTCAAATATGTAATGACAATCAAACCTGAAAACAACATTCAGAATAAAACTGCATCAGTACCCTTTTTGAGTGCATTATTGTCACAATCTTATGCAGTATATTTATATTAAAAATAACTAGAAGGGACAATAGTCAGAGTATTCAATCAGGTGGTGACCAGCCTTTTGCATTTATCCGAGGCCTTTTCGTGGTTGTTCTCTAACTTGGCGATTCTGGAGCCAAACTGCATGGCTCTCTTAGGCAAGAGAGCAGAGAGTCCCAATCCTAACTCGACAGCTGCTAACCTCAGTAACAGCTTTTCTCCAACTCCTCTGGGTAGAGACAAGTCAGCCTTCTCCAACACAGGTAGTCCATTAAGGAAACTGACTACATCTTCGTCCAAATATGGGAATCTGAGTTAAAAGAAATACATATATTATGTGCAATACTAGAGAATTTCATTTTTGGTTGAACAAGTTCTTTAATCTTAGATATTCCTTGAGCTGCAAAGTGTAACTCTTGCCTGGCCTCTTTTCCATGGTCCCCAATGATTCGGTCATCCCTTCCCAGATTTCTTGAGGATATTCGTTCCAGCTCCATAGCCAGCTCTTTGACGAGTCCTTCCAGTCCAGAGCTCTTATACCGCACTCTGTGCCTGGAGTATCCCGCCAGCTGTTCGTCTGCCCCGATTCCAGTCAAAATCACCTTTGAGAAGAGGAAAATAAAATTGTATGCAGTGAGACTTGGTCTTTACATTAAAGGGTTAGTTCACCCAAAAATGAAAATTCTGTAATTTATTACTCACCCTCGTGTCATTCCATATCCGTAAGACCTTCGTTCATCTTCAGAACACAAATTAAGATCTCTTTGATGAAGTCTGAGAGGTTTCTGTCCCTCCATAGAGATCCAACGCAACTACCACTCCAAGGTCCAGAAAGGTAGGGGGAAAAAAATCATCATTAAAAGTACTCCATGTGACTCCAGTGGCTTAAACTCAATTTTATGAAGCTACATGAATGCTTTGTTTGTGCAAAAAAAAAAGAAGAAAAAAAGCATGATTTACCACTTTACTTACAAAACTAATGATCTGCAACACACATTCACAAGAGCTTCACGACGCATGCCTGTTGTGTTCAGACTTGCACATCACCGCACATGCGCAAAAGTTCACAAGAACATAACGCATGCGTTTTGTGTTCACGCGAGAGCTCTGAATGTTGTGTGAACACGTTTTGGATAATATTTTGTAAATACAGTGCACAGCATAAATGAGTACACCTCCTCTAAACATATACAAAAGATGTATTTTCTTTATGATCACTAATACAATTAATGGAAAGACGGCAAAACTAAAATGTATTAAACATATACATAATAAAAACAGAAATATATGTCATTAATAGCCATAAAATAAGTAAATTAGCCAATTTTGTTTAAATTTAAGGATTGCAGAAATGATTCAACAAATGTATAATATTCTAGTACTTAGTATGCCTTCCATAATTTTGAATATACTGCTCTGACCCTTCTTGGCACAGAGTGTACAAGTTCATGACAAATTGTCACATCTGTCCTGTTTAACTCCTAGATGATGAGCTCCTTAAATGCCCTGATCTTCAATGTGTAGTGTTGCTCAATTCGTCTCTAAAGAATCCCCCACAGGTGCTCAAGAGTGTTAAGATTGAGTGCAATACATGTCCACAGAAGGTTTTCCACCTTAGAAGAATGCATATCCTCACTGTCATATTGGAAAAAAATGCCCAACAATGCAGGGAATGAGGATAGGGTAACATCTTCTGTTTCAAGTTTGTGTATTACATTACACAGTGGTGTGGGAATTCATGACAGCATTGATAAAGCACAACTCCATCACACCTTCAGCACTCATGTATCCCTATATAAGAGCTTTACTACCACTGAACTTTACTGTGGGAACCAGGCACTTCTCACTGTACTCCTCCTCTAGCAATGCCATAACATTTTGGATGCTGTTAGATCCAAAATGATTGATTTGGTCTCATGAGACCAGAGTATTGATTCCCAGAATCTATATTTTGTAAATGGCTAACTGACTTTATTGTGCTTTGGCTACAGTAGGTAGTTCCAGTGAGAACAACAACCACGCATGTCATTTCTGCAGGCTGCATCTTACTCTGTGAGATAAACAGTCACTCTTTTCATAGCTTTTGCTGGCTCTGAGATACTCGCTTGGTATTTCTACTGCTCTTTGTCTAGCAAAAAAATCCCTCATCACTAAATCAAAGCTTAAAAAAAAAAGGCTATATAACACTTTTAATTGTCAAGAAATTACTTTTTAAATGTTTTGGTTCAACATACTTATCTGTTGATCAAACATTGCCTTAAACTTACACCAGAACATTTTTATTTTGTTTTATTTAGTAACTTTTAGGAGGGTGTACTCATTTTTGCTACACAACATTTTATCACCTTGATAAGAAAATCTTATTTTCCTGAATAATTTTGAGTAATTGGTAATTGATTAAGCAGACTTGCTGGAACATTATATCTCTAAAGAACCCTAACATGTCTTCTAAGTAATTGAGTAATTGCTGACTTTCAGAAGTTTCAGAGGGGGTGTACTCATTTACATGGTGCACTGTATAGTGGTAAATTATGTTTGTTTGTTTGTTTTTTTGCACAAACAAAGCACTCACGTCACTTCATAAAATTTTAAGCCACTGGAGTCACATGGAATACTTTAATGATGTCTTTTTCCTACCTTTCTGGACCTTGGAGTGGTAGTTGCGTTGGATCTCTATTGAAGACAGAAACCTCTCAGGCTCCATCAAAAATATCTTAATTTGTGTTCTGAGAATGAACAAAGGTCTTTGTAACGACATGAGGGTGAGTAATAAATGACAGAATTTTCAATTTTGGGTGAACTAACCCTTCAACATCAATTTTCATAGACATAATTCAAGTGCAAACCAAAAAAACAAAGTAACCTTTGCTTCTGAAATATAAAGCTCTTCTTTAACACCCTCATTTATGATGCCAGTTCCTCTGGCAGCAAACCAGACGGCACATCCAAGGCTATCATCCAGAACGGTCTCCAAAGGGTGCACCAAATGACAGATGCGTTTCTGTCGTATTTCTTGAAGCTCCTCTTGAGTCACATTAATTTCGATTAAGTTCCACTGGCGGTTTGGACTAAGATTTTTTAGTTCTTGCAGACCAGCTCTTCCAGTTATTCTATCTGGCACATCAAAGCAGTTGAAGCTCTGCTGATCCGATTGTGTTTTATCAACATCACAGTCTTTCTTCTTATTTTTCCCTTTCTTCAAGGACTTGGGAGGCACTTTTTTTTCTTGGATTTTGAAAGCAACATTGAGTAGGTCAATGGGTTTGTCTGCAGGAACGTGCCTATCAGCAAGGGCAGCTAATATCATTGAATCAATTCCCCCAGAGAAAAGAATAGCGATATCAGCTTTAGTATAATCTAAGGGGACCGCCAATGCATCTTGAGCAGGTAGGTAACAAACTCTCTTACGGACAGCCTCGTTTAGAACGTCAATGAGCGTGCCAACCATCACTTTCTTTTTAGTGTTTGTTAGTAATTCTTTCAGACTTTCAACAGAGGTTTGAGAGACGTTCTGATCTTGTTCAGCCGCAAGTGATGAAATGGATGTGTTCATTGGGCAAACAGGGTAGGTCAGGTAAAGTCCAGAACTATTTGTGTTCACAGAGACAGATCTGGGTAGACTTGCGCATTTAAATTCCGAGCTTTCATTTGGCTCATTGTCACTGTGGAAAACCCATGGATAAAGGTCAAAAATAAATGTCCTTGGTGGTGAAGAGTCTGTTAGGTCAAACCTGTAAACTCCACTAGGTGGTACTTCCTGCCACTGAGACTGAACATCATCTGCTGGCTGGGAGGCAACAGATGTGAGTATGAAAGATGCTTTTTCAGGATCAAATTTCCAAAGCAGACTTCTTCTTCCAAAAAAGTCCCTTCCAAACCAGATACAGTGCTCTACTTTTTGGTAATAGATAAAGGCCCAAGGTCCTTTGAGTTGTGACAGTAAAGATATCACATCTGAGGCGCTCTGAGCTATTGACAGGTGATGGAGAACAGCTTTGGTGTCATTTTCTTCCTCCTCTACTCTTAGACCACCAAATACCTCTCCATTCCAGAGAAGCATGTTCCCACTGTCATCCTGAAGAGGCTGAGGTGTCAAGGAGCCCCTCATATGAAGCACATGTGCCGAGAAAAGGAGACTGCAGTTTGAAATTGTTACTGTAATGTCCCGGCTACAGTTGGGCCCTCTGTATTTTAGATTTTCACGCACACGCTTCTCTAGTGGAACATGCGGTGTGGTCAAACTGACCACACAGCAGATCCCACACATGATCCCGTAGCACTAAATATCTTGATATTCTTTCCTCATGTTATCAAGATCCTCTGTAAGAGATAAGATGATGACAGTATTAGAAAGAACTCAACATGTTTGATATTATTATTTATGATTTTATTCATTATTTATAAAACTTACTTTTACAAGAATTAAGGGTCTCTCCTCTGTCTGCCAGGAAGAATATATTGCTGTTGGGTTGCTGTGTGTACACTCTCTATAAGAATAAGGTTAGGGTTACCAGAACATAATGATATTCTAGCAAATCTGCATATATAAGCCTAAGCATATGGGTAATTCTAATTCTTCAAAAAATTAAATTCAGTCATATCCTCTTCATTTAAATTTATGCCATGAGAAGACCACTGACTTTGAGGTAAATGTTGATATTGTTTAGTAAATGTTGATAGGTTAGTTCATGCAAGATAAAAGCAGTCTTTTGAAGAATGACATGGAATTGTATTATTTGATTCCAAGTGTGTTGGAAAATAGCAATAGATTATATTTTTTAAGTTGTGTTTATGTTTATACATTTATAACGGTTACATTTTATTTGTAAATATTTCAAATTATGTTAAATATTCTATATTTAAGTTAACATCAGTTTGAAATGTGCAAATAAAATGTAACCCTTCTTTATATATAGTTATATATCAATATAATATAGAATATAATTCTTATATTCTGTATTTTACGACAAATATTTTTACTCTTTTCGTTACTTTTTTGAAAAGGAAAAATTAGGATCATTATGGATCAGTGAGGAAAAAGTGAAAATAAGTGAAAATATTAATTATATAAGATCGTATACTATTCCAGGTTACAGTAAAAAAATGTTTTAAAAATATATGAACTTCTATAGGACTCGGAGATGTGTACTCTTCAGTTTGACTTTGTCATCTATGATTGAGTGACAGCATCTGCTACTCCAAATGTAGCATGACCTATATGATATGGGACGACATACATACCCTGTTTTTCCTCAAATTGCTCAACTCGTCGACTAAAATTTTTTGTTCTTTTATCTGTGAATGAATCGAAAAGGTTTGTAAGCAATAATTAAAAACATGAATTACTATATATATATATATATATATATATATATATATATATATATACACTAAAAGTACTTAAACTGTCCGTTAACGTAAAGCTATGATAATGTAACTATATATGCTATACAAAATATTTGTGACAGGAAACCTTCTTGTTCAGCTCCTCTTTTTGTGCGAGCTCTTCTTGAGTCTCAGGTTCCGTTCGTTGGCTGTTCTTAGAAGACATTTTATATTAAAAGTAAAAAAGCTAGCTTCGTGTGATTTAAGGAAACATTTCCACATGCAAGTGGCTCGCTCGTCGAACACGAATGACGTATGCGGGAGTACAGACTACGACGCTTTAAAAGTGCGTCACGTAAGTGTTTACGAAATCATAACCCCCCACAATAATACCATTATGTTACATTAAACTGTTTAAAGAGATTGAAAATAATGGTTTGACGATAGCTACAAGAGGCTGGAGCATTTGAACAAAGATATGAGGATGAATTAGGATGAGAGAATGAGTAAGCAGGTAGTTTCATAACTGATGTGTCTAGAGAAATACAGTGTCCTACCCTTACGAAGATTAACCATGGTTTTGTAATTGTAAAAGTGTAGTAACCATGTTTTTTTGTTTGTTTAATGGCGGATTGGTTATCATTTATATAACCAGTTTTGCAAATTTGGTAAATTTGGTAAATTGGTAAATTTTCCAGAATAACGTCTTAGATTGGTAAAATTCTTGCAAAACACATTTTACAGTATTTCAACATCCCAGGGCAGTGAGTGACACACTATCAGAGCAACCAAACAGCCAATTCTTGTCTGAAATGATCCTATCCTTGGCAAAATATTAACATGAGAACATAACTCTTGGCGTACAAAACATCATATTATTAAAATAATTTTTGTTGCCCTGTAACTGGAGAGCTTTGCTCAAAACATGTCAAAGCACACTGATTGCATTTTAATATCAAAGGTCATCCCTTGTGATGACAACAATTTTTGTAAATTGTAACATATCCCTAAAAGTCAATATAGCATAATGCAGCCAAACGGATTTTGTATTATTTCACACCCAGGGCAGTGACCCACTATTAGAGTTTTTCATCACCAAAAACTATGTGGAACTGATATTATCTGATACTATTCTATCTGATATCCTACATAAGAAAGGGTGTAAAGAAAATGAACATGATATCATAACTCTTGATTTATGCAACGTCCAATTATCCAAATATTTTGTTGTCCTGTAACTGGAGAGCTTTGCTCGAAACATGTCAGAGCACATTGTTTGCATTTTAACCTTGAGGGTAAAAAGGTTTAGTCAAAGCTGACTGGCTTTTACTGTCTTACTCTAAAAATTTGTTGAATCCAGGTAGTATTTAGGGTACAATGGAGCCTTTTGATTTTCAAATCAACAGCCAACAGCCACAATCCTAAATGCAGAATCCTGATTCATGTGGTCATCGCTTGTGATGACAAAAGGTTTTGTAACACTTTTAAAATGCACAACCCTGAAATGATCACATGTATATTGAGACAAAAGTGATTTTGTGTTTTGTTAAAGATTGTTAAATCAGCTCATTTTAAGTATAAAACAGCATCGAAAATGCAGCAAATGCAAAAATTCAGTGACAAAACACTAACACATTAACTGTCAAATAAGTAAAGGGTATTTAGGGGGTAAAAAGACTATGGCGATCAGATTTCTGAAATGTAATCCAGGGACATTTCCTTGTTCAATGGTTAAAATATTAAAATCTCACTTGTTTATTATCTATGAATCAAAAAAATGTGTACAATACATTTTTGTATGTTTTTTATTATTATTGTATTATTGTTCTGGGTTCCTTACACTATTATAATTAATAACTATTATGATATTGTCGGGTCAAACTGACCCTAACTGGTTTTAATACAATTCGTCAAAAATCACACTATAAAAATAGTAAATAGTAACCATTGCAAACAGATCAAATCAAAATTATAACAAAATTATGACTTTACAAAAACAGATTTGCAAAAATAAATATGTGATCATTAAAACTGTATTTAACAAATATTTTGACATTTTCTAAATGTATTTTCATAAACTGCACTCTAAAAAATGCTGGGTTAAAAACAACCCAAGTTGGGTTGAAAAACTCAGCGACTGGGTTGTTTTAACTGGCACTTTTATTTAACACAACTATAGTTAAAAAATGATTATATGGCTGGCTTAAAATGAACCCAAAATAGGTTGGAAATTAAAAATCATACACATAATTACTAGAGGCAACAGTAATAACAAAAACTATAGATATAGAAAGATGAAGATCACTCCAATTAGTTATGAATGAGAGAAATTGCAGCGTGCAATATGGCGGAATACTTCCCGCCTTTTAAGTAAAAGAGCCAATCGCTGATTGACACAGTCATTGCGTCACTGTAGCTGCCGTAAGAGGCTCCGGTTCCCATAGAAACCTGAGACTCATGCAATGCACATGCGCATTGACTCATCTAGCCTGAAAAATAAGCCTTTTAATGCTATTTTAGCATAAGAAACAACATTTATCGGTTAACTTAATTAGTTCGCCAAGCAGTTTTTGAGATTTCAGGATTCCCCCATTCAAATAGATAGGACTTGAGGTGCGTCACAATTAACATACTTATGCACTATTCTATGACATTTTTAAGTATAAATAGTGCAAGTAGTGTGTTCACATTGAAAATTCAGAAAAGAAATAGTACATTTTAAATACCCGGATGATGCAATGTTCGAAATGTGAAATGTTGGACATTTCATGCACTCAACTGTCACAGCTTTAATTATGTAGCGGAGGGGGATGGGGTATCAGACTCTGATGTTAAATGACAAAATAACCTCATACAATTCACGCACTACATGGATGAGTACATAGTGTATGAGTGCATAGTGTATAGTGCATCATTTGGGACGCAACTTTGGTCTTGGATGCCCGAAATAGCTGTAAATATGGTCTGGTCACCCTAAAAATTACCCCTATAGTTGCCTCTAGCTATGATTTTTAATCAAACCAAGCTTGTTTTATCATTCATTATTGTCTATCAATGGAATATTTTACAGATTGTTTTATACTTTGACCAGAAAAAAAAAATCCCTAATGTCTGATTGCATTGAGCTGGCAGACTTGAACCTTATTTTAAGGTTTGAGTCATTGCAAGTGCACACTATGCACTACATTATTCAGATATTAAAAGCAAGCACCTGGAAGTCATTTTAATCTGTTGTCTGTTGCTCTAAACATAGAATCTACTGGTTTTTGTAATCATTCCTATTTTTAATACCTGTTAGATCCCACTCTCCTGTTTCGTAAACTTCTAACCTCATTCATGACACCGAAAACCTGCATTTACTGAATTATGGTGTTTGTGTTTGTGGTCCTGTTGATTGTGCATTAGCCCCTGTTTGCTGTATATTCTGTTGAAATGTGTGGTCACCCATAAAAGGCTTAAGTGTTAAATCACGTGAACAGTGTTTACTTGTGTGTTTCCACCTCTAATATCACAAACACACTAGTTTGTTTGGGTTCAGACATGGTCATGGCAGAAATACCGTATTGATTTTAGACACCTGTGTAAAGCTTGGATCCTTATCAGCTGAAAATTGCCAATGTCCAGGGTTAGTAAATGTGTTGGAACAGTTGCTTAGCTGATTTGTCAGGTCAAAGAAAACCAGGTTTAGTTAAATTTGCTCAATTTAACATAGATATAGACTACAAATATCTTCTTCTTCTTTTTTTTTCTTCTTTTTTTTAACCACAAAAACCATGAATAGAGCCTGAATATTGTTGTGCTGGGTTAAAAAGGTGTAGTTTGGTAAGTAGGAAAGTCAACAGTCTCAGATTCCTTCATTCTATTGATGTTATTTGTTTAAATGTAGATGTAAAGGATATGAGCAAGCAAGTGGTCCTATGAAACCAACAGAGTGATGGAGCACAAAACCAAGTCTCTGACCTGAGTAAACTGTTTCCATGTCTCAGATTTCTGTGGAAGGTATGGTTCTGTGTGCAACATGACTCAGCTTTGAGCCTTCTGTGAATAGGATGGGTTCCTAATCGTCAGACTTTTTAATCAAGCCCACAAGCAGTGTTAGGTGTTGCTTTGTCATGCATATACTGCCAAATACTGCAGAAAACAAATATGAAAACCACTAACAAAGAGGTATAACGACACAATCCTCTTTGTTTGTTTTGTTATTAAATATGACATATCATTGCATCACGTTATTATTTTAAAAACAATCAAACAGAGCAAAGCATTACTTCACTTTTATGTATTATCATGTCAAAGAAAATCTAAAAATTCACCAGATAAGAAAAACATGCTATTACTTTTGCCATGAGCTTCTACATTAAAAATAAAGGTTCTTTATAGTGGAACAACTTTTCCATTGCACAAAAGGTTCTTTATAGTGGTTCTTTGGATTATTAAAATGTTCTTCACACTAAGTAAACAATAAGAACTGTTAAGAACATTTCACTCAAAGGTTCTTTGGGAAACTGAAAATGGTTGTTCTGTGCAAAAACTTTTTGAAACCTTTATTTTTAAGAGTGTATAGCCAATGTTAAATGAAACATGTCCAATGAGACTAGAACTTAAGGTGATGATACACGGGGCAACTTTTTGAGCAATGTTGCCGGGCAATGTCGCCAAGCGATGACAAATTTCTATCTGGATACATTAGATCAACTTTTTTCCCCGATTCTCAATGGAAAAGTGCCCAAGCATCACCTTTACTTTATAAATGATAAAAGACTGAATTTCACTCTAGTGCCTCTCATGGTTAGGCAATAACTGGTTTGGGGAAGTGAGTGTGCAATAACTTTCCTTTATACCAAAAGCAGAAGACAAAACTGGACACATACATAGGTTTTTGATAACTAGCTTTCCATGTACTTTCACATTGTGTTTGTTTCTGTGCTGAAGCTGCTGCTGTGTTAATACTGACACTAGTAAGTACTGACCTGAATAGAATAAATCTGGATTCTATTGGGAGGAGGCATATACTGCCAAAATGTTGGGAAATAGCTGTCACTGATCCAAAGTGCAACCAACAACAACAAAAAAAGTTCTGATAGTACTGACTGTGAAAATAAAGCTATCTAGATTGATATAAGACAATGTGGACACTGATTCTATAGAAACCCTACTAATTGGCTACAGTTTTTGGATTTCCATGAATCAGTAATATTCACCAAGGCCTGTGTTGTAGAATTACCCATTAACAGATTTACCATGCACCTTTTAAGTCCTCAAGTTCAACAGAATCACCCATCAAACTGTCACGTGCCATGTGAAGAGATTAATGATATGGTTTTTTTAATGGCCAATACCAATTAAATGTAACAAATATGATGAGATATGTAGAGGAGACCTTAAACACTTGACTGCAAAAAGAAAAGAAAAAACATGCTAAATTAATGATTTACACCATTATTGTCCACTAAAAAGAACACATTTACATTTTGTGACAACTTGCCCCAACGCCGTAATGTTGACCCTTGCCTCAAAGCTGTAGCATGTCAAATACGATAATATTGAATTTTAGTTTGGAGGACAGAATTCAAAAACATTCTAATTTATAAGGGTTTTCAACTAGGTGTTTGTAATCATTTAGAAGTCACTTCTGAAGAAACTAGCGTTTTGTGACAACTAGCCCCCGGACTCCCCTGCAATAACATATTTTAGACCTGTTGATTGCCGCAACAAAGCTATTTTATAATATAGTTATTGTAGCTGTGTTTTGCAGATTCGTATAGTGAATCGAAACCATGACTTTGACCTTGTCATACGAGCTTGTGTTATTAAATATGTTGCTGTGTCATGGAAACATTGGTTCTGTCTTTGTTGAGCGAAAAAGTAGGCGGAGTCTCTTTCCGCAATATATCAGCAATCTGTCAGACGGGCTGTGTGGTAAACACGGTGCTCGGCTGCATCCGTGAGCGCGGGTCTGGTCCTTTCGGGAATTATATGTTTTTACACATTTAGTTGTTCTAGAAAGGTTATTTCTCTCCAACTTCAGCTACAGTGATAGCTAAGTTTGGAGAGGAGAGAAGGGAATATTCGTGTTTTGCCCAGGAAATATTTGCATCGAGGATTTACTTTGCCTGTTTAACCCGAAACCTACAAAACAATCTAAATCTTGACAAAACCGAACAAATTCAATCGATACATAACGTACAATGGACAGCGCTGGATCTAAGAAACCTTGCTGTGGTAAGTGCTTTACGGATTTGTTTGGCAGTATGATGCTGTGATATATGAAATATGCCTTTGGCGTGACCAAAATAATAAATAACCTTGCACTTGAATGTCTTCTATTCAGAAAGAGTTCACGAATTCTTCAAGTCTGCAAAATTCCTCATTTACCTCGGACATGCTCTGTCAACATGGGTGAGAGATTATTTGCTTTAGGATCTGTGTTTGACAGCTCTCCTTTTTCTTTTAATGTGTCAGTCACAACAACAATAATAGTTTTTATTATAAACATTTTTATATGTTTTTATATTTATTAATATGTTAGATTACTGAAGGCTTAAAATTCTCCAGATTTTTTTTTCTTAAATTCAGGGAAATTCGACTTGACCCTTTTTCATAACAACGTAATTTGTTATTTTAATTTTATGCGAACTAAAAACCATAACTAGTTATTTGGTTGTGATATTACTAAGAGATAATAGTGCATCTCTATCATGACAGCAGAGTGACAGTTTGCAGACTATTAATTTTACTATAAAACATGTGTGTGTGTGTAATATATTCATTATTTTATTAATATGTAGTCTTATATAATTGTGTTAATCCATATCAGCTGATATAAGCTGCAAAATACTACTAATTCTTTTGAACTATAGTCTTATTTCAATCACAAAATTATGCTGACTGATGATCATTGTGCCCTTATGTTACAGGGGGATCGGATGTGGAATTTTGCTGTGGCTGTGTTTTTGGTGGAGCTGTATGGCAATAGTTTACTCCTGACAGCCGTCTATGGACTGGTGGTTGCGGGGTCCGTCCTCTTACTGGGTGCTATTATTGGTGACTGGGTGGACAAAAACCCCAGACTGAAAGGTAAACATGGTGAAGCCCAAACCACAGGGCATGCATGATAATTGTGAAACATGACACATACAGAGAGCATATGTCAGTTCTCATTTTATTATGCCAATTATTCCAACATTTTTATTGAATGCAACTGAATCTGGATTTCCTTCTTCATTTTTAGTGGCGCAGACATCTTTGGTTGTCCAGAACAGTGCTGTCATTCTCTGCGGTGTCCTTCTGATGGTCGTTTTCCAGTTTAAAGAACAGCTTTCTACCATGTATGACGGATGGTTGCTGGTGAGTAAGCTTCCTATAGCAAAACTCAGTATTTGCGTAATGAGTAAATAGTTCTTCAAAAGTACACAGAACTAACCCTTATATATGCACTAATAAAGAAAGTCTTCATTTCCAAGAACAGAACATTCTTGCTGCAGTTCTTTGGCCTTCAGTTTTGTTTTTATTTGATTTTTATGCATATCGTTTCACTCTGAACTCTGACTCCCTGTTTAATAGTTGGCAAACAATCTCCTTATAAGAGGATATTCGGAGTGATTTCAAGCTCCTTAACAATTTCTAACCTATATAGGAGGTAAAACAGAAAGAGCTCCCCTCTTCATTCTGCATGGCTTCAACTTAAGTTCATGTTAGTGAAACATGAAACCTTGGTAACAAAATGGTGACGTGCTGTCAGCAGAATCCAGGGATGTCACATGAGCAGAAAGCATGTTGCTTACTCAATATTAGTGCTTTGAGTCTGTTAAAGGACTGGAAAGCTTATATACAATAACAAACAAAACCTGCTGTTTGTCCTGGTGTCACTGAGGTCGAGAACCCATATAGCAGACAAAATGGGGCTTGTTCAATTAACCGTTTTTTGGTTCTGGACTGTTCCCAAAATTGAGTCCAAGCTTTTTGTGGCTGTGGACTTAAACAATTAACAATATTTTTGAAACAGTGACATATTTTTTAATTACATGTTCTTTGTCATTGCAGACAACATGCTACATTATGGTCATCACCATTGCTAACATCGCTAACCTGGCCAGCACAGCCATGTCCATCACCATCCAGAGGGACTGGGTTGTGGTTGTGGCAGGAGATGATCGGAGCAAATTGGCAGGTCAGGACTTTTAATGTTTCACCTTCTTTAGCCTTTATTACATTGGCCCTCAAAAAAAATATTTTCATGATTTATCACAACATTTTTTCTTTTGTCAAATCAACTCAAATCATCACATTAAATAATTAATGTGGTTCAGATAACATAATATTTTGAGTTTCTGTTGATTAAACCAATCGCCTCCATTGTATTAACTCAAATTTTTAAATTCAATGAACTCAAAATTTTAAGCCAGCCAGGTAACTTACTTTTTTTTTTTTTTTTTAAAGTTAAACCAACAATTCTTTTTTACAGTGTAGGTAACAAACACTCTTTAGTTAAATGATTTTTAATTTTGTAAAGTATTTTGTATTTGTATATGTATTTTTATATTTAACGGAATGTGGCTAAATACCTTTTTTTTCTACCACTATACTGTTTATAACAATCATTTCACCTAGCTCTTTCTCCATCAATCATCTTATCTTCATAGAGTGCTTGCATCAGCTGTCATTCCTTATGACTCTCATTATAAACCCATCAATGTACCCAGTGAACCCAGTAACCTCCTGTAAATCTATGCATAACATATAGTTTTGTCATTACTGTGGAAAAAAAAACCCGAAATAAACTTGTCATGTGACACTGAAGTCTGCTTTACATCACAGGAATAAATGACATTTTAAAGTATATTAAAATAGAAAACAGTTACTTTAAATTATAATAATATTTCACAATATTACTGTTTTACTGTTTTTAACAAATAAATGCAGCCCTGGTGAGCATGAAAAACTTTTTTTTAAAACATAAAAAAAATCTCACTGACCCAATTTTATATTACTGAATAACTCTCTTTTTTATGTATCTCTCTCTATATGATCATATAATATATCACAATTTTAACAATTATACTCTTTTTTGTTTCTTATATTTCTATTTTGTCAGATATGAACGCAACTGTAAGAATAATTGACCAGTTAACCAACATTCTGGCTCCAATGCTTGTGGGCCAGATCATGTCATTCGGTTCCCATTTCATCGGCTGTGGTTTTATCTCGGGTTGGAACCTGTTCTCCATGTGCTTGGAGTACTTCCTACTTTGGAAAGTTTATCAGAAGACTCCAGCACTTGCCTTCAAGGCAGGACAGAAGGAAACTGATGACCAGGAGCTGAAGCATCTCAACGTACAAAAAGGTTTGTAATACCATTCAAACACTTCTGGCACTTTCCACTAATATAGTACATAAAGTCCCAATACTTTATATTTTAAAGCCAATCCCATGTTTTTTTGTAGTGAGCACTTTTAGATACGTTAGACTATTATCCAACATTAGATTAACATAGCATGAGAAGTATGCAATATTAATCCGCCTTAAAAGTGCAAAAGTGATTTTCGCCTCCCCCACTTTGTGCAGAACCCGTTTACCTATTGATTTCTCTCATTACAAAAAATGTAACATTCCTTAAAACTGTGACACCCAGGAAGTAAATAATTCATTTTATCAATAAGTTACTCATCTGTAGTGATAACTGCACTTGTCAAGCTCAACCATCTGACCATATTACCAAAGCTATTTAAAGAAAAGTTATCAAACTGTTTTTTTTTTTTTGACTAACTATAAACCTGCATTTGTTTAGACAGATTCTGAAACCCTGATACTAGCAAACCTATTGCCAATTTTGACTGTTTTTTTTCTTCTTTTTTGACACATTTTTGAAGGTTAAGCACCTTTTTTCACTGATTTGCATAAGAGTTTCAGAACCTATTTTGTACCATTTATGTACCAATTTGTTGTGCATTTTAGTTTTCTAAACAATGCTGACAAAAAGAGTGACATATCCAATTAAATCTATGACTATGATATTTTATTTTTGTGCTTTTCCAATTCACTGTTGCAGAGATTAGAAATAGTGAAAATCCAGTTGAAGGCTCCAAGCTGATGAATGAAGTGAATGAGGTGAAGAAGAACACCGGTTGTTGCTACCAAATGGCAGAGCCCATCCGTACCTTTAAGGATGGCTGGGTAGCCTACTACAATCAGTCCATCTTCTTTGCCGGCATGTCTCTGGCTTTCCTCTACATGACCGTTCTAGGCTTCGACTGCATCACCACGGGCTACGCGTACACTCAGGGCCTGAACGGCTCTGTGCTCAGTCTCCTCATGGGAGCCTCGGCTATATCTGGAATCTGTGGAACGGTGGCCTTCACCTGGATCAGAAAAAAGTGTGGCCTGATCAGAACCGGCTTCATCGCTGGAGTCACCCAACTGTCTTGTCTCATGCTGTGTTTGGCATCCGTCTTCGCTCCTGGCAGCCCTTTTGATCTCAGCGTCTCGCCCTTCGAAGAGGTCTTAAAACATCTGTTTGGAGACAGCGGCTCGCTGCGTGAGAATCCTACTCTTGTTCCTACAATTGAACCACAGATTCAGACAAACGCCACTGTTTTTGAGGAAGCCCCCCAAGTAGAGTCCTACATGTCTGTTAGTCTACTCTTCGCCGGCGTCATTGCTGCTAGAATCGGTAAGTAAATGAGCAACCAACAGGAAACAATAGAAATAGTTTTATTTAGTCCTTATATTCCATTATCTTCAATGATATCCATATCTTTATATCACCTGAAGGTTGTAAAGCCAACCTTTGAGACCAAAAGCAAGTCATGTTTGTGTGCTGGTGCTCTTTTATGTCACATATGTTTTAATTGATTCTCCTAAATTGCTTCCAGGTCTTTGGTCCTTTGACTTGACTGTGACCCAGCTGATCCAAGAGAATGTGATTGAGTCCGAGAGAGGAGTCATCAATGGCGTCCAGAACTCCATGAACTATCTTCTTGATCTCCTGCACTTCATCATGGTCATCCTCGCACCAAATCCAGAGGCCTTCGGCCTTCTCGTGATCATCTCTGTTTCCTTCGTTGCAATGGGACATATGATGTATTTCAGGTTTGCCTATAAAAGCCTCCGAAGTCGACTCTTCCTGTTTTGTTCACCTGAGCAGAAGCCAGATCCCAATATTCCCTCACTTTCCAACTCTGTATAACTTTAAAGAGACCGTAAGCCAATTTGTACTAGTTTCGCATGCTGTGTTCTTCGAGAACGTTGCCAGGAACCCATTCCACCTTTTTTACTAACATGCATGCTTTTGCTGCTTGCAGTGCTCATACATTGAGTAAAAATTCTTCTCCGTTAGCTAAAATAACAAAGAAGAGAAGGAGCTCTCCTTAGCATAGCTTAGAGTTATGTATATGCATGCATTACTTCCCTTGTTTTGTGTTCAAGGTGCTGTAAAAAATGCCTGAGAAGTAATTGTAGGGGGAAACTATGGTTCTTATGCGTTATACCATGCTTTAATAACTCTTGTAAAAGCTCCAAAGCAAAAATGAGCATATTTATTCTACTTTTACACATTTTATTGGTTTTTCAACTTTATGGTCATAGTTAATCTTCAGACTAGGTATCCGAGTTTTGCAATGTGCTCTACTTAAGATAGTGTAGTTTTGTAACATTTATCCCTCAATGCTTTTTACAAGCTATGGTTAAAGTCTCTTTTATAGTTATTTGGAGTGTGGTAGTTATTCATTCAGTTATGCATATATAATGCTTATATATTTATATACATGTAGTCAGTATTCTGTATCTCAGCTTCGGTGGTGCTATTATTACAACTCTTTTGGAAAGCAATGCATATACAGTTTGTACATGTAACCAAAGTGGATTTTTTTTTTTACACCATGTGGAAGTGAGGGAATTGCAACCATTTTCCTGTGTTAACATTCCGAATATTAGTGGTGTGAAGATTTCCTGGAGATTTAGGCCCTGATACGCCCCATTGCAACTAGAGTTTTTAAAAGCACTCGATTTTTGTTTGTTCTGTTTGATTTGAAAGTGATTTTTAGCACATAATTCTTGTTTTTGCAAAGATTGTTACACAAGCACTTTACGTAATTAGCTACACTTTGTCCATGACAAAATAAGTGCAACAAGATACTTCAGGTTTAAGCTGCACACAATTAATTCACTGCCACCAAAGTTCACAGCCAGGCAGGAATTTTCTCTTGTAGTTCTTCATGTTTGCTTAAAAAATAGCTACAAAAATGGCATGTTAAAACTAGGTAAAAACTCTCCCTCATGATTCATACTGCCCTTTAAGTGATGCCACACCTCAGTTTTTCCATCATTCAAATCTGCTAATCTCGATGTTTCAGATGTAAACTTTACAGACCTACTTTATTAGGTCTATGAGCCGACACTTGCCACAAAAGCCACAAACACTCAGGCACTAACATCCTTTTGAAAACCACAGCTGGCACATATAGATGAGGTGTTTTATAATAGTTGTGTAATATTGATGTTGGACACCAGTAGGACTCCACCATATGCAGAAGGGATTGAGTCCAGTGTGGACGGCTGGTTTGAAGTACAGCTGGTCACAAATGCAGGTGCCAAGTCACTGGTTTTTTGACTTAAGTAAGCATTTTTAATGTTTCATGAGGCCCCTGTGAACATAGTGTCAGTCTTTAAACACTTACTTCTTTGCGTCAGTGCATATTATCTGTATTTCTGTGAATGTGTAGCCTTATTTACATCTGTAAAATATTTTTATATTCTCGTGTTGACTAGTTTTATTTGAATTCAGTTTTGTCCTATGTAACGTCACAAAGTAGATCTTGCCCTTTACAAAATTACAAAATGGAACACTTTTGCAATAAATTGTACTTTTAAAACACAGTTGAATGTAATGTAAGAACAATTGTACATTATTCTTTGTAGGAGCATACTGATTGTTCGTTGTGTGACATACTTGCAATAATTGTGGTTCATACTCCACTACAACTTAAGACTTGTATTGCATCTCACTTCAACTGAAATAAACAGATTTGTATCAAAATGCAACATTTGAGTGGCTGAAATAAGTAGAAAGGAGAGTTTTAAAGGGTTAGTCCACCCAAAAATGAAAATAATGTAATTTATTACTCACCCTAATGTCGTTCTACACACGTAAGACCTTCGTTCATCTTCAGAACACAAATTAAGATATTGTTGATGAAATCCGATGGCTCAGTGAGGCCTCCATTGAGTAGTTCTATCTTAATATTATAAAGCGACAAGAATACTTTTTGTGCGCCCCAAAAAAACAAAACAAAGTAATGACTTTAACAATATCCATATGGGCTGATTACAAAACACTGCTTCGGAGCTTTACGAATCAAATCAGTGAATCGGAGCACCAAAGTCACGTGATTTCAGTTTAACCATTTGATAGGAGATCCGAATCACTAGTTCGAAACAAAAGATTCATAAAGCTCAGAAGCTTCTTGAAGCAGTGTTTTGAAATCGGCCCATACAATATATTGTTGAAAAGTCGTTATTTATTCATTTATTTCGCCGCACAAAAAGTACTCTTGTCGCTTTATAATATTAAGATAGAAGCACTGAACTCACATGAACTGTTTTAAATATGTTTTTAGTAGCTTTATGGACCTTGAGAGTTTGAATGGCTTTGCTCTCAATAGAGGCCTCACTGAGCCATCGGATTAATTTGTGTTACGAAGATGAACGAAGGTCTTACGGGCGTAGAACGGCATGAGGGTGAGTAATTAGTGACATTATTTTCATTTTTGGGTGAACTAACCCTTTAAGAGGACAACTGGAGCTGGAATACATGCAGCAGCAATTGTACAGTGTACAGGGTCACATTCCTCAGAAGGGTTTGCTGGTGATTTTCTCTAAAAGGCCCTTTCAGACTTTTTTTTTTTCCCCGTTAATGCACTGACTAAAAGCTGAGTTGAGCTTGGCTTGCATGAGAAGCAAAGACAAAGAACGACCTGATTACATGCCAGTAACAAACATAACGTCTCCCTTTCTGGGTGGGTGGAAAATGAGGCTGATCTGCTAGGTCTAGACCTAAAAGTTGTATGCAATGGAGTTAACTTCAAATTTTTAGGACCAATAGTGAGAAACATCTATGTAGACATATGTAGATCTATGTATTCAATAATAGTTGAAACCTGAAGCGAAGTGGGAGCAAAGCTCAAGTGAAATTCGACTTTGCTTGAACTAGAAATCCAGACATGGGTAAGAGATAAGATATTCTCCTTAGTGTTTCAAAAAAGTGCGCACGTGTTAAATAGCTGGCGTCCTGAGCAATTCATTTTGTACAATATCAGTCCTAAAAAAACCATATCATAACCATGACCTTTGATACATTTCCTGGAAAACTGTTTTGATACATAGGGGTTGACATTGTTTACCTTGTCTGTAGTTTAATTTAGTACACAGAAAGAGAACAACAACAGGATTGCAGTAATGGAGATGTTACCAACACATAACCAGCTAACATTTGATCAAAACACACCAGCCAAATCAGCTTGGCTCAACTCGAGCCCAGCTAACCACCTTAGACTGTTTGGCTTTTTTCAGAAGGGAATTCTTGGCTATATTATTTATTATTTATACAGGGGACACAGACACACACACACACACACATTATATCAATTAACAAACACACTGAAATAAATTTCACAGCACACCGTTCAAAAAGTTCTTTATAAATTATTGTCGATGAAACTGTTACATTACACTAACATTCAGAGTTACAAAATAGCATTCTTGTCCTCAATCCTCATTCATCAAACCACTAATGGGTTGCTGCAATCCAAATAAACAATTGCTAACCAATCACCATTCTGGATCTGAAGCAAGTTGAGAATAATAATAAAAAAAACAAAAAACACAGGATTGTGAAATTACTTCATCACGGTTTGGGGTCAATGAGGCCAGCCATCCAGCTAAAGTCAGTCTTTCTGACCTTCTTCAGTTCCCTCTCTTGTGCTTTAGAAAGCTTCGGCGTCACCTCATCAACTGAGCCCTGGGCTCTGAGCTCCTGCTGACTATCACGGGTCTCCATTTCCCCCTCAGAGTCCTCTTCCTCTTTCTCACTGTCCATTTCCTGCTCTGGAGACTCCCTTTCCTCTCTGTGGGCATGTAAGCAAAAGCAGAAAGTATAAAATATACAAGTTATGTTCTTGTAATACAGAGCATCTCAGAAAAAAAGGAGAAGAGAAACAGGCTTGTTTACTGTCGTTAACTTTTAAAGAAATTTCCATTGTGCATGTGAAGAAAAACCAGAGAAGGATCTTACCGGACTCCAGTGTTGGAGATCAGGAGGGAACCGACAAACATTGAGCACAGGATCGAAGCAGCAGGTAGAACATGAGCTGGTGTGTGTAACAACTTTAAAAAAAAAAGAAGAAAAAAAAAAAGAGGAAAGATGTTACAAGTATTATAAAACATCCATTTTCCCATTACCACCCCATTGCTTGAAATTAGGGCTGGGTGATATTAGATACTGGTGAAATAAAGCAATATTACTTTATTACTCCAAAACTGAAAGCTAAAAAAAGGAGTAACAAATCAAGAATCTTGTTGGTGGCAATGTGGGACATGATCAGCTGATCATGTACATATTTTTTTGGTCTTGCCCAGTTTTAAAAGTATTTTGGAAAGAAATACAATAATACAGGAGATTTTAGAGATTGACATAGAGGATACATGTTATGATCCGGTTTCACAGACACTAGACGTACACTAGAAAAAAAAAAACATTACTGGTGTGCATCTTGAGACAAAACAAGCTTTCAGTTAAAACAACTCAAACATGCATTTTAGTCTAGGACTAGCTTACGCCTCATCTGTGAAACTGGAGGTATAATCTATTCCTTGGACATATACCGGATTCAGTGAATAACACCGATAAATATTTACTGAGAATTCTACTAATAGCAGCGAAAAATGCAGCGAAATAAATTGCCCCAAACGAAAATACAGTCGAAACAGATTGTGACAGAAACATAATATAGAAAGACTGACATTTAAACAGATTACAAGGGGAGACTTTTGAAAGACACTGGCGAAAATGGACTGTGTACAAGTCAAAACAAAGTGAAAAGAAAGATATTTGTTTGTGAATGGAGGAATGGGTTGTGTATACAAATACCTATGTAATAGTGCTGGGCGGTATACTGGTTCATATGGTATACTGGTTTCAATTTTGAGCCCGATATGTATTTTTCAAAAACCGCCATACAGCTGCTGTCTCTATTCAATGGCCATGAAGCGCTATGTAGAGCGTATAGAGAGCGTATAGAGAGCGGACTTCTATTAACTGCATACCCTTCTTACACTAATGGAAACAACGTTATAACAACAATAAATAACTCACAAAACGATCTCTCTTTAACACTGCAAATACCATGTAGAGCCATATGATTTCAGCGATGCAGAAAACACGGATGAAATCATGGAATCCAGTCACAAATAGAACTTACTGTATAAAGCTGAACGTCACAGAATTTGGCAATTTTTGGATGAATAAGTCAAAAGTCGGGCTGTACAATGAATAAGGTATAGATACGGACTAAGGTCTGTGAATATTAAAGCTAAAAAGACTGTTATTGAAATTTGAAGTCTGTATGAATGAGCGCCGCAGTTTCGTCTACTACTACACATACTGAAGCACGCGTGACGCTCGCGATGATTTCAGTGTCTGCTGTCTCACTCACTATACATGAACTTCATCTGCAGAGCTGCTCTTAGGGTCACTTTATGAACATTTCACTGTTTAATTTGATAAAACTATCGACATTTGTCGTATCATATACACAAGAAGTCAAAAGTCTTCACGACCCTGTCAAAATAAAAGTTCGGTATAACTTTAAATACTATTGTACAATCGAGTATACTTTAATAGAGATAATAATAATAATAATAATAATAATAATAAACACCGTTTATTAAAACACAAACTCAAAGGTCTTCATTGAAATGACAAATTGTACAGTAAAAATGTAGCCTACTTATTATTAATTTAATTAAATTATTAAATTATTTGATTACATTTTAAACTAAATTGTTAGCTTTATGAACTGATTTGAATACAATTAATTTTTAATTGTCCTTACAATGTTTATATAATATATTCCCTGTACTCCTGACAGTAAAATATGCCAAAATAAAGGTCCAGTGCAAAAAAACGTGACATACTGTGAAACCGCCAGAATCTTAAAACAACAACAGCAACAAAAAAAAAAAAAAACGTGATAAGAGATTTTTGGTCAAACCACCCAGCACTATGTAACCATTTGAATACATGTCTATGTATTTATATTTGGAGGTACCCTGGTTGAATATGTTTACATATATGAATAAGTATATGTAAATATATATATGTGAATATATAATGCAACCTATTTGTTTTTCTTCTATTCAAGTATCTTTTTTTCCTACCTAAAATCCAGAAAGAATACCGATAACCATGTTTTGACTGTTTGCCTGTTAATGTTTGTCATTGTTCAATGACTTTTTTTTGGCCATATTTTGATTATAATATAATATATGTACACTTGGTAACGGCAAAGCTGAATCAGAAATCAATCTAATATGCTGATTTGGTGCTCAAGAAACTTTTTTATTATTAGCTTTGGCCGTTTAATACTTTTGGGGAAACCATGATACATTTTTTTCTATTTTTCTATTTACTGAATAGACATTTAAAAAAAACAGCATTTGTTTGAAATGGAACACTTTTGTATCATAAACTGTCTCTACTGTTATTTTTGATAAATTTATTTACCAATTTCATTCAAAACAATAATATAATATCTATAATATAATGAATAGAGAGCCCACCCTACTTACTTCTTTGATGGTAACAGAGCCCTGTGTGTGTTTGGGTTTGTCAGCTGCTGTGTGGGATGGTTTGTCGAGTTTCTGCTGCTGCTGTCGGTGTTTACCCAACAGCAGGTAAAATGGCGTAACAGCAACGCTGTCATCAATGACAAGCTGTACCAACGAGACACATATGAAAAGTTACTTTGGGGCCCCTCAAAATAAATGAGCATAAGGGCAGTTTAATAAAAAGAACTGTACCCGTTTACTTGATGACAACATTCTGTCCTCCTCTGATGCAATGCTGAAGGTCAATAAATCCTGATAATTAAAAACAGTTAATTTTAGTAAAATGTCAGGACACAAAATGCACAATATAACACTAAAACACATTTACACAGTACCCACACTTGCCAGTTGTTCACAATTGCTGGATAATATTTTTCCTTATTTAGTTTTATTGAGGTTGCACCCACAAAGAGCTATTTAACCCGTATCTAGCTCTTGAAATATATCGTTTTTAAAATGATTTATTATATAATTGATTATTTTTTTTATATATTGTATACATTTATTTACATTTAATAATTTAATATAATAAATAATATTGATTATTTATTATAATAAATATAATAATTTTTTAATAATTTGATAAGTTAAAATTTTTTCTTAAGTTTCTTAAAAATTAATGTTTTGTATTTTCCAGGTCTTAAAAACACGATTTAAAAACCCAGGTTTTCCACTGCTGTGGGAACCCTTAATCTAAATCTGGAGGAAAAAAATAGATTAAAAAAAAAAAAACTGTCCTACGGTTATGTTTCTATGTGCCGTTATGTGATTAGAATTATCACTGAAGTACCGTGTTTTGGGTGAGGAAATACAGTTGAGATCTGTTGAGCCACTGAGAACTTTCATCACATCCATTCAACGGCTCCTCTCGAGGAACAAAGATGGCACGATGTACCTTCTCTGAACACACTTTCTTCTGGGTGAACAGAGGCCGTGGCTCGCTGGGTTTGAAAACAAACACTACAGAGACCAGAAAACACATTAAAAGCAGCTTGTGCATAACTCTTAATGACTATTATGATACAATAAAGAAAGAAAGATTGATGCTCTTTGTTTCTTTTCTTGCTACGTATATTACTAATCAAACACTAAGGAGATGAAGAATGTCAAGAAGCGATGACCGTTCAAATACTTACGGTCTGTATGTTTAGACTGGTATGAAAATGCAGCCACATTTTCTGACAAGGGGTCCGGCTGCAGCTTGGAAACTTCCACAGATGTGCTCCATTCCACTGTGAGCAAAAGAGATTTGACATTACATAAAACTGACCATGCAAAACCAAACCAGGCTGAACAAGTCTAGTTAGAAGAAGTTCACACAAAAATGAAAGTCCTGGCATTACTCCCTCTCATGCTGCTTCAAACCTGTATACTGTTGTTTTTTCCCCTCAAACGTTTATAATAACCAAGGGCTGTAAAGCTCCTAAAAGGACCAAAAAGCCCACGAAAGTGCCATAAAAGCAGTCCATATGACAGATTCAGATTCAAAATGGTGCTTTTTAGAGCTTGACAGCCATGTTTGCTATGAAATGCCATTTTATATATATGTATTTTTATGTCTACAGATTGTTTCAAATAACTTGACGGTGAGTAAATAATGGCAATGTTCTTTTTTGACTCAACTATCCATTTAAGGTGGCTTGTTCAATTGATGCCTCGTAACAAAATTTTAAAAGCAACCGAACCAATATTAATGAGCACTTACATGCACAAGTGAGGAGATTCCAGCAGCAGAGAAGGTTGTTGGTGGTGGTGCCAAGCAGGTATTTGGAGCAGCTTAATCGGCCGAAACAAAGGTCCCTGGTAGATCAAAGTAGCTGCCTTTAGTTAGTTTCAACAATTCAAAGACCACCGTGGAAGGGCCCATGTCACTTACATATTTCATCAGATTAGTCTCAGTGCATGTTAATCAGTTGCCTTACTGTTAATTAGAAACTGTGATACAACAGCAACGAACATTATCAAAAAACATTTACAATAAATATGACTGACTTCTTATAATTGTACCCAAGTCTACAAATAATCAAACAGATGCAATTTTTTGTGAGATAATATAAATCAAATATGGCGCAAAGCTGCCCACGACTTTATGGCTCAACAAATCAGTGTGAGAGGATTGGAAATACTGTACAAAGCAGATTTAGCACTCGCTGAAATTTCAAATTATTATTAACTACACATTTACCTTCTATGCTACACAATACAGTACATAATACAGTAAAATACTAAACTTTAAAGAATAGTTTACCCAAAAGGTGGAAATTCTGTTATCATGTTGTCATATGACAAAAGAAGACACTTAATGTACTGTTCATGTTTTTTTTGCAATTACAAAAAATTTTTTTTTTCATGTTTGGCCAATTTACTTGTGTTGCCACAATCCTTGAAATTCTAGCTATGATACAATAGTTAAAAAAGATTGATATTTAATACATTTTTGATACAAGCAAGCCTTGCCACAACATTAAAGAGAAACCTCACCCAAAAACAAAAAATGCCATCTCTGATGTATATTACTTTCTTTCTTCAGATAAACACAAATGAAATGTTTATGAAAAAGATCCATCTCTGTGAGTCAATATAATGCAAGTGATTGTGTGCCTCTCAGTTGACAATAATATTATCAATAATAATAAATTATTTATTAAAATAAAAATAAAGATTTTCATGGTGCATGCTGCATTCCCAAATGTGTTAAACTCACAGCACATGCAGAGATAAAGTTTGCACCATTTACTGTGAAATGAGAAGCTTCACTTTTTCGCACGCAGCAAAATTTACTAATTAAATAATACACACTGCGATGAGAGTCTATTCGCTGTTAGTGAGAAGAGAGCAAGAAAGCACATCTTATATTGTGCATTGATACTGTGGAAAATTTGTACTGAAACTATTTCAAATTTCAGTATCGAAAAAAAAAAATTAACAACACTACAGTTTACTGCTTGTGTTATACAGGGAGGTAAGGAAGAACTGAGAACAGTTGTTGACAGGAAATATCATGCACTTTTTATACCTAATGAACTTCCTTTTATTAAAACAATGACACAGAGTGAAACGGTGTCCCTGGTGACCCTGCAGAGGATGGCTTGCACCCAACTCCTTAAACAGGACTGAATCCCCAGTCTGTCTGGCCAGCATCTAAAACTTAATTGCTAAGTTACCACCATTCAAACTGTGCGGACAGTCTGAAAAGAGCTCAGTGAATGCAGCCCACTGCTCTGAATGGGATACACCTCTAAAGGCTGTCATTTTTTAATAAGGAAGCTGTGAAATCCATTCAAAACACATCAGAAAGAGTTTAGACTGGCTGATTTGAAGACAGGGAACATCTAGTATCACCTTATTTCTCCAGGTGGTTGGCAGAGGGTGGTGAGCAGCTCCCAGGTGTCCGGGCTCCATATGGTGATGACTTCTTGGAAGCTTACCGCCAGGAGAGAGCTATCAGCTGAGAAACTGCAGTTTTTGGGCTTTAAGTTATGGTAGCTTCCCACAAAATCACACAACCAGAAGTTCTGGTCCTCTAAAACACAAATGGAAATGTTGCGGTGAGACAGGTATGTCTGGATTCAGACTCATGACCTTTGGTGTTTGACTTCCCCAGCCAACACTAACACCTTTACAAACGACTGGAGGGTTTGACTCACGTTGTGTGTCTTCGTCAGCATCCTGACACCATGCTTTGAACTGGCCGTCTTCTGCTGTGGTCACCAGCATGGTGGTCTCCTCAGAAGAGCTGAAGCACATGGATATAATCCGATCCATGTGGGCGGCAGTGATGGTAGTGTTCAGTACGAAGCTAATGGGACAGAACAATACACAATTACAATCCAGAAATAAAGTCTGTTTAGAAATATATGCAGAGTTCTACAGTACTGTTCAAAAGTTTAAAGTGCATTTCTTTTTTTTTTGAAAGAAATTAATACTTTAATTCTGCAAGGACTAAGATGATCATTAAGAGACAGTAAAGACATTTAGAATGTCACAAAAGATTTCTGTTTCAAATAAAAGCTGTTCTTTTGAACTTACATTTATATCAGGATTATTTGATCAATTATATAACGGTTTCCAGATAACTGTGTTCAACATTGATAATAATAAAAAATCTTTCCTGAGCAGCAAATCAGCATATTAGAAAGATTTCATGTGACACTGAAGACTGGAATAATGATGCTGAAAATTCAGCTTTGTCAACATACCAATAAATTCATTTTAAAATTAATAAAATAGAAATCAGTTATTTTAAATTGTTAAATTTAACAATATTACTGTTTTTTGTAAAAGTAAATGTAGTCTTGGTGAGCATAAGAGACTTAATGTTCAAAAACATTTAAAATAAATTACTGACACCAAACTTTTGGACAATAGTGTATAAAATATATAATTTTTTGCCACTGCTGGCAGAAAGTTCTTTTGCAAACTGGATATCAATTCTGGAATCGGATACTTAAGGACAGAAATCAGACACTTGTTACAAAATTAAAATTTCAATTCGCCTCTATAATAATGTAAATCAAACAAAAGACAAAGAGAAAATGTACTTACTGTTCTTGACTGAATAACTTCTGTAACTATATTTGTAATGTATATTTTATTTATAAAGTGCAGTGTTATTTTACATATGATTATAGTTTCTGTACCTGAATACCTGAAAATCTTAAAACACTTTATTTAAATTGTATCTTTGTTCAGTTGTATTTATGTGTAATTGCTAATTTGTTTATTTGTTATTTTTTAATTACTGAGTGTTTACTTGTCTTTAATAATACTTGAAATTTATATTAGTTAGGGTAGTTGTTTTTGCTATGGCATTTTTAAACCATAGGCAAAAGTTCCTTGTTTAAGAGTTCTTTAGCCTGTTGATTTTTGTTCATGGTATTCAGCTACAATGACATGACTTAGATAAGACTTACAATAAATGTGACCAATATCTACTTTTTTTTTTTTTTTACCTTATTGTAATCGAAATTAGGAAACAATAAGAATCGGAATGGAGAAGCAGAATCAGAAGGATTCAAACGATACACAACCCTAAGCAAATGTATAAACAACTAATAAACAAAGTCATCATAAATAGTCTTTTTAAAATACACTTTTTCACAATTCGAGTAAAAACAGTGAGAAATCTGGCATATGGCCATCATAAACCAGCATTAGTGACAGCATTCAAACTGTGAATTTTTTGGTTCAGAGTACCAAAATCCCATGATTTCAGTAAACAAGGCTTTGTTACGTCATAAGCATTTTGAAACTTCAATGGTTCACGTGACTTTGGCAGTTTAATACGTGCTCTGAACCACTGATCTGAAACAAATGATTCGTAAGGTTTCGAAGCTTCACGAAGCAGTGTTTTGAAATCGCCCATCACTACATATTGTTGAATAAAGTCGCTATTTTGTTATTTTTGGTGCACAAAAAGTATTCTCGTCACTTTATAATATTAAGGTTGAACCACTGTAGTCACATGAACTATTTTAAATATGTTTTTAGTAGCTTTCTGGGCATTGAAAAAGGGAGTGTTATTGCTGACAATGCAGGCCTCACTGAGCCATCGGATTTTATGAAAAATATCTTAATTTGTGTTGAGAAGATGAACAAAGGTCTTACAGTTGTGGAACGACAAGAGGGTGAGTTATTAATGACAGAATTTTCATTTTTGGGTGAACTAACCTTTTAATTAAGTTTTCAAAAATGTACTAATAAATGTATGGTTTAAATGATGATGTTATGGTTGTTATCAGTTTTGATGAAGGTCGAGTGCCTAAATTTTGATTTACGTTATTTACATGTGGACATGACAAATATGGCAACATTGTACAATTCTTGTACAAATCATATATTTGACATTATTCAAATGTGCATTCCATGCTAGCATGAATACCTTTGCGTTGTCTCATCGAAAGCCCACAGTTTGAGAAAAAACTCAAAATCTGAGGATTTTTGTCCCCTTTCCTCCACTGTAGCAAGCCAGGACCCTTTTACGTCAAAGGCAGCCTTTACCACTTCAAACTGATCCAGACCCGCTTCATAAATATATTCTTGGTCCACTATGGCCAGCTGAGAATACAAGAAACAGTCTGTTATGCACACATTTATCCAAAATAAATGTTTTACACAGGTCATGTGATTTCACCTGACATGTTATTGCAACAGTATATAACTCATCAGCAGAACGCATAAGGATGAAACTAATATACCAACATGTGATTATAAATTTTTCCAATACATACTACCCCATATACTTGCTTATGCCTGAGAAAAGTTGAGTTTTATCACAGCATTGACGTCTCAGACTCACATTGTAGAGATGTTTGTCACGTAGCAGGGAGTAGAACTGCAGATGACCCGGTTTCCCATTCAGCACTAAAGCTTTACTGCGCGGATCAATCATTAGATCAGTCAAAATGGCGTCTCCTGAAAGCATCGGAAGAAATAAACTTTTACTGCCACAGTTGTGAAATCCAAATGGTTTGTGCAAATGAGACTTTACCAACCTTTGACTAAACCCTGAATCACTCCAGACACTTTGAAGCTGCTCTCGATAACTGTGATCTCTGAGGAGGAAGAGAAGGCAAATGACAATCCAGAAAGTTATAAAATTATACCATACTGAAATGTATGGGCAAAGACTGACTTGAAGGGTGAATTTCACAAAATGCCCAGGCTGTAATTCATCCACAATTACAGTTTTTTAACAATGCAACATTATTTTTTTACACGCTTTCTGCCCAAATTCTCATTTGCTTAAAGGATTAGTTCACCTTCAAATAAAATTTTCCTGATAATTTACTCACCCCCATGTCATTCAAGATGTTCATGTCTTTCTTTCTTCAGTCGAAAAGAAATTAAGGTTTTTGATGAAAACATTCCAGGATTTTTCTCCATATAGTGGACTTCAATGGCCTCCAAACGGTTGAAGGTCAAAATTATAGTTTTAGTGCAGACTCAAAGGGCTTTAAACGATACCAGATGAGGAGTAAGGGTCTTATCTAGCGAAACATTTTCTAAAAAAATGTAAATGTATATGCTTTATATAAACAAATGATCGCCTTCCAAGTGCTTCCGCCAAAACCGTACTTTCGTATTCTTCAAAAAGCTTACGCTGTATGTCTTACGCATTCCCTATTCTACTTACGGAACGAACGCAGCTCCAGTTACATTTTTTCCGTATGTAGAATAGGGAAGGCGTAAGACATACAGCGTAAGCTTTTTGAACTGCTAGAGTTTTACACTTTCTTCATAAGTTGAATACGGAAGGCAGTCTGGTGGAAGCTAGATTTTTTTACTTCATAACTTGTTAAATATGGATTTTTTTTTTTTACACAAATGCATCACTTCGCTTCAGAAGGACTTTATTAACCCCCCGAAGCCATGTGAAGTATGTTTATGATTGATGGATGTGGATGGAGACACCTTCTTCAGCTTCATACTTGCTGATCCCGCTCACTGCCATTATAAAGCTTGGATGCATCAGGATATTTATTAATAAATCTCAGATTGTGTTCATCAGAAAGAAGAAAGTCATATACACCTGGGATGGCTTGAGGGTGAGTAAAGCTTGGGGTAATTTTCATTTGAAAGTGAACTAATCCTTTAAGAATTCTAAAATTCTATTAAATTTAAGTGAAAAATCTAAATCTACCTCAAACATTTACATGATAGTGTAATTGATACTGTTTTGTGTAGAGGGATTTTGGCCCACTTAGATTTCACGGTGAGAGGGTTTAACCAGTGAAATGCCACAAAAATATAAAACCAAGCAATCACTAAGTTGTTTCACTTTTACAGCTGGTTAGAACAAAACCTCCCAGGTTTTTTGTTTAGCAGAATTTTATATATATTAGGGCTGTCAAGCGATTACATTTTTTATCTAATTAATAATGTAATGTGGTGATTAATTAATCACAAATTAATCGTACATCAACTTTGGCTGAGAAATGACCCCCAAAAGATAATTAAGTATAAAATAAAAGATAATAAAGTCATTATTGTGTTAAGCATCAAATAGACATTACAAAAAAGTAGCTTCAGAAAGAAATATTTTATTTGATTCAACAGAATTTATTACACAAACTTTTGGACCATGATGTTGAGTAAATTTTAATTTTTGGGTGAACTATACCTTTTTTTTTTTTACTTTTTTTTGTTAATTAATGTGGAGATACGAAATTATTTTTTAAATTAAATTATACTTTGAATAAGAAACTAAAACTGCCAGTAGGTGTCTGCAAATGTCTTAATAAATTAAGTCACTGAGTCATGCATTCATCCATTCGATTCGTTCAAACGGCTGATTCATTTAGGAGTAAAATAAATGGTTCTCTTTATGAATGTTCCATTGAATCATTTGTTCGCTCAATTCATTCAAAACATGGATTCAGAAATGAAAAACTGCTGTGTGTTGCTCGGAGACAGGTCTGCTTTGTCTTTATATTTTCGTTGGCAAAATTTTGCAAAAACAGACAATATTGTGGCTAAAATAACAATATTAACTTCTGTTTTAGTGAACTGTTGTATAAAATCAGTATCGCATTTGCAACATTTGGAGTGAAATGTGTGAAATGTACCCCAAAGTTGAAGACTTACTGTTGTCTGAATGGGAGGTGCAAAACAACTGCCCATCAGATGATGCAGATACATGTAAAATGGATCCTCCGAGACGGGGTAAGAACTCTTTTTTGTTGTCTGCCCCATACTGCCACTGGACAAGCACTGACTCAATGCCTCCACTCAGCAGATTAGTGCCTGTAGAGACAATAAGAGTCATGTTTTCTCAGATGGGGAATCTAACACACATTTAAGTGTGAAACACACCCAATACCACAGCACAACCCACCTTCTGGAGTAAAACACAAAGTGTTCACAGCATTGTGATGCCAGTGCAGGGTGGAATATGTATACTCCTTTTTTTGATGGAAGTTTCTCCTGTAGCAAAAACAAAGTAAGTTAAACAAAACCTCCAATTCTGATCACGTGACCTGCATATGAACTAAAACACTGGACGGTGAACTCTGGCCTTACCAGAAGCGAATCTTTCCATCTTCATGACCGGTGGCGATACAGTCGTCTGTTGGGTGGCAGGCTATGCATGTGAATGCATTTTTGGCTCCTTTTTTATCTGTGGCTTGTAGAGAAAAACTACAAAGAGGACAAAAAAAAAGTGAAAATTTAAAAGGTCTTGTACTCAAAAATAACAGTTCATTTAAAAATAAAAACGTCTCAGGTTACATATGTAACCACGGTTCCCTGAGAACAGGGAATGAGACACTGCGTTTGAAATGCATTGGGGAACGTCATCACATGAACCGGTGTCTGAAAGCAACTATCAAATCTCACCAATCTTATTGGCCGGCGACAGCCTATGACGTAATTATAGACGTGACCCGGAAGTATAAAGGAGCACCTAGATGTAGCGAAATTAACTCAAAGGGGAAATATTAATAATTATTCATAACTCATTTTGATGATTAATTATGAATATGTGAATCAGTTAATCAGATTAACTTGATGTAGCTACATTAAAATTAATATTACAATCAATGAACCTGTTCGCCCAGTGGACACTTAGTGTTAATTGTTTATTAAGTCTAAGAAATGTTCATTTCCAGGTTATGGAAAAACAACATTCTATTTGTACAGTACTACTCAGAGCATGTAGTCAAGATCTAAATCATTTAAGAGGCAATTTATTAGCAGACGGAGTCAGAACCAAACATCTATTGTGGACAATCTTTATTAACTACCTCACAAACACATAACTAAACTAACAAACACATAACATACACGCAGGTCACACACATACGTAGGTAAAAATGAGCAATGATAGAGCTGAACCGGAAGTGGGACCGGAAATAGAGCTACGGAAAGAGTCAAAGAGTCTGGAAAAGAATCATCAGATTTCTCAGTAATTAAACACCTTTGCTGACAGGTGGTTTACCCATTAATACTAAATCACTGTTTAGTGTTCAAATGTACGATACTTGCAGAGTGCCTTTAGGCTGAGGAGCATCGGATCTGCAGACTGAGGAGAAATTGATGATTCGGTCCGAAGTTGTTGCCAGTATCTTCTGCGTTGGATGAAGTACTATGAAACAACTTAAGCTGTTAATTTGACTCTTAGTGGGGAACAGAGTTCTTTTCTCTCTGTCATAGATGAGCACATGGCTGGGATGCAGGCTGAGGCCTGCAGGCCTACAGGCCTTGACCTTGAGAGGCTTGCAGCAACAAGGTGTCTTTTTAGTCGTCCAAGAAGCAGGAAAAAGAAGAGAAGAGCTACCATGCTACCCATGTGATTTTAGGTAATTATAACTTTGCAACTCTGAAACATTAATACAAAAATAGCTCAAAAGAGAGAATTAATACATAGAATAAACCTTATAAAAGGAAAATCATGAGCAGGGAAAATTGGATACACGTTTATACATTTCTCATGTGGTTATATATAGAATATATAGGATTAAAAGGGTTCATTTGTCCTTCTCAGAAAGAATGAAGTCGGAGTCTTCTCTGCACATTCCTGACCGCAATAAAATAGAAATAGGACACCTATTCTTTTGCTGTATTGCAGTTGTGGGGGATGGAATTAACAGGACTTGTGAGAGAGTGAGTTTCTGGGTAATTCATTAGATATAATGAATAACTGTGTGTCTGATTGGTCCAGACGCTACATAGAGAAGCAGTCAGTACCTTATCATCTGAAGGGACTGTTCAGCAGGCAGCCCCAATGCATGGCAGGAAATGCAGTGTCTCGTTCCCTGTTCTCAGGGAACCATGGTTACATACGTAACCGGAGACGTTCCCTTTCGAAAGGGAACTCTGCACTGCGTTTGAAACGCATTGGGGAACGATATACCCACACCGCCATACTTGAGGGGAGTGCATGCCAAAAAATGACTAGACAAACATCACAACTAGCAGCTTCAACTGAAGTGCCACCCTCCCTACGGGTCAAACATAGGCTGTCAGTGACAGCACTCCCTATGGCCAACAGCCCAAGCTATAAGCCTCAAAGAGACCTTCCACAGAAGGCCTACCAAGGCCACTCAAAGGCTTCTGGGACCAAACTTCTTTTCTGCAGAGAATAGGGTACCTCTAAGGGAATGTAGCCAGGGGGCCCAAAGGAACCCTAGCCAGTCACTTGTCAGGAAAACAAAGTCAACCCTGAATGCCACCAGGGAGGCCGACCTAATCTAAAGCAACCTAGTCTTGGCCAACAACCTGTCTGATCAAAGAGTCTCGAATCACATTCTTCAGAGAAGATATCCAGGATACTGCAAAAAGGCAGTAACTAACTCGGACCAGAGCGTAGAGACGGGCATCCTGGAGAGCAGGACTCAGCTTAGCGCCTTTTACCCTTACCAATGAGGGGAGTAACACTCTGCTCAATCCTAGGATCTACACAGCACTTGATTATTTGCACTGAGGAGGCTGTGCACTCTAAAAAGGAACCCAACACAGGGGAGTACATTTACTAGCCTAGGGGCTGATCTTCAATAGGGAGGCCTCAGAGAGGCCTTCAACCACTGACCAGACTAGGGAGCCAAGTACTATGCAGGACAACTCTCAACGAGGGGAGTACAGGGCTCAACCTAACAGTTAACCGTACTGTAGGCACAAATCATGGAGGCCCAGAAAAAGGGCCTGCACATGACAAATTCTACAATATGAAGAAATACATCACAGCAGCCTTGTTAAAAGCCAACATGTGAACTACATGCTCAATCTGTTTTAGAACACCCAGATGTGGTGGGGGAAAGCTTAAAGGGCAGCCTGTGAAGGCCACACACCTAGAACAGCTCACTTGCTGATAAGCAAGTTCCAACAAACATGGAACTTGTTCAGAATGAAACGAGTCAAACCAGCAGATAAGACTGTAGAGTGCCCACATAACAGTCAACCTTAACACAATCCGACAAGCAGTGTACTCAGTAAAAACACTTTTTACTTTTTTAAGCAAGAGGAGTACAAACATACACCATCACGCTCTGCAGGAGACCCAAAGAAGGGCCTACGACTTCCAGAAAGACGTGTAGCATCTCGTGGCAGTGTTCTAAGCTCTAGGGAGCTAAATATGATAACCAAACTCTCCAGTGAGATTAATTAATTTAACTTGACCTGAGCCACCATTCCACCAGGCAATGTACTCAGTAAAAACACCTTTTACTCTTTAAGCAAGAGGAGTACAAACCTACACCAACATGTTCTTGAAGGAGGCCCAAACGGGGCCTACGACTCAGAAAGACATGTAGTGTCAGCTAGTGGCAATCTCCAAGCTCTAAGGGAGCAATAATTAGAAGCAAACTCTCCAGTGAGGTTAACTATTTAGCTCAACCTGAGCTTGATTCTATTCACCACATTCCAACAGGCAATGTACTCAGTAAAACACAAACTCTTTAAGGTGGAGTACACACTACGCCAACATGCTCCGAAAGAGGCCCAAACAGGGCCTACTACTCCAGAAAGACACGGGCGTCAGCCAGTGGCAATGTCAAACAAACCAAACATACCACCATGTAATGTACTCAGTAAAACAATTTTTATTCTTTAAGAAAGAGGAGTACAAACCTACACAATCATGCTCTTGAAGCTGGCCTGCAACTCAGAAAGACATGTGGCGTCAGCTAGTTTCCAAGCTCTAAGGGAGCCATAATTAGAACCAAACTATCAGTGAGGTTAACTATTTAGCTCAACCAGAGCCTGATTCTTATCCAACACATTCCAACAGGCAATGTACCCAAAAAACTCTTAAAGCAAGAGGAGTACAACTACACCAACGTGCTCTGACAGAGGCCCAAACAGTAATCTGAGACCACACTACAAAGTGAGGTTCCCTAGCTTAACTCAACCTGAGCTTAAAATCTACACATTCCAACAGGCAATGTACTCAGTAAAGATAATTCCAACCTTTAAAGTAAGGGGAGTACAAAGAAGCATGAAGGAGGCCAAAAAACAGCCTACTACCTCAAATAATCATGAGCATAAACCTGTGGCAGTGCCAGTATACTAAGTGAGCAAAAAACTCTAACTAAACATCTACCAACAAAAGGAAGGAAGCGCAAACAAAGCCATCAATTGTGGCAGTGTTCAAACTCTAAAGGGAGTCATATAAGAACCAAACAAAATAGTGAGGTTCACAAACAAAACTCATCCTGAGTTATGCATTCCAACAGGCCATATACTCAGTAAAAACACAGTTTTTACCCTAAATAGCAAGGGGAGTACAACCTAGTAACCATGCTCTGAAGGAGGCCAACACAAAGCCTACTACTACAGAAGACAGGTGCTAACCTGTGGCAGCAATAGAGTTAAGGGCTTACATTGTGCAGGGCAAAATAGAACTAGAGCATTTCCCCTTTTTCTCAGGATTGTTATGCTTCACTTATTTCAATTTCAAGGGTGAGCACTTTTCACCAAAGACAGAAACATCTGCACTGAACACTAGGGAACAGGGGCTAAAGAAAGCTAATACTGTTCACTCAAGCTTGAATCTCAATTCAAGGGGTTCAAGGGAAAAGACTAAAAGTAAGAATAAAAAAAAAAGTTCTAGAAAAGTGGAGCCACAGCAACACTAGCATCTTTTATTCACACAGTGATAAGGGCCTACCACCTGAAACAACCACACCAGGGAGAATAGCAATAGTCTGCTACCTTAGCTGCTATCTATCCTGCACCTACACCAAAGGGGTAACGGGCCTCGGCCTGACAACTCTGAAAAGAGGAGGCCAGAACTAGGAAACTACACTCTCCTGACAGGGGTAGTAATAAAAGGGGTGAAAACTTCAGTATATCACCTAAACCCTAGTTCTAGCCTAGGCCAGCTATAGCTGTGGGCTTATAAGGCCACACATAAGCATAGATCTGCCTGGGGTTAAAACTCAACTTAAAAATTCGCAATAGAGAGGAGGAAACTCTGAAATAAACTCTAAAAACAAGAGCTCAGAGGAGCGAAATTCAACCCAAGTCAAACAATGTCATGCGGCCCGAAGGTCGATGCTTAACATAGATCTAACTGAAGTAAAGAGTGCCAATCTCTATACCAACTCTAGCTATGACCAGAGGAGAAAGCTACTCTACCATATGGTGGCTGAAATAGGTGTCCAAAAGCCAACACAAAGATAACCAACCTAATGGGAACTTCAGGGCCCTAAATTCCCTTTCTATTTCTTTTATACACCCAGGAAAAGCTATACAAGAAAACTACGGTCAATATATTAAAATATATAAATATAGACCAAGCTTATAAACTGCGGCTCGAAGAACGGAGACTTACCATCATAGAAGGATGGAATCTATGGTCCTTTCAAGCCTGAAAGAGCCTCTTCACTATCAAACCAAAAAGGGAGCCACAGAAATCTACATCATGGGCCCAGCCCCAGTAAAATTATTACTCAGGAGGTGGAAGAAGAAAGGAGAGGGTAGAAGTAAGGAAATCAGTCACCGACGCAGTTGCCGTCCGTAACTGATTACCTCCCTCAAATCTTTCTTCCTCCTCCTGTCTGTCTGGGCCCAGAATCAGATCAGAGCAGAAAGCAGGTTAAAAAACGCTGCCGCTGATCCAGATCCTTCAGCAGATCAGACTGGTAATGCCTGTAACACTGCCATCGTGTGTGGAGCAGCACCAGTCTGACCCGCTGCCGCGTATGCCCTGCCATTCAAGCGAAATGTCACTTGAAAGAGCTTCAAAGGCAGGAACTTTAACATCTGCGCCTGCCCCGTGAAGAGATAGTTAACAAACAACTCATCAATAGCAGGGGCACCGACACATACCCATGCTGGCTCACTCCCTCAACATCAACGAAATCAGCTTGCTGATGTCGGTGAATATGAGCTGAATATGGGTTCTTCCATGCCCTCTCTATCGCCTCATACAGATCAGGAATGAATGGAAGGCTCACGAAGGCTGTTAAATTATGGTCGGAAAGGAATCGCACAGAGCAGTCTGCGTGCGATCCCTTTCTTAACACACTCTTCTCATGGCAGCTGCAGCCTGCCAGAGGCGCGCTCCATAACCTAAACAGCTCTGTATACGCGGGGCAGGGAGGCTTAGAAGTTTCAAAAGGCTCACCTTCCTCCTTTCTAAAAAGGCCAACTCCTATTCTATTGGGCTAAAAACCAGAAGAGCACTTGCTGCTAAATCAGATAATAACAAAAAAAGAACATTATCATCATACAGAAGCCTACCCTCAGCAGCTGCTGGGGATACAAGAGAAACACCTCTCTCAAACTCCCCCGCAAGCCCCATCTGTGAACCCCATGATTTCAGTCGCCGCCCTGCCTCAGCACGGGCGGGATCAGAACCACCGGCACAGATGTCGGCCGCTCTTCCTTCAAGAAGAGGGCCAAACGAGAGCGGAGCGCCCTAAAAATAGATGCTCACAGTTTGCACAGACAGCGCCCTCAAGCACTGTCCGTGCATGTTCCTTACCCAGACAGAAAATGCACAGATTGTGTGTGTCATCAGGTGTCAAAACCTGGGACACAGATCCACACACTTACTGAAACATTTGTTAGTACATAGTAAAATCCCTTACCAGATTTGAAGAATCGCAACAAACAAAACTGTCCCTGAAGACGATAAGATGCTGACTGTTTCCCTAGGCGCTCCTTTATACTTCCGGGTCGCATCTATAATGATCTCATCTATAATGAGATTTGATAGTTGCTTTCAGACACCGATTCACGTGATGACGTTTCAACTTTCATTTACACTCATTACCCTAATGACTTACTTTCTTCCATTCAACACAAAAGGAAATGTTTTTAAAGAATATCCATGTAATAAAAGCAAATGAAGATGGGTGCAGTCAAGCAATAGGTGATTAAAAAGTCATTATTCCCTGCTGCATCCACACACAAATATGGTACTTTTTTTTGTAAAAATCAACATATTACTTTTATGACCAGTACAAATACAGATTTCTTTCATACTATACCAAAGTGACTGTTTAATTATTGTTTTATTTTTGCTAAGACAAATAAATGATAACAACAACATAATATTAATTATATTTTATTATTAAATACTACTACTAATAACCAATAATATTATTTTTTGGTATTTTTATCTTTGTTTTGAGATACGTGTTAAGCGACAACGTTTTTTTTTTACTTAGTTTCAAAAAATTGATACATATTTTCCAAATTTTTTTGATTATCTATCCAAATAATACATTAAATAAGTCAAGTTATGTTTATTTGTATAGCATTTTTCACAATACATGTAATTTACAACCAGCCTTACAGAGCTATAAGTGTTAGAAATGTGTTGAAGTTGCTGGGTGCTTGTTATTCAAAAACCAACTGAATGGTACAACTGATAAAATTTGAAGTGTGAATATCAATAATACCTTTTGTGTTCAATAGAAGTCATTCAGTTTTGAAATGACTTGATGGTGAGTAAATGACCATTTTCATTTTGAGGTGAACTATTTCTATAAGGTTGTGTTGTCTCAACTTTGTTGTTTTCACAAAAAAAGTGGGGGTATTTGAAAAACCAACAGAAAGCCAAAACACATGTCATGTGTTCCCTAAGGCCAGTAAATAAGCAGTGTGGTTGGACATGTTCCTACATGTTTTGACCTTTAAAAAGGCTATTCAGGATACAGGGGTTATTACCTGTATGTCTTCTGCTTCCTGAAGAAATAAACATTAAGTTGGAGGTGCATGGCAAATGCTACGTATTCCCCCTGAAAACACAATTTACAAAAAATACAATGTTAAGAAACAACGGTTTCTCTCGAGCTAACTGGAAGGTTGCTGGTTTAATTCCTTGAGCTTAAAGAAGTGTACTGGTCTTTCTTATTTGTACATAACCACAAATAAGGCTGAGAAGTCATGATGTGTAATGGCTTTATCAAAACAACCAGTAAAGCTGCAATAGGGCTGCACACGTTACTCAGTCTACAAAAATAACACCAGGATGTGCCACAATAATTAACCTACAGGGGGTTTCAACCATGTTTACTTATCCACATCAACGCTCTTACATGGGCAATGACTGTGCAGGAGGATGCCGACGGATTTATCCATAACAAGCTGAGCAGGTATGACATAGTTTTCACCCAGAGCAACCTTCACACAGCCAGACATGAACTAATGTTTAATATTACATAATAATAATAATAATAATATACATTCATGTAAATTGGATTTCAGCTCCTGTCTTGTAGTGAGATGGTAATATAGATTTTTGCAATTAGCCTTAGAAAATATCCAATACTGGTTGATAGTGAATGTTTTATTGTGCATGCTCATTTCTCATATTTTACACTTAGATTACATTTGCTGCCATCTATCGTCACCTAAAGTTAATATTTATAAACACTAATAATTTAATATAATAACAGTTAAATGTAATTAATCAAATCTGAAAAAGAATATATTTTTTTATACTGAACATTAAAATGTTGTGATATCTAAATTAACCTGTAGCATTGTTTAACTGGAATTTTTAGTGTTTTTTTTATTTTTTTATTTTATTTACACAAAATAGTTTAGAATTTTAATATTGGCCATAACATAAAAGTAATTATCGGCTTCTCTGTACTGGTACATCCCTAGGTTTGGACCTTATTTACATCAATATTTTATTTTATTGTACTTACAATCAGATCAACCAAAACAAATCAACTATAAATGGGGCCTTAGATAGAACTATATAAATAATGGCTGTTGGTTTGTCTTTATTTTCGTTACACTGTATAACCCAACATCAAATTTACTAAGTGAACCGATTTAATCCCACTCAAATATTACTGAAAGTTCATTGAACTTATAGTTATGTGAACACAATAACTGATTATATTAAGCAGAACTCAAAATAATTGAGTCACAGCAAAGTTTTAGCAAATTACCTAGCATTCTTCAGACTCTGTGGTAGAGTAAATGTTGAAATTAAGTGCTATTTTGTGAGGGTTTTTTTTTGTTGCTCAAGATTAATACAGGGTGAGATCTGTTAGTGTTTAATGTTCTGTTATCATGGAAATGATATATCCAGTTTGTAGCTGAAACTCAAAAGTAATGAAACTGAGTGTATAGTTTAAATGTATATTAAGAAATATTCTTTTAACTACTTTTTAGTAACTACTGGTTACTAAACACTGGTTACTAAATCTGTTTCTATTCCAAGCTGTCATTGTGTCTTTGTATTCATGCAAGTCCCAGATTTATTTAGGATGGCGTAATGTTTTTCTTAATACATGGCCATGTGATGAGCCTTAAGTTTTAACATTCTGTGCCTGCCTGTAACGTCTATCAGTGTATAGTAGATATTAAGAAATGTATCACCTAGAAATGGACTAAAAAGCAGAAACCTCAAGGCTGTGTCATCAACAAACAAATCCTTTAAAAAAATAAAAAGGATGTAATAACCACCCTAAAAGAAAGTGATGACTGAGCTCTTACCCCTCGACCGAAGGCCGTGCAGCTGGGGTTTGGGCTGATATGACTGCAAACGGCAGACAGCTCTTTGACCTCCACCTCCTGCTCTGCTGACTTGGGCAGATGTGCGGAAACCAACTGGAAACACTCTGTACATACAGACACACAAAGTTCAGGAAATTTACCTTCTATGCAATGACCTTTAACTGTTTTATGAACTTCCACCTCATGAACCGATTTGTTAAGGTCCTGCTTTTGAAATCTGATTAGTTGGCTTAACTTAACTTAAAGTGCCCCTAATATGCTTTTTTCATATACATTACCTTTCACGTAGTGTGTAATATAGCTGTTTGTGAATATATAAGGTCTGCAAAGTTTCAAAGATCAAAGCGCACGACAAATAGAGTTGTAGTCTTTCGAAAGAAAGAACGGATTTTGAAATGCCTGAAACAAATCGTCAGTAATTCCAGCCTTACTTCCTGCGTGAAACTGCGTATGTTTGTATTGATATGGTAAAACCGCTAAAATCATTGACAGTTCATATCATTGTATATAACTGTAATTCAGATATGTGACCCTGGACCACAAAACCAGTCATAAGTCGCACAGGTTTATTTGTAGCAATAGCCAACAATACATTGTATGGGGCAAAAATCATTAGGATATTAAGTAAAGATCATGTTCCATGAAGATATTTTGTAAATTTCCTACTGTAAATATATAAAAAATTTATATGCATTACTAAGGACCTCATTTGGACAACTTTAAAGGCGATTTTCTCAATATTTAGATTTTTTTTGCACCCTGAGTCTGAGATTCCAGATTTTCAAATAGTTGTATCTCTGCCAAATATTGTCCTATCCTAACAAATACATCAAAGGAAAGCTTATTTATTCAGCTTTCAGAGGATGTATAAATCTCATTTTCAAAAAATTGACCGTTATGACTGGTTTTCTGGTCCAGGGTCACATATATTAATAGCCATTTTGTTTCCGACAAGCACTTTAAGCGATAGGCCAATCACAACAGACTCTGACATCTGATCAGATGTATATGCGAAATAATGCTGCGAATGATGTATATTAAAGTGTTTTTGACTTTGGATGCATGTAAGCCTAATGTAGGAGACCCTGAAAACAAAATTACAAATCTTTAATATAACGTAATATGGGCACATTTAAAGACTCTAAATCGGTCCTCTTAGAAACAAAGTTGTGTTTCTAAAAAGGATTAAAACAATAAGCTCTTTGAGACAAACTAGTAACTAACATTAATTAATATTGCTCTGTTTCGCTGAGATTTGTTTGATATAATTTAAATTAGTTTTTTTATGTCAGTTTATTATTGTTGCATAATTTTAGAAACTGTGGTTGGTGGTTTTATGCGTCAGTCAGGTGGTTTCTTACTGTTTAAATGGACAGTTCTTTGCAAAAATAAGCTGCAATGTGGACCAGACAGTCAAAAGCCTGGCTATGCTTGATATCTACATTATTTTTATTTACAAATCAATATTTCTCTTTTACAGAGTTGGAAAATAAATCTTCTTTATGCCGTATTGAAAAGATTTAGAGTGTCTGCTCCTAATCATTGCATCACAAGGATGTGGCAGTAAACTACGTGACTTCATTACAACTCAACTCAGCAGTGAAATACATACCATTCGTGGAATCTGTAGCCATGGGAAGATGAAGGAAAATGACTCCCTCATGTTTCTCGGACACATATAGTGAAAACAATGGGTATCCAATGATAAATGTCTGAAAAATAAAATAAAAACAACATGAAAGGAATGAAAGTCTTTACTGTAACAGTAACCTTGCCTTCTTTCACAACACAAACCGTACCTTAATAAGGATGCCGTCAATGAAGTCCCATAACTTAACAGTGCCATCTGCTGAGCAAGAGTAAACCTGCAGCGGAATTAATAAAAAGCAGTAGATTGTTGTTTATGTAAGGGATAAAGTAAGCCAGTCAAAATAAACCCCTTTCTATACTCAAGTAATGCACACGCACCTGCAGGTGATTGGCAGGATTGAAGGCAATGCCTGTAACTTGGTTGGTGTGGCCCTGCAGACTATTGAGCCACTCTTCTGTACGTGTGCTATACACCTTCACTAAATCCCCAGAGGTGCACAACACAAACCTGCAACCATGAGACATTACATTTAAGTGACAGACAATGCCTTTATAATAATACTTCATGTCTGTGTTTACCTGGGGAAAAAAAAGATTCCTGTTCAGTCATTTCATTCATATGCACTCTACAGTTATCAGACACAACATACACACATTTATTTGTCTTTCCATTAAATGGAAGTGAACTTTTAACTGTGATTATTTTAATTTAATCTCTTGACAGCCCTACCAATAAGAAATAAAACAAAATCTACTTTCATTATTGGAAATAAAATAAGCATTAATGGGAATTAAATTTCTCATTTCATTTTAACTTAGTGTAATAAAATAACTTAAAATAACTGAAATAAACAAAAACTATATAAACATTTTGATTACATATTAACTACATATTTTAATTACATATATATATATATATATATATACACACTAAATTAATTATTCTAATAGTATTTCAATTATACTAAAAATAACACTGGAACAATGTAAAATGAAACTTTTATTTTGGAAACACAATGTTAGCTTTATAACATTTCTCACACAATATATATTTTCTGCATGCAAAAATATATAGCCATATTTTTTTTATTTTAGGAAGTCCTTTTAAATGGGATCAAAATATTTGGTGGTTTAAAACCCCCAACAATGACACGGGCTGGTCACATCAATTACGCACATTTTAATAATTTTTTTTAAATCTGTAATATCTGTACTTTAATGTCAGAAATGATGTACATTATTATGGATATTTTAATAAAGAAATAACATGACGTGTGTCTGGAACAGCCTTACGTAGATGTCTGTATCGTTGGAAGCAAAACCAACAACAAATTCATCAGCAGTTTAAACAATCATCAATGTCCATAACATTTTAAAGATGCAGTTGAACCTGCCATTCAGTCAAGTGTTTAGACACACAATGAGTTTAATTTGCTCACAGACTGATCACACATCACTTTGGGAGTTTCATTCCCTCCACAACACAGCTCTATGTTTATTTAAGACGATACGTTTAGTGAATATAGACAGAATCAGACACAAAAGTGCACTTGATTTAGCGGATACCTGGAGTCATTTGAGATGATCGGAGGTCTAAGGTTAATTTTACTGCCGCCACAGCGAACCACGCGGATGTCACTCTTCTCCACCATGTTTTCAGCCTCTCTGAACATCACATGTGGCCGCTGTGCGTTTCTTCTTCGTCTGTAGTGAAAATAAACTACTGGAGCACAGCGTCATCATGTGGCTGGGCGTTTATTGCGTGAACACGGAGAGTTAAAAAAAAATTTAAAATAAGGTAACAATTAGTTAACATTAGTTAACTACATTAGTTAACATGAACTAATAATGAACTGCACTTATACAACATTTATTAATCTTTGTTAATGTTAATTTCAAAATTTACTAATACATTAATAAAATCTTGTTAACATAATGCACTGTGAACTAACATGAACAATAAACAACTGTATTTTCATTAACTAACATTAACGAAGATTAGTAAATACAGTAACAAATGTATTGCTCATGATTAGTTAATATAGTGTTTAACTAATTAACCTTATTGTAAAGTGTTACCAGTGTTACAGTAAAACACGTAAAATGGTAGCATGTATGGTAAAAACAATTGTATTATTAATTAAAAAAAAGAATACATGCAATCTTACTGTGGTAAAGAAATAGAAATAAAAAGTAGGAAGTACTATTATTTATGAAGAAAATGTATATTGTATTTACCATGGCAATGCATAAATACATGAATAAAATGTTTAAAATGTAAAGTAAAAAAGTATGAAAAAGAGGAATTCACAGAATTCTTACATTTATTGACAGAGTAAATACGATCAGTGGTTTTGACATACTGTCAAAAATTATTTTGGGCTCTTGTTCAGTTGAATTAAATAAAATGAGCTAAAGCTACATGATTTTTGAACATTTTGTCACAAGTTAATTTCGTTGTGTTCAATTCACCGCTTTTTAACGCGTTTTGGACGTATGTAAAATACGTATGGCTGTCGCGCCGGAAGCTCGTTATTTTACTTTATAAAGTTTTAAATAAGGTTATTTGTCTTACACAGACGCATCGATTCGCTTCGGAAGTCCTTTATTAACCCCCTGGAGTCGTATGGATTCATTTTTGTCTTCAGAATTTGGGCAGCCATTCACAACCATTATAAACCTTGGAGGACTAAGGATATTTTTAAATATCTCCGATTGTGTTCGTCTGAAAGAAGATAGTCATAGTCGCCAAGGATGGCTTGAGGATGAGTACACACGGGATATTCATGGGACATTTTTCATTTTTGGGTAAACTATCCCTTTAGTCCATTTGTGTTGGGACTAACTTGCATGAATTGTTCATGGGCAGTGGGTCTGTTGTTGTCAGCATGCTTTGTAAGAGACTGCATTATGATAGTAAATTTAGAGATTAACCTTTATTTTTCAGTAAAGGGAAAGATATGTTAGTGTTTAATGTTCAGTTATGTTGGGCATTTACGAAGGGTTTCTGAAATGTTTTTGAATTTCGTGGACAGCCATAATATGGTAATATATCAGACTGATTATAATTATGAATATGAATAACTTAATATGACTCAGCCAAACATGGTTTGTTCCAATGAACTAGTTTCATTCTTATTTCATTGACCGAAACTAATTGCGTGGCAAAGTTTTCTTGAATTAATCAATTCACTAAACAAACTTTTTCTTTTTTTCAATGCAGGTCCATAGAGCGTCCTGAAAATGTGAGTCAGGTTGGGGCCGTCAATATAAAATACCCTACCAGCACACTTTGCTATAATGTAGGGGAGTTTCCCCTTGTGTTTTTTGCAACGACGTTTCCGTGTCTGCGAAGTGCTCAACATTTCCTTGAAGAACCCACCTGTTTACCCGTTCAGTCATGATCACTGGATAAGATAGCTGACATTTTTGCCCTAAAGGACTTCATTTATGAGTGAAAACTGGACCGTACAACCATCTCCAGACTTCTAGAAACATCTGAAGCGTCTCTCGCCGGATCAGGTCTGTAGTCTGTGGATAAGACTCTTTCTTCTGGTTAAAGCGTGGCTGCTGGTTATTACGAAAACATCAGGTTCATCCAGGTGTATTGTGTGAACTTCTCGGGAGTGTCTTTCTCGTAAGAGCAACAGGTAATTCTTTGGATTATGGAGTTTTGGTTTTAATGCAAATATTACAAGTTAAATATAATTTGTGTACAAGTTATCAAAGTTTGATTTATTAAATGTGTAATATTTATAATGTTTATATATGAAAGCTATTGCTGAAAGATAGGAAAGGCTGGTTAATAAATACCAGATCTTGCACTACATGTCTCAAACTTTAATATAATACTCTAATACACATTATATAGTTTACAAATATATAATTTATTCCTGAACTGTGTAAATTAGTTGTCAAGCAGGTGCTGTTGTTACCTATCCCAATACTAAAGTGAGTAATAGAAACACAAAGAGGTTTTAAATCATATTCATTTTAATGTCCACATCATATACTTTTATCCAAGGCAACTTGCACTCCATTCAAGGTCAGTTCAGTCCATGCAATCCCTTGCTTTTGCTAGTACTGTTCTCTAAAATTTAACTTTTAATTTCAAGTAGTGAACATATAAGAAATATTTAATTCATAACAGCACATAAATTGGGAACAAATTTGATATATAACATGCAGACACAGAAGAACCTTCTAACTGAGACTATGTCAGTTCTGTCATTTAGCATTCATGAACATAATCATCACAAATCAATTTGAGATTCTCAGAGACTTCCTCTACTGTCACCTCAAAAGTATGATTAGATGATGGTTATTGATAGTGGTTTCATCACCTGTAGATTATTTCTAATTTGTTAAACAGATGATTATCTTTCTCCCCTAGAATTCCCCCTGTAATTAGTTGTATTAGTTACCATTGCTTTAATATGATTACAATATAGTTTTCCTGTATTTGATATATTACAATATATTTTCATTCATAGATTTAATTAAGCCTAAATCAATATTAAATTCTATCCTTTTTATTTTTCTTCCCAGCACCACTATGAGTCAATGGAAACAAATTCAGCAACTGGATATTAAGTTCCTCGAACAGGTGGACTATTTTTATGATGACAACTTTCCAATGGAGCTGAGGCAGGTGCTGGCCAACTGGATTGAAACCCAGGATTGGTATGTGGCTTCTTGTACAAACTGATCAGAATGAGTATTTTCAATGTTTATTTAAATTTCCACTCCAAAACAATCACAGATCACTCACCCTTAAATATTCAGAATTTCATAATACAAATTATATGTGTGCAACACAATTCCCATGCATAAATGCATCCTCCCGAAGCAATTTTGTTTTCATCGCCACAGGGAAACAGCTTCAAACCATGAATCTATGGCTACTGTACTCTTCAATAACTTCCTCATTCAGCTGGAGAGGCAGTGCTCTCAGGAGCAGAACTTTCTTCACAGGCACAATCTAAAACGAATATTTCATCAGATACAGGTAATGCACACTGGACTTCTGTTATTTTCACCCATGGGCAACCCTGGGCATTATCATTTTCATTAATGAAAACATTTTTCTTGCACTTTGAATGAATCTGGTCATAAAAAACATAGTTTTGCCTTCTTGTCTATTTTTACACACCTGCTATGAGAAGTGAAAGAAAAGTGTGAACGTCCCTATAACTGTTTATTTAAATGCACAAATGGATGGATAATTTCTATGTGATTATTTAGCAGGAAATAATCCAATTAATATTAAGATTTACAGAAATAGCCAACAAGCTAATTAAATTATGAATCACAACAGAGATTCCACTCTAGTAACTGTTAATAACTTAAGTTCTGTGTTTGGTTGTGTCAACGGAAGCTTGTGTACTCAAGTGTGGTTTCTGTTAACTTTTCATTGACTTCAGTGGAAACAGTCCTAACCAATATTTAGCAGTGAGGTCACCTGCCTCGCATAGACTTTGCCACATTTACTAAGGAACAATATTTACCAGCAGTCTGTAAGCAATTGCTGACATATACACTACTATAACATACTGTTTTGATGTGTTAGCTGTAGTTACAATAGTGCACATTTCTACAAAGTCTTAAAAATGTTTCTATTATAGGTAGACAACAAGAAAATTAGTGTACAGGATGCTGAAGAACCTAAATTCACTGATAAAAGCTGACTATGTATTTTCAGGCTGTTGAAGACATTTCTTTCAGTTATGCAGTATTTTTATGAGTGGGTGCTGTGGGGATTTCTCAGTAGATAAATGCAAAGAAACTTCCACCCAAGGATCAAATGTCAGAGGTTTCGCTTGATTAAAAAAAATTACATATCTGTCTGTGGCTGGTGTTGCCAGCCCAAAACACAAAATGACAGAGCACAGTGTGGGGAGACAGCAATTTCTTTTTTCACATAGGCAGATTTTAGGGAGGCTGCAAAAATGAATGGGTTGTTTGTTTTGGAAAAACCTCTAGAAATATTGTCAATATTGCATGAAAAAAGAGCACCTAGACGAAACACCCACAATTCAATTTTTTTTTGTCTAAAAACAGAAAAGTTCAAAAGAACTTGACAGTTGATTATTATCTTCCATACCATCTAATAAATGTCACTTAAACCCCTGAATAAATTTAAAACTGTGAAGTGTGTATTTCAAGGAAAAATTCACTCAAAAATTTAAGTGCCCTCTTCTAAAGCTATTTTTGTGATGACCAGACCAAAACAAGTTCATTTTCACTAGTATTTTTTCCCTCTGTCATATGTTTTTCAAGTCAAACATGGGGCATTTAGACAGGTTGCATTAGGTTGGACATTAATTATGACATTAAAGGTAGGGTAAGCAATTCCAGAGAGGCTAACAGTAGCTAACATAAGAAAGCATAAGATCCCACCCTCCCTTCAGAGCGCTCTCCGAAGCCACGCCTCATCCGAAAGACATGAACGTGTACATAAAAATCGTTAAACATGTTAAATATTTATGATCAGAAATCCTGTGTGGGGGGAACCCCGAGGACAAACGCGCGCACGTTCTGGAGATTATCACGTGAAACGAATTTTAACTTTACTTTCCAAGATTACTTAACTGCTTGTAATGTCACATTCCTCATGATACATGATTCCTGTAAATGGTGATGAGCATTTACTGTCAGACATTTTTTTTCTAGAACTTTAATTTCCAGCTTAAAGAAGCAGGTACTTTCATTTTGATGTGGATATTTAAAACAACAAAGACAAAAGCATTACTGTAGTTCAAACAGATTATGCAATTCCCAAGGAGCACATTATGTATTTTGTACATAGAAAATGTATAAATAATGTTTGTATTAATGTATTAATCTCAAATGAAAAAAAAAAAAAAAGCATACAGACAAAAATAAAAATGTATAGGGGTTACAGTTCAAGATAAAATATAATAGATTTCACATTACTAGCAAATTATGCTGTAGATCTTATTAATAACACATTTTCAAAGTTTCATTGATTGTAAACATCTACATAACAGCAATAAACCTCAATGGATTGCAATTCTACTCCTTTTTTCCCCACTCAGAGTCCCACATTCTCCTGCTTTCCTCACATAGTGCAGAAAACATTCCCGCTGATCAGACATCCACTGTATCATCCTTTCTTACATTAAAAAGTATTTTTACCAGTGAACTTTGAAGTGTGAAAAGAATTCCCAGTCTCACATCAGTCAATAAATAGTGTTGCATCACTGCATTGCATTCAGGTGAAATACAAGGCGAATCCAATCCACATGGCTGCTATCATCTGTAACTGCCTGAGGGAAGAAAGACGTATCTTATCCACAGCCAGCATGCAGGAACAGGTACTGCCAACACAGACGCAACAAACAACATGTCAAAACCACATATACCCTATGCCACTATATTGTTAACCAAGCTTCAAAGATTTGCAATGCACTCACATGATATTAAAGCAGTGGGGTCCAAAAGGTGCTTCAACTGACCTAGTTAACATGGCCAAAATTACAAATGTACTTATATGATTTGTGACCTAATATAATGCAGAACCTTAATATTTCTTATTCATTTCACATTATCGTGTTTTTGTATCCTAAACCTTTGTATATTCTCCAGGTTAAAATTATTTTGGGTCCCAAATTTTCCATGTGGACCTCACTGTACATTTTGATCTTCTGTTTTCCATGTTTCCATTTCCAATGGCAGGGCCCACTGGAGAAGTCAATGCAAAACTCAGCCGCTTTGGAGAAGCAGAAAGTTCTTGACAACAAAGTGGCAGTGATAAGAAGCAGCGTTCAGGTAATTCACATTTAGTATTGGTTTATTATTATCATCACAGCTATGGGGGTTTAGATATATGAAAAACTGTTATTCATTCATTATCAGATGCTGGACCAGGCTGTGAAATATCTTGAAGACATGCAGGACGATTTTGACTTTCGCTACAAAACGCTCCAACTTCGAGGTGAGCCATCGTATGACCATGATTACTTCAGAATGTGTTCCAAAAACGTCTCCATCCTACCTTTTTATGATATAATATAGCAAATAATATTATCTGGAAATGCATGTAGATCCACTTGAGAGGAACTCTTTGTCCATGAAGCAAGAAGTCACTACACTTCAGGAAATACTGAACCGTCTGGATTTCAAGAGAAAGGCAAGTGTTTCTGTAGGCTGATATCACTCTTCAGCTCTTTTCTATGTTTCACTTCACAACCATTTCCTCTTCTTCTCAGTTTTTAAAGGTTTTGTTTATTTACATTGGCACTTTTGAACTACGCTGAGAACTTCCTGCCTCAGACGGGTGGTTCTGGGTGATTTTCACACGTCTTTGCTCAAGTGTGTGACTGTGTGTTGGCTGGTCATTGTTAACCATGATTTTTGCTCTTTGTTGCACATTTGCAGGAGATTTTGTCAAAAATTGCAGATGTTATAAAGGAAATCGAAGCTCTGATTTCCTCCCAGCTTAACCCTGAACTTAAGGAATGGAAACGGAGGCAACAGATCGCCTGCATCGGAGGACCGGTTCTGATAGGACTGGACCAGCTCCAGAACTGGTATAACGCTATATAAATATAAACAAAAAAAACAAAAAAAAGAAATAATATAATATCGCAGTTATGATGTTTAATAGATTAGTTTAAATAGATTATTAGTTAAGTAGATTATTGTTTTAAATGTTGTCATGCTAAAAAGACAAGCAGATAGTAAAACTGTGCAAGAGATTTGGAGTTTGAACGGATGTACACTAGCGTTCAAGTTTGGGGTCAGTAACATTTTTTTGGTTTTAATAAATTTATACTTAAGCAATTATGCATTAAATTGATCAAAAGTGGCAGTAAGACATTTATAACATGTAATAAAGATTTCTATCCTGAAAAAAAGTGGCATGGTTTGCACAAAAATGTTAAGCAGCAGCTGTTTTCAACATTAATATTATTAAGAAATATTACAGTATTGTGGCTGGTTTCTAAGGGTGTTGTTACTGTATGGTGTTTTGTGGTTGCTAGGAGAGTCTTGTTAAACTTTTAATCAAACCTAATTTTTTTTGTGATGTCACTTTTACAGGTTTACGCTGACAGCCCAGAGTCTGTTCCAGATTAAAAGGCAGCTGGACAAACTGGGCGAACTGATTTTGAAGGTCACTTACGAGAGTGATCCAATCCCTCTCCAGAGACCTCAGATGGAGGAGCAAGTCAAATACCTTATCTACCACCTCATTAAAAGGTACAATTTAGGGATTACATTACATTACGTTAACACCCAAGGCACAGCAATTCACTTCGGGGATTATAGTGACATAAACACAATAAATGAGAACAATAGAAAGGCTGTGCTGGATGATCGGGAAGTCTGGATGATCTGTTTTGGTCATGTTTGCAGCTCCTTTGTGGTGGAGAAGCAGCCCTGCATGCCTACACACCCTCAAAAACCTCTAATCATCAAAACACAGGTGCAGTTTACCACCAAGGTCAGGTATGAACCATAGCCTCCCCCAAACTCTCCATGAAAACAAGTCTAATTTCACAACAAGCCGACTGCCTTTAGTCAAACACAAATATTGTTCATTTAAGTTCACTTTGTTTCTATTTAGATTGCTGGTTAAGTTACCTGAAGTGGATTATCAACTCAAAGTCAAGACAACATTTGATAAGTATGTTTCCTGAATTATATCTACATTTTGTCTTGATAACATAGGTCATTCATATTATGCAATACGTTTTCTTATTATTCATTTATTAAAAATAAATATACTTGTGCTGTAATATAAGGAAGTATTCCTATAAAAGGGTAAATAAGTCTTAAAGGGTTAGTTCACCCAAAAATGAAAATAATGTCATTAATTACTCACCCTCATGTCGTTCTACACCCGTAAGACCTTCGTTCATCTTCAGAACACAAATTAAGATATTGTTGATGAAATCCAATGGCTCAGTGAGGCCTCTATTGTGAGCAAAGCCATTCAAACTCAAGGTCCATAAAGCTACTAAAAACATATTTAAAACAGTTCATGTGAGTTCAGTGCTTCTATCTTAATATTATAAAGCGACAAGAGTACTTTTTGTGTGCCAAAAAACAAAATAAAGACTTTTCAACAATATCTATGTGGGCTGATTACAAAACACTGCTTCAGAGCTTTACGAATCGAATCAGTGAATCGGAGCGCCAAAGTCATGTGATTTCAGCAATTTAGCCGTTTGATAGGAGATCCGAATCACTAGTTCGAAACAAAAGATTCATAAAGCTCAGAATCTTCATGAAGCAGTGTTTTGAAATCGGCCCATACAGATATTGTTAAAAAAGTGTTAAAAATATCTTAATTTGTGTTCTGAAGATGAACGAAGGTCTTATGGGTGTAGAACGACATGAGGTTGAGTAATTAATGGGTGAGCATTTTTGGGTGAACTAACTCTTTAAAGAAATATGATCTGGTAAAGATCAGACACTTAAACCTTGATTATACCTTGTTAATTTGCACAATGGCAAGAAATTCAACAGGATAGAACATAACAGATGGAAATCTAAAGTTAGTTTATAGGTTTATAGTTTATACATTCAGCTCATAGGAGGGCGTCAACCCTTTTTGTTTTTTTGTTTTTTACATTTTTTTAATGTAGTCTAATGATATTATCAGATTTCTGTTATTTTTATTGGCCAGCATTGAATGTTTTAGAGTAAAATAAAGCAACTAATGTCACAAAACACCACGTAATTTATCTTAATATTTACTATTATTTGTGGTGTTGTTTTCCTACCACACATGATGTCACTTCCTGGAGGATGTTGTCAATGAACTGGCTTGTCAAAGTCAAATCTTAAATGCCTTTAGTTGAAGAGTAAATCATTATGCATATATATATATATAGAATGTTTCTTAGTCATTAATGCAGCACATGACAAAAATGGTAACATCGACTCAAACCAAAGTACCAGTAGTGAAATTATTGAAAATAATTTCCCTAAAAAAATTAAAATTAAAAATGTAATAATCCCTATTATGAATTCCATCTTTAAAAATGTGAAATATATATTACATGAATATGTTCTGCATACTATGAATAACCCAACTATGACAATTGCTTTAATCATTAATTATTAATATCATAACCTATACTCATTCTACACATATTTACATTTAAGTCTGTTTTAAAATTTTCACAAGTGACGCGAAGCGATGTTTGTATGACAGGTGTGTTTAGCCCAATGTGACCATGTTTTTCTTCTCTTTTCTATTTGTGTGTGCAGAGACCTTCCACCAGGCAAAGTGTGAGTGCACACAACCTCATAAAGAAGAAGCAACTTCCTGTTGTTTATTTAGGCCAAATCTCAATATGAGTTTTGTGTGGGGGGGGAGGGGCACAGTAGTGCTTTACAAACTAAATTCTGTACCAATTCTACATACAGTAGTGGGTTACTCTAATTAACAGTACAGAGGAAATTGTGACTAAACAGAAAATGTCATAAATAACATTACTGATATTTCCTTATAGGAACAGACAGTTCTTCATCCTCACCAACAACACCAAAGTGATGGATGTGGAGGAGTCGACTGGCTGCCTTTCTGTAGAGTTCAGGCATCTGGTACTTCATTCTGAGTTCTAGCACATGATTCAAGTGCAATATGGTTTATTATTAGACTTTCTATTAAATATGTGTAAATGATTAGTTCACCCACTGTAGGAAAATGAATTAGTTATTATTTACTCACCCCCATGTTGCTCCAACCCCTATACTGATGCTGTTTTCCGTGGAACGGAAAAAAGTGAACAACTTCAGTTTTGGTCTGTTCCTCGCATAAAGTTATCAGATGGCATCAGAAGACATGGAATATAGCTCACAAGTCATTTTTAATTTGTCCATTTTGATCTTGAAAACTGTGGTCACTATGAACTGTTATCCAAATGAGCTGTGTGAAAATGAACATGAGGGTGGGTAAAAAATGTCGATTTCATTTTTGGGTGAACTGTGCCTTTAAGAGGGAAGATATATGAAGATGTCTTTGTGTTCTGCAGCAGCTGAAAGAGAGAAAGTGTCCTACCGGAGGAAAAGGAAATGAGGTAAGAAAGTCTGCATTATTTCTAATAGCTGCTGCTGCCTTTGTAGGTGTATCTCTTACAGTGGCCCATTTTTACATATTAAAAGCCCTATGCAATGTTTTGAGTCTTGTTACATATTTTTGTCATGTTATTAGTTGTAGTGCCAAAAGAGGGCAGCCTAGCACAGTAAATCCTTGATCTTTGCATTGACTTGTAATATTATTGTGTCTCTTTTTTACAGGGTCCCCTGTCAGTAACAGAGGAGTTACACTCTCTCAACTTTGAAGCCATGCTGATGCTACAGGGCCTGGATATTGATCTTGAGGTGTGCTTTAGTCTGTGTGTGTGTGTGTTCTTGTATACATGGTTTATGAGGACACAAATGTGTATAATGACATGGATATTACAACGTAAACATGGTTTATGAGGAAACTTCCTGTGTCCTCGCAAAACCAAATGGCTTAAAAAACATACTAAATTGTGTTTTAATTAAAAAAATCCAGACAGTTTTCTGTGATGGGTAGGTTTAGGGGTAGGGGTAGTGTAGGGGGATAGAATGTACAGTTTGTACAGTATAAAAACCATTATGCCTATGGAGAGTCCCCGTAAACCACATATACAAGTGTGTGTGTGTACAGGGCTGGGTAGGTTACTTTTAAAATGTATTTCACATTTTAAAATTTTTACTCTTATTTTTTTTAATTATTAAAATGTTAAATGAAACTTAGTTTAAGTTGCTTTTGCAGACTGTCAAAGTCATAGAATCACTAATTGCTGTTTACATTAATTGCCCGTTACAGTTTACATTAATGTTTAAATTAAATAAATTATATTCAAATTCAAAGTAATCACTTTGGAAATTTAAAATACTTTTTGGATGTAACTAATTTTTTTATTTTTATTAAGAGTTTTGAAGTTATATTATTTAAAATTCAACTGTAATGGAATACAGTTACTCAAATTTTGTATTTTAAATACGTAATTAAGTTACATGTATTTTGTTTGTATTATATATATATATATATATATATATACATACTTTACATACATACAGGGCTGTGTATGCTACAGAGGTTTAAAGTTCTGTAACACAGGTCACGCAATTGTAGCACAAAAATAAAACGTCTGTTACCATCTCTGAAAACAACCACAAGTAGTGCAGTTCATCACTTAACAGGCATGTGACTGGGATGTTAATGTTCCACACAGGGCGCGCACACACACACACACACCTTAACAAGAAATGATTTCAGACAAACATTTTCTTTTTTTGCCAAAAATGCCAGACTGCAGGAACATAACATCCCTTGCTTAACATTAAGTCAATTTTGTTTATATAGCTCAGTATCACTAAAAACAATCTAAGAAAGATTCATCCGTTTTGGTTAATCCGTGATGACAATTTCTTAATTTCTAAATTCTTAATTCTTATGTATCCACTGAGAGAAAAAAACGGATGTACTGTACATTGGAGAAAAACGTATGGATTCGCATATGTTTACTTCAAGTATTATTTTCCCTATTTTTACCCAAATAGGGTGTTGTGAGCATTAGTGAGCAAACACATGTAATATAATTTCTGTTTCTGAGCCCTTGTGCAGAAATTCCACAAGTGAGACTACTAGAAATCATAAAACTCATGACATTCCAGGAAATCCCTTATATGGTCAAAGACATCCAGATATAGCGAGAGATGTATTGACTGATGAAGCATAAAGACATTAAGCACATTGTGGCAATATATAATGGTTTATCTGTGTTCTTCTAGACTTCTTGGGTATTTTTCATAAGAATAAAGTATGTTTATATTGCAATGCTAATCGACATAGCCGTTATCACTGTATAGAATAAAATAATATAATTTCTGCCTCATTCTATTATGTAAAGCTATGCCAGATCATAAAAGGAAAAAAAAATATGACTCATATTTGTGTCTGTAATGTTTTATTTATATAGATTTATAAATTACTTATTTTAGAAATTATTACATGACAGTTTACAATTCTGACCAGAACAGCTCTATAGTCTCTGTTGCATGGCAAATTAGTGTGCTAATATATGATCTTTTTTGTAATTAACCATGAAACCCTTACTGGGTTTATATTTTCTCCTGTGCAGACTTGCTCCCTGCCACTGGTGGTCATCTCCAATGTCAGTCAGCTCCCAGGGGGCTGGGCCTCTGTCATGTGGTACAACCTGCTAACTGACGACCCTAAGGTGAGCTTCTTAATGTTCCTATGCAGATGCAAAAGAAAGGATGTCTAGACTTATAGTATCTTGTCTATAGCTTGCAGCACTTGTGGTCTACTATTGTATTATATGACTATAAGAACTAGAGGTCATAGTTTTAATCAGTGGCAAGCATGACATACAGTACAATTTGAACTTCTCTGACATGTTTAGAACCTTGGGTTCTTCAGTAACCCTTTGCGGGCAAGTTGGAGTCAACTCTCAGAGGTGCTCAGTTGGCAGTTCTCAAGTTTTGCAGGCCGAGGACTCAACAAGGAGCAGCTTAACATGCTGGGAGATAAACTTCTGGGTATGCTTTTTATAAACATGTTGGATTATTATGATATTAAAGTATAATAGGGCATTTTATGTCATTGTCAGCTGCTTTACACTGTGTTTTTCATTTTCCCCTATGTATTTTGTTACTTCAGTTTTATTGTGACCGTATTTTTGCCTTCATCTAAACAGTGTTTTGTAATTGTTCCTGAAGGTCAACACGCTTCTTTTAGTGACAGCCAGGTTTCTTGGTCCAAGTTCTGGAAGGTAATATTGAATAAATATTATTATATTCTCTTGCTATTTACAAATTTTACTTGAGCATCATAAAAAAAAGTGCAACAATATAAATCCAATATGTTTTTTTCTGTTGCTCTCAGGAAAACATCCCTGGCAAATCATTTAGTTTTTGGCTGTGGCTAGACTCTATCCTGGACCTTATTAAGAAACATTTACTACCTGTTTGGATTGATGGGTCAGTGGCCTAATCTTCTTATGGCATTCAGAATCATGATAAATAGATGTAAATGCATAATAAACACATATTTGCTCTGTTATTTTAATAAGCATACAATACACAAATACCACACTCAAATACCACTTTTTTAAATTAACTATTGGGTAAACAATTTTAATATATATTTATCACTATATTTATAAATGAGAATTCTGTTGTTTTATCTGCCATACTGGATTATTTTGTTGCTCTTTGCAAGGCATTCTGCAAAAACTTTCTTCTGCTTCTCAATGGATTCTGCTGTTTTGGTTGTCAGTTACATAATGGGATTTGTGAGTAAAGAGATGGAACGTGCCTTATTGAAGGAGAAGGAGCCAGGGACATTCCTGCTACGCTTTAGTGAAAGTCACCTTGGAGGAATCACCTTCACCTGGGTTGAGCAGGATGAAAATGGTTTGTTTTTCTGCTATATATCATTATTTTTGAAGGAATTCATATTCTATAATGTAGAAGACATGTTGTTACAGGTGTCCAGTTGTAAAACAAGGACAGCAACACAAGACAAGTTCCTTGCAGTTAATAGTTAAAATTGTTCTGTTTGCAGGCCCACACAGGTTAGAGGTTTTTAAGTTCAGGAACTTGTGCCAAGTTTTAGTTGTAATTTCACTACTTGGATTTGATGAGGGAAAATTCCAGCCTTGGAGTTGTTCCAAAATTTAGAAGATGTCTTTTATCTTACAACTTCAAGTTTCCTTATATTCATTGTCTTTATTGTAATATGTATTGAAATAACCTGTGTAAACACATGTAATCTGCCCACAGGAGACCCAAAGTTCATCTCTGTAGAGCCGTACACGAAAAACCGTCTCAACGCCTTGCCCATTGCTGATATAATACGAGACTATAAGGTCATTGCAGATGGTGTTGTCCCAGAGAATCCTCTGAAGTTCCTTTATCCCGACATCCCGAAGGACGAGGCTTTTGGAAAACATTACAATAGCCAGCAAAACAAAGGTTAGATAAACTTTATCTGGTTTATAATATTTCGCTGTGTACAGCCCTGTTACTGTTTCTCCATTACAAAAAATGTAAACATTCTGTACAATTGTGACACACCCAAGAAAAGGCTGCAAGACTCAGAAAATCTCTTTATATTATCTCAATTTTTACAATATTTTCGACTCTGTTCATCATGCTTAACTATCATAAAACTATCATGTTCCAGGAAATCCGAAATATAGCATAATCCAGATATAAGACACTAAACACAATGCAACAATAATGGTTTATCTGTGTTCTTCTAGACATCTCAGGTATTTTCATAAGAATAAAGTATATTTATAATGCAATGCTAATCGCCTTTATTACTGTATAGAGTAAAATAATATAATTTCTGCCTCATTCTGTGATATGAAGCCACGTCAGATCACAAAAGGAAGTTCAAGCACTCGACTGACATTATGAAGTGAGTTTGGATGTCATTAAATGTTCTTTTGTTGGACAACAGCTTCTCATTACAAGTTTGGAGAGATGTTTGGCGCAGATGACTTGTCAAATGCACATTATAACTGACTTAAACGCTTGTAGAGCTTGTAGAGATGGAGCAGCATTTACCGCGAACACCGCTTTGATCACACAGTAATGCACTTCACCGTAAATCTCACTTTAAAATGTTGCACTTTCATAATCACGTTAAACCAAATCACAATTTTGGTTTAATTTTGGTTAAATCATACAGCCATAGAATAACCTCCCACAACAAACTCTCACTACACTCAAACCTAACTATTCATCCCTGTTCCCAAACTTTTTGTAAGAAAATTGATCAAACAAACCTTTTTCTTTATTTTATGGGAGATATAAGTACAAATGTTAGCATATTGAGTGACAGGCTACATTTTACACTGGCGTGTTTCATTTTGTTTATGTTTAATATCATAAACATTTTTTCTATTTAATGTTAATGTTTACCTACATTTTTTATTTTTTTATTTGCTTTGGTACTATTTTCACAAGTAAGTTGTATATTTTCAAAGCTCTTAGTACAAAAATCCAAACAGATCACACTTCTAACACAGGTAGTCATTCTTTCAAAACTTGATCTCATGCTTTCATTCTAGTTGTACAAATTTTAATTTTACATAATCACTTTCAGAACTCAAGATCATTGTGATATGTAATGTGAACATTTGGTTTAATCACTGAAACACAACAGTATGTTCTTCTTTCAGTTTAGTACTTTTAACAATCAGTTCATTCAATAGCAAACAATGCAAGATACATGTTTCAGATCACCCTTGTTGCTGAAATATTTACACAGGCTACAGATGCCACAATTAGAAAATACACTTACATTACCTAAATTACATAATTGACATAAAATCCATAATGTTTGTAATAGTATTTATTCATTGTTATCAAAAGGTGTAAAGTATGACAGTCATGAGGTTTTGTGTAGAACAGATTAGAAATAGCATTTTAGAAAATATAGAAAAAATAGAATATAGAAAAATATTTTTTTTGTCTTTTCTTTTACAGTTTGTCCTTACATTCAGACACAGTTAGTTCCAATTTCCCGTCGGAAGTGAGTATCTTAATTTCTTTCATATTAATATTTAATTTTATAATTTGTTGTTTCAGTGTTGCATTAACTGATTCTAATGTTTATTTATTTATTATTTTACTTTCTTTGATGTCCTCATTTCTCAGTGGTCCAGTCCAACATGCATGTTCCTCTCCTGAACCCCCAATGTCTCCTGGAATGTTTGAAATTATCACCCAGCACCTCAGTCCCTTTGAGTTCGAAAGCGCTGTAAATAACATTTTTAACATATTTTAAAGCTTGCTATGTTGCTGTTTTACACACACACCGTAGGGTCAGAAATAATATTTAAATCTATTTAAAAATTCCTTTTTTTCCCATTACAAATTATATTATTTGCATTGCAATTGGAGTGAAAGGTTGAATTGAAAACTTACATTTCAGAATGCATTTTTTATAATTATATTACAGTTAACATGGTCAATGTCACACATTTGGTTAGTGAATTACAACCATGCAGAATCTTAAACGTATATTATTCATTTTCAAACCCATAATTTTGTTTATATCCTTGTTTAAATTCAGTGTGGTTTCAGACTTTTGGGTCCAACTGTATATATTAATGACATTTATGTTTTGCTCAGAACCATATATTGTGGGTAATTTGGGGCTGTCACTAATAAGCAAAGCATAATTGTTTAAGCATTTATACATTTAAAGTGTTAGTTCACCCAAAAATGACAATTCTGTCATTAATTACTCACCCTCATGTCGTTCTACACCCGTAAGACCTTCATTCATCTTCAGAACACAAATTAAGATATTTTTGATAAAATCCGATGGCTCAGTGAGGCCTGCATTTCCAGCAAGATAATTAACACTTTCAAATGCCCAGAAAGCTACTAAAGATGTATTTAAAACAGTTCATGTGACTACACTGGTTCAACCTTAATGTTATGAAGCGACGAGAATACTTTTTGTGCGCCAAAAAAACAAAATAACGGCTTTATTCAACAATATCTAGTGATGTTCAGCCTTGTTTACTGAAATCATGTGACTTTGGCAGTTTGATACACTCTCCAAACCACTGATTCGAAATAAAAGATTTGTAAAGCTTCATGAAATCGCCTATCATTAGATATTGTTGAATAAAGTCGTTATTTTGTTTTTTTGGCGCACAAAAAGTATTCTCGTCGCTTCATAACATTAAGGTTGAACCAGTATAGTCACATGAACTGTTTTAAATACATCTTTAGTAGCTTTCTGGGCATTTGAAAGTGTTAATTATCTTGCTGGAAATGCAGGCCTCACTGAGTCATTGGATTTTATCAAAAGTATTTTAATTTGTGTTCCGAAGATTAATGAAGGTCTATGAGTGTGGAACGACATGACGGTGAGTAATTAATGAGAGTTTTAATTTTTGGGTGAACTAACCCTTTATGACAAACTAACATAATCACAAAATGACATAACACGTTTTTCTTGTTTATATTGCAGATGAGTTCACCGTAGAAAGGGCAACAACCACATTTCGCTTGGATCCAAGATTTTGGATGGGTTCAAAGCTTATCATCTCTTTATTCTGGTCTCTGTTGCCATTCTTAACTTTTCTGGCTCTATGCCACTAAAAACATAACTTCTCTTGTTTTGATTTGCTGACAGAGAGTGTTTATTACAAAATAGTGTCAGTATGAAAATGTATCAGATGTACTATTCACATGGGTTAAAGTTCTCCGTGGCTGCGACGGATTTCCGTCAATTGCAGGGTTCCCGCCTGTCCTAATGTCTTAAATTCACTTTTCATAATTTTAAGGCCGTAAATACGCTTACATTTCTCAAATAGCGTAATAAATGTCTTAATTTAAGAAAAAACGAGGCTTATTCACCCTGCTGAGGAGGATGTGATCAAAGCCTGGAGTGGAGCAAAAGCACGTTCCTCTCTCCACTCTAATAATCGCTAATCACTCCGCTGATGGTCCACTCCGGGTTTTCCATTCCCGCTTAGTATTGGAGAAGTGCGTGTCAGGCAACGTTCTGAGCTAGAACTTTATTTCAGCTAGCATGGACACAGTTGCAGGAAGGCTCCGATGTATTGGAGATCGATAAAAGTGTAAAAAATAAACGGAGATGGGCTTGGCTTAGCGAAATGGGTGAGAATGGAAAGGCTTTTAGTTCGTGGGCTAAAAAAAATCAAACAGACAGGTATGTGTCTGAAGCCCGTTTTTGCCACAGTTGAGTACAAAATATAATTCTGTAAGTCATAATAATGAGAAACTTTATCGTAATAATGACTTAGTTTCTCATAATAACAAGAAACTTTCTCGTAATAATGAGAAACATATACGCATGCGCGAAGCAGAAGGGCGTGGCAAGCTAGTGACATCCGCTGGTCAAAGCCGTGTAAATGCGAGAACACAGCAAACATGGTACGTTCTGCAAAACAGTTGTTTTCGTTAAAGTCAGTGTAATCCACAAATTTCAATCTATAGTAGGCCTTTTATTAAATAACATCAATTATAAATTATCAATATATCTTCCATACTTTTCCATGCGCACGAGAAGGAGGAAAGCAGACGTAGAGCGGTTACCGTGCCGACCGACTCCTGCTTGTGCTCACCGGTGGAAACTGTTGAATGAACTTCACAAAACTATCAGATTAACAAAGGAATGTGACATTTATTCGTTGTGTAACGTCTTCATGAAATGTTTTGGTTTATGTGTCAATATTAACACATGTATTTCGCGGATCAGATTTGATGGCTATTTGATGTACAGGTTAGCCTACACATAGAGAAAACACATTTTAAGATGTCTATGATTTATTAGACTGTAAATTATGCAAAACTGCTTGAAAAAAATATGTTTAGCAGATGTTTGTAGACAGTTTTCCTGTGACGCGTTCTTTAACAGACTTGGATATGTAGGAGTGTGCTGTCTAATCATTCCTCTATCTGTTTAAACGGCTTTGACCAGCGGATGTCGTTAGCGTGCCACGCCCTTCTGCTCCCTTGCTTTGCGCATGCGTAGAAGTTTCTCATTATTACGAAAAACGTTTCGTCAGTATTACGAGATTTCGTATTCCCCTGAATATGATAAATATTAACATATTAATTGTAGTTTCTCATTATTATGAGATACTACGACTTTCTAATTATGATAAAGTGTCTCATTATTATGACGTACAGAATTCTATTTTTTACTCAACTGTGGCGGAAATGGGCTTCCATATGTCTTTGCACAGTAAGCCACAGGAGAGTTTAAAACGTCTCCCCTTTAAACGCTATTTAAATAGTGTCGGTTAAAAGGAATATGATAAAATATTTATAACAATTAATATAATATAATTATAATATGAATCCCCCACCCCAACCTACTTTAACCCATGTGTTCATGTCATAATTCTAGTAATTTGGCTGAAGGTCTCATGTATCTGCAAAACATCAATCTCCCATAACAATATACCTATTATACAGTTTATGTATATATTATGACAAGCTTGTTGTTGCTATTGTATTTTTTATTTTTTTTTAAATAAAGAATTTTTTGGTTTCTCTATTGTATTATTATTAGTAGTAGTAATAACAGTTTACTAAATATGAACAATGTGCACTCATAAAATGCAATGCATAATCTTGGCACATTGACTAGGAATTGTGGTTGTTGACATTATGAGGATGGAAATGTTATTGAGTGGGCAGCAGACAGCAATGTTCCAACACGGGAAAGACTTAGACCCACATTTTTCTGGCAGCATATATGAAGTGTTTGCACAGTAGAATTCAGTCATTTAGAGATACAAATAGGAATCTAAACATGTTCTCCTTTAGCGTGTGTGGAAGTCAATCTTTATAAATGGAAAACTTCCATTAAAGTCTATTACTAGATGCACTATATGCCTGCAATATGATTTATGGCATTTAAATTTAAACTTTTTTCAGAAACCTGGCTTTATACACTACACTTTACTATGCATTTGGAGTTTGTGCAACTAAATATGCAAAAATTTAGGCATCTGCTTCGTTCTCTTAGTTTTGGTATGGTGGCGTGGCAAAAAAATGCTGATGTCTATCACAAGTGTCAGGAACACAGACGGAGGCAGGCAGGTAAGTGTTAAACAGGTAGTTTATTTTGAACAGAGGCACAGACACTGGCAGATGGAGAATGCAGGTTAGTCAATGAACAAGCACTTTGGAACAGTCACTTAGCTGGAGAATTAATAGACGAATGTCTGCAGGTGAAGGATCCACAGGGAATGGAGAGCTGAAGATGGAAGAGGATTCGAGTATCTCAGGTGAGTAACAGATAAGGAGTCCAGATACATGAGACATAGTGCTTGCCATAGACAGTGCTTTCCATTGACGAGACTAGACACCGTGGTGGAGTGAACATTGTAGTGGTGTGCTGACAATGTTAACAATGGTGATGGCTTGCAGGTGATTGGTGATTGAGTGCAGGTGAGGAACCAGAGGAATGCTGGGAAATGGTGAGACAGACAGTGACTGTGACAACCAGTGAAATGCCATGAAGAAAAAAAAAAAAAAACTGTCGGCAGAACTATGAATCATAAGTTCATTGTAATAAAGAGTTTAATTTCTGTTACAATCCAGACACTACTATGCAGTACATTTTCATAACCCTATCATGTGTTAATATATTGGATAGAGATTACAAAAACAAATTATATTAGTTTTTGTTTATCTCATTATCACAATTAAGTGAACAATGGGCTAATTTTCAAGTTTCACTACTTTGGACTGAGCCGATGTAATTTTTGCCATGTCTAATGTTTTTAAAAATGAAAGAAGAAAAAAAAGGCTATTTATTAAAAAATATTCCAGGTGTACTCAAAGTAGAGATGCACCGATACTAAATTTCTCTGCCGATACGGATAGCCGATTATTCAGAATGATATCGGCCGATACCGATAGTTTGGTTTTTCTTAAGGAAAAAAAAAATCTCTCCCAAATAATGTTGCAAACTATACAGGGAACCCTCTCATTTGGTACACTACAATATTAGAGGTTACAATTAACAGCAGAGGTATTATATTCAGCTGCTGTTTATTTTCAGATAATTACACTCAAATAAAAACTGAAATGTATAAAACTTAGTCTCACACAAGGTAGTTTTCATAAGCACTTGTCTTCATGGCAAATTTGCACAAACATATAATTAACAGTAAATAAGCTCCTCTGTAGTGTTTTTTATATATAGATAGCTAAGAAACTGTTAACATTGGAAAACATTCATGAGGTAAAAATGACATGACATTGTTCACAAGCTGTTTTATTGACGTCTTTCCGCGGTTGAAACACAAATAATGTGATTTCATGAGACATGATACATTCTGGTAAGTTGTACAATATATTTCAACATACCTATGATGTTCATTCATATTTTTCGAGATATAACCATTGAAAAGGAAGAAAAGACTCGCGCTCCGCGCTGCCGCCTGAGCTGAGGCATTACAGCGATCTGACACGTCACATTTAAGAGCGTCAAAACGCCATTTATTGTTTGAATTTCGTGATAAAATGGACAGAATTTGAAAACTGAAACTTTAAATTAATAAAGCACACATATTTTTGCGATTATTGGATGGGAGGCGCTACAAATAATATTTGATGTAGGGAAAAAAACGCAGACCTGGCAACCCCGGCTTGAACTACGGGTGATTCATAGGGTCAAAAAGAGCCTGCTTTAACGTCACTATTTTTTAAACTGTTAAACTGAGTGATTTTCTTTACACACAGTATGTATAAGTTGCAGTCTGAACACGTCTTTCCGCACCCTTTTGATTGACAGGATATAATCGGCCCTTGCCATCAGCAGTTTTTAAACAATCGGCCGATGGCTGATAGTGATAATTATAGGGACTTTAAGCAGCAGCTGCTGATACAATGGCAACGGCATTCTGTTGCACATGCGCAAATCTAACTGCTACTTCTTGACGTTCTACTGTAACCGTCTATTACGGGAGAATAGCCGATTTGCAGTAGTCGATAATACGTGACAGATTAGATAAGTAAATGTTATGCTCTATAGTTATGTGGTATTTTAGTTGTATCTGTATGTCATTTAATGCCAAAAGTAACTATTCTCTTGCTTTTATTTACATGTAATGTATTGTTTAAGTAATAATTAAATGATCCACGCCTTCCTCTTTGTTGTTGCTTAGCGATTTTTGCGTTCTTTAGCTAAGGCAGTTACCGTTCCATCAACAGCTGTTGCTTAAAGTCCCTAATAGCTTTTATTGGCCGATAGGATACATCGGTGAATCTCTAATTCAAAGGATATTGTTTTAACTGGTAATCAGTGTATTTCCTATATCCTCAATTTCATCCTGTTCAACTAACAAAACAGCAGCCTGTTAAGAAAACCCTTATTATTCTATTACAATCTATTACACTTCTATTAAACTAAGGGCTTTTTTTAACTTAAGGGATTTGTTGCAATCTGGCCTAGTTCCTTAATGACATCATCCTCCAGGAAGTGACGTCATTCTGGTGGGAAAACAAGACATACATCATCAATAAGTATTTGTGATATTAGTTGGTTTCACTCTGAAACTTACAGAAATTACAGAAATTATGTGGTTTTACTTTGGTCATACTTCAAGACTACAATCTGTGATTTGTACAGTATCCAGTATACGGTGACTGACAGCAAACATTAGATTAATCCACGCTGAGGAGTCGTGTCGATGCACAATGCATGTAAAGATGGTAATTCCGCAAATAACTGCAATTGCAGGTTTCAAACAGAGATGGCGACAAAGAGACAAAACTTACAGCTACTTCAACAATGTATTTAGATTACTGTACTAATTAGGCTCTTTCTAAAAAAAAAAAATATTGCATTACTTAATACTAATTACTTTCTAAATGCCATATCAACCTCGACCAGTCAAACAATACAAGGATAGACATGCAGCTGCTCTTTTAATTATTTCAAATAAATAATATAAAATTGCATAAATTATTCTTGAACTGACCAATGTATTTAAAGGGAGAATGTTACAAATATACATTTTAACATTAAATGTTAAATTTGATGTAAAATTAACTACTGTTTATGTAGAATTCCTTGTTCTATAATCTATGCAGCATTTAATGCAATTACATCAGAGGTAAGACTTACTTTACTTTTTCTAGGTTAGTAATGGACACCCAACATTGGTAACAACAGAATGACTCATATCCAAGGGCGTTGTAAGTGGGAGGAAAAGGGTGACAGAGTGCATAGGGCCCTGGCGTGTGAGGGGCCCTCAACGATCCTGAAATAATTATAATTATTATTATACAATTGTGCGCATATACACTGTGTCTGCGCTATTTCTCTGTTCGCAGGCTTTGGCACACATCTGCGTAGGCGCCTCCACATGCACAGCATGCACGCAATTCGCATGATTTGATTGGTTGTCTAGGAACGTAGATTTTTTCTCTGGTTTTCCGGTTGGTGGCAAATGCTGAAAATATTGCTGAAACTATATTGTCTTTTCATGGTTTCCGTTTATATATATATTAAAGGAAGATACACTGACACCATAAGGTTTAATTTTTCAATTGTACAATAAAATCAAACATCTCAGAACACCTGAATGAGCAGATTATACTGATTTCCTATAAAAATAATTAAATAAAATATTGTTAAAAACATACAGCTGCCATTTCAATGATGTATTGCTATGTTCTTCTGTTACCTCACTTATGGAGATTTAAAACTGGGTCATCCCTCTGAAAATGAAAGAAATAATGTCCAAAATCAGTGGCCTAATAAAGATTTTTGCAACCTTTTGTTATTCTCTGCCATGTGTTTTTTTTGACCATGTGTGACTTTTGTACCTGGATATACAATGATGAACTGATATAACTGGACAATTTCTTTTGATACACAAACATTCATTATTTGGCATATATTCAGGTTGATCAGGAAACTTTTTCCCAGTAATCTCAATGGCAAAAAGTGTCCCAGTCAACCTGAATTCACATTAATGTTCATAAACATGTATGTTCTTCATGGGGCTTTAATTAGGGGCACCTTTGACCTCATGAAATTATGGGGGGAAAAAACAAAAAAACAAAAACAAAACATTTTTAAACTATCTGTCAAAACATATATCACAAATCCTAGAATAAAGATGGGAATATGGCCTTGATTTGCTTTTGATTACTAGATGCTTTGTATAATATGTGATGGAGTGAACATATGATATTGTGTGAGACATTTAATGACATTTTGTTTTTGTACAAATAGATGGGCCATGGACTTGCAAACTTTAGCTACCGTAGCAGTCCATACGGAAATATGACACATAAGAAAGATCACATATTCTCAGATCAAAAAATTAAATTTTTCGTCTTAAAGATTTTGACATTTTTACCACTCTTTGAATTTTATCAACATTTTCTAAATTTATTTAAAACTATTTTCATAACAACAAAACGTTATCTTTTTACATACAGTGGCCTCCAAATTATTTGCACAAATGCATTTGCATTAAAAATACTATTCAAATTTTTTTTTTTTTTTTTTTTAAAGAAGGAAAAAAAGACATTTCTAATGTTACAAAAGATTTCTATTTCAATTGTCTTCAAACTTGCTGTTCTGTGAATCAACAGAACAGGCACTGGATCACAGGTTCCACTTTCATTCAGCAGCACTGATAATAGAAAATAGATAATAGTTTCTTGAGCAGCAAATCGGCACATTAGAATGATTTCTGAAGGATCACTGAACACTGAAGACTGGAGTATCAGGAATAAACAGCCATTTAAGATATATTAAAGTAGAAAACAAATCACAGTATTACTGTTTTGCCTACTTTTGATCAAATAAATGCAACCTTGGTGAGCCTAAACATAAAGAATTGTATTAATCCTTTTGAAGAGCAATATATCATAGCCTATATATGAAAACGTATATACCTAAATGTGCCTCTTGTGCCTCGTTTCGGGCGTCTGACTGTTTCTAAAGAAACCGGTTCTTCTAACGGCCGCTGCAGTGACGCGATGACTTTACCAGTCGGCGATTGGCTCTTATTTTGAAGGCGGGATTTATTCCGCCATATTACGCGTTACACTTTCTCCCATTCAAAACAATACGAGTGACACGTCTTGTGTTATTCTATAGTCTTTGCCTATATGCCACTGTTTACGTTGTGTAAATAGATGCTTGCTGAACGAGAGTCTGCCTTTTCCTACATAATGAGAAACATATTGTTTCTAAAACGTTATAAACGCTCTTATCGTAGTCTAAACACCTAAGTAACGCGACTTAGGTGTGTGACTTAGAGATAAAATTGTAAATATGGAAAACAGTATGTAAACGACGTTTGTGTGGATCTTGCATTATATTAATATGAGCAAACTTTGTCATATAATTTTAACTAATAATAACTAGATAATAAATCTAAAAAAAAAAATGTATATCAAAAACAATTAAAAACATTAAACACTCACCAAAAAAAAGCTATATTGTATATTGCACCTATACTGTTTACAAATCCAACACACTTTTAACATTTTAAAGAACTGACAAAAATTATTTGAAATATATAAAAATTGGCCATCTCAGTAACAGTCATGAAAGATTAAAGTAATATCACAAGTGTCATTATTTCTACCATGTATACTATTCTTAAACTATACACAAGTTTCCTACGCCCCATGAGGCCTTGCGTCAAAAGTGGGAGCGTCTTCCGGTTCGAAGTAAACATGCTGAAAGTGACACTCATTCATTCAACTGTTGAGTCATTCAAGATTTAGCATCCAAACTTGCGAACGTTTGGCCTTTACTTAAAGACTTAAGATTCCAACATCAATATTTGAACAATGTTGTACAGTAAAAAAAAAAAAAGTACCACTAATTTATTAATTTATTTCAGGAGTGCACATCGATCAAGCTGAATCTAACTGATATTTATGTTGACATAAAAAGGGAACACTTACCTATTCAGTTGCACCTGCTTCCATTTATTTACGATCACAATAATGCACAAAACAACTCCATTAAGGCTTTTAAGTCCAAAGGCTTACACATTTAGAAATATACCGATAAAATATCATATCTTTACTCACTTTTCTGAGCATTTTTATAAATTTTTCTCTAAATTATGCGATGATTGCAATCCGAGGACGTTTGAGCGATCTCTCCATCTCTACTGTTATCCTTTCAGCCAGAGCAAGAGGGAGCTCATGAGAAGAAAAATGAGTTATGAGTTACGAGTTAACCGGAGTGTGGGAAAATATATGCGTATGCATTAGTCCAGTATCAACAAAGGCACAGGGAAGAGACAGATAAAAATTAAACCAAATAAATAAACAATAATCATATTGTCTACGTTCCTCAAGCAGTCTTTGGTATTTTCCATAAACGTGTGTATTTATTATCGCAAAGGTTAGCATAAGTAGTCTTTAGCATCGCATATATGACAGTGGAAACGCGACTGGCTCTGGCACGCACGACACGTTTCACATCATAAGGCTCTGGTGCTAGCATCAGTGACAGGTGAAGAACAGACAGCGGGTTGTTCATGTATTGCAGGGCCAGGACACTCTTGTAATCATGCAGCAGCACTTTTGTGGAAAGTCAGTAAAGAACAATTAAGGGCATGAAAATCGTTTGTTGTATTGTGATATTATTGATTAACTAATAAATGTACTAAACTGAAATGTCCCTACTCCGTAACGACATTTCTCATAAAGGTAAACAATGATCCGAAAAACACTTCGCTAATTAACACACAAAATACCATTGGTATGCTACTTCCGCCGCCTCACTGGAAGTTGTAACCACGTTCTTTTCTACAGTAGCGCCCCCCGGAAACAGGTGGATACACATATTATGATAGCATAAATATCAGGTATGTAGCCTAATATATGGCTCGGGATAATACCAGTCCTGTGTTCATCATGCTCGTAGAGGTACCGGCAATGATAAATAGTTTAGAAAGATTGTAATGTTTTGGAATACAAGGCACAATGTCTGTTGTTAAAACACAAAACTCATTTTTATGTCTGGGTGCTCTGTTTATAGCACAATTCAAACACAAGAGTGTTACATTATATATAGTACAACTGTTTTTTTTTTTATAAGTGAGAGCTCTGTGTATAATTGTGCACTATTATTTAAAAAAGTGTGACATAAAAATATAATAATAACTATATATATATATATATATATATATATATTAAGGGCAAGGGGAATTGGTGCTACACCCCTGCTCATATAACATAAGATTTTTTTTTTTATTATTTAAAGTGAAAAAAACGTCGAATCTGTTCATCTCCATTTCTGCCTAAACATTTGAAACAAATCACATGAAAAGCCAAGGTGTCTCCATAAAAACATTCAGTGGCATATAGTAAAATACTAGGGAACTGACGCAAATCCTAGTTTCGTTTCTCGGTTTTATTCCTGCATTCAACTCGTTTAGGTCTCGCTTTCTCAGAAAACGCGTGCTTGCCTGCTGGCTGTGCCATTAGTTTCGCATTCGCCCTCCCCTCCAGACCGCAGCGTATCAGCCTGAAAGTCTGCTCCACTTAAGGTCAGTGATCGATCAGAAGTGTATTTTCCTTTGTTGAATCAGTTGTCAATGTTTCTTAGCTTATTATGAACGTTTTTTAAATTATGTACTTGTGTATGTGTCATTCATTTCTAGCGTTTCGCTAAGTTTCAGTTTTCTCAGCAGTTCCTATTCTGTAATCAGTTTGATAGTCGAGGGAGGGCTGAGCACGCCAAGAACAGCCATTTGCTGAAAGGGGCGCGGTTTAGTGTACGCACTAGAACATTATTGGTTGTCATGACTAGTATATTTACATATGGTAATCACAGCATTCCGATTGGCCTAAAAATGACAATGTGGGCTGTAACTTGCGTCTGTATTTGGTGTATTACCATTTTGGGGGTCACCGAAGAGAATATAAGTCTGAAGCAGAGACAGTTCAGTCTACGTGTATCTTGTCTACTTAGCCTGAGAAATACTGCTTTTGTGCCTTGACCTAACTTCCATGTTGAAAGGTAATTTTCTGTTGTGTTATCTAACGTTTTATCTGAGTTTTATCTGTATGAGGCTGTGGGGAAAACTGATATTGTAAATTAATGTAAAGCAGTCTGCTCTTTGTTTGTAATAGAGTGAAACATGAGCAGAAGACAGACTAGGCTAGTATGCTATTTTTTTTTTTTTTTTTTTTACATACAGTTAAAACGAATGGGTTACATATTAATTTATTCTCTAATTACATTAATTAATCTCTAATATTATATATATCTCTAATATTATACTTTGTTCTGCCTTAGACAGTACCCTTTAATCTTACTCATATCGTAAAAGGACAGTTATATATGCATGGATGTGAGCGTCATCAATCCCTTATTTTTCAGTGATTTTAAAGGAAGAGCACCGCACTAAAACTCTAACATTATTATTATTATTTTAATTAAAATAAAAATGTTTTTGTATTTTTATGAAAATCTAATTTATCAATAAATATTAATACAGTTTTTTTATAACACAAGTTTTTATAACACATTTTATTTATTTTATTATTATTGGCTTGATACCTAATGTTAACATAACTGCGCATAAAACAAGGATGTAGTATGTAAACGCTCTTACAAGTATGTCATAATGGGTTGCATTTTATGTTTGCAGATGGCACTTTGGAACCAGCTACAGCTGCTGGACTCTCTGTATTTGGAGCAAGTGGACCAGCTTTACGACGAGGCTTTCCCCATGGAGATCCGACAGTATCTCAGTCAGTGGATTGAGAGTCATGACTGGTGAGATTTCATATTTCATTTGATGCAGTAGCATTCATGGGTAGCTGCGAAACCGTCACATCTTTGACACATTATTATTGTTTGCAGGGAATCCATCGCAAGTAATGTATCCTTGGCCACCCTGCGCTTCCATGAGCTCCTCAGCCAACTGGATGAGCACTACAGCCGTCTCAACCTGGGAAACAACTTCCTCTTACGCCATAATATACGCAAAATTAAGCGGAACCTACAGGTGCAAACTTTTTAATATGGTTTTTCCATACATTCAATATACATTCATCTAATTGTTTTCATTATTCTAAAATGAAATGGCTCAGCTAATGGAAATAACTGTCTCCCATTAGGAGCACTTCCAGGAGGATCCTGTTCACATGGCCATGATCATAGCTAATACTCTGAATGAAGAGAGAAAGATACTGGAAATTGCACTTAGTTTGCAAGTAAGGCTTTTAGTCTTGCATCACAGCTGTCATTTCAAACCTGCTCATGTGTTTTTATTCATCTATGTAATTTTGTTTTTAGGGTAAAGGTGACTCATCACAGGGGAATTTCATGATGGAACAACAAAATGAACTGGCCAATAAAATCAACAATTTGAAGACAAGCGTGCAGGTAAAGCATCTCTGAATATTCACAAGGTTTTGGAGCTGATATCGAATCTTTTCGGTCTTTACCACAGAAAAGCTTTAAATGACCTACATTTCCTAAAAACTATTTCTAGAAGTGACTTCACTTTCACAAACCATCTGAAATTGTGGAATATTTATTTGCTTCTAGGAAATAGAACAGGACATTCAGGTTTTGGAAGATGTACAAGATGAGTATGACTTCAAGAGAAAGACCTTGCAGAGCCGAGGTAATATACATTTTTAGCATTTTACTCTGGTATGATATCAATTAATACTTTGTGATATCTGTAATTGGTTGAATCAATATTACATTTTAGAGATGTGTGTTTTATGAGTCTGAATAAACATAAATTATATAGATTTTTATTTTTACACTTTCAGTGGAAGTTGAAATGAATAGCCAGATAACAAAAGAGATCCAGCAGGAGGAAATGGCAATTCGACAAATGTTTATTGGGTTAGGCATGAAAAGAGAGGTAGGTCAAGATGATGGTAAATGCACCTGCACACAGATTTAGCTGCAAGTTTGAGGTCATATCAGTAGGAATGTGCTTAGTAGGAATGCCATTTTCTTCAATATCATTTCTTTTCTACAGTATAGCATATATGTGTGCAGGTGGTGATAAGGGAAATCGCTAATGTACTGACTCTAGCAGAGCAGATCCAGCTCACACTCATATCAGATGAGTTACCAGAGTGGAAGAAGCGGCAACAGATGGCTTGCATCGGTGGTCCGCCCAATGCGTGTCTGGATCAGCTGCAGAGCTGGTGAGAACTTCTAGTGGGCGCTCTAGATTACGAGTATTGCAAGCTGGAAACAAAATAATGGGTGCTTCTCAAATGGAAGGCTTCCTCCTAGTAAGGCTGCATATCTCGGCTGCCACGTCATCAAGTGCCACTGAAGGCTGTCTCAATTTGAAGGATCCTTGGAAGGCTGCCTTCGTTTTTGCATCTTTCATTCAGCTCATTTTGAAGGATGCATCAAATGTATCCTCCTTTCGTGTCCTTAAATCACTCACAATCCTTTGCAACCATTCCAATTCCATTCCAATCCGATGCTGTAATAGGCCTATCAGTCAAATGCAGGCTGATTTTGCAGATATACGTCAAATTCATATATGTAAATATGCTCTACATTAATGACAAGACAAGACGATCTAGCTGTTGTGGAGGGAAAAAAACCTAATAAATCATACCTGCTGTCACAGCAGTAGTTCTTCCCTTCACCATGTGTAAAAATTATGGCACGCCCATCTCTGGAATTTGGGTTTCAAAATTATTTCCAAACTTTCCAGTGGTAAACACGACACTTGAGAGCGTTCATGGGCAATTTTTACCTAGGAAACTCGTATACCCAATAATTCTGTTAGCACGTGAAGGCAGCATTAATAGACCGTCTCATTCTAGTGTTTAGAGTCCCCCTGAAATCAAAATGTATGTTTTTTAGCTTTTAGTATTAATATGTTAAACCTAAGGTTATGAATAAGCTGGTGTGTTCCAAAACAATGACAAAATTCACATTTAGGAGATATAAGCATTCAAAACTTACAGTTTCTCACTTCTGCTAAAATGGATCACGGATTTTTTTATGACATCACCAGGGACTTTAGCTTCTCATCAGATCTTCTGTCCAATCAAATGCTCTCTAGAACCTAAAGCGTCCCGCCCCCTACACTATAAATAGATGGTGAAGCTGCGGCTGAAATCGGTCACTTGTTTACACATTTACTATTTTCTACATGGTGAATGAATGGCACATATTGAACTATATAGGGACGATTAAGACTGCTTTCCATTGAGGCGAATGAAGTCTGGTTTCACGTTAGTGTCACGTGAACCGCTGCAGCACACACAGTCTGCTCCGGTCCAGAGACACGATAGCACAGAGTGGATGAAATGCGCGAGTCGGTGCAGACTACAAAACATATCGGACACATCTGAATTCTGCACATAATTTTATATTTTAAAGCAATACGGAGATTAGGAGGAGAAACGGTTAGAGATTAGAAGGAAACTGAGGTTTTACCGAGCTTAACGGCTCTGGCCGACCTGTGATATAAAGGAAAAATGATTGGCTATTTTTAAAAAAAGGGGAGGAGCTGTTTGATATGTCCCGCCATGTCTTTCTGTTTCAGTTGAAATTATGTCAACATACTGAATAATGCTGCGTGTTCCAAGGCACTTCAGTGGGCCTTTAATGCAGAGGAAGGACTGGACTAGGAAGGACACAGCCTCACTAGGATGCACTCTTCCGTTTAAGAAGCACACAGTGACGAAAAGTAATGTGTTACATTACTTTTGCGTTACTTTTTCTCACCTGGGCTGGGATTGATTGTTTGTTTTTAAATAACAACAAAAAAGTTCTTTTTTTGGCAAATGTAAAGGCCCTTTCACACCAAAAGTGAAACGAATAAGCCTCAGGCTGAAGGAAATGCATTTTTACGCCTGTACAGTAGAGGGCGCAGCTCAAACTAACCTTTCAGATGTGCTGCCATTCTGGATTAAAGAAGAATAGCATACAGGAGAAGGAAGTTCAGCACTCTTATTTCTAAATCTAATCTAAAGTAATTTTTTCATATTAGTATGGTTGAATTAGATCATTAAAGGTCAGCAGCAAAGACATTGGTTAATAAAGTGAGATTTAATACATGAAGTATATTTGTGTAATTTAATATAGTTAATTATTACAGGTTTGCATCAAATTCTGAAATTGCATTTAACTATTTTTATTCATTCATACTGAATGTTTTTGTGCAAGTGAGATGAGTAAATGCATGTTCACATTTAGTCTGGAACTAGAATAACCATCATGTTCACACAGCACACACAACACCTCTGCACTTTATTTCTCTCAACATGGGGACAGGAGAGCTGTCAGTCAATAAATGTGAAAAAGTAACTTGCATTACTTATTTGAAAAAGTAACTTAGATATTTTGTTGTAAATTGAAAAAGTAATGCGTTACTATACTAGTTACTTGAAAAAGTAATCTGATTACATAACTCGAGTTACTTAACACTGGTGACGAGTTGATTTATTAAAGTTGACATAAAACGGAAGTTGCGATAATCTTTTCTTCCCTGTTGTGACATATATCAGAGTGAAACAGCTCAAACAAGAAAAAATGTAGGGTGGGACTTCATTTTCTCTGTCAGGAATTGATTGGATTGTTGTCATTTGCTATTGCTGTGATGTTGGTAAAAGAGTTAATTTGTTTAGTTTATGAGGGCACATGAATAAAAAGAATAATGATGCGCACGCATAAATCATTTAGGCTATAATGAATACTGGAATATTCCATGGAAAAAAAATAGTGAATTTTGATTTTATGGCAAATTTAAGATATCCTATTTGATGAATAAATACATTTTATTGTCAAATAATTATCACTATTTGATTTGAAAGAACGTCTTTGAAATTACAGTTTGTTCCAGAGGTGCATTTATAAAATAGGTGCATTCGTTCCATATCCGGATCTCAAGCTGGAGCTGATGAGCTCATATTGATGAACTCATATCCTTTTGTTTGTTTTGGTGCTGTCCTTGGTACTGATATATTAGTTTTTTATAATTAGCTACTGCATGAATTGTGCTGCAGGTTCACAGTGGTGGCAGAGTGTCTGCAGCAGATCCGTCAGCAGCTGAAGAAAGTTCAAGAGTTGGTGCAGAAGTTCACCTACAACAACGACCCCCTCACTCTGGGCAAGAGCCAGCTGGATGAACAGGCCCTTTCACTCTTCAAAAACCTTATATTAAAGTGAGACACAACACCTGAACTATTCTTCCCTTTATATGTCTTTATATGTAGAGCTCAAGCTGTAGAGAGAGAAACTACTGGTTATTGACACAGGGATTTGTGGGGTTAAAAGTTCAGGGGCATTCAAATATTTTTTTGTGGTGTACGTCACTAAAAAAATTGTAGTCTTGAACAGGATGACAGCGGTTGTGATGTGTCTTTCAGTTCTCTTGTGGTGGAGAGACAGCCGTGTATGCCCACACATCCTCAGAGACCCTTGGTGATAAAGACAGGAGTTCAATTCACAGTCAAGATCAGGTGTTTTTTTTTTTTTAAGTTACCATTACTGACTCTGTTATGTCACTCAGTTTAATAGATGCTAAATGTCTGAGAAAAGCCTTTAATTTCAGTGATGTTAATGTGTAGCCAAAATCCAATCTAATATGCTTTATTATTTTGTAGATCACTAGTCAAACTCCCTGAACTGAACTGTCAACTCAAAATAAAAGTCTCTATTGACAAGTAAGATCTATCTATCTATCTATCTATCTATCTATCTATCTATCTATCTATCTATCTATCTATCTATCTATCTATCTATCTATCTATCTATCTATCTATCTATCTATCTATCATCTGTGTATTCATACAGTGTATTTGTTTTTCTCCTGTAGAGATTTAATAGAGAGTGACACAATAAAAGGGTATGTAACATATTACACAGAAACTCAGAGCTCAATTGTGATTTATTACTATAATGTGATGTTTTGAACGAGACAAGTGTATTTAGATATATAGCAAGCAGAGGTTAACAAACCTTTAATTGTGGCCCAAACAAAATCCACAAATGCTTCTGCAACCCACATATTAAAAATCCTGCAACTATATTACTATACTGTACAGTAAGACAGTGATCTATATAATAATCACTAGATAGTAAGCCTGAAATGCATAATGACAAACTTTAATATTTCTAATGATCCTTTTTTGAATCAAATATTTTAATGGCTCACCATTAGCATTTCAACACATGCCACCAAAGCTTAAATAATCTAATTGTCTGTTTTCTAATGTCCTAGATGTAGGAAATTCAATATTTTAGGGACAACGTCTAAAGTTATGAACTTAGAGGAATCCAATGGATGTCTAGCAGCTGAATTTCGCCATTTGGTATGATGTTGAACAACCCATGACAAACAGATAAGACTTTAGTGCACATCATAAATACATGATAATGTTGGATTGAAAACTTATTGTCTCTCTCTTTTTACCTCCCCACAGCAATTAAAGGAAATGAAATGTAACAACAGAACCAATGAGGTAGGCCAAAATACACTTATATCGATGTCAAATAAAATGAACTAAAGGAATCGCTGATGTTTTTCTCTTTTATTACAGACTCCTCTTATCATTTCTGAGGAGCTGCACTTACTTAGATTTGAAACTCAACTCACTCAGCCAGAACTATGTGTTGATTTATCGGTAAAGTACTCTGAAATGTAGTTACTATATCATTTACATGGGTAGACATCTCAACTGTTGATCATACCAGTAATTCTGAACTGACCTGTTTTATTGTGATTAAACAGATCATATCACTTCCTGTTGTGGTGATATCCCACGTAAATCAGTTACCTAGTGCTTGGGGCTCCATCTTATGGTACAACATGCTCTGCAGTGAACCCCACGTATGGCCGTTTCCCATCATTAGTGTTTTTTTGTCCTCTACTGATGCTTCCATTCTGCCTCTCACTGTCCATCTCGCTCTCTGTCTCAGAATATGACGTTCTTCTTGAATCCACCACCAGTGAAATGGGAGCAGCTTTCAAAAGTCATAAGCTGGCAGTTTTCTTCGGTCACGAAACGAGCGCTGAACTTTGAGCAGCTGAGAATGATGGCCGACAAACTTCTTGGTGAGTTTATGTGTACTTTCTTTTACCACTTGAAATGGGACAGAGTAAATGCTTATAGTTAAATATATAGCACACATTTTTTTTTAGATTTCATATTTGTTTTCAGGTCATGAAGCACAAGGTGACCCTGAGGGTCTCATCTACTGGAATAAATTTTGTAAGGTGGGTTTATGGTAACGATTGAAACAAAGACACGTTTTTGAAAGAAGTCTCTTCTGCTCACCAAGGCTACATTTATTTAATCAAAAAATACAGTAAAAACAGTAATATTGTAAAATATTATTACAAATTAAAAGGACTGTTTTTTTATTTGAATATAACTGAAAATGAAATTTATTCCTGTGATGGCAAAGCTGAATTTTCAGCATCATTACTCCAGTCTTCAGTATCACATGAAGAAATAATTTTAATATGCTCATTTGCTGCTCAAGAAACATTTATTATTATCAAGGTTGAAAACAGTTGTGCTGCTAAATTAACAGAAAGTTCAATAAGCATAATTGATTTGCATTTATTTAAATAGAAATCATTTGTAACATAAATGTATTCACTGTCACTTTTGGTCAATTTAATGCATCGCTGTATTGCTGTTTTTACTGTATTTTTGATTGAATAAATGCAGCCTTGGTGTGCATAAAAGACTACTTTCAAAAAACTTAAAAAATGTACAATTTTCAAACTTTTTGACAGGTACTTAAATTATAATGGGATGTGCAATAGACATTATGCCATATCCACTTGCTTTAGCTAATCATATCGAGGTAGTATAAATAACTTGTGTGTTTTCACCTAGATGTCTCCTAATGAAAGGGGTGTACCATTCTGGCTGTGGATGGATGGAATTCTGGACCTTATTAAAAAACACCTGCTCAACATCTGGAATGATGGGTAAGAGTTCCATCATTACAGACTCAGGAACAAACACCAAGGAGGTCTGGAATGATCTGTCCGCTATATATTAGAATCTGTTCCATTTTTGATGAGCATAATCAGCCAATGTTTTTATTGTAGAAAATTTTCACATTTTTTTTGAAATTCAAATTTTAAATTCCTATTCTAATTTCAGTTTGAGATTAACAAAGTTAATGTCAACATGAACTCGACATTCACCCTATTTTCTTTATTAATATGTTTTTCTGGTCTTATTGTGTATGATTCACCAGTCTGCTTGTCTTTGTAATCTTTAATCAAACTGTAACATCTTGCTCTGCCTCTGTTTGCTCCATTCTGATATATAACGCCCACTTTTCACAATTCAAACAATTCCCAGTGGACAAATATGTAAGATGGTGTTTCATATAAACTTTAACTAGAATGGCGTGATAATGTGTCAAAATCTATACAGCTTTATTGCAATTTATAGTATTGTACTGCCATAACATCATGAACACTGAAATTTGTTTGACATTTTTATTCAATCATGCAAGCTTTATATATATATATATATATATATATACTTTTTGTATTTCTCATAATAATATACAGGTATATTATGGGGTTTTTAAGTAAAGGGCAAGAGAAGGCTTTGTTGAGAGACAAACTCCCAGGCACTTTTCTTCTGCGCTTCAGTGAAACCTGTCGGGAAGGAGGAATTACCATCACATGGGTGGAGAATTCAAAGAATGGTGTGTGCTGGTTTGATTTTATAATGAGATTTTTTTTTATTATTATTATTATTTATTTTTTTTACAAAAACAGTATCTATCTGGCAGTCTTTTACTGAGTATTAACATGTGCATAAAATATAGGTGAACCTAAGATGCATTCGGTGAAGCCCTACACTAAATCGGATCTGGCGTCCATCTCCTTGCCTAACGTCATCCGTGACTACACCCTCACTGCTGCAGAGAAGGTTCCAGTGAATCCTCTCATCTACCTTTACCCAGGCATCCCAAAAGATGAGGCTTTTAGTCGCTACTATACCAGCACATCTGATGGTAGATACACTTTATTTGACTGTTCATTCATTCATTGAGTGAAAAAGAGGGTAAGACATGAGTGTAAAACTGATCAAGTTCTGCAAAACCAAACATTCTAAATACATCCTGCTGCAAATAACATAAATCTTCTGAACACAAATAAAGATATTTTGAATGAAATCTGAGAGATTTCTGTCCCTCCATTAAAAGTCTGTTCACCCAAAACTCCAGTTTGAAATCACGGTTCGTTAAACATAAAAATGTCTGTCTTTAAATAAATTCAATTATAATTAAAAGTCGTTGAATTTTGTGATAAAATGGACAGAATTTGAAAGATGAGGCTTTGTTTATTATTGAAAACACAGAGCTTATTGCGATTATTGGTGATTAATGGTGGTTAAAATTGGTTAACAGGTACAGCGCTTGTTGAGTACACATGCAATATGAGTATGTGTACCATTATACCCCTAATATGAACCAAGCGGTTTAATCCAAGTCTTCCGAAGAGACACGATCGCTTTATATGATGAACAGATTTAATCTGAACTTGTTAAGTGAACAGTGTTTACAGCATTCAAATTTGCAAATCTCTCAGATTTCATTAAAATATTCATTTGTGTTTAGAAGATGAATGAAAGTCTTATGGATTTGGAATGACATGAGGGTGAGTAAAGGATGACGGAATTTTTATTTTTGGGTAAACTAACACTTTAATATATTATAACCCATTTCTCTTCTGACTGTGTATGGGTCAATGATGTGACAGGTCTTTTTTTTTTTGTCCAAAGGCCTTAATAATAATAAAAAACAAAGATATGACATCCAAAAGGTTTTAATTATATTTTGCTACATATAAAGGTATTTTAAGTGTCAATTTTGAAGTGTCAAAAGGTCATTCGGTTTAACCGTCCAAAGGCCAATACAGTCATTTCATTTGTGATTAAAATATCTTAAAATGTAATAAACGTATACATTTTTATTCTGGCATGATTTTATAACGTCATATATCAACATAGTGCAAAATGGTATTAAAATTATGTGTAGAAGTCATTGCTTTGTTATAAGAAAGAATGTCCGGGAAAAATGAATTTCATTGATGTCATTCGGAGTAACCAATATAAAGGGACCATTTTGGATCAAGTCATGCGGTCAATATCATGTGACAGAATGTGACATCATTCAGACACCTACAAAGGACCGTGAAGCAAAGTAACTCTCTTTTAACTATTTGAAAAATTCATGTTTTCACTTGCTCATACGCATGTCCCGAAACATCAGGTCATTTGGTACAACCGCTATAAAACATGGAAAATGTTGTAATATTTTAAAAAACTTGTACTAAGTATAAAATGTTTGACTGTCCTTTGCTAGCTAGCTAGATATCAGCCTGTTAGCATTGTTTGAAAATATTGTCATTCGGTATAACCAAAAGTATCATTTGGTAAAACCAAAATTTTTCATTTTTGGTGACAAATTTTGTCCATCTTGTAAAAAAAAAAGACAAAAGCTGTGTTAATTGATTATAAGAACCACATAATCTCATTGTTAACAATTAACTAAACTTCAAAATTAATTAATGTTTCTTTTTTACACTTTTAAAAACCTTATTTGTCAATGACCCGTATATATTCTTACAGTATATAGTGTCCCCAAATATATAGCCACACTTAAAGATGTATGAATGTTATTTAATGAAAGAGAGCACAAGCACTTTTTTTTCCCAGCAAGATGGTTGACAAATAAAAATTTGTTAGGTTTGACATCACAGAAAACAGACTGTTGTTGTGAAATGTTAAACTGTGTTCAAAAACTTTTTAGGGCCACTGTATGTTAGAGACCATGTCTGTGTTTTTGTCATAATCGACACACCTTACATGTTCTTATGTCCATCAGATTCAGAAGAGATGGAGACAGACAACCCTATCAAGCCATATATACCCAGACGCATGATTTCTGTGTCAGAAAAGTAAGCAATTACTTTTCCGTACTTTTTACTCTCTTTTTTTACATAAATGCATTTCTGTTTCTGAAAAACTATATTACATGTTTTATTTATCCATTTTTTAGCCCTGTTTTAAGTCTCCAAAAGTGTTAGAGCACATTAAGGCAACGCTGGTTTGAGGAATGTTTCTCCACCGACGCATGCTGCATCTGACACATAGATAAATATAAAGAAGGATAGTGATAACCAAATGATTCATCTTTGCACAGGTCTTCTCTCTACTATATTAGCCATAAGGATGTACTACATTTACTCTCCGCTTCTTGTGTTAAGAAGAGGGGCCATTTTCTTTTGTCAAATTACAGAATTTATAGTTAAAACAGTGTAATCCTATTTCTTTTTGTTTGTTTGTTTTTATATAAAAAATGTGAACATATGGTCAAAAGACTTGATGAAAATGTATTTTTTAGTCTGTGTACCAGTATTGCCATAATGGATACAAATACTCTGAAAATATGGTTACAAATACTTTGAAAATGTTTCTTTTAAGACATTTGTTTGTGAAAAGGACATTTTCACTTATTTATTTTTGCACATCAGAATATCTTTACTGTATATACCATTGCCTTAATTGCACAAATACATACACACACACACACACACACACACACACACACACACACACACACACACACACACACACACACACACACACACACACACACACACACACACACACACACACACACACTCTGATTTCAGTCAGCCAGGTACAGTCCAAAAGAAATAAATAACAACCATCATTCTCCAGTCAGAGATACTACTTCAGATCCAAGCCGGAATCATTTTGTTTCTATTTTTGAACATTAGACAGTGTTTCATGATGTGAATTACTAATAAAAACTATTAAATGCTTTATAATAATGTAGTTTACACGTTTTTCTTTTTTCAACAGCAGGTTCTCTTTTTATCCACCACCTTCTCTTAATTGAAATCTTAAAACTTAAAGGGTTAGTTCACCCAAAAATGAAATTTTTTTTGTCATTAATTACTCACCCTCATGTTGTTCCACACCCATAAGACCTTCATTCACAAATTAAGGTATTTTTTAATGTAATCTGAGAGATTTCTGACCTTTCTGTAGACAGCAATGTCATTACTACCTTTCTGGGCTTCGAAATTTGTTAAGACATTGTTAAAATAGTCCATGTGACTACAGTGGTTCAACCTTAATGTTATGAAGCGACAAGAATACTTTTTGTTCACAAAAACAAAACAAAAATATAACGACTTTATTCAACAATTTCTTTTCTTCCCTGTCAGTCTCCTACACTGTTGAAAACAGTGCAGTGTTTTCGGGTTCTACGTCAGAACGCAGGCTCAGTATTGGCTGACGCTGTACACGTGAGCACCATGGTGCGTGCATGTGATGCTGACGCAGGAGCTGGTCAATAATGAGCCGGCGTTTTTTTTTTTTTAATGAAATTGCTGTCTACATAGAGGTCAGAAACCTCTAGGATTTAATCAAAAATATCTTAATTTGTGTTCCGAAGATAAATGAATGTCTCACGGATTTGGAACGACATGAGGGTGAGTAATAAATGACAGAATTTTCATTTTTGGATGAACTAACCCTTTAAAGATAACGCATGTAAGACTGAGGCCACTAGTGGCGGCAAACAGAGCTGCAAAAATTAATAATGTTTGCCCCAGGGCATAACATGCCCCATGGAGCATTTTTAGTTCTTTGAGCATTATTGTTATTATTATAATTAATCTATTATTTTTTTATTTTATTAAAGATTTGAGTATTAATTTCCATAATCCATGAACTGAATATTTATAATGAATTTTACACGCTTATTTTGCGTGCCACAGGTAAATTTACGTTGAACTTTCAAGCAATCGCAACAAATAGAATTTTTTTTTTTTTGAAGATTGTAAACAAATGCCTAAAAAAATACTTAATTAGTGTTTAATTTTTTTTAAATGTCTTTTGCATTACACACTAAACCCAGATAAATCAATCAAATCATGCGAGTACATTCAGTATCTGTTCTTTTCTCTATTAATCTTTATCAGTTTCTAGTATGTCTAGGCTTGTAGAAGCCGTATGGTAGCGCTTTATTCTGAACATACATATCATGACTCGTAAATACTGAAATAACTTCCTGAGTCAAAACAGCAGCAACAACAACGTAGGTACACATCTCTCTGCTTCGTTCTTTTCTTACGATATTGTATTTTATTGAAGATATATTTATTGATAGATTTTATGTTGGTCTCAGCATTGAAGGAAAGTGGACAGAGGGTCCTTTGTCCACGGTTGAAGTTGTACCTTATGTTAAAACATATGGTTTTCTTTATGTACCAGAACCATTTCCATATAAGGAACAAGGCTCTGCTAGGTCCTTGGGATATCAAGGACTTTTGGGGTACCTGACTGGTAGATGACTATATTTAGACTTGTTTTTCTATATGTATCACATTCCTATACCATGAGCTATATGATGTATTCTCTCTCTCATTGGCTGAAGATATACTACACCCCTTGTACTCTTTCTATATATTCTCTCTTTGCTTATCAATAAAACTAGACTATATTCTCCCTCAGCGCTGAGTGATTGCTCATTCAATTGCCAATGAATAGGTCTGGGATGAGGCATGCATTAGGAGCAAAAACCTAACATTTATAATCATTTTATTTTGCCTAGCAGTAACAAATTAACAAAGTTAATTCTCAAGGAAATCATTCATGCTTTTTTAATATAGCCTACTGCCATTCGTCGAAGTACATGTCTAAATGAGTACAACGATGGAACAACAAAAAGAGTTGGACCATAAAGTCAACAAGCTGAAGAAGAGTGTGCAAGTAAATCATCTTATTGTAGTTATGACACTCTACTCTCTCCTTCACTCATTTTTTAAAACACAAAGCTTCAATTACATAACAGACTCCTCTTCTATTTGGATATATGACTTCAAGAGAAAGACTTTGTAGAGTCAAGGTCAAATGAGACCAATGTTAAGCATTTCTGTTCTGTATAAAAATAATATATATCAATTGATAAAATACATCACAAATGCAGTTGTGAATTACTGATCCAAACACTGTACACCTTGCAGAATCTGCAAAATGTTAATAATTTTAACAAAATGAGAGGTTCTTTAAAAAATGAATATTCACACAACAGATGTTTACATTTACTTCACAAGACAAAATTATTAAAAAATAAAAAGTAACTTTGTTTAAATGTTATGTATAATTCTTAATACTGTGTTGTTACTTTTTGAACTTTTAACAAGTAGGTATATAGCTTCTGAAGGCCAATATAAATGAAAAATATGGTCTTTAAACACAATCAGAATGTACACAACAATTTACACAGGAGGAAATGTTTCATAGAGGACAGCTTCATGTACATTGTTATTCTTTATATTTTCAGTGGAGGTTGAAACACAGGGTCAGACAATGAAAGAGAATCAACCTGAGGAGATGGCCATTAGACAAATGTTTACTAGCCTAAACATAAAAAGAAAGCTAGGTCAGTAAACACGCTTGCCCACGGAATTAACTGTGGTCAATGTTGCACTTTCCTTCAGTAGATCTACTGTTATTCTATAGTCTTTGATATAAATTAGTGGTAGAATCCCTTTAATATAGCATTGTATACTCATTGTGTGTGCAGGTGGTGATAAGGGAAATCGCTAATGTACTGACTCTAGCAGAGCAGATCCAGCTCACACTCATATCAGACGAGTTACCTGAGTGGAAGAAGCGGCAGCAGATGGCTTGCATCGGTGGTCCGCACAACACATGTCTGGACCAGCTGCAGAGCTGGTGAGAATTATTATGCTGCTTTTACTGTTAGTACCATTATAAATACTAGCTGTCCTTTTGTAAACTTTAGTACTGAGGTGGAGAAAGTGTCCCACAGGCATTATTACAAGGTTAGTTCACCTAAAAATGAAAAACTCTTGTCGTCCGGAACACAAATTAAGATATTTTTTGATGAAATCCTAGAGTTTTCTGACCCCCAAAGACAGCAATAAAGTTACCACTTTCAAGCCCCAGAAAGGTAGTAAAGAGATCGTTAAAATAGTCCATATGACGGCAGTGGTTCAATGCTAAATTTATGAAATGACGAGAATAATTTTTGTGCGCAAACTGTGGGTGAGAAATAATTGGGGATTTTTATTTTTTATTTTTTTATTGCATTATCTATTTATTAAAAGTATTTCCAAATTACTGTATGTTCAGATTAGAATGGTAGTCCAGAACTAAAGTACATTCATAATTTCATGTGTCTTTGTAAACGAATAGACACGGGAATCTGTCTTTTCACTAATTAAAAGTCTGAAGCTATGTATACTTGCATTATTTTTTTATTATTTATGGCCCAGAACAACTTTACCTTATGTTTATGACTTAAACATAAGGTATGAATTAAGGAATGAATTGTAACTCTGATCTACTGCATGAATTGTGCTGCAGGTTCACAGTGGTGGCAGAGTGTCTGCAGCAGATCCGTCAGCAGCTGAAGAAAGTTCAAGAATTGGTGCAGAAGTTCACCTACAACAACGACCCCCTCACTCTGGGCAAGAGCCAGCTGGATAAACAGGCCCTTTCACTCTTCAAAAACCTTATATTAAAGTGAGACACAACACCTGAACTATTCTTCCCTTTATATGTCTTTATATGTAGAGCTCAAGCTGTAGAGAGAGAAACTACTGGTTATTGAGATGAGGGTTTGTGGTGTTAGAGGTTCACAGGGGGATTTACATATTTTTTGTGCACAGGATGAAATTTGTTGTCTTTCAGTTCTCTTGTGGTGGAGAGACAGCCACCACAAAAACAGGTAGGTTTTTTACTGTTATATCAGCAGACACTGTAATGCTGCACATTTTAATAGACCTTAATTTTCATGTGCTTTATAACACTATAGACTATTAGTCAAACTTCAGTCAAACTGAACTGTTAACCCAAGTTGAAAATATCTATTGACAAGTAAGTAATATCCATCCATCCATCCAGTCTTTCTGTCTGTTAATATATCTATAATATCTGTATATTTTGTCTCATTTAGAGGTCTCTCCGAGATGGATACAGTGAAAGGGTATGAAGTATATTACTGTACATTAAACCAAAGAGCACAATTAAATGCTAAATTACAAATGAGCTCATTGCACATAGCTCATGATTAAAAATTAATATATTAAGCAGTACTTTTAGTTTTTAAGCATGTCACAGGTTCTTACTGATACAATGTAATGCCTATTTTGTAATGTCCTAGTTTTCGTAATTTCCTTTTGTTAACCAATCATACCAAAGTTATGAACTTGGATGAATCTACTGGATGCCTAGCAGCTGAGTTTCGTCATTTGGTATGATGACAAACACTTGGATATTACAACAGATAATAAATATATGATCTTTTATTATTACGGACTCCTTTTTCAATTTTTTTTTTTTTAACACAGATCTTAAAGGAGAAGAGACCAAACAAATGAGGTAGGACAAAAGAAATGTAAGTCACCTAAACTACTGATTATTGCTTTGAAAGTGGCTTTCTTCTTTTCCCAGTGGACTCTTGCCGTGTATGAGGAGCTGCACTTATTAAGTTTGGACACGCAGCTCATTCTGCCTGATCTATGCATTGATTTATCGGTAAAATTTTTGAGTTTTGAAATACAGTACTTTTTACTGTCAAAGATACAACACGATACTGCAACATCAAATCATATGTTCAAACAGGTCACATGTCTTCCTGCGGTGTTGATCAATGCTATATGTCCACAGTCTAGTGCTCCATCTTATGGTACAACATGCTCTGCAGTGAACCCCATGTATGGCCGTTTCCCATCACCAGTGTTTTTTTTGTCCTCTACTGATGCTTCCATTATGACTCTCGCTGTCTATCTCACTTTCTGTCTCAGAATATGACGTTCTTCTTGAATCCACCACCAGTGAAATGGCAGCAGCTTTCTGAAGTCATAAGCTGGCAGTTTTCTTCGGTCACGAAACGAGCGCTGAACTCTGAGCAGCTGAGAATGCTGGCCAACAAACTTCTTGGTGAGTTTTAATGCCGCCTATCAGAAATATCCTACTTCCCGCTTCTGAAGTCATAATTACGAGTATTTCGGATTCAAGTGCTTTGTTGTCGGACTCATGAAAACCAGGTTTATCATAGCATATTTCAAATTTTAATACATGCCATTGCCCCCGTGTGAAAAATGTACAATATGCACAACAAATTACTGATATACTTAAATATACAGTATATGACTGAAACAACAAGAGCTAACAAGATGGCTGTATTTGGATAAAAACTAAATAAAAACTAAAAATAAAAACTACTTTTAAAATCTACTACACAAACCATAAACTCTTCTCTGTCTTGTTGAAAATGTATGGCTCTTTCAAACCTGGCTGGTTATCAAAATTAGTTTCCTAGTCATAATTAGGAATTTCCTACTCTGAAGTCATATGTATGCCCCCTGAAGTCGTATTTTTATGATAATTCTGATGGCACGTGAAGACAGCATTATTGTACTTTTGGTCAGAGTATATGCTCATAGTTAAATGCACAGCACATCTGTTTTCAGGTCATGAAGCCCAAGGTGACCCAGAGGGACTCGTCCACTGGAATACATTTTTTTGTGTAATTTTTATACAAATGATTGAAACAAAGAAATGAAAGTTGCTTTCGCTTTCTTTAACCAACAATGCTTTTGTTCTCTGCTGTTATCATGTGATTTACTGATAAAACAAAACTTAGTGAGAACACGATACCGTAAAGACCAGAGATGAACCAGCCTAAATAACTGTATTATACACACAGATTATATGTGGCCCTGGACCACAAAACCAGTCATAAGTCGCACGGGTATATTTGTAGCAATAGCCAACAATACATTGTATGGGGCTGTGGGATTACAAATTTAAGAATCTGTTTAAGATCTGATGATCCTACGTCCTGACATAACATCACATGAAATACTAAGGTGAAGTACATTGTGTTTTACATTTTGAGGTAAAGATATTGACATTCTAAGGAGATCAAGTCTTGCAGCCCAGGTATGCACTTCTTGACCATGTGGCGTGACAAGCTCAAGACAGACTGATAGGATTAGCACCTATGCATCTGAATGACACTGTTATGCTGATTAGATCAGGACTGGGGAAATGCCGGAAATGGGATTCCTGCACTGCATTTGCATGCTTTGTTTGGATTGTCTCCACCTATACTGTATGTATCCCTCCCCCTTGACTGTATATAAACTACAAAGTATTACTGCTTTAGTTAGACTTGGATGACTACAGTGACGCACAGCGCGTTTCTCAATAAAGAGTAACTTCTGCTTGAAAGATATCCCAACGTCTCCTGGTCTCTGCTTCGACGAGGAAAAAGTTTCCTACAGGGCAAAATTATACATTTTTTTTTTATGCCAAAAATCATTAGGATACTAAATATGTTCCATGAAGATATTTTGTAAAGTTCCTACCGTAAACGTATCAAAAATGTATTTTTGTAAATAATATGCATTTCTAAGGACTTAATTTGGACAACTTTAAAGGCGATTTTCTCAATATTTTGATTTTTTTGCACCCTTACATTCCAGATTTTCAAATAGTTGTATCTCGACCAAATATTGTCAAACCATACATCAATGGAAAGCTTATTTATTAAGCTTTCAGATGATGTGTAAATCTCAATTTTAAAACATTGACCCTTATGGCTGGTTTTGTGGTCCATGGTCACATATGTGAATATAGTAACTTGATAAATGACAAGGCAAAGCAATATTTTTCCATTATATCACAAAATATTCTGTAGAATGTCTTGTTTGTTTTCATCTAGACATCTGGTGAGCGTGGTGGTTCACTCTTGCAGTGGATATATGAACATCTGGAATTTACTAAAACTAAAGCACTTAGAGGCTTTTGCATCTGAACTCTTCATATGTACTCAACATCTGGAATGATGGGTAAGAAGTCCCTTTTGTGACTAATGCGATAGTCACGCACATTACCTTACTTTTGCGTTGTAAAATAAGTTTGATAATGCATGAGTCAGATGGACACTTTTATATAAAACAAAACTTGTCCACTTTCATTATGTGCAGTTATATAATGAGTTTTTTGAGTCAAGAGAGAGAGAGAAGGCTTTGTTGAGACAAATTCCCTTGCACTTTCCTTCTGCGCTTCAGTGACAACTGTCAAGGAGGTGGAATCACCATCACATGGGTGGAGCATTCACAGGACGGTTTGTGCTGGTTTGAACTGGAATGTTTTATTGAATGTTCTGACAAAGATCTTGGTGTTTGAAATATCTCTTACTCAGCACAGGTGAACCTGTGGTCCGTTTAACAAAACCATACACAAGAGTAGATATGAACAGGATACCTTTACCAAACTTCATCTGTGACTGTACCGTCACCACTGGAGAGAAGGATCCAGTGAATCCACTCATCTACCTTTACCCAGACAACCCAAGAGACGTCGACTTTGGTCGCTACTATACCAGCGCATCTGATGGTATATGGTACACTTTAACATTTACATACAGGCCTACTGTATGCACTTTTGTTATGTACCATATTTGGCATGCAAAGGAAACAAAATCACACACACCAAAAAAAAAAAAAAAAAAAAAAAAAAAAAAAAAAAAAAAAAAAAAAAAATCACCACATAATAAAGTGGATAATAAAGAGCAACATATTATAATTTCAGTTCATCCTCCAACTGCATCTGTTCTGAGACTCTTGAATGTGTTCTCTTTTAGCTCTAGGAGGGATGAATGAAAATCCAGGACAGTACTACATCACATCTGGACATGTTCTTATGAATTGTCAGGGTCATCTGACCTAAAGGATTTAAGCTTTGAACTGGTAGAACATTAAGTTAGCAATGCCAAGCTCATGGGTTTGATTCCCAGAGAACTGATAAAATGTATACCATGAAGTTGTTTTGGATCCAATGCATAAATGTAGAAAAATAATCTTGTTATTGTGTTAGACGAGTATCTCTTACTTTTGCTCATGGTTATTAAATTTCAGAGCATAACTCACCCTGTTTCAGCTCTGACTATGACAACTGATTGTTGAAGTTGTGCTATTACTTTTTGAGATGTAGATATACATTAATAATACAGTGGACAAAATTACATAAAACACTGAAATTCTGCTTCGGTGAGGCTATTTGTATGAGAAAATGACACGCTTTTAATTATCAACACTTTTTTTATTATTATTATTGCACATAAAAGCTAAATCTTTATATACCATTGCTTTAATTGTACATGTACACACACCAACTTTAGTCAGCCAGATACAGTGAAATATAAATCAGAAAAAATATCTGCTTCAATCCGATTGTATCTAGGTAATTACTGAATAGTGTTAAAGTGTCTTTAAAATAGTTTACATTCATTTACTTTGACATTAACTTTTTCATTTTTGTCCAACTAACTATCTTCAAGTGTTTGGTCCGAGTGAACAGGTTTGACATCATTCCACTGCTAACACAAATGTCTTTAGAAACTACATTTACAGTAATTTAACACTTCGTCAATTCAAATACATGGTGATAATATAGAATATTGTTTCCAATAAACTGGTGTGAATGATGTAAATATTGTTAATAATGTGATTTATAACGTCATACAGCTTCCCGTCATCTCAGTAAAATAAATGTTTTATTTTTGATCACTCTTATTCTCGGATTGCAACACTTTTTCAAAATGCAGTCATTTTGGGGGATCTGCGTGTTAATATTAAAATATGAGTGTGTGTACATTGAATAGATCTGATAGGTTACCTGTCTGATATAGACTAACAGAAATAACATGTCTTTGGCAGTGGTTAAAATGTTTAAATAATGTGTTATAATGAAATAAAAGTGATATACATTAAAAAAGAAAAAAAAAAAAAAATCTACAGTTTTATTCTCTACCAGGAGTGCATGCAAATTTATATTATGAAAATAAATCCTATTTGTTTTACTCGGGACACATTCTTGCATTCCATCTGAAATATTTTTTTTTATTATTACACATACTTAATTCTGATTGGTCAATCATACCATTAAGTCGTCTGTTATTTTTTCTTATTATAAAACGGTTAGTTCCTGTCCTTGATTCTGATTGGTCAGTAGCTGTGTTTTATTCACGATAAAACACGGCTATGATCGCTTCACCCAACGGTTCTGTGTATCACTACAGCAACCACTCTTAGCAACATAAACTGTTTGTTCTCAGCTGATATTGTTCATTGAAGCTTACTGTATTATGTAGAAGAGTATTGTGAGAAAGAGATCGAGTGAGCGAGTTTATTACCTGCATTCAGATTTAGCGTTTTCCTTCAGGTAAAAAATCTGTTTAAATGTCTGATGTATTATCTTGTCCTTTTAACAGTTAAGGGATTTTCCGTGACTGACAGCGCTAGTCAAATCATGTCAGTTGTGTCTTGTTTCATGTTTACAACAATTCAGTTTTTTCAATATAAAAGTCTTCGCTACTGACTGACACACTCATAAAGACAGTCTTTGCCGGCCATCAAATGGCGTAATAATGTAACTTCTGTTGCTGTTCACGGTCAGGGACTATTTTTCCAGGCTGAAGGAAGGCTTTTAGTGACAGTTTACTTCATGAAAGTTGCATTGATACATATTTTTGGCTTTAATATTTGTATTGTGTAGTAACCGTTTTATAAAAGCAATAAGGTATTGGAGGCTAGTGCTGTATCGTGAATAAGTCAAGGCTGAAGGGCGACGCGAAGCGGAGTACCACTGCCTCTTGTACCTTACTGCTTACATACTAACCATCATTTATGGCAACATTTGACTGAAATGTAATGGACTGGGTTTTTTTTAGCAAAAGATTCAAGATGATACAAGAAATAAAATCATATTTAAACTGAAATAGGTGGACATGAAATATTTATTCACTTATTTGATCTCACATGAGATCGCAGTATACGTGACAATAAGGAAGAAAAGACTATGGCAACTACCGTTTCATGCTGACTTAAACATTTTCACATAGTTCTGCCGAGCAACTTTTTTTTTTCTACTTTTAAGGCCGCACGAAGAAGGAATAGACTATATGTTGTATAAAAGATTTCATATGTCGTGAGCGTATGTGGAATTGTGTCAGATCTTGCTTAATGCCAGACCGTGTCCTGTTTGAACGGCTCTGCTAAACAGGATTGTTTGGTATCAATCTACTTTAAGTTTAGCCGTTTGCCCTCAGGAAAACAATGTCATATATTTAGTCATTCACACCCACAATGCTATTTCCTGCATTATGACTTATTTACACTGTTAAAGAGTTGCATTCTCATGCTAAACATGGCCAAAGTTTCAAAACACGAGTTGGACGTATGACAGAGTATTTCTGTGCCAAATACACTACTTCCGGAGTTTTTTTCGAGTATGGAATTCATTTTATAGGCACTTCTCCCTGATAAGCGTGCACGCACACGCACACACACACACACACACACACATCACCCAGAGCAAGAGCACGCCCATCAGCGCGTTTCGTTCGGGATACTGAAGCCGAGAAATTTTTCAACAATGGCTGTGACCCAATTCAGGGGCTGCACCCTTTGAAGGCTGCATACATCATTGAGGCAGTCTCATTTAAGAAAAATAAGCGTTAGATTGCAACGTAAGAAAGAAATTACAGTATTTTACACCTCACAATGAATATCAGTCAATTTTATTACGGTTACTTTTCTTAAATAAGACATCCTTGATGAAGTATTCAGCCTTCAAATGCGATCTCCGAAGGACGCAGCCTCCCAAATGAGACGCAGCTCCTGTCACCAAAGGAGTGTGTTTTTGGTTTTGAGGGAAAGATTACCTTTTTCAGCTTCCCAAAGAACCCAGCGTTAAGGGAACAGTGGATGAAGTTTTTTTTTCCGGGGCAGCAACGGAGTTGTGCATGTATGTTTGTTCCGGGGATTTCAGTGATGAATACTTTGTAAACAAGTTAGGCTCTTGATTTGCAGATTGTGGGTGGTGAGTAAAGCTGCATCAGATGTCTGTGTTTTGTTGGCAATCGGCACGCAAGTGCATAAAATGTAAACACCACGAACGTTTTTGTTCCCTTTGTATTTATAATGATGTAGCAGCTAGCAGACGATCTCTACGCAAAAGCTGGGCGCGCTCGTGACTCTTTAGCTCCGCCCACGGCACTGAAGGCAGACATGCCTCCAGGAGCTTGGCTTTTTTTCGGAAAGACTCGGTTTAGCGTATCTATTTTTTATAAATATGATAAAACTAAAGACTTTCCGGAGATATGAAGGATGCATTGTTACTCTAGATGTACTCAAGATTAACATAAGATTGGCAGTAACTATGTGTGATACCCCCCCTTTAAGAGATACAATTATAGTGCCTACTGAGAGTCGTTTCACAACACTGAATTTGAATATTATCATTACTCACACCCTTTCTTGCGAGAAGGAAATTGAAAACGAGCCAAAAATATCTCACAAAAGCACACAAAAACTACAGGAGACAACGTTAAACGAAAAAAAAAAAAAAAAAAGTACACAGGTTTTGACCAAAACAGCACAATGGTATTGTAAAGAACCAGTCCTTCATTGGGCTGCTCCAGAAGAGTGTCCTCTAGTGGTCGAAATGATTACGTCTCCAACATCCCATCCAGGTTTTTTTCGGTGGTCTTTTTATCTGTGACAGGATTCACCGCTGGGTTGTACTTACTGCTGTACTCCTGTAGAAGCTCAAGCACCTCATGATGACCAAAATGTGTCGCCTCATCAATTGGTGTGTTGCCCCACCTGGAGGAAATAAATGTTATTTCATTTTTTAAGGTTTCCACACCTTTTCCATGACTCCTCCAGTATAATGTATAATAATATATATGTGTGTACTTTTATGTACATGTACTTTTTTTGCTTTCTTTTACCTGCATACAATTCATCATTGTATATGTCATTGTGATGTTATGATGCAATAACTACATTTATTTGTTTGTTACATTTATTAATGTAATTCTTTGTGAGTGCAATGTGTGTAAAATTACTTAAAATACAGTCATTTAATTTCTAAATAAAAGTCAGTAGGTGAATATTTACTCTAAAATCAAAAGTAAATGAACCAGGCATTGGTGGGTGAATGTTGGAGTGTTTTCTCACCTGTCCTTGGGACCAGGATTCACCTTGCAGGCCTCTAGCAGAAAACGCACAACTTCAATATGTCCTAAATCAAAAGGAATATAAATATATATACACAGGCTGGAGTTTAGAAGAAGAAAAAGATGTCATCTGAATAAGACTATTTACAGTGGTACAATTAAAATGAAAATACAAATACAAAATGTAGCTGCAAAATATATACACATTGCAAGGTTGGGCAGCATTGCTTATTATTTATAACCTTACCACTTTTGACCACAATGTGTCGCTGTTATCAAACTTACCTGGTACATAAGGCATCGTGGCAATGATATGCACAGTTGCAAAATGCAATAGCCTCGCTTTCTGTTAGCCGTCTTTGTTTTATCCTACCAGCCATTAGACAATCAGATACCAACAGATATAATATAAACCAAACTAGCAGACACCACTGGTTTTGACCCTTAATAAGTGACAAACTAAAGTGTTGTACCCTCAGCGGCTGCTACGTGCAGCGCCGTCCTGGAGTCATAGTCCCGCTGCTCCATGTCCATGGAGGACAGTGCAAACCTGGAGTCACCAGAATTAAAATGTTACAGAAGTAGAACAGAAAACGCTTTAAAGACTCACTTGTAGGAAATAAAGAACTCAGTACCTTCTCAGAGCAGACACATCTCCTGTATAGGCAGCAAAGAGGAGGTTGATGACAGATTTCACCTGGAATGATAGAAAAGAGCCTTTGTGGAATAGAAATAAGTCATTACAGATAGATGGTGGGCAGAAATAGACACCTCCAGAGCATCTCCTTTAGCTTTAGTAGACAGAAATGAATAGAGAACTGGTGATGAGAGGAAACATCAAATCAAAAACACACAAACACAAACACCAAGGGGATTTAATCATTTTCACGTAGAGACAGAACAGGAACCATGTTACATACTGTATAAAACTAAGTGCTACATTTTAAGCCTGGCATATAATAATATGCATATATATATATATATTTATGTTACTTTTTAATTAGGTTTCCCACAACTTCTAAACAATTAGTTTCTGTGACTTTTTCAATCATTTGCGATTACTGTGATTTTTACATTAGAAAAATTATTTAGCATTATATAGCATCATTACCCCAGTCTTCAGTGTCACATGATCCTTCTGAAGTCCTTCTAATATCCTGATTTGGTGTTTAAGAAACATTTCTTATTTTATATCAATATATATATAAATAACCTTTTATTTATTCACTAACTTGCATGACTTTAGCAGGTCTGGAAAAACAATTTTAAGCTTGCCTGAATGGGAGGGTTGAGCTAAACATTTGCTTCTTTAACTTTGGAAGTTAACTTAATATTGTAGTTTTTGTTAAACACACATTATCATATAATTTACAGAGCCCATGCAACACCCTGTATTTAAGACCCTTGCCCTCAATCAAAACTATATGAGTTCATTTGATTTAGTAGCAGGATAACTTGGTTTCAAGCAGCATCAGATTATATATAAAAAAACAAGCAAGCCATGCAAACCAAAAAAAGATGCAAAAGATGCAAGTGCTTGTGATGGACAGAAAAGCACCGGTAGGGGGCATCAGCAATCAGCAACCGTTCATGTTAATCAGCATATCTCAAATACAAGACAGAAACAACAAACAACTTACAAATAAGTGCCCATCTTTCAGCAAAGCAATTCTCCTTTGTTAATTATTTTTCATTTGAATTTAACTCTAAACTAAAACTGTAATTTTAAATAAAGATGACAAACATTAATGCTTATCTAATAATAAACATCAAATAAAAAATAAATACAATATGAGATATAAAAAATAACTACAACAGAATGAGTAAGATAATCACGAATTAATTTAACCATTCATTTGAAGTAATAAGCAAGTTAAATTATATTTATTTTAATTATATAATATACTTATTATCTTAAAATATTCAGTATTCTCGCTTTCCTTCCCACAGACATAGAGTGAGTCATAAAGTGGGTGAAGGTGTCAGTGTCTTTGGCCCAAAAGACCATCCGAGAAATGTCACCGTCTCCTTGCGTGTGTGTTTAATTATAATCTCTATCAATCTAATTACATGCAAAGTCAGTGTAAAGTCTTAAATAGAATTACAAAGCACTATTCTGGTCTGCTATAATGTGTAATCATCATTCTCCAGAAATATACATGCTAATTTCAGATGAAGTCAACTAGAGAAAGACAACATTTCATTTTGAATGTTATATACATCTAATGTCATTTTGAAGTCCTTGCTAGGCTGTTGCAAGCTAGCAAATGAGAAGGCAAGATAGATAAGGTGAAGTGTGTCATTAGTGTATCATTTTACAGTGTGCTATCAGCATGTGACCCACATGAATGAACATGTAACATGAGTCAGTGTTTATGTTCACATAGAACAGCTGGCTAAATAAAAAAATTAACATACAGTTTCATGCCAAAGCATAAATTACTACATGAAAGGAGTAAAATGATGATGATCTTCAATTATGATATTTGTCTCAAAATCAGGCATTTGGAATTAAACTGTATTACATCGACATAACAGATGAATTAAATGCATTTAGCTGCATTTCTAATGAAGTATGGATCACAAGGAAAAGTTAACAACAAATGCAAATAAATAAATTCATACAGATTCAGAGAGATAGTTGACTACAAGGAAGTCTAAGATGTGGGAAGCTTCACTAACTATTTAGCACAAGAACCTCAGGTTTACACAGGGGTGCTTCATGTTGTTTGCTGTTCATTTTAAAGCCCTGTACAGCTTCATTTCTCTTTCTGGATCAACAGGATCAATGGAAGGTTCTATCACCCCATGCCATTGAGATCAGGATGCGATGAGAACTGATAAATAAGACAGTAGGAGCGATAGCTGCATTTCACAGACAGACTAAACATTAATTCAACACTGAAGCACAACAGAAGACAGCGGAGCAACACTGAACGGCAGCTCTTCAAATAAATAAATAAATAAAATAAGACAGTTCCCACACCTTCAGAGTGATGAATTTACATGAGTTTTTCTAGTCGTGCACCATTCCTGGATAAAGATTTCAAAAAATGGCTCACAAAAAGATCATCTTCTAGATTATAAAATAATTTGTATAAATGTAATAAAATTGTATAATAAAATGTTAGAATTATACTTAATTATAAATTCTAAATAATACATAATTGTATATATAAATTATACTTTAAAAAAATGTAAATAATTAATTAAGAATATATTTTCCATGACTTTTCAGGCCTGAGGAAAAAAAAAAAAAAAAAAAAAAAAGATTTTAAAATTCCTTGCAAATTCCATGTTTTCTATGAACATGGGAATCTTTCACAGATATATTTGCAGTTATGTTTTTGAGATAAGAAGTGGTGAAGCATGATTTTTTTTTTTTTTTTTAGAAAACAAACTAATAAAATGATTTTCCAAAACATAAAACAACGACAAAAGCAAAAACAATTGATTTCAAGTAACAATGCGGTGAGATTAAATACATTTATTAATGATACAAAAAAGAAAATCAGAACAAATGACATATATACACAATGAGATAACAAGAGAAAATGTAAGAGCACGAGAAACACTTTTCCTTAAAAGCAAATGACTAAAGCAGCATAAGATAATGTGACATGAAAATAATAATACAAAAACAGTGAAACAAAGCAACAAAACCCAAATAATTTCTGCAGATATACACAAGCTTGTGAAAGCATATAGTAAATTATGCAAAAAATAAAATACATTTTTAGTATAAACATTAATATATATATACACATATAAATGTGTATATGTGTGTGTGTGTGTGTGTGTGTGTATATATATAAAAATTAAAACAAATTAAAAGATGTTCTTGCATCACAAAAAATAAAATAAAATAAAAATAATACTTTCTGATAACGGCAGCATCTATCCAATACTAAAACTTCAGAAGCTAATTAAAGCTTAGTTTGAACTGACATTCTGAACTATCAAGGTGCATAAATATTTTTAGCTATATTATATGAGAACAGACAGACAGAAACTAAACTAAGGGCAGATGGAACAGTGGAAGGTTTGTAACGGTATTGATTTGACCTTACATAAGACTGTAAACACAACCAGACAGCAGGTTTCATGTGGCTGCTGAGCAGTACTAATGGGGCTCTATGATGCAAACACTGCACATTACAACAGCGCTCTCAGGACACGGGGTCATCAAGACAAGCAATTCAGGAACGCATCATGACTAATCTAAAAATGAATAACTAATTTGGAACAACAAGTCCTTTTTAACCTTACTTTTGGATCAATTAAGGAATAGTTCAGCCAAAAAGGAAACTTCACCTTCATGTTGTACGTCATGTTAGGACATTTTTTGAACCTTAATGCAGCTTAATGCCAAGTCTTTTTAAGTCATATAATAGTTTTGTGTAAGGAACAGGCAGACAATTTAGACATTATTCAATGATAATGTAGTAAATGGCATTTTCAAAAGATTTTTAGTGATTAACAACTAGGGGTTGAAGAAATCGATGCATTGCGATTTTCTCTCCAGCGATTCTGGATTGATTCTGAGAATTTTAGAATCCATTCTGAGCTTAGATTTTAACCGCAGATGTGCAATGTCACTGCGTGTGTTTTAGAAATCGAATAAATTAATCATTAAAAATGATGTACTCTTAAATACTGAAAGCACTCATAGTTTATTGCTTTTAAGATGTTTCTTTGTTCCTCTTATTTAATACTTGCTGTTATGTTTGTTTTGAAGCTAGATTAGTTTATATAGTTAAAATTAACATACAATTGTTTGAATTTAATGTTTTTTACAAAGTACTTATTACATATGTAATTAAATAAATAATAAAAAATTTATAATTATAATTATAAAATTTATAATATTAAAATTTAAATTAATAAAGAAAAAAAAAATTAGAATAATTTTGGAATCGGATCGTAATGTGCCTAAAGATTCCCACCCCTAATAACAACTTATGTATTTTTTTCTTTTCCCTCAGAAAAAGCTAGTATATGGCTTTAGATTACTTAGATCATTTAGAAGACTTTAAAATATAGTAAGATGGGCAATTTTTTTTATTTTATGGGTATTTTGCATGGAATATGGGGAAAAAAACTGTATACATTTTAAATTCTTCAAAATTACCCTTGTGTTCCACAGAAAGACAACAACATACATGGTCAAAATGACATGAGGGTGTGAAAATAATGACTGAATTTTCATTTTTGGGTGTACTATTGCTTTACTTTTGTTCTTGCAACAAGCATATCCTAAATGTGCATTTTTAAGGTGGTTAAGCCTTTTTTTAGGGTAGTTATAACTACTTACTGCAAAATTAAGAGATTAATGTTTAGACTTTTGCATAGTATAACCTGGAACTTGCATGTGGAAAATTATTACAGTTAGATCCAAAAGATAGTTTTAGCAACATAGCGCGGATGCTACAGAACATAGTTAGCTTACTAGCTGTATAAGATTGGTTGCTACACTAATATATTACTTTTCAGGCATTACTGGCTTGTACTTTTAAATTCATAATATTATACATTTACAGTTTATTGATGGTCTGTGGTTTTAAACTGCTGCAATTTTTAAAGACTTCATATTATTGTTAGGTGATCTTAAAGGGTGCACTACTATGAAAATCACACTGCTTCAGTGTGACATCAATAAGATAAAGTATAATTTCGTAGATATTGTCAATATTTGTTCATATTAAAATATGTATAAATTTAATACATGACCTAGATTATTTAATTATCAAAATCTTGTCCTTTAAATTTAATGTAATATTTATTTATTAAAAATTGTTGCTGCTCCAATTTAATCTCAGTGTGCTCCCTTTAAATTCCACACTGAACGTCTAGGTAAATACTTCATAAACAGACTTTAAATATTAACTGATGGTTGTCACTTTAAGTTAATCTTTATAAAATGATTAATAACTTATTTTCACAGCCTTAAAGGGTTGGTTCACCCAAAAATAAAAATTACCCCATGATTTACTCACCATCAAGCTATCGGTATATCCTCAGACTAGTACAATCGGAGTTATATTAACATTTTTGGTATTAAATAATGTCCTGGCTCTTCCAAGCTTTATAATGACAGTAAACAGAGGATGAGATTTTGAAGCCCAAAAAGGTGCAACCATCCATAATAAAAGATATTAACCCCCCGGAGCCGTGTGGATAAGGGCCTTCTGAAGCAAAGCGATGCATTTGTGTAAGAAAAATATCCATATTTAAAAACTCTTCAAAAAAAAAAAAAAAATTAAATAATAATTTAATTCTTTAAAAAGGTTGTTTAAAATAAACAAGAATAAAAAATAAAAAAAAAAACATGTTGTGAGCTTAATGGCAACAGCGGTGTGCTTAAAGGGTACAAAAATGTACCCATTAAGCACAGCCAGACTTTTTGCATTTAATGATGTACATCTTAATTGAAATGCTTATGTCATTTAAAATAAAATAAAATATTATTGTGTGAGAGATTAATATTTTATTTTAACATAACTTCTTGTACTGAAACCAATATCCTGTGCAATAAAAATGTCTCAATATAGATTTTGGTGAGCTTAATAGGTACGTTTACCCTAATACTTAAAAACTTTCTGATAAGGGCAGCATATTTCCGAACCAAACTTATCGAAGTTTAGTTTTAAACTAATATTTTGAATTATTGAATTTCAGAAATGTACTTTTGTGCTCCACAGAAAAACGGCGACAACTACATAGAGTCCAAACGACATGAGGGTACGCAAATCACCCTTACTGGCCACTGTACAGTACTTTCTGCAAAAAGTTTCAGAGAACATTCATGTGCTTGTGACACCATCAAGTTAAAGGCCTCACTGACAGACTCTATATGTGGTAAGACGCGGTCAATTATGCATGATCACAACATTCAACCGTAGTGAAAAACAGAACCACCTGTAGTCTCTGTTCAGCAGCCAATTCTAAACTTCCACCAAAACACACTTGCTGGTCTATGAGAGAATACAGAGCCTATAAATCACACTGCACCAAACGTCCACCAAGCTGCTTTGCTTTAGGCGTTAGCACAGATAGATAAAACAGAAGCCAAGGCATACGACTGTATCCTCAACCATAGTCATTCATATTCACAGAGAAAGATACAGTGACTCTGGTGATGAACCATTCACATGTGACCAGAATGATATTCATTGAAAATAAATAATTGTTAATTTACATAAATATACTGTCAAAGAGCTTGTTGAGGTGATTCAGGTCTGTATTAGTTGCCATCTCCAACATTCTCCATCCTATAGACTACAGTAGTGGAGCTGTCTTCATTGCACTCAGTGGGCGAGACTTTTGTCCACACAGTGTCTTTGAGAGCCAGCTCTTTCTGAAGGCTCTCGTAATCCAGGGGTCCGAAGGTTTGCGGCTGTGTTGAGCAACACGGAGAACAGATTAGTTTTTTAGGGGCCTTCAGGGAAAGTGTGTGACTCACACACTGTTCAATATGGTGACATGTGAAAGATTTCAAAGTCAACAAAAACAAATATCCAAGCACAAAGCGTGCCCTCGTATTCACATAGCTGGGAAAATGTCAAAACAGGTCTGTCTTATCACAGAACATTGCACATGCCTCATTCAGGTGGCAGTAGTCAGTAAAGTCATGATCATTATTAACTGATAACCAGGCCCAAACGGAATCTGTGCATGCAGATTTCAGATGAACCAGACGTACATACATTGCATTAAATAATAATAATAACAGTTAAATTTGGTCTGGTTTTCATGAAAAGATATAATAAAAATATTTACAAAAATGTGAGGGGTGTACTCACTTCTGTGAGGTACTATATATATATATAAAATTATATTATATTATATATATATAGGGTGTAACGGTACATGTATTTGTCCCAAACGTACGGTAAGGACAACATGGTTCGGTTCATGCAGTTAGACGACGAATACGGTAAGTCACAGGTGATTCAAACTCCGAACCACAAGGGGGCGTATGTGGTAATGTAACAATGTTGCCACAACAGGAAAAAGTGCAGAAGAAGAGGAACAGACAACTGTGTAATCTCTAATTCTGAGGTATGTACCGAACCATCATGTTTGTGTACCGTTACACCCCTAACAAATATTATCCCCTGAAAAAAACTCATCACGTAAATAACATACTTCAGAAATAAAATGGCAAAGTAATTTTTAATTTCTTTTTCACTTATTTAAATTTGTGTCGAAGATACTACATTTTAGACTTTTTAACTTTAACAAATTTAACTTTTAATACTTTTTTTTAACAGGAAAACAGTCTCAGCTGCATTATGGAGCAGAGACAGGCATCTTCTTAAGCCCAAGGTTTGTAATTTAAATCATGTCTGTATTAGGTTTATATATTTTGACTAATCAGTTTACTTTTTTCAGCTATTGATAGAAGTACTCTCAGCTATGTTTAACATCTTTTACCACGTTTAAATCCATTTCACAGATTTTAAAAATGCGGAAAAAGTCTACAGATTCCATCTGGGCCTGCTGATTATGAAACTCAGAATGCAAGCAAACAAAAACAATCTCTTCCGATAAAACATATCAAATTAAGAGGTGGCAATCGACATGCAAAATTAGAATCTCATGCACGGCTGAGAAGTTTGATGAATCAACCGCTGCTCTTTTTTCGCTTCTTTAGCTGTGCTCCTTCATGGAGACGACAGAACAGTAAAAACCGCCAAAACCAATTAAAATCTTTGGGTTGTAATGTAGCTAGCTAACTAGGTATGTAGTGTCAAAACGCTCCTGCAGGGGGCGTGGTGTTTGTGCATGTCTGGCTGTGAACTCTGTACAAGGTGTTTAGTGGAAATAAGCTTCCTCTGCGGTATTCTCATCTTCAGAGTCTTGAGTAAATTATTATGCGCCGTCATTCATACATGACGTGGTGTAACACTTCGATGGGGCATGTGTTGAGGGCAAGGCTGGCTGGCAAATGGAAGAGGGCACTCACCCGCTGGTCTCCTCCCTCTCGGCGAGGATCGAGCTTCTTGGCGAAGTGCCTCAGGTTGTCATAGTTGTGAAAGTTGAACAAAGACACCAGATCCTACAACAGGAAAGAAAGCCACCGGAGTCAGTCTGAGAGGTCAAAGGCTCAAAGCGCACACACAGACTATGTATGGCTGCGTTGAGTGTCTCCAGGTAGTCTGCTAGTGACAGGAGAGTGTGCAGTGCATTTCAAGCTTTCATTAGAGCCCTTTGTACCATCATAATGCTGAAATGAAACTTTTTCACAATGTCATTAAACTTCAATTATCACCGTGGCTCTGTATTCACTACTGTATGTGTGACTGTGTGACATTAGAAATGTGTCAAACCGTGATATAAAATTGTAGTCCCACTGCCCACCCCATAATTAACTCCACCAATTAGCTCTGGTCCCATTCCTGGGGTCGTCCTGAGTCAGACTATACCCACTAATGAATCCCAGACATGGACTCCACAGGCTTCCTTAGGACACTCTGGGAGTAATTTTAGACTCCTTGACCTTTAACAAGGGTCTGAGAGGCTGTACAGATATTCCCTAACAAGTGCTGGTTCCCAGAAAGACCTAAAATAACACAGACAGATGTATACTCGAGGCAAACAGTGGCTAGTGGCAAACTCAAGGCTCGAGGCTAGTGCTCTATCGTGAATAAGTCACGGCTGATGGGGTTGCAGGCACTCCGCTTCACGCCGTGCCTAACAACGCCCTTCAGCCGTGACTTATTCACGATACAGCACAGCCTCTCGTACCTTATTGCTTACACACACATTATATATTATATATTCTTGTCACTTCATAACATTAATGTTGATCCACTGTAGTCACATGAACTGTTTTAACGTTGTCTTTAGTAACTTTCTGGCCCCCTTGAAAGTGGTAATTAAATTGCTGTCTATGGAGGAGAGCTCTTGGATTTCATCAAAAATATCTTAATTTGTGTTTTCCGAAGATGAACGAAAGTCTTACGGGTTTGGAACGACATGAGGGTGAGTAATTATTGACAAAATTTTTGGGTGAACTAACCCTTTATTGTTCTTTCTTATCTTGGCTAATTATCAAATATATATATTTTTTCAAATTTCCAGTACATGGGTAGAACTTTTTAAAATAAATGAAAGTGTTTATATTGTGTATAGATGTGTTGGCAAACAAAAACATTCACATACCGTGCAGAACTGGATGCCCCGGACACTGTTGCCAAGTTTGTCCAATGGTGGAGACCAGCACATAATGCCCATCACATTGGGCACAACCAGCAGAATACCACCAGCCACACCTGACTTGGCCGGCAGACCCACCTGAACAAAAATTAGGGTGGAGTTCACTAAGAATTAATAGAGTTAATGAGCTTCATTTGAATATAAAGAAGGCGTGTTTGCCCAGAAAAGATTATTGCACACCACAGTTAGTTATGTTGTTCGGTGAGTAGTTTGGGAATAAGGCGCAAGGTTTTGTCTGGAAATACTACATGTTATAGTGATACAACTGTACAAATTATACTTTAATTAGCATGAAAAATGGACACAAATATCCTCTAAAATGTTTCTGTGGACTTTGAGAGCATACAAATACATTTTTGCATTTGGAGAAAGCAATCCTATAATTAAAAATATTATTTTTTGTTGTTGTTCTCGGTTTCTGAGAATTAGTCAGATGTGATTTGTGTGATTGTAGGGGCCTCAGCAAACTTCTATGGGGCCTTCAAGGTGACTTAAAATGATTTAAAACAAAGATAAAAAGCATTAAAATATGCTAAAACAACTACAAATCAAGATATTTCTTATTTTAATTCACCCCCCCAAGAACTGTTTTTCCTTTTAAGAATTCTAAAAGTACAATTTCTAGTCCTAGAAAAGTCATAACAAAATATAACCACATGGGCATTTTTATACATTTTATAAATATACATGTTTTTTTTTTAGTTATTTCAAGCTCTAAAATATTTTATCAGGTAGAAATTGGGAGTACAATTCTTTATCCATATCCAGTATATCACAAACAAGTGGAAAAGTCATGGGGTCTTTGAATATTGTTGTGGACAATGTAAATCAAAAAGGTCAAGAACAACTGCTCTGAAGATAAAGTTAAGAATGCGGAGATAAAATTTAAAATGGAGAGAAATGATGTTGTGAAATAGTACCCCAAAATAACAGAAGGTTATATTGTGTGAACTATAGTTTTTGAGTTGGTGTGTTTATGCATGTGTGAATCTGCATGCACAAAAACTTACATGGAAGGCGAACTGTCCGGAGAAGTCATACATGCCGCAGGAGTGCATGAGGCTGAGGGTGTTTCGCACAGACTCAGGGCTCAGCACACGCTCGCCTGTGATTGGACAGAAGCCGCCGTTGGCTAACGTGGCAGCCATGACGCTAGCACTCTCACACGTTACCTCGATGGAGCATAGCTACACATATGGACGCAAACACAAATAAATACACATGAATATGAAATATTACTAGGCCAGGATGCCTTTCAATATGCTTCATTTGGCAGCTTTTGAAATGGATTTTATTGGAGTCTTCAACCTCTTGTGTTTGTGTGTGTGTGTGTGAGAGAGAGAGATCAGCTGGGTCCCATTACACACACATGATCTCAGAGGCACATGACAGGAGTCAAGGGACAGGGTCACCAGACTGCACTCCTGCCATGCTTGTGCCATGCAAACTAAGCCAGAACTTACAATTCCAGGCCTGGGCAGCGAAAGTGAATCAGCGACTCACTCTGATTCTGATTCACAAGCTCTTGCTATGATTTGATTTCAAATCATTTTGATTAATCTGGGAAAACACTACCGTTTAAAAGTTTGAGGTCACTAAGATATTTTCAATAAAATATGAATACTTTTATTTAGCAAGAAGAAATTAAATTGATCTAAAGTGGCAGTAAAGACATTTGTAATGTTACAAAAGTTTTCTATTTCCAATAAATGCATTTATGTTTCAGTTTCCACAAAAACATTAAGCAGCAGAACTGCTTTCAACACTGATAGGAAATGTTTTGTGAGCACCAAATCAGCATATTAAAATTATTTCTGAAGGACCATGTGACACTAAGTTACATTTGAAAATATATTAAAATAGAAAACAGTAATTTTATATTGCAATAATAGTTCATAAATATTAATGTTTCACTGTTTTTTTATGCAGCCTTGGTGAGCATAAGATAATTTTTCAAAAACAAAAAAATATAACAAACCCAAACAGATAGTAGTGTTTTTAAGTTTCAAAGTTAACACAAAGGCAATCCCAGAATGCTTTGCAACAAGTTCATAACTCTTATGTTGCAATCCAAAAATGACTCAGAAATGAAAGTCATCTCTGTACGCACCTGAAAGTACAAGTCTAGAACAGCAGTCATGTCTGTACCATCTGGAAAGCACTGCATACAAGAGAAAGAAAAGTTAAAGTCAGATCAAAACAACGAACCACCCCGGTAAGTAAAGTGCTGTTAAAACAACACCGTTTTCAACTAAAAACTTTTAAAAAGTTTTTTAGAAAAACTTTTTATGCCTTTTAGCCATTCATTCACACAACAACACCATTTTGGGGGCCTGAAAACTTTTGAAAATGGTTTTCAAGGTGTTCATGTTTTTGAAAACGTTAACATTATCGTCTCCATGTAACCTACAAAAATGCGAATTTGTGAAAACAGTGACATCATGTGCATGCGTATTATGTGTTCAGTCTATATGTGCATAGTGTTTCTTTACAAAGTGACATCGTCAACTACTGGCCTTGCAGCATAATACAGTGTTTTTAGTAGTTTTCGCAGATCTGTGTGAATGGGGATCGTTTTGATAATGGTGCCTGTACACAAAAAAATGCAAAGGAAAAACTTTTCCCTTATAAGTACATTGTTGTCATGTTAACATACACTAAATAGACAAAGAAGTTACTGCATACAAACAAGCAGACGAAATGTAAAGGAGAGGAATAGAGGGATTACTGGGTGCAATAAATCAGACACTTAACCACCTCAAAAGAGGCCTGAGACACTAACCTTCTTTTCTTTCAGGTAGTAGCCAATAGCGAAATTCCTGTCTCCTGACTCACGCTCTGACTGAAACCTAGATCAGGTGACATGTAAACAGTCAGTTGCCTCAATTGAACCCAACCATGCAAATTAAAATGCTTAATGCTAATGCTTAACATAAAAACTGAAAGAGGACTACTTATTTTTTACTCTTTGCTAACTGTATCTATGATCAAATCTACAGCTCAACATACGTGGCATTGCTGAAACCAACATATTCATTTCCTGCCATCTTCTTCAAGAAGTTCATTACCTGCAAAAGAGAAATCAGAAAAAGTAAATCAAAGCCAAAAACAGCTCCTATAAAAAGATTCATTGTAATCCTTGATAATTGACTCACATAATCAAACTTCTCAGCATTGCCTGCTCCATGCTGAAAAACACAGGAAAGAATTAAGACATGTAAAAATATTTTGTCCTCATTGAGTGTTTATAATTCTTATATTCTAATAAATCACATTAAAATAGATAAAGATACATTTTTAAAGTAGCATAATAGGAAAAAAATAAATCAGAACAGTACCTAACTCATACGGATAATTTCATTCCTTAAATATTACCAGTACAACGCTAAAACCATCAGTTAGTAATCTGTTGTTAGAAATCAACAAGAAGATGATAATCATTTCATGTGTACTACAGTAAAGTACGGTTATGTTCTACAAAGGAAATGATGATGAACGGCTACAGAGCAAAGACTGGAGTTAAACGTGTACATGAAGACCTGTAGGCCAAACAGAGAAGTGGGTCAAAAAACAGTGGATGTGAATCAGCAGGGTTGGTAACATCTTAAGATGATGTGAGAGGAGAATCTGTGCATTGTGTGTTGATGCATTTCTGAGTGTGGATCGGTGTTTATTAACCTAAGGCTTCCTGGTAAACTGAGTGTGGGTTAAGGCACCCATCAAATTAATGCAGAGAGCTAAGAATCACTGAGCTCGATTACATTACTGCCATTAATGAACAGTGACTAATGTGGTTGTTTGACTGTTAGATTGCTGGACATCAGGGGTGTAAAGTACTCAAATAATTGCACATAATCACTATATTTATGGATTATTTTGGTAAAATTGTAGTCACACTCAATTACATTTCTAAAGTGGGGGGGGGGGGGGGGGAGAGAGAGAGAGAGAGAGAGAGAGAGAGAGAGAGAGAGAGAGAGAGAGAGAGAGAGAGAGAAAGTTTTTTGTTGTTGTAATAAAATAATGATTTTAGGCCTGTTTACACTGAAATTAAGATGCGTTTTGGTCACAAGTGGACGACGCTAAATACAGGTGTAAACAAGGTCTAAAACGTTTTGAGCTTGTCCACTTTTGACTACTTCCAGAGGCAGTCGAAAATGCGATTGCTTTTGTAGTGTAAATGCTCATGTGGTCGAATGTGTTGAAATAGCCACAAAAGACAGCCTACTGAATTAATGCGTAAACATTATGGGAAGCACGACGGGATTTAAACTGCTGGCTGAAGACCCAAGTTTGGTTTGAAGACAAAAAAAAAAAATTTACTAAGCACAATGTTCTCTCATCATTCCTGATTTGCATGCACTCACAGCATTCATCTGGTCTTGTGGCTAACCGAGCAGAAACGAGGGCTGATGCTCTTTGTATTTTTCTGGCGTCTCCGGGCACATTCATATGTAAATTGGGTTAAGCTTATTTTGTCCATTAGATCAAAAGATCTGAAAAAAACCCATACATTTACCCATCCATAGACGCTTCCCTCAAATAAATCAGGACAGAAGTGGTTGAAAGTGGACAAAACAGACGGATTAAAACACCAGGTGTAACAGGTATGTGTCTCCCTCTTCTACTTGTGATCTGACCAACCAAAAAGCATCTTAATAGCAGGTGTAAACAGGGCCTTATTCAGAAAGGATGCATTAAACTGATCAAAACTGACAGTAAAAACTTTTAAATTGTTACAATTTTTTCAATTAAATGCCATTCTTTTGAACTTTCTATCCATCAAAGAATTCTAAATAAAATGTATCATGGTTTCCACAAAAATATTAAGCAGAACAAGCCCCAAATCAGCACATTACATTGATTTCTGAAGGATCATGTAGTCTCAGCCTCAGACGTCATTCCCACAGACCGCTGGCTGAAAAGTCTGATGCATAAGGCACACAAAATAGGAAACACTTTGGGAGTTTCAAAGTAGTCATCTGATTGGATAAATTCTATAGGTTTTACAGGAGACGTGTGTATCACGTTCTAGAAACGGCCTGGAAATGAAGCCGTCGTGATGCCAAACACCCTCATGGAAAAAGAAAGCCATCCTGTTTACAACTGTGACAATGAGTGCTTTTCAGAATCAACTAAACACTGGATTTTTAAAATTATGTGAAATTTGGGGTGCAATTGTTGGAGTAAACAAGCAAAACATTCTAGAATGAATAATTTATTAGATGCATATCGGTCTATTATCGTAGGTACTTTGGCTTAGTTAGGGTTAGTTCACCCAAAAATGAAGATTCTGTCATTAATTACTCACCCTCATATCTTTCTACACCCGTAAGACCTTTGTTCATCTTCAGAACACAAATTAAAATATTTTTGATAAAATCCGATGGCTCAGTGAGGCCTGCATTGCCAGCAAGATCATTTCCTTTTTCAATGCCCAGAAAGCTACTAAAGACGTATTTAAAACAGTTCATGTGACTACAGTGGTTCAACCTTAATGTTATGAAGCGACAAGAATACTTTTTGTGCGCCAAAAAAACAAAACAAAATAGCGACTTTATTCAACAATATCTAGTGATGGGCGATTTTTAAATTTTACAAATCTTTTGTTTCGAATCAGTGGTTAGGAGCGTGTATCAAACTGCCAAAGTCACGTGAACCATTGAAATTTCGAAACACTTATGACGTAATAAAGCCTCGTTTACTGAAATCACGTGACTTTGGCGTTCTGAACCACTGATTCGAAACAAAAAGATTTGCCCATCACTAGTTATTGTTGAATAAAGTTGTTATTTTGTTTTTTTTGGCGCACACAAAGTACACAATTTTGAGGTGAACTAACCCTTGAAGCGGAACAAAACAAACTGTGACTGATTGCATTACTTGTCGGTCAGATGTCCTCTTGGGCGGTTCTTTGCAAATGAATGCAGAAATGGAGTCCAGACCACTGCACAAGCATTTTAATTTTAAAAATGTTATAAAAGAGTCTATACCGTTTACCGTTTCTATACCTTATTTCAATGGTCTGCTAAAAGGTTCAATCCAATTTATGTGTATATAACTTTTTACTAATATATATATATATATATATATATATATATATATATATATATATATATATATATATATATATATATATATATATATATATATATATATATATATATATATATATATATATATATATACAGTGGGTACGGAAAGTATTCAGACCCCCTTAAATTTTTCACTCTTTGTTAAATTGCAGCCATTTGCTAAAATCATTTAAGTTCGTTTTTTTTTCCTCATTAATGTACACACAGCACCCCATATTGACAGAAAAACACAGAACTGTTGACATTTTTGCAGATTTATTAAAAAAGAAAAACTAAAATATCACATGGTCCTAAGTATTCAGACCCTTTGCTGTGACACTCATACATTTAACTCAAGTGCTGTCCAATTCTTCTGATCATCCTTGAGATGGTTCTATACCTTCATTTGAGTCTAGCTGTGTTTGATTATACTGGTTGGACTTGATTAGGAAAGCCACACACCTGTCTATATAAGACCTTACAGCTCACAGTGCATGTCAGAGCAAATGAGAATCATGAGGTCAAAGGAACTGCCTGAAGAGCTCAGAGACAGAATTGTGGCAAAGTACAGATCTGGCCAAGGTTACAAAAAAATTTCTGCTGCACTTAAGCTTCCGAAGAGCACAGTGGCCTCCATAATCCTTAAATGGAAGACGTTTGGGACGACCAGAACCCTTCCTAGAGCTGGCCGTCCGGCCAAACTGAGCTATCGGGGGAGAACAGCCTTGGTGAGAGAGGTAAAGAAGAACCCAAAGATCACTGTGGCTGAGCTCCAGAGATGTAGTCGGGAGATGGGAGAAAGTTGTAGAAAGTCAACCATCACTGCAGCCCTCCACCAGTCGGGGCTTTATGGCAGAGTGGCCGACAGAAGCCTCTCCTCAGTGCAAGACACATGAAAGCCTGCATGGAGTTTGCTAAAAAACACCTGAAGGAATCCAAGATGGTGCGAAATAAGATTCTCTGGTCTGATGAGACCAAGATAGAACTTTTTGGCCTTAATTCTAAGCGGTATGTGTGGAGAAAACCAGGCACTGCTCATCACCTGTCCAATACAGTCCCAACAGTGAAGCATGGTGGTGGCAGCATCATGCTGTGGGGGTGTTTTTCAGCTGCAGGGACAGGACGACTGGTTGCAATTGAGGAAAAGATGAATGCGGCCAAGTACAGGGATATCCTGGACAAAAACCTTCTCCAGAGTGCTCAGGACCTCAGACTGGGCCGAAGGTTTACCTTCCAACAAGACAATGACCCTAAACACACAGCTAAAATAACGAAGGAGTGGCTTCACAACAACTCTGTGAATGTTCTTGAATGGCCCAGCCAGAGCCCTGACTTAAACCCAATTGAGCATCTCTGGAGAGACCTAAAAATGGCTGTCCACCAACGTTTACCATCCAACCTGACAGAACTGGAGAGGATCTGCAAGGAGGAATGGCAGAGGATCCCCAAATCCAGGTGTGAAAAACTTGTTGCATCTTTCCCAAAAAGACTCATGGCTGTATTAGATCAAAAGGGTGCTTCTACTAAATACTGAGCAAAGGGTCTGAATACTTAGGACCATGTGATATTTCAGTTTTTCTTTTTTAATAAATCTGCAAAAATGTCAACAATTCTGTGTTTTTCTGTCAATATGGGGTGCTGTGCGTACATTAATGAGGAAAAAAAATGAACTTAAATGATTTTAGCAAATGGCTGCAATATAACAAAGAGTGAAGCATTTAAGGGGGTCTGAATACTTTCCGTACCCACTGTATATTATATATATATATATATATATATATATATATATATATATATATACACACATATATATACATATATATACATATATATACACACACACACACACGTTTGTAAGCACATTTATAGAAAAACATAATTGAAAAAATAATATAAATATAAATAACAAAAATCTTTGAGCATTACAAAGTCAGAAAACAAAGAAAACTTAATTAAATGGGCTGCTTTACTACTTTTTTTTTATTGCATTTCTTTATTCTGTTTAATATTTAATTACAATTGAATGTGGAAACTTTTGTAATTTTGTTTAATCAAAATTTTACTCCATTTAAAAAATTCAGTGCCCATAATTTAATGCAAGCACACTTTCTTTGTACTTTTTACACCCCTGCTGCACATTATTTCATACAAGAGGGAAAGGGCTGTATGAAAAAAATGCTAAATGTATTGTATACCCAGTTTACTTCAGAAACCCACAAAGGCCATGCATCATTATTTTTTTTATCAAGCCCTCAAGAAGAAGAAAAAAAAAGAAAAAAGAAATAAAATAACACAAGGCCTCTGTGGGCTGCCGAGCTTCCAACACTAAAGATCATTTGATCGTGCACAGATGCTCTATTTTATCCAGTCACCGTCTTATTAAAGAACACAATGGCACTACTGATATTTTAGTATCCAGGCTTGTTCATGGGGAGGGAGGAAAAATGGAAAGGAAAAATTACCAACGTCATTGACCTGCAGCAGTGGTCAAAAAATCCCACAGATCCTACGTCTGCAAAATATGCAACAACATAAAACAGCACACAGAGCCTTCAACAGCATATCACACGCTTTTAGTACACGCTCATGGCGGTGCTCAAGGACTCGGAAGGAAAGGGAGGAAATGATGTCATGCGTTACTTAGGTGCAAAGGAACCCAACAGGCATGACTTACATTCAGCACTGACCTATCAGAACACATCAGAGGGGTGAAAGACATTTTGCGTCACACCAATATCATTCACAGGAGAACAATATGAGAAGAGCAATCACAATGGTTGAGTTTACGTTTGATGGGAGATGTGAGGTTGAATTTCACAGCTCACAGGATGCCGAACATTCATCACGCAAAGTGATGCTGCATCCTTTTGATGTGTGGATTGGTGCTGGGTTAAAATAAATTCTAGGGCTGTCAAATGAAATTTTAATAAAAATAATTACATGGTTTGCAACAAATGAATGAATAAAACTGCACATTACCCAAAATTGTTGAGAAAAGCCCCCAAATGAAGATAAACAAAAGATTTTAAAGACATTACAAAAGATGCCTTTAGACATTAATATATTGTTTGTTTTATTTTTATTTATTCATTTTGCAGTTGATTTTGTCAATCTGTCCGAGGTAGACTTGTCCATTTATAGCATTTACAGTGTACAGTTCATTTTTTGTTGATTTACTGCACTAAATTAACACGTTAAATTGACAGCCCTAATAAATGCATACAATATGAATAGTTTTTCTTATGTAAGCCTGTCGAAGCAATAGTTCCTGTCTACCCAGCTTAGAAAAGCCTTCTGGAAGCGTGTATGTGCATTTGTATGTGTATTTTGTTTAGAAATTATCACTTGCATAATGTGTACAAAATGCTCACAGTTGAGCCCTTGTATAGTGTCAACGCATGGCAATAAGAACACTTAAATCTAGACGTTACACTACAAAACCACTATTAACCCAGCTGTCTTGTGTGTTTGCACATGGACCAAAACACATAAGACCGAGGTACATCAGCTGTAACACACAAACACAACCAAAAGGTGCGAAAAACTAGAAATACCAGTCAGGCTTCATAAACCCACTACATATGCCTTTAGCAAATACCATATATATACTATATATAATTTTGTAGTGGATTTTGTGGATGGGCGATATATCCAATATAATAAACAATAAATTTGCAATGATTTTCCTGGTGATATAAAAATCAAGCAACACTGTGAATATCATATCCATTTTAATGTAAAGTTTCAAGAAAATGTTTTAAGTGTCTCAAGTAGCAAAAAAAGTTAGGATTATAGCCATTCAATATTAGGTTATATTTGAAAGCCATCATTTTTAACATTTAATAGGCTTTAAAAAATATAATGACTTTTAAATTTAAGTGAACGTAAATTTCACGAAACGAGAACGAAACATTTTTAAACGCATTATAATATTTAGATGCACATTTGATATAGAAAAGCTCAACGGTAAGGATTTTTTCTACTGGCCCAGTTGGGAAGGTTGATTTTTACTTGCTCTTTGCTAAAATTTTCACTGGCCAAGCCACACACACACAAAATTGCTTTTATTGTTTTTGACCTAGTATGCAACCTTGTAAACAGTGCTTGTTTTGTAGGTCTAACAGTAATATTTCAGGTAGGAAATATAGCTACAGAAATTAATTAATTAATTAAATGTAAAATAACACTGCACAGTCTTATCGAGATTGAATAGTTTAAAAGCACTAAAATTGCATGATAATATAATGATAATATAGCCCTAATAAATATATATATTTAGTTATTTTGTGCAATTGTTATATAGACCACTGTTGGGACTGCAACATTCAAAAAATGCCTAATTTATATAAAAATAAACTTAGACATACAATATATTTATATGGTTATATATATATTTTTTTAGCTATATCGCCCAGCCCAAGTCACAAGAGAAAGTGTAAAAAATGTGGAGAATAGAAAGTCTGAATGAATTTTACTTAAAATTCATTGCAAACAGACTTCTAACAATAATGATCCTGAAAAGGGGGTGATCTCTACACATTGTAGTTACAATGAAAGTGGAGGCCTTGAGTAGGTGTACAGTAATAAAACACAGAAAAGACAAGAACCACCTAAAATACACACTGATGGTCAATTGGTCTTAGTCTAGGCAGCATTGCTCACAATAAATTATTCATATACAGTCTATAAAATACAACTACAATCAACCTCTCAATATGATTACTGCACATATCCCAAAAACCTTTATCAACAACATCTGGCCAATATCAAATAGTCTGTTCATGTTAATTCAAAGTAGGCAAATGTGAGTACAGTTAGGACTAGGAGTAGTAGTCAAAAACAATTTCTAACATGAAAACGAAATAAAAACAATTGGAAGATGCTTACCTTAATAAGAGAGGTACACACGATTGCACCAGCATTCACCATTGGGTTATGGGGTTTATCTGTGGGAAAATAACATTTCTTATGTTCCTTGTTTTGATTTAAGGGTTACATGTAAACACTGTTCCCTGATTGCAGAAGAAAGCAGTCATGCTGAAGCTGATGGTTATAATTCGTACCGTCCTCATCCAGGAAGAGCTTGTTGAAGCGTAATCCACTTGGCTCTTTCCCAATGAACTGGTGCACATATTCAGTGCCGTGGTCGTGCACCGCAATAGCGTACTTGAGCGGCTTCACGCACGACTGCAGGCAAAATGGCACTTTAGTGTCACCCACTGTGTGTCTGTGTAAATGAGTAAACAGAGATCAGAACCAGAGATATCATCCTATGGTCCACATAAGCAAACAAACATTAAAATAAAGAACCTAAAGCTGAACCTAAAGGCCACACTGTGACTCATGATATGAAGATGTTCAGAACCACAGGCCGTCCTACTTTTTTCCCCCTCCACTTCACTTGGATATACGTCACATTAGGGAAGAAAAGACTATTGCAACTTCCAACAACTTTAAACTTAAATTAAACAATATATTTATAAGGTAGGTTATTTTTTTCTTTGGTGGTGGAGGATGAACACAGTCATCCACATTTAGTTTCGCTCTTCATCTCCGGCACAAGTACCCTACCCATGTGAACTGCAAGCCCAGTACTGACAATAAATCCAAATAAATAAATAAATGGCAAAGAAACTGTTAGTATTATTACCTTATCTAATTTATTCACTAAATAAAAAGTGATCACTGTCAGGATAGATCATAAAACAAAGTGCTTATAATTATTTTATATTTAAAAATCTGTAAATGTATATGTAAAAAGTCATTGAGAGACAAAGTAACACATTACATAGAAAAAGTTTGCATTTACTGTACACTCCAAGATTTAATGCAAAGATCATTTGACTTACAATATCAGATTGTTTTGTTGTGTCCATTGCTATGGTTATCACTGTCAATCAGATTCAATTGCGCATTTAAATTGGGTTTTCAAAACAGAAACTTTGCAATGTGTAGTTAGCAGTGTGAAAAAAACCTCTCTATGATCTCTGCCATTATAATCACTGATATTACAACACGAGGTGGACAAAGCTGCACTCTTGCGAAAACTCCCATTATAATCAATGAAGCTGTCCATGTTGTCTTATTCACATTGTTTATAATTTGTTGGTTATAATGAAAGGATTTACAAGCATGCAGAACTCGTGCTGAACAAACTCAGTGGTGTTGAGCGGATTCTGACTAACCTAAACACATATGATTGGCTACTGCGTTCACGTGCTTAACAGATATGTCTGTGATTGGCTACGAAGCTAAAAGCTGCAAAAACACATTGTAAATAGAAACCTTTGACGCTCTTCACAGAGCACACAAACACTCACGGGAGTGTTTTAAAGCGATTTAAACCCGCGGCTATCAGCGGGTACCGATACTGCAGAACGGCAGAGTCACATTAAATAATCAGGTAAATCTTTGGTAGGACAAAGATTCATTTTGGCAGCTGCCAAAGTATTTTCAATGCAGCAAAAACTCATGATCATGTTGTCTGTTTTGTTGTTGTTTTTGGTTGCTGTGAGATTCAAATTGTGTATTATGTTATGTAACACATTTCAGAGTATGAGCTGTTGTTGTATGTAGTTTTCTATTTATTTCATTTAGTACAAACAACTTTAAAAACTGTTACAAAATTGCTAGAATGGATCTCTGAGGGTGAATTCAGTTAATTAGGCATTTTGTGTAAAGATCTAAAATGAACAAAGTGAAGTTATTCCATAAATTTCTGTCAATAGGTCAAGGCTCTGGCAGTGTTGTTGACTAAAAGAGCTAGTTACTGTGAAACAGGTGAATGGCCATAGCAAACACTACAGAGGTATGTAGGCAACCCATGTATCTTTACAACAAAGTCTATAGCATGGGGTAAAACATACAGATTATATTTATGTCCTAATTATTAGAGATCAAAGGATGTACCATGACACACGGGTCTAAGTATGGAGGGAAACATTAATGACTGTGAGTTTATAGTCCTGTTATCAGTGATTCTCACACAAGAGGATAACCATTTAGCATGTTTTATCTCCGCTGTATGACTAGTCCAGGAGAATACTGGAGCATTTATTGAATGATAAGATTAGCTGCCACTTTGTGTGATGGTTTTGTGACCAATATATATGAAGTATTTCCGGTACTTATCACAATGTACATAGTGAAAGGTGAGTGACAGTGCATTTCAAGTGGTTTGGTTAATAAATACCCAAATTGATTATCAAAGCTTGTTGAAATATGAAAATTATAAAGCTTTTTAAGTCACAAATGCAGTGAAACTAGCCATTGATGATAATAAAAGAGAAGCAGTTCCTCTCAGTATATGAACCTAAAATAATCTAAATCTCAAGGTAAAATAAGTAGTTTCTGTCAGTAGATGATTCATACCTTTGACCATCTACTGTACAAAGGGAAACAGCCCACAGATCTGGGCTGAATTTGGCAAGTTGGGGAATGTAGTCAGCAACCTGTGAGCAAAAGAAAGAAGTGAGCAGAAACAAAGGCTTTATCAAGTAGAAAAGACATTTTTGTTGAATCCACTCTCATCTTACCAGACCCCCGGAAAGTTTACGGCCTTTCTCATAAAGTGTATCGATGTGGGAGGCGAAAGTCTGGAAATCAGGGATGACAAACTTCTTCCGGAAGGCCTGGGTTAGGAGAACAATGTTGCTCTGGACACACCTGGAGAAACAACAGCAGCACAGAGCTGAAGAATGTATACCTACCAGTGGCTTGCTCAGAATTTATGGGAGAAAGTATGTCTTTTTGTCTACTTGTGTATTTTTTTTCTCCTGAGTAATTATAGGAAAAATATCACAGAGATAATTGTGTTACTTAAATCAGACTTAACTATTAACTCCACTATATGACCAATTATCTGCATAAACTGACTCATTGATGCCATCTAATTGAAAATTTTAAAAAAATTTACATTTTTGTATGATTTACAGCGCTCAAGAATCAAAGCAATACACATTAGAAACACTGACTTTCTTGAAGCAATTGTTTACACTCCCTCCTCAAGAAGCTAAATGTTTCATTCCACTTCCACTAAATGTAGAAGAGCAAAACACTGGATCTGTTCCAATGCACATTTCCCACTGAAAAATGAAAGATTTATTGTAAAATGTCTAAACATCTATGGCATGAGAGAGGAAGCCATGGCTGGTTTTACAGAGCTGGGTAATTCACTTCTACTGTAGCAAAGGGAAGTACAGCGTTCAAAGGCATCATAAACACAAACCTCTCCTTTGATTGTGTCTGAAATATTGGTCCAGTTGCTTCACCAAGGTCCCTGAACGGACAGACAATCTCAAAATAGCGGTCCACAGTGCTGCTGCTCAGATTTATGTGGATGTGAATTTTCAAAAGGTAATCTATGACTTATATCTGTAGGGCAGGAGTAGCTAGACAGGAACCAATATGTCTGGAATAGCATACTACTATTTCTGCAGTATGTATATTGTGCACCATATGCAATACAATCTGTATGCATAGAAAACCTGAATGACCACTTTTGCAAAATTGTGCATCGTACAGCCGAGCACATGGCCGTAGTACTAGGTACTATATCCCACAATGCAATGATCCCGACTTAACCTTCTACCATTTGCATAGTGAAGGTAAAAGACCACATATTTTTTAACATCTTTTTCTCAATTCATTATTAAATCGAACAAAGACATTTCAAAATGTGAAATCATCTGGATTATTATTTTTTTTTTTTTCAAGATCATAAGATCAGCTCGGACATTTCACAAACTGTTTCATTTACTAAGTTATAAGAAACAGTAGCTGTATACATCTGAGCTGTATATACTGTATAATGCCTATTATTTTGCATTAAAGATGCACTTACTCAATAAATGTTTGTTTTCATTTCATTAGCTTTTCTTCGTCCCAGTGGTCTTGGGCTTCACATTGATTGAAATAAATGCATGGAGTTTGTTTATTAACTGCTGCTAATTCACCCAAGAGCATTTTATCTTTCTTTTGTTATTCTTTTTCATCCACGTTTCCTTTTTAGTATCTCATACTGCACACGTCAATCAAATTTTTTAGATACAATATTTGTGCATCTGTGTCGATTGAGAATAAACAGATTTGTTTGAGTGAATATTCTGTCAAAAGAACATTTTGATTAAATGAGGAAATAAATGCAACTTTAAGTGGTATGATTCAATTCCAAATATCATCTCTCACTGTCTCTTTATGGCTCTGTCTGCCATACAAGGTCATTCACTGCCATAATCTATCAAGCCTCTACAAGCTGACACCACTGCATCCATCTCTTCAGTCTGTAATGAAGCTGTCAGTGGCAGCCAGATCGACTGGGCCGGTAAACGCAGCACCAACAGCAGAGATGCTGATAAACAGACATCTATCAGGCTGGTAATGGAGGGCGGCATTTATGGATTATGTCTGAAGAGTGATACACAGCTAGAGGGAGCAGATTGTCAAGGTTCGCTCATGTTGCAAAAAGACAGCGATTACCAACTATTAATAAGATGCAAAGAGCTGCCCATCGACCACAACTGCAAAGTATAATATATGGAATCAATCATATATGTATAATATCTAAATTTGTATGAGACTGTGTGCTTTTGGGGACTGTTATAAAATCCCAATTTGTCTGTCAGCAGACAGATCCACACAGAAGTCACTCGTTTCAGGCAGAATCCTGTTAAACAAACCCTTAACTGCAGGGTATTATTTTAGCTGGGGAAATTGGGGAAATTACCGGGGAAATTGCATTTGGGCTAAATATAGTTAGAGTAATGATAGGTGCAATTACACTATCATACTACTAGTTCTGCAGTATATAATACGTAGTAAATATTATATATATATACACACACATATACATATACACACTTTATTGTATGTTTATTTTATGGATGCATGGAGAAATGTGCAGTATACAACAATGAACACTGCACATAATACTCTATTCTAATGTAATGAACTGGACTTCTTCAACTTCTTAACCATCTGAAGAATCAGTTTGATGATCAACCAGATTCACCAGGAAAGATATATGCTGGTTCACCAAAATGTTTGCTATTATCCACCAGCCTAAACCAGCACCGACATTCATCATGGTCTAAGCCATTTTTTTCTGTGCATATATCCTGAATATACTACAGCACATTAAAAACAGTGTCAACTCACTTTTTGAACAGATGTCGGTCCAGCATTACGCCATCTGTCGTGGATTTGAGAGTGACTTTCAACATGTCCATACATTCTTTCAGCCGTGGATCTCCTGTTCGAAGTCCAGTGGCCTTCAGTGCCTGAATGCACACATAAGAGATTTCCATGAGCACAAATAAGAGTTACAACTCATTTTCGATGGCATTACTTATTACTATCATCAATCAAAACACTCTTATCAGGGGGTTTTACTTTCTTAGTCAGTCCGGTTAGATAAAAAGCCTTGGTGTAACAAAACATGGCTCTGTGCTCCATTTAGAGGCACTGATAAGAGCAACAACACATCAGTAACTGTACACACTGACCCCATCAGTCCCTTCTTCGGTCATACTATCACAAGGAACTGGTGACCTATTTGCAGGAGATGTAAACAAAACATGCTACAGCCTATAATATCTGACCTTGTGTACTTTAAAGAATGAGTTCACCCAAAAATGAAATTTCGGTCACTGAGTATTCACCCTTATGTCATCCCAAACCTGTAAGACCTTTGTTCATCTTCGGAACACAAATTTAGATATTTTTGAAGTCCAGAAAGTTATTAAAGACATCGTTAAAATGTCCATGTGACTAGAGTGGTTCAACTTTAATGTTATGAAGCAACAACAATACTTTTTGTATGCAAAAACAAAACAAAAACAACAGATTTGCTCATTATTGGCCAGCTCCTGCGTGAGCATCATATGCATGCGTCATGCTGCTCACGTGTACAGCGTTGGCCAATACGGAGTCGGCACTCGGATGTAGACACGGAAGCTCTGCATTCACTACGTCAACAGTGTAGGAGACTGACAGGGGAGAGAAAAAATAAAGTTGTTATTTTTGCGCACAAAAAGCATTCTCGTTGCTTCATAACATTAAGGTTAAAGCAATGTAGTCACATGGACTATTTTAACGATGTCTTTATTACCTTTCTGGACCTCAAAAGGTGCAATGACTTTGCTGCTTATGTGTGGTTCAGAAACCCTCAGATTTCATCAAAAATATCTTAATTTGTGTTCTGAAGATGAACGAAGGTCTTACAGGTTTGGAACGACATGAGGGTAATTAATGACAGAAATTTCATTTTTGGGTGAACTAACCCTTTAACATGTATAAAGGGAGCGCTGTCACTCACGGTAATAAATTTGTGAGCTGGGATCCTCTCCTGGCCTTCGGCAATACTGTAAAACAGCAGGTCCTCCAAGCTGGGCAGAATGCCAGCCTTCCTTCTCCTGGAACAAGAGAGAAAAGAGCATTGACCTTAATAAATGACATTTACAATGACAGAAACTACAGTCACAGGATATGATATAGGTCAGCCAACATTAATGTGTTTAAATACACTATAAAATTTGGTTAGTTGAGGTTAAATTCTGAGAAAAACCTAATACAGAGAAACAGAGCCATGCAACAAAGTTCAAAAGAAAAAGGAATCAAGTCAGTGAAGAGTTAAAAAGTCAATGACATTACTTGATATAATTCCTATCGACAGATTTCCTTTTAGAACAGGAAGTTTGGACAGGACATGCACATATATATATATATATATTTTTAATTATATATATTAATTAATTAATTAATTAATTATCGATAAAATGTCTATTTAGTGATTCCATTAAAATATGACAACACGTACATTATTATTCTAGCCATGCTGATATCTACAAAGGTCATGTTACAGGTCTTCTGAAATGCAAACACGCATTAGCATTGCACAATACAGGAGTGCAGACTCGCTTTTGCCAAGTTCTATTAAGAGCCGACCTAACTTAAAGCCGTTAAGAGTCGTTGCATTATCACATTTAGATGGCTTTGAGTCTAATGGAGCTCTGCGTAAGCTGCTGTGGCACTGAGCCACAATATTCTTCACAACAGAGTCTGGACAGGACTGTATTTCCTACTAAAACATCCTCTCACAGAGTACCAACGGCCCCACTTTCCCACCACACCACACACCATAAACATTTCCAGAACTACAACTGTCCTTTCCCAGACTTTATTTCAATTTGCACTATTCATTTTCCTAGAGATTATGTTTCATTTGAATGCATTTATTTCAGTACACATCTAAAGGGGTCATCATAGGAATGGTGCTGACAAAAAGGTGGTTTTGATAGTTAGGGTTCATTTGTGAGGATTATGAAACAGAGAGAGAAAATTGTTGAGAAAGAATTGATATGGTTAGACTAGAGGTGAAAGACTGGAAGTGACAATTCAAATCATACTTACACACAAACAAACAGCAAGCAGAGCAATGAGGGAGAAAAAAAAACATGCAGAATGAATGAGAAACATAAACAGATCAATCAAATCAATTATGACAAACTTAAATTTTGATAAAATATAATCAAGAACCTTACATGGTGTATAATGTACTAAATTCAGTTGCTTTTGCTTCTTTTGAAAATAGAACTTTAGGGTTAGTAAAGTTTTTTTTTCTTTCAAGAAATAATACTTTTATTCAAGGATACATTAATTAACTAAAAGTGACATTTATAAGACATTTAAAAGATATTTATAATGTTAAATTGTGCATTTTAAAATATATTAAAATACAAACAATTATTTTAAATTGTAATAATACTTTACAATATTACTGTTTTTACTGTATTTTTGATCAAATAAATGTCATCTTGGTATAAAAGCATAAAAGACTTCTTTCAAAATCATTTACCGACCCCAAATGGTAGTGTCTTTGGCCTGCCTTATAATTGAGCATTATTAGGAATGTTTCAGGTTCAAAAAAGTTGATAAATTGTTGATAAATCTGGCATAACATTTATTACCACAGAGAATCATTTCAACTCAAACCTCAATTTATACGGGGCCAGGCATTAGATATACACTGTTTTACAAGAAGGCCTAACCACAAGATATTAAAAATAAATAAATCATTTATAAATCAATACAGTAAAGCACTAAAGCACTACTATGACTAATTCAGTAAAAATCAGTTCATTATAGCTATAAAGCCATCATCTTTTTTTAAGTGTTTGAACTTCTGTTTATGCTTTAATGATGAAGTTCCCTCCATGCTGACAGCACGTTATGATGATATTTTTCAGATATTTTTCCATGTATCATGCCAAAATACAGGGTTTATTGGTTTTACATGGTCATAAAAATTGAAACTAAAACAAAGTTATATAAACTTCCTCAGATACTATCACATCAGTCTCATGATGACAAGTATTTGTCTTAGTTGTGATAAGAATTTTAATGTTTACTGCCTGGCCTACACAATGATAGATAAGCTGACATTATTTTCTGTGGAAATCAATGTTTTGCCACAAAATGCATCTGAAACATTCCTGTAAGAGAACAAAAAACTGCATAAAAAGAGAATTTTGTAAAAGATAATGCAGAAAAATAGACTAAAAACATAAGTTGCATACAAAAGCTGACAATGTAACGCACGAACAGCTCAACATGTCATTATGCAACAACCATGCAGCTGAAACAGTAGGTTTGTAGTTCTGTCTAACGAAAGCAAAAGATCTAAAAAAGGGAAATGGGTGAATCATCAATGCTGGACCTTTGGGATCTAATTAGCATCAAAGGTCTTTGGTGTTACAAAACAGCATTCTCCTCTCCTTTCTTTCGTAGCTTGTCTCTCCGTCTCTGCAGTTTATAACTGACCCTACATGGGATTCCAGGGATTCTCAGAGCGCCTGATAGCTCATCGCCCTCCTGCAGACTTAATAAAACAAACATTACGCGCCTATTCACACACCCCTGACAGCTCAGAGAAGACAAGCCCAGCACGTAACCAAAAACCATAGGCCGTGCAGAGACCGTGACTTGACAGCAGGGATCTTGGGTTTACTTTAAAGCAGCACAATTATTCAATATTACGATTATGGCTCAGATTCTTGTGAAAAGTGTCACCCCACACAAAATAAATATTTGAATGTCCATTTTATCAATCACGAATTTAAATACATTAAATCAAAATAAAAGTAATTAATTACTAAATTATGATATTCAGGATGTGAGCTGTACAGATAAATAACCGGCAATTTGTTTAACCAATGCAATCGGTTCAAAATATTTATTTAACAACAAACAACTATGAGAGCTATGGAACCATTTTATCCAAGAAGATTTAAAAGTTTGACACAAATTGTTGTAAACAAACTTTCGCAAGCCTACACTATACATTTCCTCCACATTTCAAGGGAGATGAGATCACACAATTCATATGCAGGATGATCACAAATATCACATTACCCTTTTTTGAAAACACATAAAACACCTTTAACCTTTGTCATGTCTGTTGAGTGAGGTCTGATTTAAAGGGTTAGTTCACCCAAAAATGAAAATTCAGTTATTAATTACTCAACCTCAAGTCATCCCACACTGTAAGACCTTCCTTCATCTTCAGAACAAAAATTAAGATATTTTTCATAAAATCCGATGGCTCAGTGAGGCCTGCATTGCCAGCAAGATCATTAACACTTTCAGATGCCCAGAAATACTAAAGACCGTATTTAAAACAGTTCATGTGAATACAGTGGCTCAACCTTAATGTTATGAAGCGACGAGAATACTTTTTGTGCGCCAAAAAACAAAATAATTGTTTACTGGTCTAAACGGCTTGATCATCATTAAAGAAGACTTAGTGTGTTAAGCTTCATGGTGGTATTAATGGACACTTGATCTGTTGAAACAGATGGAGTAGATCGAGTCCATCAACACCCCCAAAGTTTCACAGTCCTCTTCATGGGTCAATTTCGATTTATTTAATGATAACGTTGATTTGAACATTTGATAACATTATTTTACATGTGTATAAGCATTGCTTCTATCGCTTGTTTCTGCTGCTTCTTGTAACAGTCTTCTTCACTTCACACCTTATAACAGTTAAAACACGGATTGCCGGAAAATTCTATCAATGGCTGGGAAGCACTGTCATAAATGACAGAAAAAATTCTGTCAATGGCGGCAAAAGAGTTAAAGAAGACCATAAAATATGAAGCGTAGAGCAAAAACACACAGGAGAGGAAGGAAGTATATCCTCAGAGAGGAGGCAATGTGAAACTGAAAATATGTATTTACTAACTATCTATAAATTCCTCTTTTTCTTCATTGCACTAGTGGTCACATGACAGTTGATTGTGTTTACAGCACATCGCGCTGAACTTAACAGCTGTTTATTGGTCTAAATAGCTTGATCTTCATTAAACAAGACTATGACCCTCAGAGTATGTTAAACTTCATGGTGGACACTTGATGCTATTTATGGCTTATGTTCTTCCTGTCTGTGAACTTGTACAGGGAAGGCCGATACTTTAATCAAGTTCCCTTCTGGTCCTTGATCCTCGAAAGATTCTGCAACAGGAGGTCTTGACTTCAATGCATCACTTTATATGAACTGATAATGAATTTTGTTACTTTTATGTTATGTTCAATAAGCAATATGAAGACTGATATTTAAAAAAAGAAAAAAAAGAAAAGTGATTTCTTTTTCAGGGGGAAAAAAAGAGAAAAAAAAGAGGATGCACTGACACTATGTTTCCTTTAAACGCAAGGAAGTAATTTGGAAGTGAAAGATCCAAACCTTCTGGATTGTGACAAACAGTTGCGCCCATCCACACAATTACAAATCTGGCCCATTATCTGGATGAGTAATAAACTACTGGTAGTTCTACTGTCCTCAAGAGAGCCATTAGAAAGCCATCCAACCCTGCTGTACATACAGGAAGTGAGAACAATACAGTCATCAGTTAGTCAATCCATGAAGAATTTTTTCTTCCATAGGCCTTGAAAATTTTCAATTTGGAATGAGCTATACTAAGCCCTGGTTACTAGAGCATAATTTTGTTACAAAACAACATCCTTAAAAATACAGTAGCCAACATTTGAAGTGGATCAAAACCTTTCATCAAAGTTGTCCTAAAACCTTCTTCTTAGGACAACTTATGGCGCTTTACCACTGCATGGTACAGTTTGGTACGGCTCGATATGGCTCACTTTTTGGTGCTTTTCCACTGCATGGGACAGCTCGGTACGGAAGGTTGCGGCTTGCTTAAATAGTACCACCTCGTACTGATACTAAATGTGACGTGTAAACACTGCAAATCACTGATTGCTCAGAGAGAATCGTCACTACCAGCGTCACTGGATTTGAAACACGAGACACCAAACCTGCTAGATTTAAATAGTCAGTAACAGCCACCACAGTATCATTTGTTTGCGAAACAACTTGCTTTAAATGACTGTCACAGCAACTTGAAAAAAGAAATGGCTATATCGTGGTCAGCAGACGAGATGCAAACTCGTTGGTAGACGAGGAGTGGATCCACGGCAGTAGAGGCGGCGCAACTATAACGATCAGTCTATAATACCTCCCACTTTGAAGCGGTACTAAACTGCAGTGGAAAAGCAAACCAATAGTAAAGCAATCTGAGCCATGCCGTACCGTACCGAGTAGTAGCACACAGTGGAAAAGCGCCATTAGTTCTTTTTTGATCCACTTCAAATGTTGACTACTGTAGTTTTACAAGTTCAATAACTTGCTTTCCACCAACAGATGCTATACCCTATAAAACTGCTGTCTAAATTATGTTCAGCTGACAGCTCTCAGTGAATACTGAAATGAACCTGTTGCATTAGCCACGGTGTACAACGTCCAGTCTTGGCTCATGGTTAAGTGTTTGTTTTTCAGAGTGCATGGGGCAGGTGGGGGATATGGATAGGACAGACTGTATTCTACAATTACTGCTGCTGACACAGTGGTATTTTGGTCTAAACCATGTGCCAAGTAGAAATATGTATTCTGGATACAGGTACTGTAGGTGAGGTGAGAATTTAGCACAGAGATTTTACCATACAGAGTTGTTCCCAAAAGATTTAATGTAACTTAACACTGTAAAACTGGGTGATATACCTAATATTCACTTTTATTCGGTCATTCAATTTCCTAAAGATTATCATTAGACCAATTCTACAATATTTCCTCGGCTCAAAAACATATGAGTATGAGAGCAATGAGACAGGGATGTTTTAGTAGCATCTCAGTAACAAAAACAAAGTTGAAAAGTCTAGTTCATTTCCTTAAATTAATTTTAACTGTCTGTTTAATTGAATCATCTCAAAAGATGAATTTCGCCCTGAATCAAAACTTTTTTCATAAATTGAAAATGTATGGAGGTAAATATTACTGTTAATTACTATGATATATTGCTGCATGAAAATGATTCAACATAATTTTTCATTATGTTCATTTAGTGACGGGATTGGATGAACATGACATTATTTTAATAGATTTTTATTGCAATTGACTTGAATAAAAATGTTAATCTACTTTACAAACTGCTGTTTGGCTAAATTATGGCTCTTCTCACTGGAAATAACATGTATAGACAAAATAGATAAATATCACAATATATATTGAATAACATCCAAAGGTTAAAAATAGAGAGCATTTTTAGCTACACTACCATTCAAACGTTTGTGATCGGAAAGATAAAAAAAAAAGCCTCTTACTGCTCACCAAGGCTATTTTTATTTGATCAAAAATACAGTCAAATCAATTATATTTTGACATGACAAATATTTTAATATATTTTAAAATGTAACTTGTGAATTTTCTGCATTACTCCAGTCTTCATTGTCACATGAGCCTTTAAAAATCATTTTAATATGGTAATTTTATTATCAAGAAACATTTCTTATTATTATCAATGTTGAAAGCAGCTTAATATTTTGTAGAATCCATGATACATTTAAGGATTTTTTGATATATATAGAGTTTAAAAGAACAGCATTTATAACATTTATAAATGTCTTTAATGTTACTTTTTATCAATATAATGTGTCCTTGCTGAATAAAAGTATGAATTTCTTTAAAAAATAAAAATCTTACTGACGCAAAACTTCTGAACATCAGTGTACATTGCTCAACCCTACAACATTGTATACAATTACTGCGCTCAAGTAAAAAGTAATTGGCTTAGTGGGTAATTGTTTTTGCCCCACCCATTATCGTTTTAAAAAATGACTTACAATGTTTCCAATGTTACAGTGCTGTACCAACTAAGTGCCATGTAAAGCTCTCTAGAGGACTGTGGAAACTTCTGTTGCACCTCTGTGGGGCCCTTGGGGTTGAGAAAGCATGCACCTCTGCACCACGTGCATTTCAGAAGAACATTCATTGCGGGTTTCAGGTGTCAGATAACTTTACTGCACAGAGAGAGCTGGCAAATCACCCTCTCAGATAATAGCTTTAATTGCAGCTATCATATCTTCATGTTCATTCACCTTTTGAGCAGCAAATCCCAGCAATTTGTAGACAGACTTTTGTGATTGAGAGATTAGATTCTACTGACATGCCAGACAACCAGTTACTACTAATGTACAGCAATACTGGAAAACTGAAAGTAACAGTCACACACACAATCCCTGCGTGCCAAACTACCTAAAAGATGCCTTCAGAGGGCACTAAAGTGTTTATAGTGTAATCATTTTCAACAGATTTTTTTGAAAAAATACAAATAAGTCTATAAATGAGTTCTAAATGATAAATATTTTGAGCCCCACACTTTTCAGGGCTCCAAGGCCCTAACAGTGGATAATAAAGACGAAAAGAATAGGGTGATCATTTGGATTCATATAAACTGGATAGAAGCAGCCAGAAAGATATTAGGCCTAATGGATGGCTGCTTGAGTGCTTATGTCAAGCTATTAGCAGTACAGTTTTTGTTAGCTGTGGCTTGAATGGCTTCTGTGCAGATTTAAATAAATACATCAATATACACACGTACATTTAGCTAATATATGAATCAATGACACGACGGGTCATTTTTTTGTCCAAAGGTCTTAATAATAATAAAAAACAAAGATATGACAATATCTCTTTTATTGAATCCAAAAGATTTTAAATATATTTTGCAACATATAAAGGTATTTTAAAGATTTTGAAGTATCAAAAGGTCATTCGGTTTAACTGTTCAAAGGCCAATACAGCCATTTCTTTTGTGATTAAAATATCTTAAAATATAATAAAATGTATATATTATCAAAATAGTGCAAAGTGGGATTAAAATTATGTGTAGAAGTCGTTGCTTTGTTATGAGAAAGAATGTCCAGAAAAATGAATTTCATTGACGTTATTCGGAGTGACCAATATGAAGGGACCATTTTGGATCAAGTCATGCGGTCAATATCATGTGAAAGGTTGTGACATCATTCAGACACCTACAAAGGACCACACGGTCATGAAGCAAAATAACTAACTCTCTTTTAACTATTTGAAAAAATCATTTCAAATCGTTTTCACTTGCTCATACGCAAAACATCAGGTCATTCGGTACAACACATGGAAAATGTTGTAATATTTTAAAAACTTGTACTAAATATAAAATGTTTGATTGTCCTTTTGCTTGCTAGCTAGCAAGCTAACTAGCTAGATATCAGCCTGTTAGCACTGTTCAAAAATATCGTCATTCGGTATAATTAAAAGTGTCATTTGGACTTTTTTGGTGACAAATTTTGTCCATCTTATAAAAAAAATGACAAAAGCAGTGTTAATTGATTATAAAAACCACAATCTCATTGTTAACACTTAATAAAACAAAATTAATTATATCTCCATTATGTTTTTTTTACACTTTTAAAAACCATATGCATGTGTGCATTATCACCTCGGTGATTGCATTAACTTTCAATAATTCAATGCAACTCTCACAACGATCCTGTACTGAATCAACTAGGGATGTGCAACAGCGACAGAGTACTCGAGTACTCGACAGTGACAGCGACTATCGATCATGTAAACGATGATCGAAATGTTTTTTTCCCTTTTTTCTCCTGATTGGTTATAGTAGCACTTTGGGTGCCGCCCTGAGCTCCAAATGTTTAGCTTTCCACAGCATGGATAATACAGTTCAATGCAAGCTGTGCCGCGCCAAGCTTTTATCTTGTGCTGAAAATATCCCTTCAATTCTATTCATAATTAATTTAGCAATAATCATCAGTGATTTTCATACTGTAAAATAACATTTTGGTTGATCAGAAAGTGCAAATTGAATCCAAAATATTGCTGAAATATTAGTGACACTTTTTAAAGCACAGTCGGAGTTACACTTTCGGTCAAGCTCACGTTTGCATTCGCAAACCTTTTGCAGATGAAAGTTGTAATAGCTACATCTGATTAATCTAATATAGGATGCGTTGGGTCAGGATATCAACATTTATTAAGATGCTGAATGCGCTGCATATCAGTGTTTAGTAAAAATTGATGTTATAATAATGCAGCAGTGCATTTTGTCATATTTGTTCAATGGCATAATTTGCATGGCTTTGAATACACACAGGCGATTTATGGAATCACTTAATAATGTGATTAAAATAAAGCACAGATCTGCCATAAACATGGCATTATAATGAGAACTTTATAGAAATCTATAGTAAATTCTGTCCTTACCCGTTATTCAGTGCGCTGTCGTGAAAGCGCACGCTCTCGCTATAGCGCGTAACTTAAAGTTCACTGGCATTTGCATCCTTTTGTGCAGATACAAGTTGTAATGTTAGGTCTATATTATGTATCCAAGTTATCTGATTTATATCATAGGATGTGTCTTAGAACGGGCTTCAGTTTATTGGCGTCACTCATCTCAGGCGGCTATTCCTTTTAGGTACTTCCTTATTAAAAACATTGCTGCATCATAATCAATCTAACACTGTTCCAATCACGTTTTCATAGACAGGTTTTCATGTCATTTTTATTTTTAACATTCATTTTCCTAACAGTCTTCAGATATTTTCATTATCTCCATGACGGCCATGCCCCGCCCCCTGCAAAATTGCCAAAAATGCCCATCCCTAAAATCAACGCACTTTAGCTATGTTGGTTGTGTCAGGGGAACACTAATCCAGTATATATATATATATATATATATATATATATATATATATATATATATATATATTGTATCTTCTGTTCTTTTTAAAGAACATCAAAATATGTGCTTTAACCGTTCTCTTGGCCATTTTGAACCGTGTGAAAAATGACGAAAGCTTGCTTGACTGTGCGCAGCGTGTTATATTATAGAGTTCTAATTAGTCAACTGCTGTTCTTTATAGTTTGTTAATTATCATACATAGAGAATTTGAATAATTCACTTGCATAAAAGTCTTTAAAAGCCTTTCACATAACACCCTAGAAACTGCAACAAGTTGAAAAAGACACGGAACAACTGTGCAAATTGAATAGCAACATCCTGGTAACTAATCAAGAACCGCTCACATTTTCTGTATGTTAAAAACTAGTTTTCCTTTGCAATTGTAGACTATTAATCTAGTATCATTGCTAACAATGATAAAAATCTGATCAAAATTCTCTGCAGGTCCTTTGAGGCCAGATGGAGCCATGTTTGACAGCTTTTAGCAATATCTTCACTGGTTTGGAAAATAAGTTCCCCGGCAGACAAGGACAAGAGCTCAGTCAATTTTTTACACTCTGTCGCCTTGGACACAATTATCTGAACCGTCAGAGAGAGCTCAAGCGCACCTATTTAACTCATTAGACAGGAGGTTAGTTGTCAGCGGTGAATCAAAAGTCCATGGGTGGCTTTCCAACAACAAATTATCATGACTCAACAAGACACAGAGTTTCAGATAAATGCTTGATAAAAGGTGTACTTTAGTGATCAAGAACACAGATGGCATTACATTGTACTTTTGGCACACAGACCATATGTTTTGGCACTGCAATAATTTATCCTTTTGTTATTTTCAGGCCATAGAGTCAAAAGATATAAGTCCTCGTTGCCTCAGATATTTGATACACCATGTTCAGTTATTTAAGCCTCCTGGAGAGAGGTGACCTGCGTCGTGCTGAAGGAGCCGTGCATCGTGTTACACACAGAGAAAAACAAAACATTGTGACTGATGTCTTCAGTGTATGGGACTGCTTGGCAAAAGATGGAGAATTAGAATTAGGTCAACAAAAGGTAAGGTATAGGAACAGACTGTGTCAAATGTATGTCTGTGATGTTGGCATGAAACACAGGCATACATTTCTAAATGAATCTTATTGTGAATGATTCATCTGTGCATGTGTTTTATGTTTAAAAAACTTGAGCTCGTAATTTTGAATCAAAATGGCATAACTCAATCTTCTGGCTGCTCTCTATGTAGACAGCTCACTAGATTCTGAAACAGGGCTAAACTGAAACTCATATTAAACAATGGTCCATCTGAACAACTGCACTGATTACTTAAAAAAATCCAAAGGCTAATAGTTACAAGAACTGCAAAAGCGAGCTCACTGAATGCTTTTCAACAGTAAATTGGCATTTCTGGGCTCTAGATATACAGTCACTACACCCCTCATGCATTACAACTATAAGAGTTGAATAAAAAAAAAAAAACCAGTTAACTGCCTTATGAATGTGTGAATGAAACCAGGATGAAGTGTTTCGAGACACAAAAAACCTCAAAGAAAGAACTGAAATCTAATAAGCGGAAGGCCATCCATACATCACTCTACAAGAGCCAATCTAACAGAGGTGGAGAGTAGAAAGGACTTCTGGGATCCCAAAGAGATTCCACAGATCAATAAGCAAAACATGTGCTGACCTTCAGAAGGTCCTTGATGGAAAATAGGGATGTGCAGTAGTATGAAAAATAATCATCTCATCTCAATAGTATATACTGTACCACAATGTAGTTCGTATATTAAATAACCATGTGGTAAAGCATATTTCTGCATAATCCAATAAACTAGATAAATACTTTACAAATGAATGGAACATCTTTTGATGATGATGATTATTACTATTATTTGATTATTTTCTATTTTTATTTGGAACTTCAAAGCAAATGAAAATATAATATTATTCATAAATGAATAACAAAAACATCTTCAGATTGCCAATTTATGTAACATCAGAACTAAAAACTAAAGATTGAAAACAGCAAAACTAACGTTAAAAATGTATTCTAAATCCTGACTGGATGAACCACACTGGTCAATCAATGTTGTAGCTATTAAAGAAAACTTATTTAGTTTAGTAAATATGTTTAATTATAATATTATTTGTTAATTTCAGTTTAATTGATAATCAATGTATCATAATAAATGTAATAAGAAACATTTTAAGAATGTCTGGTGAGGAACTGAAGTGCATATGTTCAATATTAGATTTTTTCTCCTTGAGAAAACAGTGAGCGGCAAGCCCTGTATTAAAGTAGAGTGAGGAGTCTATATCAGAGCAATTCTACAACAAATATTCATCACAGTTTCTCCATTTCAACTTGTTAATCTTGTTGTCAAGGCAACAGCAGTAGCTCTGGGAGTCTGTGAGAGCATGTGTCTGGTGTCTGTGATCAGCTTCGGAACCAAACCACCCATAACATTAGCAGCAGACTCCTGAAATTTCCATTCACCTATCCTAGCCTTTTTTAAACACTATGAATACACAGAATATCCCCATGACAACACAACAATCAATATCTAATTTCCAAAGGAATGCAGAATTGATTGCTTCAAACTGGACGTGCCAGCTCTCGGCTTCTCGCTGGAAGTATCAAGCCAATTAATGAGATGAGTAAACACTGCATGCGTAGAGACCAGTTTGAGATAAAACTGGTCTGTTTGGGTGGAAGGATGGACGATCAGCTCTCTTGATATCAGTATTGCCTCATATCGGTCGACCACTACACCATATTCATGCAATTACAACCTTACAGCACTTTTAACTGTGTAATAACCTGCTGTAATGTCACTAAACAGGATTATGCTGTACGTCATCAACTTATTTATGCCAGCTGAATCAATGCCCAGTTTTTCATTAACAAAGTAGGTAAGGAGGGCAGAAATTCTAACAAATTTTGCAGAAAACCACCATTGATTAACAGCAGTCGTCTTGCTCTTCCGTCAGACAGGATGGCATTAATGAGAGGATGATCAAGCTCTCGATTAAAGTCTCTCTGCAGGGACAGCACAAGCCTTCTGCGTCATCTTATAAATAATCCATATGGACAGACGAGCAATGAGTCACGCACACTGTGTGAACCACAGGCAAACAAAAGAGAGTGAGGAAAAGATTGATTATACTGCCAGGGATACATTCATCTATGGATAATAAAAAGTTTGGTTATAAGAGAAAAATGCTCCACTGAAAACAGCTGTAGCAGATCTCCCCACTCACTCACTGCCTGTTTGTGGAAGCGCATTATTGACATTCCACTGCTGCCATATATGTGGTGTCATAAAGTAGCAGCTGATAAGAGCTGCTGCCACTCCCTCTCCAACTTCCACAAAATAAACATTAGTAGAGGTTTCATTATGATTAATTCAAGTGACTCAAAACTTTTATATATATGCATTCATCAAAAAAAAGAGAAAAAAAAAAAAAAAAAAAAAATCAGATTCGTTCACTGAATCATTCAGTGGCCCGTTCTGCAAGTCACATTGTTACTGCAGCAGGTGGCAACAAGTTTTTGAATGAGTCACTCAACTAATTTGTTGAAAACACTAAAGCGTTCCCCACCAAAACAATAAGTCTTATTATGCATAAATTATTTTTTATTTGACTACAAATCTACTTAAGACTTCAGAGAGAATAATCAAACATTATAAGCCCAGAACGACTTTCATCAAACTATAAAAACAGCTGTTACGCCCATTTTCTTTTGTTTTTGTGAATGACTAAAGGTCTTAGTCACACGATAACTAGGGCTGGGTTGACATTATCCATTAACCGTTTTTAATAAATCTTAATTTTTAAGAACAAACATCGATACTTGATTTCCAAATCAATCTTGGATGGACCTTCCATCCAATTATCATGATTTTCATTCACAAACCCTATTCGTTCAGTTTACTAAAAATCCCATTTCAATAACTTTGGTTCACAAATGAGTTGTTCCAATTCATTAATTTTCTTTGACAAACAAAATGCCCCAGTTCATTCAAATGGTTCACGAACAAGATGTTTTCAGTTATTTGAAACATAATTTGTACATTTTTTTTTCAAAACGAATCAAATTCTTTCATTTTTAAACAAAACCAGTTTTTGTTTAATGGCTGAATGGCTGATTCGTTCATAAACCAGTGATTTCGTTTTAAAGGGATAGTTCACCCAAAATTCCCATGATTTACTCATCCTCAAGACATCCTAGGTGTATATGACTATCTTCTTTCAGATGAACACAATCGGAGATATATTAAATATATCCTTAAGGCCTGTACACACCTGGACGAATATCGCGCACGATTATCGCCAACGTTTAACGCCTCGTGACTAAACAAAGGGCGGCAATGTGAGTGTGCACACCGATGCGGTAAACGTCAGGCGTAAAAGCGTAATTTAAAAAAAAAACCCGCCTCAGGTTCGTTTTTTTGGTTTGACACACCGCGTTAAAAACTGGCCGACCAATGAGACTGGTGCTTTTGTTCACGTGACTGTAGCTGCTGAAGTTACAGTAAAACACGACTTGGTGGCGCTCAAGCACAAAACGGTCTTGCCGAGCAGACATTGATACCAAAACGACAAAGAGGAACTATGTAGATGAGGAAGACCCCTACAAACTATGGGTGCTCTGCCAGTTCTTGGCCACACCAATAGATGTGTATTATATGCCATTTTATATGCCATTATATGCCTTTTTTTTTCTTTTACATTCAAGAAATATAGTGGAGAATGTCTATTTCATATGTTTATTTGCACTACCGTCATTGTGACTTATTTGGACTACCGTTTCTAGCTACCATTTCCTCATGTATATGCCATAAATGCCATTTTATATCTGTATTTTTATCTTCTTTAATTTCATTAATATCATAAATATGTTTATTTGCACTACCATTCAGCACAAGCGCCATATGCTGTCAGGGAGTGAATTTACACGTTCACTCGGCGCATCGCCAGTGAAAATCACTTGGGTATGAACACGAAAAAAGCTGGCGATAAGCGTGCGCGATAATTGTCCCGGTGTGTACGAGGCTTTAGTCCTCCAAGGTTTATAATGGTTGTGAATGGCTGCGCAGATTTTGAATACAAATAAAAAATGCATCCATCCATTAAAAAAAATTAAAACCCATATGAATTCAGGCGGTTAATAAAGGCCTTCTGAAGCAAATCGATGTGTTTGTGTAAGACAAAAATCCTTATTTAAAACTTTATAAAGTAAAATAACGAGCTTCCGGCACGACAGCCATATGCATTCAACGTACTTCCAAAAAACGTTAACTCCCGTGACATAGTAAACAATGCCATGATGTTCTACACAATGACATGACGTCCTACGCTATAACGGGTAGTACGTCATGTCATTGTGTAGAACGTCATGGCATTGTGTATTACGTCGCGGAAGTTAACACTTTTTGTTCGTCCGAAAGAAGATAGTCATATACACCTAGGATGGCTTGAGGGTGAGTAAATCACAGAATAATTTTCATTTTTTGGTGAACTGTCCCTTTAAAAATTAAAAATTGGGTGCGTATTCGTTCAGTGCGTTCAACCAATGAAATGCTTCTTCACAGCCCACACTACAATTGAGTATGAGGTCTCTGTGGAACAAAAGTGGGCGTTTCTGTATTTGTGGGTGTTTTCAAACTGGTGGGTGTTTATATATCATGCAATGAAAATGATCCGCTCACCCGACCCCCCCCTAAACCCTACCCAACCTCAGACGTGGGCAAATCAGGTAACGCTCTCAAAAACGCCCCTCTGTTTATGGCCTCGCCCATCAATCGTTAATGTCCTGCAGAAACCTGTACTTGCTACAATTGGCTCGTGCTATATAGTTGGTATTTGGTGACTGAACAGGGGTCGCGAGCTTCAAAGAGCGGTCACTTCTGTGAACGGACAATATGAGTGCATGGAAGTAAACGAGACCGATTCACTCACTTAAAAAGATTCGTTCAAGAAAACCACAATGTCATATCAAGACGATACTGTTACTGTGAAGACGATATGACTTCACAGTAACAGGGAGTGTCGCATTAATAGAAAGAATCACTGCACTTGACCTAAACCAAATAAAATCGACAACATTTTATTGACGTATAAGACTACACATGTTCTCCACCCACTTGCTGTAAAAGTGTACACACAGCGCCACGTTGTCAGCCTTTCGGTAAAATTTTGGCGCGTGTGCTGAACACATGCTATATACCTCTGATCAATAACCTTGAATATCTCATGCGTCACGTCTAACTAAATGTCAAATAGATAAATTTCGTACTTATCTGCCGTCGCTTCCTGAACCGTCTCATCTTTCTTCACTTGCTCAGCGGGTTCAATCGCACCATCGGTCTTTGTACACAGAAATCTTCTCCCAGCTAAAGGCTGAATGAAAGATCTTCCATTATGGACAATCTTTAATTTAGATATTCTGCCATCCCGATAAGCAGCGCTGAAGCAGTACGCGTTTGATAAAGTCTTTTTGTGCCTTATAATGTCAGAGAACGAACGCTTAGGGCTGGTTTGAATCAACTCCTTCAGCACAATTGAAGCCCTAAACTGTAACATCTCAGTCTTGTCGAGCTAAATCAGTTAAATTTCCTTATTTTTGATAATACTAGAAGACAACTTGTATTTCTAGAATCAACAGCACAATCGATTCCCACACTTTGCGTACCTACTGAGCTAGGAGCTTTTTAGTGACACCGAGCAATGCGTTTACGTACACGCCTAGCTAACGTTCTATTGGGTAACGTGCTAATATATGCATGTGTTCTCCCATATCATTGGCTGAAAAAAACGTGTTTCATTTTTGATTGCCATGCATCACATCCTGCAATGACTCATTGACTGTATGACCCGCGGCGAATTGTATGTTTTGTCTTTGACTTTGTTATGTCGCTTATGTAAGTATATAGGCAATTGTGTGAATGTTCATTATTGTTGTTTGTACATTTACCTTTTTACCATAGTTTAACACAGTACTCACCCTGGCCACCACCTGTTTGAACTGTTACAGTCTGGAAGACGCCTCAGATCACTGGGCACAGGAGCAACTATTTCCCACAGGCCATTACCCGATAAGCTACTAAATGCCTCCTAATTAAGCTTTATTTCAGTTGCCTTAAACTTTTTAGCAGTTTTAGTTTTACTTTGCAATAACAACACTGTAACATTCATGTGAACACACACACTGCTTATATTTACCTGATATATATATATATATATATATAGAGAGAGAGAGAGAGAGAGAGAGAGAGGGAGATTAGGGTTGAAGTCACACTTTTTACTCCATTGAATATTTCTCAGGGTTGGTAAAAACACTGTCTATCTAAAGCAGTACTGTTCAGAGAAACATCATTATAGCAGATATATACACATATGTAGTCTCTAATTAAAGAGTTAGTTCACCCAAAAATGAAAATTCTGTCATTAATTACTCACCCTCGTGTTGTTCCACACCTGTAAGACCTTCGTTCATTTTCAGAAGACAAATTAAGATATTTTTGATAAAATCCGATGGCTCAGTGAGGCCTGCATTGCCAGCAAGATCATTTCCTTTTTCAATGCCCTGAAAGCTAACAGTTAAAACAGTTCATGTGACTACAGTGGTTCAACTTTAATATCATAAAGCAACGAGAATACTTTTTGTGCACCAAAAAAAAAAAAAAAAATAGCGACTTTATTCAACAATATCTAGTGATGGGTGATTTTAAAACACTGCTTCATGAAGCTTTACGAATCTCTTGTTTCGAATCAGTGGTTCGGAGTGTTTATCAAACTGCCAAAATCACGTGATTTCAGTAAACGAGGCTTTGTTACGTCATAAGTGTTTCAAAATTTCCATGGTTCATGTGATTTTGGCAGTTTGATACACGCTCCTAACCACTGATTCGAAACACAAGATTCAAAGCTTCATGAAGCAGTGTTTTGAAATCGCCCATCACTAGATATTGTTGAATAAAGTCGCTATTTTTTTTTTTTTTTTTTGGTGCACAAAAAGTATTCTTGTTGCTTTATAATATTAAAGTTGAACCACTGTAGTCACTGTAGGCCTCACTGAGCCATCGTATTTTATCAAAAATATCTTAATTTGTGTTCTGAAGATGAACAAAGGTTTTACGGGTGTGGACCGACATGAGAGTGAGTAATTAATGACCTAATTTTCATTTTTGGGTGAACTAACCCTTTAAATGTGACCCCTTTGGAATAATTCATGCCATCAACTGAAGAGTCATGCATGCAACTACTGGCATTTTATAAGACCAAGTGCAATTCAGTTAAGTATAAAATGTCATCATTTTAAAATAAATAAATAGTGATTAATGATGCTGTTATATATTATTACCTGTAGATTTTAATCTGACGCAAGGAAATGTTTATAAGAAAGAAACTGGGCAAGAAGCTTGCTACCAACTAAATTGGATTGTGGCATGTTTTAGAGAAAGCTGTTTATCTCTAATGGCTGTAAAATAAAGAGCTCAGGTCTGCATGCAGCTTAAGAGAAAACAATCAAGGCTTGATGCTTCCATATGTAAAACGCAAAGAGAGAAGTAACTGATTCCAGGTGTTCTAATCAATTCAGCTGTGGGTGTGGGGTTGCGCAACCATTCAGTGACAGTTCAAGGACCTGTTAAGCAATCTTTATGTTGGTAAACATTAGGATGGAGTCTGTAGATAGAAACAGCTTACTATTATTGCCTGAAGTTGTATTCTTGTGCACTGCAATAGTGCAACAGGCCTCCAGATGCAGCAATCCCATGAGGCATTGGGAATGATGGTATCAAGTCAGTCTCAAACAACTTATATATTTGAATATTTTATCTATTTGACTCATTGTCAATTGTCATCTAATGCTTTGTGAAACAATAGTTTCCACACATAAGAGAATTTTTCTTGGGAATGGGAAAACTACTTTAACTGAGGCCACTGAAAAAGTGGACAGTCAATGTTGTGCTTTACCACAGTCCAGCAAGCTTCAGATTTAACTCTGTTTTTATCGAAAGAATCATATACAATATCTTATCAATCTCTTGAGTATCCAGAAAAATAAAAGCCATTTTGTTCTGTATCAGAACAATTGTATTTTCAGTGTGAGAATTCTTTTTAGACTGCATGCCATTCGTCCTTGAGGAAAAAATTATAATATGAGTCGTTCAGGCCTACCCATTCTAGAAACTTCTAAACTTGTATAAGGCCTAAAGCAAAGGAAAATGCAGCGTTTCTCGCCTCCTACTGTCTCTGTCAGGTAATTACACGAGGTCATGATTTCACTCTTGGCTGATGCCGCCATCTTGTGGAGATTGTGAGAAATGGGAATAACATATGTGGATTTAGCCCAGAATAAACTAAACATAACAAAATGGCAAATAACAAATATAAAGTTGACATAGAATTGAAAAAATCATGAGTATTTTAGTTCGACTGTCATATTTGTTTATATTTATTCTTGAACAGTGTTATAAACAGCAATATGTCTCTTAAAAAAAAAAAAACACTGGCAGAATATGGTATCCGATGGTAATATCATGGTACTTCAGATGATACTGTGGTATTACCGTAGAACATTTCTGGAAAGTAATGGTATCATGGTAACATTTTACAACAAGGTTAAGTAGTTAAACATTAGTTAATGTATTAACTTACATGAACTAAACCATAAGCAATACATTTGTTACTGCATTTACTAATCTTTGTTAACTTTAGTTAGTGAAAATACAGTTGTTCATTGTTTGTTCATGTTGTTCACAGTGCATTAACTAATGTTAACAAGATTTTATTAATGCTGAAATTAACATTATCAAAAATTAATAAATGCTGTATAAGTGCAGTTCATTATTAGTTCATGTTAACTAATGTAGTTAGCTAATGTTCACTAATGAACTTTATTGTAAAGTGTTACCGGTATCATATGGTGCTTGTACAAAACACATGAGCTCTGGTTCATATAAAATCAGTTAATAGCTATGACGGTAAATGAGAAGAAGTAAACTTATAAAGCCTGTCATATGAAATATTAGTTAGAAAAATTAATCAATAAAATTAAATTTGTAAATGGAACAGTTTACTAAGCATTTAGACACACACACACACACATATATATGTATATATATATAAACTGAGCATTAAAAAATGCATTTTGCAGTTGCTGATATGTATATGGCCAAAAAGGAAGATGAAATTTTGATAGCTTGTAATGTAAGTCAATGAGATCTTAATAACACTAAAGCATAGTTGTCACTCTATCTCCCAATAATGTGTTAGTAAGATGATATTTAAATGCTTAGTTTTATGACCAAAGCTCTGTATATAAATAATAAATAAATAAAATATAAACATTAGATGAAAAACTTTAAAAAAAAATGTTACATTGGCAGGCAAGCAACTGAAATATAATAAACTATGTTTAAGCTGGAGTACTAAAATGAATGTACTGAAATAAAAATACATATTTTTGTTTGTTGGGAAGCTGCATCCCTCGAAGGCCGCGTTCGAAGGCCGATTACGTCACAGCGGCGCGACGAAGGCTGCCGCTCATTCAAATGCGCCCTTCTTTTCTCGGGCAATGAAGGACACAATAGACGGACCCTTCGCGGCCTACTGTACTCCAGTGTTCACGATAGGACAGGTATTTTCAAAGAAAATGGCGGGTAATTCTTTGGCTGTCGGCAGATACACCTATAAATGTAAGTGTTGTGATTTAATTTACTCAAATAGCTCGCGAAACAAGTGTTAAAAGCCAAGGGTCTTTCTTTCTTATAAACGTGAACTTAACCCCTGCGTTACCACTGCTCAGCCTCATTTGTTAGGTGGTCTGAGGCGAAACTTGTTCTAATATTTCTTTTTGTTTTAGGGAGAAAGGATCAGACAGCTCAATTTATTCACATGCGAGCCGAAAATGATCACTTATTTACCGGGGCCAAAAACTCGGCCAGCGTGGCTTGGAGGTAAGGCAAAGACCTATTAGTAATATTTCCACTAGGCTTTCTTGTGTGTTATAACAAATAGCCCTCACCCTATGCTAAGCCAACAACGACAACCAGTAGAAAAGGTAACGATAGTCTTCCACTTTGTTGTGTTTTTGTAGTGCTGTCATGCAATATATGCTCTACAAATGTTTTAACTAAACGTGAGGATCCAGAAATTAGTTCTGGAGTTTTTTTTATTTTTTATGCATGTCCTGCTGTGTCATATTTTGTAATGCTAAGATTGCACGTCTGTCTTAATACTTTTCATAAGTGCTTCCTTATTCTCTTGTTTTAGGATAATTCTGGAGAAAATGGGCCTGCTGGGGATGGTCACTCCCTATCAGGCCAAAAAAAAATGGGACAACTTGAAAAAAAAATACAAAGTAAGCAAGTTAATTGACACATCTTTTCTGAAATTTATTGTGTTGTTGTCAACAACAGACATGGTTTGTTTGCTCATTCTTAGGATTGCAAGTGTCCTGGGACAGGTGAAGGAGTGAACGGGAAACCCACTGCTGCAACTTGGCCCTGGTTTGTCCTCATGGATGAGGTGTTGGGACAGAGGCATTCCAACAACTCCCCTGTCCTAATTTCCTCCATCCCTGAGGACACACCAGGGCCAAGTTCAGCAGTGGATGACAAAGATGAGGAGAAGCCAGCAACATCCAAGAGAAAAAGAGACCGAGAGGATGAGCTGATCGAGCTAATTAGGGAGGAAATAACATTTCAGCAAGAGACAGAGGAGAGGAGCGTACAGGAGCACAGGGAGAGAATGGAGCCAGCAGCAGCACCAGACAATAGAAAAAGAGACAGAGTGGATGAGCTGATCGACCTAATTAGGGAGGAAATAAAGTTTCAGCGAGAGACAGAGGAGAGGAGAGCACGAGAGAGCAGGGAGAGAATGGACAGACTTTTATCTCTTCTTGAGAGAATGCTTGAGAAAAAAAAAATATAGATGTTACATTTGGTAAATTAAACAATTTTTACTATGTTTTTAAAAAAAATTTTTTTTAATGTCACTTATAATTTGTAAATGAAACAAGTGATTTCTGTACAGTTTATTTTTTGAATACAAGTTAAAAATGAAATAAGTTGTTCTGTACATTATTTTGTAATTAAAGTTGCTTGTAAATCAGTCATTTCTGTACACTGTTTATGTTTGTAATGTAAGTTGAAATTTGTAAATAAAACAAGTAATTGTTTTGTAAATTGTTTACAGGTTATTTGTAAATGAAAAATTTACAAGATTTTTTTTTTGTCATGTAGATTACATTTTTTAAAATGAAGATAAATTGTTCTATACATTACTTAAAGTACTTTACAACTATTTACAACATATCAGAAAAACAACATAAAAATTTCTAACAGTACATAAACCAAATTGGAAAAAATTCTGTATGCTTTCATATATTTATATATATATTTCACAATTAGCTGATTAGAGTGTTGCACCAGGTGTCTTCAATATTGAACCTTTTCACAATATTCTAATTTTCTGAGATACTGAATTTGGGATTTTCCTTAGTTGTCAGTTATAATCATCAAAATTAAAAGAAATAAACATTTGAAATATATCAGTCTGTGTGTAATGAATGATTATAATATACAAGTTTCACTTTTTGAATAGAATTACTGAAATAAATCAACTTTTTGATGATATTCTAATTATATGACCAGCACCTGTATATACTACCATTTAAAAGTTTGGAAACGGTAAGATTTTTAATGTTTTTAAAAAGTTTTGTCTGCTCACCAAGGCTGCATTTATTTAATTAAAAATACAGTAAAAAGTAATATTGTGAAATATTACAATTTAAAATAATGTCTGTTTAAATATATTTTATAAAGTAATTTATTTCTGTGATGCAAAGCTAAATTTTCAGCATCATTACTCCAGTCTTCAGTGTCACATGATCCTTCAGAAATCATTCTAATATGCTGATTTGGTTCTCAAGAAACATTTATTGTGTACAATTTTTTTGTTCAGGATTCTTTGATGAATAGAAAATTCAAAAGAACAGCATTTATTTGAAATATAACCTTTTGTAACATTATAAATGTCTTTACTGTCACTTTTGATTGATTTAATGCATTCTGAATAAAATTATTTCTTTTCAAAAAAATAAAAATTCTTACTGACCCCAAACTTTTAAACGGTAGTGTATAATGTTAAAAAAGCTTTGTATCTTAGATAAATGCTGTTATTTTGAACTTTCTATTCATCAAGGAATCCTGAAAAAAAAAAAAAAGTACACAACTGTTTTCAACATTGATAATAATCATAAATGTTTCTTCAGCAGCAAATCAGCATATTAGAATGATTTCTGAAGGATCATGAGACACTGAAGACTGGAGTAATGATGCTGAAAATTCAGCTTTGCCATCACAGGAATAAATTACTTTATAAAATATATTTAAACAGAAAACAGTTGTTTTAAATTGTAATAATATTTCACAATATTACTGTTTTTACTGTATTTTTAATAAAATAAATGCAGCCTTGGTGAGCAGATGAAACTTCTTTTAAAAACATTAAAAATCTTACCGTTTCCAAACTTTTAAATGGTAGTGTATATATATATATATATATATATATATATATATATATATTGTTTACCTGTTTAATGCTGCTCATGTACATGTATTTACATTACATAAGGTAAATAGCCTATAAACATGAAGTCATTATAGGGGTGAAGCTGCAATGTTATGACAAAATCATCATGGTTAATTATTGCTCGTGAAATTATAATGATGATTATTAAGTCAACAGTTTTTCAGTGGGGAAAAAGCACATCACATTCTGGCTACAGACAAAACAACCTAAGAACCATAATGAATTTGTTTTTTGTTTTTTGCTTTTTACGGATTAATAAAAGAAGACTTAACATTGGGTATTTCAGTAGCATGAAAAACAAAACGGTTATTCAAACTGGGAATATAGCTATGACATTAAGAAAGCAATCAAAGAACACTATGGTTTATAATTTCAGTCTAATGTGAGTTATGCACTTTCACAAAAACTCCAAATCAGCCTCTGAAACTGTCTATACTGCAAAAAGAATCTCTTGCTTGCATCTTTTCTGCATTTTTCTCTTTTTCTGCATTTGTTGTTTATGATTAGAGAGAATTCGCACGAGTTTAGTCAGTGAGCATGTGCAAAACTCATGACACCAGCATTTGCCCAGTGATGAATCACAATGCCTCTTACTGGAAATTGCATTCCTAAGCTCAACAGAAACGTGTGCGATTGGTTATAATGCTTAACACTACAAAGTGTAAAAGAAAATGATTATAAATATGATGTAACATGAACAAATCTACTGTAAATGTAATGTCACAATCTTCATATTTATCGGTAACGCTTCATATTACGGGTATAGACTACTTTCTTTGATTTTAATTTAATTTAAACTATTTTATTACTTTATATACTCCGGGTAGTTTAATCTACAGCAATACAATAATAAGACCACGTTTTAAGTGTTTTATTATATAGTGTTCATATTTTTTAACCAATATGTCTAAAACGTCAGTTTTTCATAAAAAGTACAATATTTGCCTCTGAGATGAAGTGGAATTGAATACAAATCTAAAGTACTTCAAATTTAGACTTAAATACAGAGTAAATGTATGAAAATATATGGTCACAGTTACATTTAACATAAGAAATAAACTAGGTTAACTAATGCTAATGATATAAAAGTGACATTACACAGTTTAACCATAGCCTACATATCATATTTTACCGGGTTATGGTTCGTTCTCAGCCTGAGATACATCACGCGTTGAAGCATGTCAAAATCCAATAAAAACTGAAATAAAATAAAAAAGCAACCAATAAATAAATAAATAAAAATAAATAAATAAATCAACTTTTCTCTTTTTAAAATCCCCTTACGAACTGTCACACAGCTGCTAAGTACGGTGTCCATTTTAGGACATTCTCAAACCTCAGTCATACAACGAAAAGGTTTCAGTCATCGGACAAAACGGCATCCTGCCTCATACTGAAAGGCTTCAGGTCTCAGGAAAAACGACGTTAGGTGTCAGGTCTGGTACAATTAGGCATCAGACTAAAAGGCATCAGACGAAACGGATTCAGATAAAAAGGCATAAGACATAAAAGCATCAGATGAATGGACTTAGGGAAGAGAATTGCCCCGCCTCAATGTGACGTCACATGCACGCAGTTTTCTAACTGTTAAATGTTACACTAAGTTGTATAAAACATACCGAAATTGATACTATTTGTATAACAATAGTTTTAGGCCTACTACAAATACCATAAACTATAGTGTAGCAAAACCATAGTTAATTTGTGGTTACCATGGTTAACTACAATAACCATGTTTTTTGTTTTATTTGTAGTAAAACCATGGTTAATTTTCATAAGGGAAGTAAAAAATCTTTCGAGCTATTAGACTGCATTGTTATAATCACAGCTGCTTTGTGTACAGAGGTTACCAAGGAAACGGCTTTATTTCTGCTAATCCAGGCCACCTACCTACTGAATATATATATATATATATATATATATATATATATATATATATATATATATATATCATAACAATAACAATAACATAAAGAACATTGTTAAGGGATTACATAAATAGCCTACATGAATACCATCAATAGATAGATTCTAAATAATTAACATGCAGGCACACATACCTTACATTAATTTGGTAATAGTTACAGATAAATATAAAAGGGGGGAGAAATAAAAGATAACTGAAGGATGGCATTATGATGGGATAAAAGCCAATAGAAAGTTATACAAAAAAACATAGCCAAAAAACAAAACAAAACAAAACAAAAAACAACTGATGCCTTTTAGTCTGATGCCTTTTTGTCTGAGTCCGTTTCATCCGATGCCTTTTCGTCTGAAGCCTTTTATTCTGAGGTAGTTTCGTCTGATGCCTAATTGTACAAGACCTGACACCTGACGTCGTTTTTCCTGAGACCTGAAGCCTTTCAGTCTGAGGCGCGATGCCGTTTTGTCCGATGACTGAAGCCTTTTAGTCTGAGGCATGACGGCTTTGAGAATGTCCTAAAATTGACACCGTAGCTAGGCCATTTATCGACGCTCCCCTCAGTTCGCCCTTTGAAGCATGCAGCCTCCGAATTGGGACGCAGCTGTAGTAGTCTCACTGAACACTTTATTTCCCATATGCACTAGGGGGCACTATAAGCCAGATACCCTTAGGTAAAGTTTACTATAAGGTTCTTTGACTCCGTGGAAGGAAACACTTCAGCAGTTTGCTTTGAACTTTTTGATCATTTTGATCACTCCAGCTCTCTCTGTATCTCTGTAGAGAGACACAGTACAGCGTGTTTAGGAACTGCTTTGGCAGATACATTAGGGTGCACGCATTACAGGACTGTTTATTTGATATTCAAGGGCAAAATGTTTATTTTTCTCTTAAACCACAATTACTTGAATTACGCCTTATCAGGCGAGGCTCCGCGGCCAGTCTGACATCCGTGCGGAGAAGCCTCATTCCGGGCTGACTGTGGGCGGCAGTGGGGTGGTTATCAGCACTGAGTTTAGACGCACACAGACAGCGCGTACGCACAACAAAGGGTGGAAGCACAACACTGAGTGTCTGTGAGTCATTCTGCAGTTTCAAAATGTGTTAATATGATGTAGATGCAAATGAATAGAGGTGAAGACACATCGACCCACACGATGCCCTCAATGTCATCTCTATGTACGCATGTCATCAAAGGCAGATAACGAACATCAAAAGTCATTTTAGTCAAAATGAGTAAAATAACATTTAAATATAGTACAATTATACATTTGATTTAGTCATCTATAGCCTACACTTTATTTTACTTTACATATAACTTATTTTTTAAATTTTCTTCAACACTACCCATCCAAAAGATTGGACATTTTTCATCGCTTATTCTTAAAGTCTTTAAGTTTTGTTGGCAAATATAAAATATGTTATGTTGCCTACATATGGATTTCTTTACAAAACTAAAATATTAATATTGGACAAGATAGTCATGGAAAAGCAGTCAACAAGTGTCCAGCATGAAGTTGCAGTAGGCCTACTAAAATGAATGTAACGTTACTGAATGAACTGAAATAAAATAAATCTTAAAGTCCCCCTGTAGTCAATAATTTTATCCCTTAAAACTCATCTTTGATCACCAAAATTACATATTTTAATGTTTTGCCGGTGAAAAATAAATTATTCATGCCTTAAAATAGCTTGAATGTAACTAAATTCTTGCTTAATTTAGTATACCTGGTCTATAAATATGCTAATTAGCCCCGCCTCTACTCACTCGCACGAGCTCAGCTCAGTCAACTGAGGTAAACACCGCACAATGGTATCGCTTTTTACAACGTTGGACACATAATTAATATGATTAGCCTTTTGCTTTACTACCTTATCAAACAGCTAATAATGTGTTGCTAATGTTACAGGACTCTCTTGCTAAAGCCAGTTGGCATGTAGATGTGATTGGTTACAAGGTAGTTTGTGACGTCAAAAACACCAGCGATTTCAAACCGCGTTTTTGAAACTGTATAGGTCACTGCCATTTTAAAGAGAAAATACTCAGCAATGTTGTTGACTTATGAATTTGCACATGGTTTGTCTTAAAGCATATTAAAAACACCAAATAGACATAAACAACATTAAAAACTTGATTTTCACCACAGGGGGACTTTAACAGAAGTGGAAAAAAATAAATCTAATAAAAATGACAAAAGAATAACTAAAACTAACTTTACTAAAAGTTAATTTAAAATTAAAAAACTGAAAAAAAAGAAAAAAAAAAGAATAATAAAAAATTCGTACCAGAGGTTAGTTGAAAAAATTAACGAAAGTAGAGATTTTGAAGAAGATAAAATCAAAAATGTTTTTGATGTATTGTGAAACATTTTTTGGTCATACTTGCATTTTGTGACATAGTTTGATGACTTTACTGTTATTCTAAAATGTGGAGAATAAAGATTGGCCTGTAGTGTAACTATCTTAAAAGCCATTTTTCTTTTTTTCTTTTTTACAGACAATTACAGATAAAATCAAGAAGGCCAGGAATTTCATGCTATGAATATCACAACTTCTTACTAACACAAAATTCAAAGCACAGGTTATTCAGACCACCACAGCTGTGGTCAGAGACATGCAATGAATCAGACTGAAACTGAGGTTTTCTAGCTACGGTAATTTACTTTGCGGCAATCTTATATATTCCTTAGCATCTGTTCAATGAGTCACAGGTCTAAGGAAATATGAATGAAAATGCGAGAGATAATAAATCAAATTTCATTCTATTTACTTATAATTAAGGATTTTCTATGTTAACTTTTTATGTTAATGAACTTGGTGTCCAGTATAAAATCTGGATCCTGATACAAAGCAGGAGAAACACTTTAAATGGATAGGAGAATGAAAAATACTTCACAATCAGATGTCAAAAAAATAGAGTTTAATGTTCATGTGCTGTATAACAAATTAAATATATTAGTGTTTACAAAACAATATGTGCAGGACTACTGTATGCATATCCTAATGTACTCTCTACTCAAAAGTGATGAGAACAAGTTCTACTGACAACACAGTTTCATCCCACAGTCCAAGATGCATAAGTCTATTATACAAAGCAAGTACAAAGATTAGAGAAAGACTGATCATTTCTGTGAGTGGTTAAAGACAGTAACAAGCAAGGAACAAAGGTAGGCGTCTAGATATGTCTTGCTATATAGGTCATTGGTAACGATGTAATCAGTGAGGTCCAATCAGATTTTTTCCAAAGCAAATTTAGTTCCAGTGCTCTTAGAAAGCTTGATATTGCCAAGGCTTTAAGTCTCAGATGTTCATACAACTTCCCAAATCTCATTTTCCATTTTACCTAAAACGAACACCCAAAATAAACTACCACCGGCAAAGGATTGTAACGTGGAATGCTTTTAAACTAAGGCAAAAATGTCAATAAATATTCACATAACGCTTGTCTTTATCACACGGGACGTCTCGTAACCCACTAACTTATCGCACGCTCTCAAAAACATGTTTAAAATGGCACTTAAATTAAGATTTTGCATACTCGAGATCTCTTTAGTCTCTGAAAGTAATCCTAAAAAAATAAAAGTACACACAATATTTCCACATATTCCCTCAAAATACTGAAGTGTATGATCAGGACATTAAAAATCGGTCTCTTTGTACCGATATAGAGAGGTATTTGTCATCGACACAAATACAGATTATATAACAGCTTGACCGGTACATTACAGACATGTAATTGTGGAAAACCTGATTATCTTGTGCCTACTTCACCTCACGTGATACTCTAAAACGACATAAAGAGTGCGACTCGAAGCCGAACCGATGATTTCACGGGTACAAGTCCTACAAATACACGTATCACCATTGAGAAACACGAGAAATGTTGAGCAGTAGGATGCAAATTCGAGAATCAAACACTAGTGCATATCAGTTTCACATACATTTGCACGTTAGCTGAATCTAAGACTATGTCTACACTACGAAACAGAGTAGAAATACTGTACAGTGAATGTCCCTTTGAGGTTGAGACACCTAGACACGTTCACTGAGTTAAGTGACAACAGCTACCCGGTATTGCTCTACGACTAAATATTTAGTAATACAAATACATTACGTGATTATGATAAAGACTGGAACGGTGCAGTAATGACGCCCTGTTTTCAAGTCCAGTCAGTTGGGAATGTTTTTAAACTATTTACATGACTATTTCTCTAACGTTCAGGAGGGGAGACATGCTTGTCTATATTAGCATTTTGTTGGTATGTATAGAGTACGATGAAATATATTAATTGTGCTTAGTATCGGAATAAATCAGGCATTACTATTCGTTCAAGAAAGCCAAACGGCTGGCTTAGAGATTTCAGTGTTTAAATAGCAACATGTACCGCAGTTTTCCCCTGTTACGCAAGTAAATTCAACCATAGCACCATAGTAGAGACTTTTAAATTCAGATTCGTTAGCATTGTCGACTCCCTTAAAGACCCCATGAGATCAAAATTAGAGTATTCATATGTACTAGCTCTGAGGTCATCTATATGCTAGTGCACTGCAAAACGCTGACAAACTTTACGCATTAAAGCGCTTTGTCTTTCACTTCTGGGATAAACAACCAAAACTTTTGATTAGGGCTGCATGATACTGAAAAAAACCCCCAACGTCGTGATATTTTGTTTTTCTGTGATTATATTGCGATGTGAAAAAAAATAAAGCAATTTTCACCAGATAACTCGAATAGCTATTTTTGGAAAGAATGAATAATTATAGAATGTTTAGGTTGATTTTGTTTGAGGCCCCATGTACACGGCGTCTTAAAATGAAAACGATCCTCGCTGGCGTTTCCACAGTCTACACTACACGGCCGAAAACGCATGTCACATGACCGTTCATGCACACTGGGCATGCGTGTACAAGTGTAAACAGTTGCCTCTTGCACATGTAGGCAGCTGCAGTATTAAAAAAAATGCTGAGTTTAACTGCACAATGGCTGCTTAAAATGACAAAGCCAGCAAAGATTGCAGTTCAGTCTCCATGTTATTGTTTACAGGGTCGTCAAGGATACGCAGAGCGAACGTGGGCAGCCATGCCATAGTTTTCAAAAGTCTCCGTTTTGGTTTGTTTATACTGAAACATTTTCAAACTAAAACGGGGTCTGCAGCATTTTCAAAAGTCTCCATTTTCGAGGTTCGAAAACGCCGGCGTAGTGTAAACGACATGCATAACAAAACTTACGCGTTTTAAAACAAAAACGCACTAGTGTAAATGGGGCCTGAGAGTGCAACTGCACAGAAAAAAGAAAAAAAAATTCTTGAATGTGAATTATCCTTTTAGGGTTGAGCGATTTAAGAAAAACTTTGGGAAATTTGGATGTTCTCACTTGGGTAATCTTTACAAAAACCAACTCAAACCTCTTTCACATTCTGACTGTTTTTGACTCATTCAGTATGAATATAAAATGTAAAAATATTAAAATAAGAAATGTTGCAATACTACTATTCTACTGTAAAAATAAAAAGAGTTTTTAATAAAATAATAATTGTATTTATAGTACAACTGTAAAAATACAGTACAAATATTTACATCTTAATCATTTTTTTAAAATGTTAAATCAAGCTTTTATTATGGCAGTTTGCTAGCAAATAAATATATGCACGGCTGGTTTTAGCGTAAAATGAGGCCCTTTTCATTTACATTGCTGAAGCTGTATCATGAGCTTCACATTTGTAAATAAACTATGCAGAGCTTCACTCTGAAATAAATCGCAGTCTACTGCATTAAGCCATATTGCAATATCAATTTTGATATATCGCTGCAGCCCTAATATAAATGCGTCAGATTTTTGTCAAATCAAATGCTCTCTCTAGAATGATATCATCACTCCTGCTAATAATACCACCTGCTGTCGACTAGCAATAGCAACTAGCAAATTACGGTTCATGGTGTAAATAAAGCCTACTGGATATTTAAAAAAGGAACGAACCCACTGATGTGTCCTACCAACTTCCTCCTATAACAGGAAATAGTCAATACAGGAAATGAAAGTGACTGCATGGGGTCTTTAAAGAGAAACGCAATCTATGAGGCTCACTTAAATAGGCGACAACAACAGCTGCGTACTGACAACTTTAAAAACACTGCGTTCCTCTGTTTCAGTGAAATTTTACATGCATTCATATATACATACAACACGTACAGTATTTAAATAACATTTAACCATTTTCAAACAGACACTTTCTATGTATGTACAAATAGCGGACTTCGTAGTCCACACCAATAGGAGAGCATGAAGAGATAAAAACAGGTGATTAGAGCTAGTGAGAATTAAACAAGTACAGTCAGTGACAGCACAAACAGTGTGAATCTACTCAGGAGAATGGAAATAAGGACTCTAGGTGCTTTGGCAAAAACAAAAATGGTGAGAAACTAAAATAAATTCTATTTTGAGGCAACATTGGTTGTTAAGGCTCTACTGTAGTTGTGCTTGTTTAGTATTCACTGACAGACGACATGTATTGTTGTAGGTTTGAAACGAAAGTATTCAGGGCTGCTATCTGGAATCCTCTGGCTCTGATTTGATGGTCTTCTTCTCAGAGAGGTTAAGGGCACGTGAAGATGAATCTCCTCCGTTTTCTGGGGAGAAAAAAATTAAAAGAAATGCTCAGGATTACTGAAACCCTTTTTGTAATTTATCATAAATTGCTTGTAAGTTTCCTAATTTGCAAGTCGCTTTGGATAAAAGTGTCTGCTACATGAATTAATGTATATGTTAGCAATGACAAATATAATATGGATCATTTCTGTTATCAAATAAGATAATATTGGATAAAATGACACAATTTTAAAGATCACATCATATCACATTACATCATTTTCACAATTAACAAATAAAAAAGAATGAAATTGAACAATTTTAATAATTTAGTTTGTCATTTTTGCTATGTCCCCATGTGCTTCTAAAATGGAATAAAAAAAATAAAAAATAATGATAATAATAATAATAATAATTAATATTATTATAATTTTTTGCCATGTCCCCATGTGCTTCTAAACTGGAAAAAAAATGATTATATTAATATATTATGAAAAATAAAATAAAATAATAATAAAAACAATAACAAAAAATATTGTTATTATTGTCAGTATTATTACAGGTTAGGGCTGCACGATATTGGAGAAAAGTGTGATATGCAATAACTAATGCGATATGTGATACAATAATGTACAAAACATTCAAATGTAAAAAATAAAACAGCTTAGTCTATGAATTAAATGAACACTGATTATTATTAAAGCTATAAAAGTTGTTCAGTTAAGTGCCGTGAGTGATTTTCTCTGTCTTTTGTTGTTTGATTGACATTAATGATAGACTGCAACAGGTTTATTAGGCTGCTGTCACTTCAAGAGCTAATGCACAGATCCAATATACTATTACACATGCGCATTTTCTTTCTCAACTGTTTAAGTTCACTTAAGACATAACTGACTGTTAATGTGAATAATCACCAAGATGGGCATTTTGTATGTATTTGGCCATATAAGCTGCAGAAGAGAACTGAATTTGGGATAACATGCTGTCTGAGAGGTGGCTATGTGGGTATGCGAGTAGCGCATGGAGATCTTATCCGTGGCTTATTGCAGTTAACTCTTTTTAATGTTATGCATATCACACATATCCAACAGTCATGTGTCCATTCTTTTCCCTGCTATCTGCTTCAACCTAAAATTTTTATTTACATAACTTTTTGAAGAATTACAATCATTCAGTTATTGAAAGCCATTCGCGATATGTACATTTGCGACATTTCAATAATTTCGATAAACTGCGCAGCCCTATTACAGGTGTTTCTTTATTCTGTCCTTTCTCTAATCAAAATATTTGAAATTAATGACATTACAAAATAACAAAATAAAAATAAAAATCTAAATTATTTAAGTTAACTCTCAGGTACGTTTACACGACAATGATGTACTAAAAACAGACGACACCACTGTCAGAACGATCCCTGTTCACACGGATCAGCAAAAACGATTAAAAACGCTGTATTATGTATGCCAGGCCAGTAGCTGGCGATGTCACTTTGTAAAGAAACACTACACGCCTAGAGAATGAAAACATATTGCGCATGACTTACACAAATTTACATTTTTGTAGTTCATATAGATGATAATGGCATCATTTTCAAAAACGTACACTTTGAATCCCGTCTTCAAAAGTTTCAATTTTGTAAATGGCCCCCAGTTTTCCTTGAGTACTTTTGCTCTTTATTTCCATCTTGTCACGTTCAATTTAGTTATTTTCTTGTCACTTTGTAAATATTAAAATTATAATTAACATAGTTCAAGTGTCACATCTTGATCAAAGCATTTTTTCTGAAAGTCTGATGACCGTTTTATAGAAATTCTTCCTTATATTATAACGTAGCATATTCATATTTTAAAAATTACAGAGTTCAAAAGGTACTGCAGCAATGACCCAGGTATGAAAAACAAATTTATCTAAGTCAGCCATGGAGCACAAATGTGTTTATGGTAGGCTATAAGTGTGTAAGATAATGTGAAATAAAAGCATTTACTGTAAGACACTGAGAGTGTGTGTGGCTCTGTTCCAAACCCTAGTGTGCTGATTTGCTGTCAACTAATACGGCAGCATGTTATTCTTAACTGAAATTTGAAAAGCTCTACAAAAGCAGCGATTTCAATAGTATGCCTTTAGAATGTTGCTGCGCTAACGTGATACTTTAACAAGAATAAATACGCATAGCACACCCAAATATTGCCCGTATCTTGAAACATTAAAACATTTTTTTTAATGATGGACATTTCTAAAACAGTCTATTTTTATAATGTTGAACTACTTTTAAATTATATTTTTCAATTTTGTATTATAAGTACATTTTAAATGAACAATTTTCTTGCTTTATTCTTCTTGAAAGGATACTTTCACTGATCTCATTGCAGTGCATTATGGGATTGTCTCCTCCGTAAAGGATGCCTATGATGCTAACTTGAACTTCTTAGGTGTTTTAGCCTTCATATATAGCCTTTAGTCACATGCTTAGCCTCAAATGTTGCCTATGTAGGCAGCTCACTAGGTTTTTTCCTCTTTCCTTTTAACACACACCTGTGGCTGCTGACGTCTTGCTCTCTGCGTTAGCGTGATGATGATGCCTCTTCAACTCATTTGCCAGCTGCTTTCCGAGAGGCGTGTCTCCATCTGGTGCACTCGGCCTCTGACTGGTCACCCTCAGATTCAACGGTCTCTCTCCTGCAGAGACACAATAAAAAACATTCATTTTAACTCATGTTCACATCTCTTTTCATCTCGCAACTGTATTCATGATCTGCGTTTAACAAAACGCAAGGCTGCATTATAATGTCTATTACCGAGTCCAAGCTAACGCTTTGAGACAAGCATTCCGCCTACCAGAAACACTCAGCACAATACTCTCTCTCACACACGCAACTGAGCTTCATTTGATACAAATGCACCTTTTCTTCGACTACAACCTGCCAACGCACACGCCGTAATAGCCCGAGGACAACGAATGCGGCTTGAAGCACGTTGATAGCGAGCTGCGTTCAGCGCGTACACCTTTGTGCTTGCTGCCTCCTTCAACACAGCACATTAACCTCCTCTGTCCCTGGCTGACTGATCTCATTTGTGTCTATTGACAGCAACAGAGCAGCATCATGACTAATGTCTGTCATTTTTAACTTAACACAATGCCCTTTAATTACCAGCAGCTTTAATCTGAACATTGAGGGGACACGTCTTTCCCACCCACTCCTCACAATACCTCATTTTAAACCATAGAAGGTAACGACCGCTGTGGATATCAGGGTTGGACAAAACTCAGAGTGAATTTGAATTGGCTACGTCTCACAGGAAGCTGCATTGAAATTTGACAGGATGAGGAATTTAATAAACTGCAAATTAAAGGAAATTGAATACAGGTAATAATAAATTAATAGTATTCTTCCACTCTGGGCCACAAAAGTGTATAAAGTATATATTTGGGGTCAGTAAAGTAGATTTTTTCAGCAGAGATTAAATTTTATATTTGTAATGTCACAAAAAAATAATTGCTGCTCTTTCAAACTTTCTATTAATCAAAGAATCCTATGGAAGCTTGTTTCCACCACTGAATAAAAAATAAAAAAGATAATTGCAACTTTATCTCACAATTCTGACATTTTTTCTACAAATTGTATAAACTCACAATTGGGAGATATAAACTCACAATTCTGACTTATCCTCGCAACTTTTTTTTCATGCAATTCTGACTTCCTTTCTCAGAATTGTGAGAAGAAATAAATCAGGAGTTATAAAGTCAGAATTGTGTGATATAAAGTCACAATTGCATGTTATAAAGTCAGAATTGTGACTCAGTGAGTTTATATCTTGCAATTCTGACTTTAACACGCAATTTCGACTTTATATCACAATTCTGACTTTATAACTCCCAATTGCAACTTTATCACGCAATTCTGACTTTATAACTTGCAATTGCAAGTTTATATCATGCAATTGTGAAAAAATTGCGAGATGTAAGCTAGCAATTGTGAGGAAAAAAAGTCTGAGATAAAAAGTCGCAATTACCTTTTTTATTTTTTATCTAGTGGAGGAAACAAGCTGAATCCTGAAGAAAAAATATTGCAACACAACATTTCAACATTGATAATAATAAGAACTGTTACTTCAGCACCAAATCAGCATGATACAATGATTTCTGAAGGATTATATATTAAAAAAGAATTGAAAATTGCATCAATATTTCACAATATTGTTTTACTGCATTTTCGATTAAATAAATGCAGCCTTGGTAAGCATAAGAGACTTATGAACAGTAGTGTATATGTATATATACTCAATTGAAACTCAAGAATTAAATTCCTGCTAAACGTGGAGATGATATGCTAGTCAACCCAACAGCACTGATTCATTTCATTAAAGCGCTACCTGCAGAGGGAGAGTCAAGGCTAAAGAAGGACATATTTAGCTCTTATCTAATTCTCACTTTCCACCACTGCTTCTCTCTCTTTCTCTCTCACTCGTTCTTTCTCCGCAGATCCCATACGCCCACTCTGGAGTTCTGAGAACACATGGGATATTAGGAAGCTGAGAGGGATCATGTACTCAGAGAGTTCACGAAGGAGTTATTCTCAGAGCTGGGGAGGGAGAGAGCTCTGTTGTGCTCAGTGCAGTGTAAAACAATGACAAATAATCATTGTGAATAATGAGAAGAGTGTCATATTAAAGCAAAGGAGAAATATGCGCTTTTTCCAAAGGATTCTATAATAACTAAAAAAAGCTATCCAATAGCATCCCCATTCATCTCAATGGTTAGATGCCAGGCTGGTGCATAAAATGTGAAAGTATGTGACCTGTGTGGTTAAAAAAAAAAAAAAAAAAAATTATTGGCTGAAATTTGGTAAATTTTGAGCATCAGCTGCTAATTGGATATGAATAATATATATTGTATATACCTAAAAAAAATACAAAAATATATTTATGCATGGTTATATACAATCAAGCAATTAAAAATGTTAATCTAATTAATTACACAATGTGGCAATTAATTCATCTAATTAATCGCACATCAAATTAAGATGTGAGAAAGAAATTACCCCAAAAAGATAATTTAAAGTCATTATTGTGTTAAATGAGAAAAGCATCAGATAGACATTTAAAAACAGTAGCTTTAAAATATTATATTTGATTCGTCATAGAATGTATTACGCAAACTTCTAGGCTAAAATGTAACTGATGACAGAATGTTCATTAAACTTTTTATTGAACTATACCTTTAATGTTTTTTAATAATATGGAATATACATTTTTTTTAATGAAATAAAACTTTAAATAAGAAACTAAAACTGCCAGTAGGTTGCGGTAAATGTCTTAATGAGTAAGTTGTTAAGTCATTCATTCATTTGATTCATTCATACAGCTGATTCAATTCAGGAATGAAATAAATGGGCCATTGAATCACTTGATTCCCCCGATTCGTTCAAAATGCAAATTTATTCAGAAACACCGCTGTGTTGCTCAGAGACGCACAATTGTTGTGCTATGGCTTTATAGGTAACCAAAACTGACAATATTGTGTCTAAAATATAAAACAATATTAACTTCTTATTTATTGAACTGTTGTAAAAAATCAATATCACATTTGCACTCGTGATATTCGGAACAAAAACAGCACTCGTGTTATATTGCACTCATTGCTTGTGTGATATTGCTTAACTATATCATATGATATAAATATGAGACAAAAACTCCAATATCTTAAATTTTATGGCCATATAGTTGCATTCTATAGGCTCTATCACACGGTGAGTTGTTGCCCTGCATTATGTTCGTCACTATCAACTGTATAAAATGTCAGATGACCTTGGTCTGGGGCGGGGCGTGTTTGTTAAATGTGTTAATAATTTTAAATATGTATTTATAAAAATAGATACAAGTTTATCTATTATTATTTGCTATTATTAAATTAAATTATACATATAAAGCAGGGTGGCCAATATATACAAGTATCACCATTAAAAAACCCATGGTGGTGGTCACGCACTACTTTGCAATGCAAAAGCCCTTGCAAACATGTAAACGTTTGTACCTGTGCTGTGATGCAGATAATCAGTGCTCAGATTCAGTATATGTGCAGTAATTATCATCATGTACCAACACAAGGGTCAAAATGAACTCCAGACGGGTGGCATTCTAAGGCACAAGATTAGCAGCAGAACACAGAGCTGTGTTCATATTTCCACCCGGCATCCCCCTCCCCTCTCTGACACCCACCACCCGCCTCCGCCTGCAGCTGCCAGATGAGCCCCAGAAATGAGAGTGCCAACAAGAAACGAGAAAAAAAGACAGTCTTGAACAGGTGATGCAAGCTACTGAATTATATGAGAAACAACAACTGAAATGCTTCACCGGTTTTCGATACTGTCTAATGTGTAAAAAAATAACCTGGGTGGTCAATCAAGAGTAAAAAACAGTTTGCCTGCTTTTCTCATAATAATAATAATAATAATAACTGTTTTCGTGAAAATGAATTTCTTGACTTCTACATAATTTGCAATGTGGTTCTCAACTGGTTTTGCTTTAGGATACTCAGGGGTTTTCAAACTTTTTGATGCCAAGGACCTCTAAATATAAAAAGACAAGAAATATTTCTAAAATTAAATTACATGTAGTATCATTGTAATAAAAAGTATTTACTAATATATTTATTAAAATATTTTTTAATTATTATTATTCAAATATCATTCTTTTTATAATAATATAATTTTTTATATTATATAGATATAATAATTATTATAAATATATTTGTTATAACATTACTATATTAGTTGACAGCGTATCTGAGATTAACAATTAACAATTGTAAAGTGTTTAATTGTAAAATTTACAATAATTTTTTTTTTTTTACTATTAAAATCTAGTGCTCTCAAAACAAAAAAACTGATACTGATGCCAAGATATCTGACCAGTCTCTAGAAAAGAGAACAAAGTATGTCAAAATAAATAAATAATACAAAATAATAACGTTTAACATATTACATTATCTTTGACAGCCCTTAAAATATTTTAAGGTTTAATTTTTTAAAAATGTTTCTTGACTCCCTAGTTGGACCCTAGTTTAAAACCCCCTTGATTTTCCTTACAAGATAAAGCTTTGGATAAAAAGCATCCACTGTGTGACAAATAACCCATCATCTCTAATTTTATAAAGCACAAACTCACCCTGCTGGTCAGCGTTTTTGTCAGCTGAGAGCCCATTGCTGTTCTGCCTGTCTGTGCTGTGTTTGTAGGGCCCTGGTGGAACCCTCCACTCTAGAGCCTGCAGTCTGTCCTGCGCCGCGGCATCATGCAGTATCTCCATCTGCTTGGCCAACAGACGCTCCAGCTGAACCTATAATATGCACAGACAGCAGGGAGTCAGACAGGCGGATGTGTATAGCATCGTACGTACAGTGTGACAGAAATGATTTCCAATATTCATCATTCACAAACAAACCGCAACTGTAGTGATACAAAACAAAACTAACCATAAACAAACCTCTACAGTCCAAATATCCATTGATAATTTGAATGCTCCTCAATCATATTTTCACACGAAACGGGTTTACAATCATAAAATATACAAATATAAATATTTTGTTGTAATTATATTCATGTTTTCTCCATGTACATCTCTTTGATTATTATTAAAAACCACACTATGTGTGGAGCTTGATTCATTCCAATAGCACCCCTCCTACGTGTGCAATAGCATGCTACCTAAAGAGGCAAGCAAAACAAACTTTTACTGCTTGTTTTTCTTTTACACAAGAAGGATGCTATTCACAGTTACAAAATGACACGTTTCCGCTTCAAAACACAAAAGCAGTATAATTAACTGATGTTTCTGAGACAATGCATTGTGTCAATCTATCTATTGAAAAAACAAAACAATTAAAGGGAAAGATGGCCCAGAATATATTTTAAATGCATAGAGGTTGCTCTTATAGCTCAAAAGATATAATGGAGAGATGTATCAACTTTGTCTCAGATGCAAAAGACATAATGAGAGACAACTGTTGACATTAGGGAAAGTACATGAAAGCAAACACTTCTAGCTATGCAAGCATCACTGTATGCCAAAGTATGTAAAAAAAAAAATGCAATAAATAGCCACTTTTCCACTGTCGGGCCGAACGGTTCTTAAGGTGATGATACACAGGGCAACTTTTTGAGCAATGTTGCCGAGCGATGTTGCTTGGGCACTTTCCCATTGAGAATGAGCCACAAATTTCTATCTGGATACTTTAGATCGGTCATAGGCAATTTTTTGAGATCCTCCAATCAGAATGCTAGCAGCTGATCACGTGACCGGCTTGGAGATTTCAGAAAAAATTAAAACAAGATGGCGGCCTCTCAGCGGCAGTGGAGCGAAAAAAAAGGAGAGTTAACATATCTTTTTACGCTGGTAAGTGTTAACCCAAAACAGGGAATTTACATTAATTTAATGCTTAAAATACTAACAGGTGTGCGTAGGCTGTAATTTAACCATCAAATGTTTTCAGTTAAATATTAAAAAGATGCGTTCTGTTTAATGTCTGAAGTGGTGTAGGCTGTAGGGCATATGGCACGTTAAAGTAGCTTTTGACGCGATCCTCTCGGCTTTTGCCAAACTCGCTCTTCTCCCTTTTCCTGTCACAAATCAAGTCAGAAATGCATTTATATTTAATAAAAACGAAGAAAATATTTGAAAAGTTGAAATAAAGTGCCTAACAAGTGTTTATAATAAAGTATTTATTGGGTTGGCAATAGATTTGCTCCTCTCTGATTGGTTGCTGCCAACTGTCCGTTGACGGCAACATTGCCCAGTAACATTGCTCAAAAAGTTGCCCCGTGTATCATCACCTTTAGAATGGTAAGGAACGGTTCAAGTTGTGTTTCCACTTGAGCCTGGTACCCGTTCTAGGCCCGAAATTCACAGCACGGATGTCTGAATCGTGCTGCTGGCAGAATCCGTGAAGTGACTTCGCCCCTCAGGATTGGTCAATTTGTTGCCTGGCTACCAGTTTCTCTGTAGCTGGCTAAGCGCTCTATTTAAGCGACGTAAACACAAATGAATAATAAAATAAAAAGAAATATCTGATCATCCTCCATAATGCGGTCGTGTTATCAGTAAATCGTTGCGTTATCACGGCAACGACTGACGTTTTTGTATTACATTCCAAAGAGCGGCCGTTATCAGCCCCACAGTGGAAAATAAAACCGTAACCGTACCAGCTGGCCCGGATCGACACGGTTACGCAATGAGAACCACTCGGCCTGACAGTGGAAAAGTGGCTAATAACGCACCACAAGTATGCAGTTCATTCTCACTGTTACTACTAGGGGTGCTATAGCAGATATTAGCATAAACTCTCCTTTTGCAATCATTATTCTCTCTAAGTTCAAGTACTGTCATGGCACAGAGTCACAAATATATTTGCATACTTCATACGTTTGCATGCTGAAGTAAAATGTTTTTGGCCTTGTAGTGTAAAGCTATACAATTAATAATAGACAGCAAAGCCCACGCGATTTTATCTTCAAATAATATTGCACATTTTAGCTATATTGAAATCTCAGATCTTTAATTGCAGACACTGAGCAAATCTGAGCACAGTTCTTTAAATGTCTTAAGAAAAATCTGATAAGCTTGAGACATTTGTAGCAGACATTTGTTTTTCATTTCATGTAACTATATATATAGTTTATTTTTATTACAACAGAAGTACCAGCGGTTCTTCAAATATGCTAGAAGGGCCTTCAAATATTATGTAGTGTTGAACAATAAGGGGACTTGGTGTGAAAAAGGTAGAGAACTTCTGGTCTATGAGAAAAAACTGAGATAGTCTTTGTCATTTTTCCTCCCTATAGAAGAACAATCAGCAAAAAGCACTGAGAATAACAATACTTGCTAATAGAAGTCTTTTTCATCAGTCAGGACATCTCATACACTTCCTTAAAAATATCCAACCAATGACAGTTCATATATTAGACCAGTTGACCAAAAGTAGGTCATGGTCAGGAGGACAGGTAAAGCTCTTTCAGCTACTGACCCGAAAACCTGCATGATAGGATACCAGAGCAAGACGTGTGGTGGTAGACAGACATGAAGACGGAGTCAGCGAGGCGCCGGAGAGCATTCCTCTCCCACACACAAATAAACACTGTCATAATGCAGTCAGTCACCTGGATATTCCGCCCAACCGTCTCCTCTCCTTTAGATCTTGCGTGGGCTAGCTGCTCCTTAAGGGTCTCCTGGCGCATGTGAATAGCCTGCAGCGCCTCCTGGAGGTCAAAACAGCCCTCCTGCAGATCGATATACATTTGGTTGATATTTCCTTCCGATCAAAGTTTCAGAATCAGTCAACTTAGAAATGAAGCACATAATTTCTGCAAAATAATGATTTTTAAACCGGTTTTCCTTCTATCCGCGCCCTGTTTTGGTAGGACAAACCAACAGTCCTGCCCAAATATATGCCATTGGATGAGCCAATGTTGCTTAATATGGCGCATAGACAGAATAATGTTATAAAAAAGACTTTTTTGAAGAATCAACTTGCTCATAGTTGTGTCTGCATGACAACCTGAGACATAGGCCCCGATTTATGTTTCTACCAGCGGGTGCCCACACATCATACCCCCACCCCAAAACACGTGATGAGAAACACACGTACGTCTTTCTCTCTTTTTTTCCCTTTCCTTTTTCCTTTTTTTTGTGGAAACTTTCAAGTGCAAATACATTACCAACCTCTGTTTCCATGAGCAAATGATAACTAGGCTAAGCGCATACACATGCCCCTTTAAACATTTTAACATGCTCATTACTTAATAATGAATTATACTTCTTGTTAGTTCTTCAAGAGTATAGTCTTTTTCTCTGTGTCTCACAAAGAGAAACACACAGACTGCAAATACATTACCAACCAAACAAAAACACATATTTCCATGTTGTCGCGAGTCGCTCTCTGCCTGATAAACCTGATGGTTTTGGATGGAGTTAATTACTTAAATTTTAATAACTTAAAATTAGGGATGCACCGATGGCATTTTTTGGGGCCGATACCGATTTTAACAAACAATTATTGGCCGATTCCGATATCGATATTTGTCACGTGCTCTTATTTTTGTTATTAACATTTTTCATTAAACTAGATTAAATCAGCAATGTTAAAAAAACACATTAATTTATATTAGCTAGTTTATTGCTGCATCATCAAATAATTTCTAATGAACATTGATTGGATCCATTTAACATTCACATCACATTAATGCATAAATACAACAGAACAAAGATAGCCTACATGTGAGGTGGGTTTAAGAGTTTTCAGATACAGATAAATTAAATTATCAGATAAATTAAATCCATATATTATTATTACATCGAGTCAAAGCTAAATTCTATTGTACAACAGTAATATATTTCTGTCACATTTACTTTAAGTTAAACAACTTTTATTTTGACGGGTTGCTGTGAAGACTTTCGGGACTTGTCGGGACTGGATACCAAGAATCCGTCCACGTTTTCCATATCGCGGAAATCATAGGGCCCTATACATATTAATCCTTTTTGTATTTTGTCGTTTGATTAACATTAAATCACAAACAGCAGCACAGCAGGAATATTAGTTTATGGATTAATCTTGGATTATGCAACAGACATTATACAGCTCAGTGCCTTCACACAGTTAATGAATAAACCATTGGTTTGTTATATCTGACTTTTTCATGCTATAGCCGATATGCCGATGGTTGTAAATTGGTCAAAAATTGTCTGATAAACATTGGTGGCTGATACATCAGTGTATCTTTTGTATAAGGTTATGTCTTAATGCTGCATATAACAGTAGAATTGTGCGCATTACGACCCAACAGGACCCGATGTGAGATCCACCAATCAGAGAGGTTCTCAAATCGATTTTTGGTCTCGTGTTTTTCCGTGGGTGCTCCAGCCCACAGGAAAAAGACAATATGTGTCATAGCTGAATTTAACCACCCCCAGTAAGTCCACAAACTATGACAGCAATGGTCAGAGAACTGGAAACCGAAGTGATAGCAATATGAATCAACCTCTTACTGGAGGTCCACGAGGTTGGTGTGACATTTGAAGAATACCTGAACAATTCGAGAACAAGTTGTTAATCTCAACCACTTCACAGAGCGCAGCTACTAATTTTTCACTAACCCTGAGTGAAAAAAGCTTCATTCCTCTGAAACGAAAAGGTCAGATACTTAATAAAATGTCATCCCACTTAAGAATCTCCTCAGGATGAGTTTCAATCCAACAGGCGGATGAACAAACAGAACATTTTGTCCAATGGACTGCTACGTCTAAATTATCACACGAAGGATGAGCTTGAAAACTTCAAATGTTTACATGGGTTGCCATGGCTGCAAACTACCACAGACATTCCAGTCTTTTCACTACTAGTTGGGTGTTTGTGGCAGAGAGGTATCTGCTAATAACAGCTCTGACGCAAGTTTGCCAACACTCACGCAGCAACAATGAAGTCATCGAGCCACTCCTGTGAGTTAAGGCCTTTCTCTTTCTTGACATGGAGGTTGGTCTTCTAGAGCACACAGACAAAGGTGCATGTATACGCCTGCATGTATACGCATGTGTCTTCAGAATCGGCCCCTTTTCACTTTGTGGTATCTGCGCAAATGCATGGGCGTGGGTGATTCCGAGTGCACCCACATAATGATGTCACATCTACCTCAAGAATACGGGTGGGTGCACAACTGATCTCATTTGGACCTTGTCTGGGTGCATGTGGGCGGGCAGCTTATTCTCACTGGTGTGGATGGGAGTGTAATGTGGGCAGAGTTGAGGCCAGACAAGGACAGCAAGAGGGGGAGGGGAAGTTTATGTTTTTTTCTGCAGTTCAGACACAACACTATTAACTGTAAAACACTTTGAAATGGTTAAATCCATTCTAGAGCTGAGTGCAAATTAACTGCATCAAAAAATGCAGAAACAACATAAAGAACATGAACTAGAAGACACTAATAACTTAACTAAAATTGGACTCTCTCTTAAATTTTAAAAAATTATTCACTGATTCATTCGAGCACGAGTTCTAGAGATCACGTTGCGTTTGTGGTGGGCTCCAAGAATTACCTTATAAAGGTCAATAAATTATAATATGGTTATCAGGAATATGCCAATGAGAACTTTAATTAGTCTAATCTACATTTACACCCAAACAGTATTCATTTACATGGAAACAAATCTAAAGTAGTCGCAATAACCAGTTTGAATCATCTGGATTTGCTAAAGAGAAAGTGCAGCTTGGGGGCCCTGAAACCTGCAGACGTCTTTTTTTTTTTTTTTTTTTTCAATGGGTGAGTAATTCACTCCACTGTTGTATGTTGCTAGACATAACATAAAAGTCTACTGCAAAAGACTTTTATGTTGATAAATATATAGTACATTCTCAATGTAATTAATGTAGTGTGTGCTCATGCTATACACTAATAAATATGGCCACCAAAATAAATATGCATCAAAACTGTAACTTACTCATAATGTAAAGCAGCTTCCCCAAAGCTGCTGTTCATTCACATCGTTAGTGTGGGAACATGACGTAAAAGTGAGGTAAAATGTGATTATTAAGTGAGTAACGATGCAAATTAGGGGGAAAGGAAGGCGATTGGTAATTTGCAACTGTCTGATAATGATGAAGGACTCATTTCTACTTAGAGGTAGAGTGGGTAGAAACCACTGATTTTCCGAAGTGGTCACATGTCTTTGCCCGTATGAGGAGTGAAACCAGGGCAGAGGTGAAGTGGGCAAACACCTGCTCTTCTTGAGACACCAGCCCAGCCCATAAGCAAAAATGTGGGATGTTAGAAGTTTCCAGAAGATCTAACGACTGGACAATGATCAAATGTGTCACCAGAGAGCCATGAATGGACAGCTGCCATAGAGCACAAAGGCCTCTTCAGCAGGCTACATCAATAAGTTCACTATGTGTATAGCTAAGTATAGGGCAGACTGATCACGAATATGTAGGTTATGGAAAAATAATGACCGTGGACTGGCTAAATATGGATTTAAGGTGTGATCGAGGGAGTGGGCTTGCACACATTAGTCCTTTGTAACTTCTCCAGGCTGAACTTTGACCTTTCCCCTACACCATGACATGCAATCCTGATGGAGCTACCCCGCATGCTCCTGCAAAGCCCTCCCACACAGTTCAGTATGCTGACAGGCAGCTATGCAAACAAAAAGCCACTGGACCCACCCAGTGTCAATCCTGCCTCCTACAACAGTTTCCTCGCATATTGGTGTTAGCGCCGCAGCGCACATTAATAACAAAATGACTTGAGAAATTGCGTTGGAAGCTTCAGACAGATTATTTGGAGTTCAGGTTGGAGAAATCATAAAGCAATTTTACTCACCTCAGTTTTAATTCTCTTGGGCGAGGGCTCATCTCTGTCGCCACATCGAGATCTGTAGGAAAGAAAATGAAATGATCAGCCCAGCATTGAAGCAATGAAACACACTTTCACAATAATGTGTCTAAATTTAGAATGAAAAAACAAAGCCAAAACCTTTAATTCAATATACACTATCATTCAAAAGCGACAATGAAGATATTTTGGTAACACTTTACAATAAGGTTCATTAGTTAACATCAGTAAACATGAACTAATAATGAACTGCACTTATACAGCATTTATTAATCTTTGTTAATGTTAATTTCAACTTTTACTAATACATTATTAAAATCTTGTTAGCATTAGTTAATGCACTGTGAACTAACAATGAACAACTGTATTTTCATTAACTAATGTTAATGAAGATTAGTAAATACAGTAACAAATGTATTTCTCGTGGTTAGTTCATGTTAGTTCATACATAAACTAATGTTTAACTAATGAACCTTATTGTAAAGTGTTACAGATATTTCAAATAAGTGCTGTTCTTAGAAATTTTATTTCCTATGTTTTGTTTATCTTCTGCACTAGTCTCATGGACCCCTGGTTGAAAACCCCAGCTTTAAAGTATTAATATTTCCTTTACTAATAGTAGTTTTTCACCTGTAACTTAATATAGGAGTGCTCTTGGCAAATTTCATTATGACGTAAGAAGCATTGTAAGAAAACTTGGCCTAGATAACTTTCGCAATATTGTGATGCAATCTTTCAAGTTTTGAATGAGTGACTGCAATTATGTAACACCAATAGGAATTTTCCATCCACTGACACGCAAGTCTGGCAATCCAGGAAACACCTGCATGGTCTCTTTGGATGCCAGGTTTTGAGTGTCTGATAAGCCCTGTGTTCCTTTAGATGCAAAGGAGTGGGAGTGTTCTTATTTCTCCGTAGACCTCAGTGCAGCACTTCACACCTAAACACAAAAGCCACGCACAAAGCCGACTTCAATATCTTGGCTTGGCTCTAAGCAGACTACCAGAGAGCAGATCCTGAGCTGCTCACAATGCATTAGCATTAGTTATCTCTCTCTTGGCTTAAAGGCTAAACATCATGAATGATTACTCCAGTCACATTGTGCTTTTTTTCATGCTAACCTGGCAGAATCTGCAGGATTTATGAGCATTTTATGGGGGGGGGGGGGTCTTCTAAATTTTATGATTTAAATATGGTAAAATGCTTAAAACATAGATTATGACACTCATATTGATAGTCCGCATTTGCAAACGGTCTGACTTCTCAAACAGAGCAAGGTCAGACAAACAGGTTATCCTGCCCCAAAATTGTGATGTAGGTTACTCAAACTACACAAACAGAGCAATGTCTTAACAGTGCCACAGAGCTAGTGCTCACACTTTTTTAGGGAAATTAACATATAAATGGCTTACTTACATTTGTCTGTACATAATAAGCTGGTATAGGAGAAACTATTTAAAAACGGAAACAATTGCACACTTCAGTTTTGACCAAAGGTCCAAAAATAGTCAACCAAGGTGTTTCATGTTTGGGAAATGACTTTAAAGTTCTTACTTGCTTGTTCTGTAGGTGTATTTGTAGGTGACCTCTCGGGAGACCTGACGTGCCAGTCCGAAAAGTTCATCTCTGCGAGTCAGCAATGCCACCTCCTTCATACAAAGCTGCGCCGCAGCCTCATTCACTGTCAGCTATGTATAAAGAAAGGATATTTTATTATTAATTAGATAATAAACAATAGATATTGCTATGTGCAAAGAATTAAACCAGTCCCACAAGTAAGCAACACTCCTGCTTAAACAGACCAGCATGATATTTCTGTTGCTGCTAATTAATTAAGGAAGCACACCAGCATACCAAACACTGGCGCTCAGCTATGCTGAATTTATTTTAGCAGGGACATAACATCATTTCTTACTGAAAGTACAGTCATGCTTTGAAGTGCATGATTTATTTAAACCCCAAAAGCACCAAAAGAGGCGAAAGCCCCGTAAAACGCACCTCATGCAGAGTCAGATGCTTCCCATCCTTCCTTTTTGAGTCGAATCTGCCATATATAGCGCTATACTTGCGGATTTCCTCTTCCCGGTGTGGATCCTCGTCGCTCATATCGAAGATGTGGCTGATCATTTTGGCAAGCTTCTTATTTCCCTTCAACTGTTCTTTAACCTCTCCGGGGTCACTCTTGGGCAAAGTCTGAGAGATTCTTTCCACGCACTCAGCCACGGACTGAACAGCAGCTGCGTCAAGCGCCTCAAGGCCATCCCGAGGGGAAGACGGAGAGCCCAGTTCTGCTGGGGAAAGGCTGTGCTCGCTCTCCGTGCCATGACTGGCCCAAAACCGTGGTTCGCTGCCACTCTGGAGGGGCGAAACGGTGGCCGAAGAGTTCCCATTGCCTGATTCTCCTTTTCCGGGATCTACACAAGCAGTTGCCAAACACTTGGGCACTTTGACTTGGGTGTCTCCACGGGCACCATTACCAGGCAACAATGTGGGTGATCCTTCGGGCAGCTTGTAGACGGGAATGCTGCAGACGGGCAGGGACGTGAGGGGCTGATTGAACAGGGCAGGGTTTGTGACCCAATCACGCAGAGCTTTCTGTAGGCGTCTGACATGCAGTGGCTTGCTGGCCATGCCTACGAGTGCCATGATCTCGAGAAACTCGTCCTCGCCTGCCTCGCAGAGCTGCTGAACATCGTCGCCGCCCTGCTGGATGAAGGCGTCGTAGTAGCACAGCAGGTTGGCCCTCTGAAGGATGCGGTAGAGCTGCAACTCCCCAAGGGTTCTGGGTAAAGTCGCTGCCATACCTGAACAAAGGAAGGAACAAAGTAAGCAATTACAGGAAACAAAGCAAAACTGCTAAAAGGAGAGGACACTGGCTGTCACAGCAGGGGGAGGAAGAGAAATGTGTGGCTGGATCCAAGAGTGGCGACTATAAGAGAGCGCCTGTCAGGCTCCTGGGCTGCTGGGAGAGTCACATACCACACTCCACCTCTGCAACGCGCGTAGGTGGGCTCTCTCAGCACAGGCCTCATTTGTTTCTGCCGGGATCTGGCTTCTACAGCTGCCACTGTCAGGATCTGGATCCACAGCAGCACAGATAAAAGCGAGATTGGCTGCAGGGAAGGGAGGTGGGGTAATGGAGTCGCGTGGGAGTGGGACGGTAGGTGTGCGTGCTAAGAAGATAGCTTTCTGCATTTCACTTTAATTCACCCACTTCTTCCTTTAGAAGGATCCAGGGATTATGAATGTACGACAAACACACACACACATAATGTTCTCTGCAAACTTTGTCAGAGACTGTAATGCATACTAATGTGGTAACAGAGCTCATTTGCTTATTTTTCTGTTGAGAGAGATATGTTTTAGATAGAATATGCAAACCATGACAGTGGGGAAAGATTGGGGGGCAAATTGGGGGACTGGGGGTCAAATTTTATGGATATCTCATGGTGTCAGAATTGAATCGGAATAAACATTCACAATTAATGGTTCACAAATGTGCAACATAAAACACATTTCCTAATTAAAGTAATTATGTATGCATATCATCACCGCAATTCACAGAACCCTGTGGAGAACCTCAAGGAAACTTTGGAACTTACAAAAGGATCCCATAAGTTTCTACAAGAACTCTAGAGACTGTCAACCCCATCACAAAGGAAAGACAATGAGACAGTTAAATTTTATATTGAATTTCCTTGAGTAAACAAATGGAATGAGGCATGTTCAAAATTACGCCTAGAGGTTCTCCAGAGGGATCCTCCAGGGTGGCAGTCGGAGAACTTCCAAATAGGCTCTCAAGCCTTTTCAATTTTACAGTGGTGAATCATACTTTGTGAATAAGAATCTAAGTTATGCATTTGTGAATCATATTTTCTGAATATATTCTATTCTGACCCATAGAGATATCTCAAGAAAAATCTATGGGTTTGTGCAGAAAATCACCAACTACTGTTCATCAATGGAATGTTTTTTTAGAAATGAATCTGTCCTATTATTCTGAATTAATAAAAAAAATAAAATAAATTTGCACTGACATACACGTCTGCATTTGTATTTTTCTCTGCCTGCCATGAAGTAATTTGGAAGTATAAAGACATAAAATCTTTAGTCAGAGACTGCTTTAGGAGACACAACAAAACCTGCGTACCTATAGACCTTATGCGCCAGAGAAACAAGTGCGCCGCCATCTTATTTAATATTGTTGTTGAACTTGAAAGTTATCATGAGCATTGTAATGTTTAAAGCAGATGTCTTAACAGATGTCAGTAGACCGGGAAGATTTTAAAACGAGCAGTTCATTCATAAATACATAAGATCGCTATGGAAATACAAACCGGAAGTCAAAAGACAACGAGCGCAGCGCTGAAAAAGGGGCAGGGATACATAAGGTCTATAACGGTAAAAAATACACGCCCAAAATTTGCACAACTTGCACTCTCTTTTATGCCATCTCTATGCTTTACTTGTACATTTTAAAGGGTTAGTTCACCCAAAAAAATAAAATTCTGTCATTAATTACTCACCCTCATGTCATTCCACAGCCATAAGACCTTCGTTCATCTTCGGAACACAAATTAAGTTATTTTTGATGAAATCCGAGAGGTATATACAAGTTAACCACCACTTTCAAAATTCAGAAAGGTACTAAAGACAATAAAAATAGTCCACGTGACTACAGTGGTTCAACCTTATTGTTATGAAGCAACAAGAATACTTTTTGCGCGCAAAAACAAAACAAAAATAAAGACTTTATTCAACAATTTCTTCTCTACCCTGTCAGTCTTGTACACAGTTGACATAGTGAATGCAGTTCAGCGCTTCCTTGTTTCTGTCCGAACGCCGACTCATTATTGGCTGGTTCCTGCGTCAGCATCACACTCATGCATTGCTCACGTGACCAGTGTCGGCCAATACTGAGCCGCCGTTTGGATGTAAACATGGAAGCGCTGAACGTAAGCAGTGTAAGAGAATGACACAGAAGAGAAGATATTGTTGAATAAAGTCGTTATTTTTCTTTTGTTTTTGCGCACAAAAAGTATACTTATCACTTCATACAATTACGGTTGAACCACTGTAGTCATGTGGACTATTTTAACAATATCTTTAGTACCTTTCTCGACCTTAAAAAGTGGTGGTTAAATTGCTGCCTATGGATGAGTCAGGTACTTCTCGGATTTCATCAAAAATATCTTAAATTTGTGTTCCAAAGATGAATGAAGGTCTTACGGGTGTGGAACGACATGAGGGTAAGTAATTAATGACAGAATTTTCATTTTTGGGTGAACTAACCCTTTAAGAAGAAAATTTTATACAATAAAAATAAAAATGTAAAAATTAATTGAAAAATAGTAATCACTTTTCAAGATAAATAACAATGCCAACTTCAGGCGTCAATTATCATTCATTCAGTGGTGGTAAAAGATGACAGATGCTGCTAAATCATCATGACTGTTAGTGTACTAGAGGTGAGTAAGAACAGTAACACAGCGAGGCTGATTGTGAGTACTGATGAGTGAGTGTATGGAGTCTAATGAGGACGCCCCACTGCACAGCAGAGTGATCTGCCACTCTAATGGATGACTGAGGCCTAGACCCAAGTGAAGGGTGCCTTGTTGAAACCAATTCAGTATCAGCATGGATGGCACTTAGGCAGCAATTTATCCAAAGCTCTCTCTCCCCGCAGCATGCTGGGTTCCTAATGCTGGAGATCTAAGGCCAGGGCTTCACGCAACATGCTGAGAGCACTCACGGCACGTACTCGTGTTGCCCAACAGCGGCCTCTTATCAATCTAAATGAATAATCGAGACCTGTCCTAAATAGTTGCATGAAGCTTTAAAAAAAAAAAAAAAAAAAAAAGCTTCTCTGGAAAGGCAACCTATCTGCCCTGCGCATCAGACTAAACGTTTGTGGAACAGCTGCTCTCCATATGAAAGCTGTAAGGGCTGTTTTTGTGAAAGGAGCATAAGGCATTACTAGAGGAACACAAACAATTCACTTCTTAAGTGGAGGAACAAGAACAAGAAAAAGAAACATTTGCGTGTACATAATCAATTGGGATCTCCTAAAGGGATGGTTCACCCAAAAATTTAAATTCTGTCATCATTTACAACCTTTATGTCACTGCAAACCTGTATGAATTTCTTTCTTCTGTGGAACACTAAAATAGATGTTAAGGAGAATGTTCATGCTGCTTTTGTCCGTACATTGAAACAGTGAGAATAGTGAGAAGGGGCTGTAAAGCTCCAGAAATTACAAAAAGCAACTTAAAATTTTGGTCTGTTCCTCACATAAAGTTATTAAAGGACTTCAGATGATTTGGAATGGTCTATTGGTCAGACTCTTGTCACCATTTACTTTCACTTAATGGAAAGCAGCAGTAACATTCTGCTACACTTCTCATTTTCATGGAAGAGAGAAAATAATGCTTAGAATAAAATGAGGATTAGCACTTCCATTTTTTATTTCTTTAATAAAAAGGGGTATGTAGTTAATTACACTTATCATAAGATGTAAAATAACTTATATACACAATATACCTTCTCACAGACACAAATGTCTTCATCACCTTTCAATCTCAACTCAAGATTAGCTTAAACCTTGATGCTCTTTACTGTTCAAAGCTCTACAAAAGATGAGTGCAAAGATACTCATTTTAAGTGGCAGTGCCTTTCACCCAAATACGTTTCATTGTAGAGTCTTTGAAGATAACGGTGGAAAATATTGGTGAGAAAAGTAGTGAAGGAAGGTCATGACAAAAGTTCACCAGTTTGAATTTAATATTAGTAACATAAGTTTTAACATAACTAATATTAGTAACATCAGTTGGTTTTTTGGGGGGGCCCAGTGTGTACAATGAGGTGGTAAACAATGAGTCATAAATTCACAGGACAGAAAACAATTAAAAACAAAAATTCCCATTACCTCATTTCAATTATTACTCAAATAATAAACTAAACATGAGGCATCAACTATTACTAATGTTTATGGGAACAATAATAAACCATTTCTGGCAAAAACAGCATTATAGGTAGCAAAGGTAGTTTTATTATAGACACATTGTATTGATATTATTTTGCCATCGCAGACTATGGAAGCCTTTTGAACCGCTAGGAAGAAATTGTTAAATTTGGGCTATATAAATAGAGTAAACAAGCAGTTTGGAGATGGAGCCATCTACTATTCATGAAAAAAAAAAAAAAAAAAAAAAAAAAAAAATTATATATATATATATATATATATATATATATATATAAATAATCTATTCATATTATTAACTATTAATAACAATAATAATAATAATAATAATGCTTTAAGTCATTAGAAGTCTTTGGAGTTAAAAAGATACCCAGTGTGCCAAAATCAGCCATATAATGAGTCAGGAATTTTTAACTGAATTGGAAAATGCTTGTTTTGCTATGGCGTTTCATCTTCAGACCATTCTGGCAAAATCATTTGTGTGCATTAACAAATTTGGTGCTAATGTGCCAAACAAGAATTAGGCTTTATCTTGGCAATGGTTTGGCGTATTGACACAAAACACTGCATGTTTCATTGGCACAACACCTTGACGATACTCAATCAACTATGTGACAGTGGCAGCTATTGGTTAAAAATGCTAAGCAACTGTATTACAAGTCACTCAATCTACAGCTTTCAAATCATCACTAGGAATGCTATATTCAATATTAGTCCATATATATATATATATACTGTAATATATGCTTGCAACTATATTAGGTATTATTATCCTACATAGTATTTATTTAAATTTTCATAAATATAAACACCAATATCTATATAAATGATTCGACATATGACACTCACACATTTAAAAGCTATTGCGCACTGGAAAGCATTGGGAAAACTACCCTTGGAAGTGAAGAATCGCTAAGGATGCTGCACACACACACAGCTGCCGACGACTAGACGCCCACGGGGGCGCGTTCACACACGGTACCGAGAGCTGTCCGGTCTGCACGGCGCGCACATGGATCACAAAAACACGCAGGAAAGTTGCACACAAGGCATGAATTCAGCGCTCAACTACATTTACAAGCGACGTTGAACAAAAGCATTGGCATAAACGTACCTTTTGGTTTTCTTTCTTTGCCTTTTTCCCCACCAAGACTCTTTCAAAAGCTGCCTCTGGATGTTTGATTATTAAAGTTCTGAATTATGACGGTCCGTTAAGTTACGCGACGCTTCACCTGACGTCCAGTTACGTGCCGCGCGTTCGGCGGATCAGCGACGCGTCCTTCGGCTCTCTGTTATTGAATTAACTCTCACACACTCTGTAGTTTGAACTACTGAGGGACTCTCAAACTAGTTGGTTTCCGCTCTCTCCCCTACTGCCAGAATTGGGATATTCCGCGCTTGCTACATTGCTCTCTCACTCCCACGCGCCTGCGTGACGCAGATCCTGGCGTGGGCGGTAGCGGCGCGTGGGAGGCTGCTGCATGGAATACCAAACCTCATATCAGCCGCATGCACCGCCTCACATATATATACATGGACATTTATCATGTTTGTTGACCTTACTGAAAATACGCCAGCATACAGCATAACGGTTCGGTGGCCGCCTGTACGCCCACACCGGTGCTATTCTTGCCCCCCTCCTCCTCCAGTGCAAATTCACCTGCTGCCTACAGCCTGTCACATACTGAGTCCTTGTGCATTCCAGTGGGCCCAGTTTCACATCTTATTAGCTCTACCTGTTCCATTTATAGAGTTCTGCGCTGATGGCCAACAACAAGATCTGCAGGCAATCTCATAAACAACATAATTAGTTTTTTCTTTTAAAAATACACTTTCTAAAGATGAGTTAATTAGCTAGTGCAAGTTTCTTCAATGCTGGGTCTCCGATGGTAATTAAAGAAAACACACACACACAAAAAGCAAAACGAAAAACCTGCACAAAATACAAAACTAAGAAAACAAAGATTTGGATTTCTAGAAAGAAATACTTTTTTTGGTCTCACAAAAATTAACTAAATTATACATTTTTGTTTATATATATATATATATATATATATGTGTGTGTGTGTGTGTGTGTGTGTGTGTGTATATATATATATATATATATATATATATATATATATATATATATATATACACACACACACATATACACACACACACAATCAAACATACATACATGCACACTAACACGCACAACACTGAATAATAATACATAAAATGCGATCATATAATATGTTCACATTCTGAATTATTTATGCTGATTGGATTTTGCTTAAAAGTGTATGAGCTTTAACCAAAAAGAAAACTTTAAGGCATTTATATGAAACATTGAGTTATTAGGAAATGTAAACAGACTCTGTGAGGTTAAATTAAGGCAGTCTAATATTGTAGCAATGACTGATTCATGAACAAATCATTCTTTTGTCTGATCTGTATGATTTTTACACATTTTCAAATGAATTGGACTGAATCAGTAAAGGCGGATCTCAAACTGATTTGTTTGGAGAATATTGCCAAAATAGAAGGTTTATCTAAATAGATGCAGGGAAGGAAGACCAATTACAATTCAGTATGCAAATAGAGTGAAGTAAGAAGACCAGTCGCAGTTCAGTATGCAAATACAATGACGTTGCTGAAGGTCAAATTTTGAGTGCTTCACATTCTATTAGTCAAAAGTATATTTTCAAATCTTAAATTTCTTTAAAAGTTTTCAAAACGCAAAAAAAAAAGGAAGTACATTAAGCAGTTTGTGCTAAATTGCTTGCTTTTTAATACACAAGGTGGGGTTTGAGAACAAACCCAAAGCAGAATGTTTAAGCAATATCAATACAGTCATTCTTACTTTTGAACATGCACAGATGTGCGTGCTTTCTTTGAGTGTGGTCCTTGTGTAGTGAATACCCACTGGGAACTTTACCCTTCTAAGGGGTTTGTGACTGAGAGACTTTCATTGTTACAGTGACTCAACCAAAACAAACCTCTCCCCTCAGCACATCTCTCTTATTGCTCCTCAGTGTCAGAAGCGGAGATTCATTGAGAGATGTGCTCACAGACATGTTTTGGGGGTCTGCAGCAGGAAGAAGAGTGAAAAGGGAGATGCTGGGAGGGGCTGTGGTCCTGTATGCAGCCACTACTCACTCCTCTTTCAGGATATTTACACTCCCACACACAGTGATTCAGCTGGCTCTAATCCTTTCCTCTCTCTCTCTCTCACGGACACACACACACACACACACACACACACACACACACACAGCCGCTGGATTAGGCTGCACCAGACACCCATGCCCAAAAGACTATGGCTGAGATTCTCCTTTTGCATGTAAAAAAGCATGTGCTTTAGATAAACTGAGGGAGCAAGCTGGCTGACAAAACAATTTGTGAATTTGGAGTATTTTGTATTTGGTTGTATGTGGGCAGCTGACATGACATGCAATTCTTCTTTCCTCAAAGAACAAGGTTGTTCATTTGTTCTCTTATGCTGTATGTTCGTCATTTGACTGGACTGCAAAGAACACTGATTTTATCCATAAAAATAATAATTTCAAACTGTTTTAAATAATTTAAGTAAAATGATCCTCTTCATGAACTGTGAAATATCGAAAGATATCGAAATTACATCTTAAGTTATTTTTGTCAGCATAGAGTCCTTTGGAATGACTCATATCTCTTGAAAATGCTGCTAATCAGGACCCAATAGGAAGTAAATATGACTCAGAATAGCATACTACTCTTATTTCTGGCATATACAAAAATAGTTTGATTGTGCCATTCTGAATTCAGCCATTTTAAAGCTTTAGTTTAGGAAGTGGGTAGTCTGATGTAGACAAACCTTTGCTAGTTTAGTTATACCAATAAATTCCTTAAGAAATATTTTTTTTTTTGCCAGTTTGATTAGCTCTTCTTCACAAGTGCTTGTTGCAACCTTACAAACGTGACATTGTTTCCAGGAAGACTGATAAAAAACTCAGCAGCCTTGTTTCTGGAAGTATTTTTAAATCAGGATTTTAAAAATAGTTATTACATAATTTACAGTGCTTCATGGAAGTGCGCAAGCTCTAAAGAGTTCTTTTGCTGCAATTTGCTCGCACGATTCTCTGATTGGTAGAGTGTTTTTTGGGGGGGGGGGGGTTCCAGAATCATAGGTAATATCGTTTTTCACCAGGAATGACACTTTTAACATGATTATCTGAAGATGACCTATTGTGCCTGATTTTGTTTTTGGGGTCTGCTAGAATGCTAGAATAGGTTTTTTATGCTTGAAGACCCATTGGGCCCTATCATACACCCGGCATAATGCGACGCCAGGCGCAACGCAAGTGTTTTTTTTCACGTCCAGTGCCACGTTGTTTAAATAGCAAATACACTCGCCCCCATCTGTTCGCCTATGGGCGTGCTGGTCTAAAAAACAAGGTGTGTTCAGGTGCATTATTCGCATGTTGCTATTTTGAGGCAACTGAAAATGACTGCGCCATTGACCAACAAAAACCTGGTCTAAAGTCTAGGGTTTTTTTATTTTTTTATTTAAAGGGCGCGTTAGTAATATGTGCCTATAGGCGGGTGCACAACACACCTACACTCTGCTTGTTACACACACAGGGACGTGCAGCACACAAACATTTTTAAATATTAAAAATAAAAGGATTCCTCTTTGGAGAAGCATTCAGTCTTCCTGCGTGCAAATTCCGCCATGTTGCAAGCACAACTGGCTTTTAAAGGGAATGGGAGATGAGACTCTGATTGGTTTATTGCACATTACGCCCAAAACACACCCATTAGAGACTAGGTCCTAGGTACGCCTGACGCGCCGACCATTTTTTCCATCGTTAAACTAGCAAAAGTGCATTCTGACATGCCCTAAGTGCACCATGCGCTTAGATTGTTAAAATAGGGCCCATTATCTTTCACGTATCTATTCCCAGTCTGACAGTAATGCTCTGTTTAGTTCCATGGCTGCTTGTATAAACTGCTTAGACTAGTCTTAAAAGTTAGTCATTTTCTTTTCTTTAAGACTGGTCCTAACTGGGCCTGCATTGCCAGCACGACAATTAACACTTTCAATGCCCAGAAAGCTACTAAAGACATATTTAAAACAGTTCATGTAACTACAGTGGTTCAACCTTAATGTTATGAAGCGACGAAAATACTGTTTGTGCGCTAAAAAACCCAAAATAACGACTTTATTCAACAAAATCTAGTGACGGGTGATTTGAAAACACTGCTTCGAAGCTTTATGAATCTTTTGTTTCGAATCAGTGGTTTGGAGAGTGTATCAAACTGCCAAAGTCACGTGATTTCAGTAAACAAGGCTTCGTTACATCATAAGTGTTTCGAAGTTTCAGTGGTTCACCACTGGGGGGTGTGATTTTGACAGTTTGATATGCGCTCCGAACCACTGATTCAAAACAGAAGATTCATAAAGCTTCGAAGCTTCATGAAGCAGTGTTTTGAAATCGCCCATCACTACATACAGAGCCATCAGATTTTATCAAAAATATGTTCATTTGTGTTCCGAAGATGAACGAAGGTCTTACGGGTGTGGAACGACATGAGGGTGAGTAATTAATGACAGAAATTTCATTTTTGGGTGAACTAACGCTTTAAGACACAGTCTTTACATAGTGACTAAGTTATTGCAACTGGCAAATTATCTCTATGAACCCCCTCCTTCTGAAAACACTGTGCTTTGATTGGTCGGCTGGACCAGTGTATTGTGATTGGTCAACCTCTTCGTTTCGGAAATGTCACGCCCCTTACCATAACCGCTATAGCTACAGGGAAGAAAAAACAGTATCCCTTTATTTTGTACATGACTTGGGTGGGAATTATTTAAATGAGGGATATTGTGATGTGTAGATTCTTGAAAGAAAACTTAAGACTACAGTTGAGGCATTTCAGTGAGTTCAGAAACAGTGCTTACTGATATAGAGAATAACTCCATTTGGAGTGACTTTTTGCTTTGTAACTTTGTAGAACTTTTTCATTCTCAAACAGCATTACACACTGAAGAAAGTTACGCTGAAATAATGCAGGCTTCAACAAAAGTAAATACCATTGATTAACAACCTTGTAGCTCACAATAGGTCTGTCTTTAACAGTTTATAAGTTATCATTAAAAATCAATTCCCCTATGAAGAAAATGAATGAGATTTTTACTTACGGAACCAGACTGTTGCGCTCAGACTGTTGCACTCAGATAAGAGCTTACTAGAACAAAAAAAGTGCATTCCAGTTTTATATACAATATGCATCAGACAGTCAGTGGGTGCTCCGTGAATGTACCTGAGACTAGGAATAGGGAGAGTTTTACCTGCTGCTACTTTCATGTTCATTTCTTCAATCCTGCAGTTTGACATCTCCACATAAGAAATGAGAGATTTTAATAAGCATAAAATACTGTAAGTGAAAGCTTTACTTATTTGTGTGAAAGCAGCATATGGGAGTCAAACTGTAAACAATGTGTTAAAATAGCGTAATACCTTGAAATGGCGTGTTTTTCACATTTCATTAATTATTGTACATGCATTTTTAATGTATATCATCAGATTGCACAGAAAAATCATCACATTTCAATTCACACATAAATAAATATGTTAATACTCTACAGAATGTGTTTAATATACTTACATGTCACAGTTAATGATATAAATAACTAAACAACACTTTCAGTGTGCCCACTAATAAATGAGGGTGTGAGAAGAAAGATATGAGAGAGAAGGGGAGACAGAGAGAAAGTGGAGGTTGGGTTGGGTGGGGTGTGCCAGAAAGGGTGAGAGAGAAAAAGAAAGAGAGGGAGAGCAGTACAGTAAAAGTCTTCGAATCTGCCTTGGTATTAGATGCTATTTTTAGGAAGTAGGCCAGCAACAGCTAGCAGCCCAGCGAAGGTGCCATGTGTGCTTGATTATTTTTTTCCGTCTTATTCTCTCTGACAGATAGAGACGAACTGAGACGATTTCGGGAACTGATAAATGTAACAATAGTGTGCCAAAATTCGAAAGAAAGATGCCAGGAAAAATATTAGACATTTCTGTTTTGACAGCTGATTGACAGATGGCTACCACATTGATCCTGAAAATGACAACTGTGCAGTTGACAATGAGTTTATAAAATCACCTAAAAATAAAATATTTTGATTCTGCTTAATGTTAAAGAAGTCTAACAGAAACCCATTATTTGGGTAACTGTAGGTTAGTTTACCATATATGGTGAAAATATATTTGCATGTATGTGTGTGTCATATATGTATATGTACCAATATGTACCTTGAATTTAACTTGAGTCACTTTGGATAAAAGTTTCTGCCAAATGAATAAATTTTATTTTTTTCTGTCAACCACAAACTTTTTGAAAAGAAAAAAAAAAGAAGTTATTTAACAAAATATGAATAATTGTGTATGATCAAGAAGATACTTGCATTCGTACACTACACCGTTCAAAAGTTTGCCATCAGTAAGATTTTTTAATGTTTTTGAAAGAAGTCTTACCTGCTCTCTAAGGGGCCGTTCACATATCGCGTCTAAAAACGCGTGGAAAGCGCGGCCGCGCCGCTTTGTCCTCCTTACACAAGCGCTCGCGCTCCCGTGGAGTCTGTCGTTGCTATGCAACCATGAACCGCGCTCTCCACGATGACAAGGAAGTATCAGCAAAGAATCAACTGATTTCTAGCCATCGCATTAGCTTTACTACTAGATAAATCTATGGAGATGAGAAATAAAAACCCGCCCTGTAAAACTATGATCAGCTGTTCAGCTGAGGTTTCCATGTTGTTAAGCGGCCGAAGCTGATCGGCTGGTTCTTGTCACATGACCTGCGGTGCTCTTGCAGCATTCTGAAAAGTCCCTTTATAGTCTTTGTGAAAAGTTGAGATGTTTTCATCCTGAAAAAAAACGAGCGCGCCGCACCGCGTGCGCGTCATGACAGCGTCGCTTCCATTTTGAGCGAGCTTGCCGCGCGCCTACATTTGAAATAACTTAAAAAAAAAAAAAAAAAATACAGTAATATAGTTAAATTTCAATTTAAAATAACTGTTTTGCATTTTTTAATATGTAATTTATTCCTGTGATGGGAATGCTGAATTTTCAGCATCATTACTCCAGTCTTCAGTGTCACATGATCCTTCAGAAATTATTTTAATGTGCTGATTTGAAGCTCAAAAACATTTTTTTAAAATTATAATAATCATTGTTGAAAACAGTTGTGCTGCTTAGTACTTTTGTAGAAACTGTGATATATTTGTGATATATGTGTTACATTCACATGGACTTTCTGTTTGTTTTCATCTGTCACATGTTCCTTTGTTCTAGTTTCCCGCCACAATCTGTCACCATGGACACTATCACATTCATCTCAGCTGTTCGTCGTTTGAGTTCAATCATCTGTGTATTTAAGTTCCTGTTTCTGTTGATCATGTTGTCGGGTATCGCTTATGTTTGGATGTTAGTGTGTGTTTCTCCTGTGTTCCTGTATGCTCCTTTGGATTCTCTAGTAAAGTTTGACTTTTGATATTATATTCCTCTTTGTGCGTGTGTCTACACACCTAACACTGTAACAATATGATACTACCATAGCATTTTTTTTCCTACTTATGGTAGTCAATTGGGGCAAGATCTGCTTGATTACGAACATTCTTCCAAATATCTTCCTGTTCAGCAGAACAAAGATATTTATGTACTATCCCTTAAAAATCAGCTTAGTGCATCCTTCCCGAATAAAAGTATTAATTCTTAAAAAAAATATTTAAAATCTCATTAACCCCAAACTGTTGAACAATAGTGTACAAATATGTAAATTCTGTTATAACAATAATCCCATCCTCTCTCATTATAGATGGATGACCTGATCATGATCAACATGATTTCTCTTCTTTTTGTATGATTGCTAGTGAAAATAAATGTGCACATGCAGTGCTTAAATTGTGGTTCTGGATGTCGGCATTACATTGGAATTAAAGTGAATGACACTTGTCGAAACAAAGTATGTCAGAAAGGGCTCCAACATGGTAAATTACATTCAGAAGCAGGTGAGTGGGAACACCGACAAGTGTTTCCCCTCAGCTGCAGACTCAATTAATATAATTTACTCTCTGCACAATGGGTCTTATAATTGTTTCACCTCATATATAGAAGCAATAGAAACATTTGATTTGATCCGATTACACTTGTTTAGTTTCCAAGGAGTAACTGTATAATCTATGAAAAACAGCAATGAGCAGATAGGGATCCTATCGTCTGATTTGTGCATCATAAATTCTAGATTGTCTTTTGTCGAAACAGAACATAATCTAAACTCTAAAGTGACACATTCTGATCTGATCTAAAAAATAAATAAATTAATATAATATAATATACACATCAATAAAACAATACCATTTCAGTTTTGTATGAGTTAAAAGGTTATTACATAAAGAGAGGTTTAAAGGGTTAGTTCACCCAAAAATGAAAATTCTGTCATTATTCACCCTCATGTGGTTCCAAACCCATAAGACCTTTGTTCATCTTCAGAAAACAAATTAAGATGTTTTTGATAAAATCCAAGAGGTATATGACTCCTCCATAGACAGCAATTTAATCACCACTTTCAAGGCTCAGAAAGGTACTAAAGACATCGTTAAAACAGTCAACGTGACTACAGAGGTTCAACCTTAATGTTATGAAGCGACGAGAATACTTTTTGTGCGCCACAAAACAAAACAAAAATAATGACTTTATTCAACAATATCTAGTAATGGGCGATTTCAAAACACTGCTTCATGAAGCTTCGAAGCTTTACGAATCTTTTGTTTCGAATCAGTGGTTCAGATCACGTATCAAACTGCTAAACTCACGTGAACTATTGAAGTTACACTTATGACGTAACGAAGCCTCGTTTACTGAAATCACGTGATTTTGGCAGTTTGATACGTGCTCTGAACCCCCGATTCGAAACAAAAGATTTGTAAAGCTTCGAAGTTTCATGAAGCAGTGTTTTGAAATCGCCCATCACTAGATATTGTGGAATAAAGTCACTATTTTGTTATTTTTGCCGCACAAAAAGTATTCCTGTTGCTTTATAATATTTAGGATGAACCACCGTAATCACATAAACTGTTTTAAATATGTTTTGAGTACCTTTCTGTGCATTGAAAAAGGGAGTGTTATTGCTGACAATGCAGGCCTCAATGAGCCATCGGATTTTATCAAAAATATCTTAATTTGTGTTACGGGTGTGGAATGACATGAGGGTGAATAATTAATGACAGAATTTTCATTTTTGGGTGAACCAACCCTTTAAGGTTGAACCACTGTAGTAACATCGACTTTTTTAACAATGTCTTTAGTACCTTTCAGGGCCTTGAAAGTGGTGGTTAAATTGCTGTCTATGGACAAGTCATATACCTCTCGGATTTCATCAAAAATATCTTAATTTGTGTTTCGAAGATGAACGAAGGTCTTACGGGTGTGGAATGAACTAACATTTTTGGATGAACTAACCCTTTAACATAACCACTAAAAACAAACAAAGAAACAACAACAAAAAGACAAAAAAACAATGACATTTATGCATTTGGCAGATGCATCAAGCTTTTATCCAAAGTGACTTTCAGTGCTTTCAAGCTAAACATTTTATCAGTATGTGCAATCAATGGGGTTTAAACCCATGACCTTGGTGTTGCTAGCATCATGCTCTATATGGAGAAATGTGAAACCTAACTAAAAGCTGTTTATGGTTATCAAGTAACTTAACATGTAAAATCAGCATTTTGCAATGCTCATTCAACCGGAAATTAGAGTGGATGTTATTTGTTTAAGAAAAGCAATGGGAAAATCCAGTTCAGACAGAATGATAAACCGATTGGTCGTGCTCTAGTGAGAGAGAGAGAGAGAGCATAAGGAGAGATGTGAGAAAGCACAATGCCAAACATACCCTGTTAAGTTCAGAAAAAGGAACACAGGGAAATAAAGAGAGAGGTCAGATTGAGGGCAGTTCAAAGCCCAGGGGAAATGAGCCACAGGCCGTGGGCGTTGAGAGCGAGTGGGCTACCTGTTCTGGTGAAGCCGATGTCATTACGGTCTGGGCACACAGATCTGACAGCTGCTCCATTAGTTCTCCAGTCGGTGATCAGATAAAAGATCCTTTTGTCCTGTGAGGCCAATATACACAAGAGCAAAGGGTCTGTTGGAGATTCAGCCAATTAAACCACACAGACTTTTTCCTTAAAAGAATAAGTGCTTGCTGCATTCACAGAAATACATAGCCTTCTTTTCTTTTATCTATGTGTGCACTGAACTTGCCCAAACACGAATCAGCGGTAATGAATCAAAGTAGGCTAACATGAAAAAAATTAAAATATAATGTTGTCCATATGACTAAGGCACTATTTTCCATGTCTACTGAAGTCATAAGATGGCTTTGTGAGAGGAACATACCGAAATTTAATTTGATATTTACTAATTTTTCAGTGAGCTGTTAGTTTAGTTCAAACAAAAATTCACCCAAAGGTTTAGTTCACCCAAAAATTAAAATAATGTCATTTATTACTCACTCCCATGTTGTTCTACACCCGTAAGACCTGCGTCCATCTTCAGAACACAAATTAAGATATTTTTGATGAAATCCGATGGCTCACTGAGGCCTCTATTGCCAGCAATGTCACCAAACCTCTCAAGTTCCAGAAAGGTAAATGTCACAGTCAGATGGACTTTCTGTTTGTTGTTTTCATCTGTCACGTGTTCCTTTGTTCTAGTTTCCCACCACAATCTGTCACCATGGACACTAATCATATTCATCTCAGCTGTTCGTCGTTTGAGTTCATTCATCTGTGTATTTAAGTTCCTGTTTCTGTGGATTATGTTGTTGGGTATTGTTTCGCATTTGGACGTTTGACCGTTTGTGTTAATGCTGGTGTATGTTCCTGTCTGTTCCTGTATTCTCCTATCGGATTTTCTAGTAAAGACTCTATTATCTCCATCTCCTCGTTCGTGTGCTTTATCCACCAGTAAGTTTGTAACAGTAACGTACTCAAAACATATTTAAAACAGTTTATGTGACATGTTTATGTATACAGTGGTTCTACCTTAATATTATAAAGCGAAGAGAATACTTTTTGTGTGCCAAGAAACAAAATAACGATAAGCTTTACAAATCTTTTGTTTCGAATCAGTGATTCAGATCACATATCAAACTGCAAGACTGCTGAAATCACGTGACTTTGGCGCTCCGAACAACTGATTCAAAACAAAACATTCGTAAAGCTTCGAAGCAGTGTTTTGAAATTGGCCATCACTACATTGTTGAAAAGTTTTTTTTTGGCGCACAAAAAGTATTCTCGTCGCTTCATAATATTAAGGTAGAACCACTGTAGGCTACTCATATGAACCGTTTTAAATATGTTTTGAATACCTTTCTGGATCTTGAGAAGTTCGGTGACATTGCTGGCAATAAAGGCCTCACTGAGCCATTGGATTTCATCAAAAATATCTTAATTTGTGTTCTGAAGATGAACAAAGGTCGGTAACACTTTACATTAAGGTTCCCTTTGTAAAGGGTTTATAAAGGTGTTTGTTAATGAGTAATAAGTCATTTACAAATGCATTATAAATCAATAATAATGCAGTTATAACTGCATGAATAAAAAGGGCGACTTTAATGCAATACCTGCCAAATAGTGAGCCGTTTTTAACTCACATGTTATAAATGCTTAATAAATGTATTTATTCACACTTATTTAACTCAAAACCAGATTCCTGGTTTATTTCATGATGCAGCTAAAATTGACTATCATAATTAGACTGAAGGGTGTTGTATTTGTGGTTTTCTTATTAATATCTCATGACTGCCACTTTTCTTACTATGTTGCTTACCAGAAGTTTGTCTTACCCATGATACTCTCCAAAATGCTCAGGATGCCTATCCGCAGCTTGTTTATCAAGATGAAATTGAACCTTTTTTTTTTATTTTTTTATCTATATATATTAATTATTTTCACATGAACAATTTACAGAATCAGTTCAGTATACAAGTAAATTATTTTTTCTAAACACCCTCTCACCCCTGTCCCACCCCTCAAGAGACAGAACACTTACTGGACATTATTACAAGGCCTTGAGCTGATGTGTAAGATAAACATTATAATAATAATAATAATAAAATAAATATATAAATACATAAGAAAAAAAAAGGTAAAAGTAAAGAAGGGTTACATTATCACATCAGCATTTTCAATCAATCAAATCCAAATTATACAAATATTCAATAAATTTGCCCCAAATCTTTTCGAACATCAATTTTTATTTTTTTCAAATTATACATTATTTTTTCCACAGGCACACAGGATTATAATATTATAAAAGTTCTCTAAGCCATACAGCATGACTGGGCGGTTCTTCTGATTTCCAATGTATAGCTATACATTTCTTTGCTGCTATCAGAGCCATCTTAACAAAACGTAAATTCTTCCTTTGATCAAGTTGGAGGACTGATTCATTGCCCAAAAGTGAACATATGTGAATCATTTATTCATGAGTTATAAACATTAATAACCTGTGAAGGTGAACCTTAATGTAAAGTGAACACATGTGAACCATTTATTAATGAGTTATAAACATTAATAACCTGTGAAAGTGAACCTTAATGTAAAGTGGAAACCTATGAACCATTTATTCATGAGTTATAAACATAATAACCTGTGAAAGTGAACCTTAATGTAAAGTGAACACATGTGAGCCATTTATTAATGAGTTATAAACATTAATAAACTGTGAAAGTGAACCTTAATGTAAAGTGGAAACCTGTGAACCATTTATTCATGAGTTATAAACATTAATAACCTGTGAAAGTGAACCTTAATGTAAAGTGAACACATGTGAACCATTTATTCATGAGTTATAAACATTAATAACCTGTGAAAGTGAACCTTAATGTAAAGTGAACACATGTGAGCCATTTATTAATGAGTTATAAACATTAATAAACTGTGAAAGTGAACCTTAATGTAAAGTGGAAACCTGTGAACCATTTATTCATGAGTTATAAACATTAATAACCTGTGAAAGTGAACCTTAATGTAAAGTGAACACATGTGAACCATTTATTCATGAGTTATAAACATTAATAACCTGTGAAAGTGAACCTTAATGTAAAGTGAACACATGTGAACCATTTATTCATGAGTTATAAACATTAATAACCTGTGAAAGTGAACCTTAATGTAAAGTGAACACATGTGAACCATTTATTCATGAGTTATAAACATAATAACCTGTGAAAGTGAACCTTAATGTAAAGTGAACACATGTGAGCCATTTATTAATGAGTTATAAACATTAATAAACTGTGAAAGTGAACCTTAATGTAAAGTGGAAACCTGTGAACCATTTATTCATGAGTTATAAACATTAATAACCTGTGAAAGTGAACCTTAATGTAAAGTGAACACATGTGAACCATTTATTCATGAGTTATAAACATTAATAACCTGTGAAAGTGAACCTTAATGTAAAGTGAACACATGTGAGCCATTTATTAATGAGTTATAAACATTAATAAACTGTGAAAGTGAACCTTAATGTAAAGTGGAAACCTGTGAACCATTTATTCATGAGTTATAAACATTAATAACCTGTGAAAGTGAACCTTAATGTAAAGTGAACACATGTGAACCATTTATTCATGAGTTATAAACATTAATAACCTGTGAAAGTGAACCTTAATGTAAAGTGAACACATGTGAACCATTTATTCATGAGTTATAAACATTAATAACCTGTGAAAGTGAACCTTAATGTAAAGTGAACACATGTGAACCATTTATTCATGAGTCATAAACATTAATAACCTGTGAAAGTGAACCTTAATGTAAAGTGGAAACCTGTGAACCATTTATTCATGAGTTATAAACATTAATAACCTGTGAAAGTGAACCTTAATGTAAAGTAGAAACCTGTGAACCACTTATTCATGATTTATGAACATTAATAACCTGTGAAAGTGAACCTTTATGTAAAGTGAACACATGTGAACCATTTATTCATGAGTTATAAACATTAATAACCTGTGAAAGTGAACCTTAATGTAAAGTGGAAACCTGTGAATCATTTATTCATGAGTTATAAACGTTAATAACCTGTGAAAGTGAACCTTAATGTAAAGTGAACACATGTGAACCATTTATTCATGAGTTATAAACATTAATAACCTGTGAAAGTGAACCTTAATGTAAAGTGGAAACCTGTGAATCATTTATTCATGAGTTATAAACGTTAATAACCTGTGAAAGTGAACCTTAATGTAAAGTGAACACATGTGAACCATTTATTCATGAGTTATAAACATTAATAACCTCTGAAAGTGAACCTTAATGTAAAGTGGAAACCTGTGAACCATTTATTCATGAGTTATAAACATTAATAACCTGTGAAAGTAAACCTTAATGTAAAGTGGAAACCTGTGAACCATTTATTCATGAGTTATAAACATTAATAACCTGTGAAAGTAAACCTTAATGTAAAGTGGAAACCTGTGAACCATTTATTCATGAGTTATAAACATTAATAACCTGTGAAAGTGAACCTTAATGTAAAGTAGAAACCTGTGAACCATTTATTCATGAGTTATAAACATTAATAACCTGTGAAAGTGAACCTTAATGTAAAGTGAACACATGTGAACCATTTATTCATGAGTTATAAACATTAATAACCTCTGAAAGTGAACCTTAATGTAAAGTAGAAACCTGTGAACCATTTATTCATGATTTATGAACATTAATAACCTGTGAAAGTGAACCTGTATGTAAAGTGAACACATGTGAACCATTTATTCATGAGTTATAAACATTAATAACCTCTGAAAGTGAACCTTAATGTAAAGTAGAAACCTGTGAACCATTTATTCATGATTTATCAACATTAATAACCTGTGAAAGTGAACCTTTATGTAAAGTGAACACATGTGAACCATTTATTCACGAGTTATAAACATTAATAACCTGTGAAAGTGAACCTTAATGTAAAGTGGAAACCTGTGAATCATTTATTCATGAGTTATAAACGTTAATAACCTGTGAAAGTGAACCTTAATGTAAAGTGAACACATGTGAACCATTTATTCATGAGTTATAAACATTAATAACCTGTGAAAGTGAACCTTAATGTAAAGTGGAAACCTGTGAACCATTTATTCATGAGTTATAAACATTAATAACCTGTGAAAGTGAACCTTAATGTAAAGTGAACACATGTGAACCATTTATTCATGAGTTATAAACATTAATAACCTGTGAAAGTGAACCTTAATGTAAAGTGAACACATGTGAACCATTTATTCATGAGTTATAAACATTAATAACCTGTGAAAGTGAACCTTAATGTAAAGTGAACACATGTGAACCATTTATTCATGAGTTATAAACATTAATAACCTGTGAAAGTGAACCTTAATGTAAAGTGAACACATGTGAACCATTTATTCATGAGTTATAAACATTAATAACCTCTGAAAGTGAACCTTAATGTAAAGTAGAAACCTGTGAACCATTTATTCATGATTTATGAACATTAATAACCTGTGAAAGTGAACCTGTATGTAAAGTGAACACATGTGAACCATTTATTCATGAGTTATAAACATTAATAACCTCTGAAAGTGAACCTTAATGTAAAGTAGAAACCTGTGAACCATTTATTCATGATTTATCAACATTAATAACCTGTGAAAGTGAACCTTTATGTAAAGTGAACACATGTGAACCATGTATTTATTATAAGCAATTCATAATTATTCTTGATACCATGATAAAGGATACTGTAACTTTAGTATTTGGCCATCCACACAGTACCTGCGCGCGATAGAAGCGGGAGCGCCGGAGCGGTTATTTGTTTAAGATAACTACAAACTAACACAGCGATTACACATATAATATACAAACTAACACAGCGATTACACATATAATATAAACACTAGAAAAATAGTCTGCAATGTCACCTCAGTTAGCTTACCCATAAAATCAGTAACGTTAAACCCAATATTTCACTTCATGTCGGAACAGTACTGGTAACTGTGACTTTTTCTCATGAAAAGTGGCAAGGCTTTATTGGATGCTCACTAGCGCCAACTCCTGTCACACGCCAGAACACGCATGCTTAGTGATGTAACCCTGAAAGAGTGATGTGACCTGAGAGAGTATATAAAGTATAGCCTAATATATTATTGTCACATCTAGTTTTCTGTAACTATAGCTTACTATAGTTTGTTCTCCTACATTTTTGAGTTCAGTTATCTTCATAATAAAAAATAGTACTGCTGCATCTAAATCCTGCTTCCTCACTGCTCTTTACAACCAAATGTGACAATAATGTATAATATGCAATGTATTCTTCTTCTTCTTATTATTATTATTATAAGTAGTAGTAGTAGGCTATATACTTTATACTCTTTCAGGTTCACATCACTATGCGTTTTCTGGCGTGTGACAGGAGTTGGCACCAGTGAGCATCCAATAAAGCCTTGCCACTTTTCATGAGAAGAAGTCACACAGTTAGTTCCAACATGCTTTGAAGTGAAAATGTGTGTTTACTGATTTGATGGGTAAGCTAACTGAGGTGAATTCGCAGACTATGTTTTCTAGTGTTTATATTATATGAGTAATCGCTCTGTTAGTTTGTAGTTATCTTAAACAAATTGCCGCTATCTTTTTTGGAATACTTGATTGTTTCTCTGAATGTTTTAATGCGAGTTTACTTGCATAAGCCACTTTTAATGAAAAGTTATGCTCTGTAAAAGAAAAGTTTAAACTTTTTTGTTTCGAGTTTAAAGTTGTGTTTACTGATACATGCATCAAAAATAAAATATTTCATCAGAAAAATCTTCTGTGTGTACATTAATAATTAATAAATACATGATTCACATGTGTTCACTTTACATTAATGTTCACTTTCACAAGTTATTAATGTTTATAACTCATTAATAAATGGTTCACATGTGTTTACTTTACATTAAGGTTCACTTTCACAGGTTATTAATGTTTATAACTCATGAATAAATGGTTCACAGGTTTCCACTTTACATTAAGGTTCACTTTCACAGGTTATTAATGTTTATAACACATTAATAAATGGTTCACATGTGTTCACTTTACATTAAGGTTCACTTTCACAGGTTATTAATGTTTATAACTCATTAATAAATGGTTCACGTGTTCACTTTACATTCACAGGTTATTAATGTTTATAACTCATTAATAAATGGTTCACATGTGTTCACTTTACATTCACAGGTTATTAATGTTTATAACTCATTAATAAATGGTTCACATGTGTTCACTTTACATTAAGGTTCACTTTCACAGGTTATTAATGTTTATAACTCATTAATAAATGGTTCACATGTGTTCACTTTACATTAAGGTTTACTTTCACAGGTTATTAATGTTTATAACTCATTAATAAATGGTTCACATGTGTTCACTTTACATTAAGGTTCACTTTCACAGGTTATTAATGTTTATAACTCATTAATAAATGGTTCACATGTGTTCACTTTACATTCACAGGTTATTAATGTTTATAACTCATTAATAAATGGTTCACATGTGTTCACTTTACATTAAGGTTCACTTTCACAGGTTATTAATGTTTATAACTCATTAATAAATGGTTCACATGTGTTCACTTTACATTCACAGGTTATTAATGTTTATAACTCATTAATAAATGGTTCACATGTGTTCACTTTACATTCACAGGTTATTAATGTTTATAACTCATTAATAAATGGTTCACATGTGTTCACTTTACATTAAGGTTCACTTTCACAGGTTATTAATGTTTATAACTCATTAATAAATGGTTCACATGTGTTCACTTTACATTCACAGGTTATTAATGTTTATAACTCAATAAATGGTTCACATGTGTTCACTTTACATTAAGGTTCACTTTCACAGGTTATTAATGTTTATAACTCATTAATAAATGGTTCACATGTGTTCACTTTACATTAAGGTTCACTTTCACAGGTTATTAATGTTTATAACTCATAAATAAATGATTCACATGTGTTCACTTTACATTAAGGTTCACTTTCACAGGTTATTAATGTTTATAACTCATTAATAAATGGTTCACATGTGTTCACTTTACATTAAGGTTCACTTTCACAGGTTATTAATGTTTATAACTCATGAATAAATGGTTCACAATATTTCATTATTATCATCTCATCAAGTTATGGTTATTATGTTTTATTTTCAAAATAAAGTTGGAATTTCATCTTAAAAAAACAAGAAATCAGTTTTTATACACTGCTGTGGATAGGCATCCTGACCTTTTTGGAGAGTATCATGGGTAAGACAAACTTCTGGTAAGCAACATAGTAAGAAAAGTGGCAGTCATGAGATATTAATAAGAAAACCACAAATACAACACCCTTCAGTCTAATTATGATAGTCAATTTTTTGCTGCATCATGAAATAAACCAGGAATCTGGTTTTGAGTTAAATAAGTGTGAATAAATACATTTATTAAGCATTTATAACATGTGAGTTAAAAACGGCTCACTATTTGGCAGGTATTGCATTAAAGTCGCCCTTTTTATTCATGCAGTTATAACTGCATTATTAATGATTTATAATGCATTTGTAAATGACTTATTACTCATTAACAAACACCTTTATAAACCCTTTACAAAGGGAACCTTAATGTAAAGTGTTACCCAAAGGTCTTATGGGTGTAGAATGACAGTGAGTAATAAATAACAATTTTCAGTTTTGGGTGAACTAACCCTTTAACAGCTGTGGACGAATCATTCAGACTGAACGGGATCAACCGATTCATTGAGAAGAATCGATTTGTTCACAGATCATACAGAAAGAGGCTGTTCCAAATTCCAAGTTGGCCTACAAAAACTTAATCACTACAGCATTCATTCAAAAAGAAACTTTGATTAAAGATGCTGTAGCAAGCTCTTGTTTTTTTCACCAAGGATGCTAATGAACTTTGTTGACTTGTTTAAGAATTATTTATTCCAATTATGATCATCAATAGATTGAACATTAGAGTATTTTTTCATATTTCTGTTGTTTTGCTTCACAATGCTCTGCTTCACATCATGCTTATAAGAACATCCCTCACGGCCTCTCATGGCTTATTGCTTCATTCTCATTCAAATCTTTTTATCTATGACTGCGACAGAGCTATGTTCTGATTCAATCATAGGAGAAATATTTTTGTGAGACTGAAATATGCATCAAATCGTTCCACTGAGGAGTTTGAATTGTTGAAATCAAATTTCATTGTACCTGTAAGGCCAAATTCACATCAAAATGCATTCTATAAAACTTTGAATCCCCTGTAACACGAGACACTGCGTGAAACGAGCATTGTGGGTACTTTTACTGCCGGTGTATTTCAGGCTGTGGAGAGCATATACTTCAACTCTACCCAATTAGTGTGGTGGCTACAAGCCACAAGGCCCGGTCTGAGCCCGACAGTCTCTGCATGGCCGCCGCACTGAGAACGCCCACACAGCTCTGCACTGACACACAGCTGCCAGACACACACTATTATTCAGTATCTAAGACCTCCCTCTCCACACCACGACGCCCACACTCACTCACACACACATATAAACACTGAATTCTGCACTCGTTAGGATGCATACAAGAAGAAGAGGAAGAGCGAGAGAAAATGTCCACAGAGGTGAACACAAACAAAGACAACCAGAATTTCAAAAAGTATGTGTGTGAGGGAGGCAGAGAGTGTGTGAATTTGTACATGTGTGAGAGGGTGAAGCGAGGATTAGATGCATGCATGCATGCAGGGAAGTAGCTGAACGTGGAAATTCATTCGAACAAACTTTGTGTCTTTGCGTATCTTCGCAAATGCGTGCAAGTGTGGGCAGGTATTTATGTTTAGTGCGTTCAAGTGTTTGGGAGTGCGTGTGGGTGAGCTGCGCACATCTGTGTTTTTGTGTGTGAATATATCTGTGAGAGAGCATGTGTGTGCGAGCGTGGGCTGATTTCTAGCGCTTGGGTGTGTTTTGGTGTGGGTGGGGGGTATCTGGCATCCAAAGATAGGGACTGGGACTTGGAACCGTCTGTCTGTGTCTGTCTAAGCTTTCCCAGCAAACTTTCCCATGGCTCCAGTGTGGAGTCAGAGGTCATCGCTCACTTTGGTGAAAATTATTTTCCGTGATAGACTTATAATGCTTGACTGAGCCCTCTGCTGCCATGGACTTTATTACAAATTAAAGATTCAAATTCGGTCATAAAATTTCTATTAGTGTGATGTAGCCAGACTTTTGACTGTCAGTCTGATCCACTTTATAACTTGTGCTATAACCAAAAAGACAAGAAAGGCCTGTTTGACTGACATGAAAGGTGGCCAATTAAAGTTTGCTGTTTAGGGGTTGGTTTATCTGTTTTACACAATAGTTATATAATAAAGACATTCAAATCTATGTGATTCAAATCTATTTTATTTTATCATTAATATTAGTATAGAACTGATTTATTTATTTATTTGTGAATTAAATAAAGTTTGGGGTCAGTAAGAATGAATTCTTTTATTCAGCAAGGATGCATTAAATTGATCAAAAGTGACAGTAAATGCTGTTTCAAATAAATGCTGTTCACAATATAATTCACAATATTTGTTTCCCCAAAATGTTAAGAAGCACAACTGTTTTCAACATTGATAATAATAAGAAGTGATTCTTGAGAACCAAATCAGCGTAGTGGAATAATTTCTGAAGGATCATATGACACTGAAGACTGGAGTAATGATGCTGAAAATTCAGCTTTGCCTCACAGGAATAAATTATATTACAACAGAAAACAGTTATTTTAAATTTAAATGATATTTCACAATATTACTGTTTTAATGTATTTTGAACAAATAAAAGCAGCCTTGATGAGCATAAGAGACTTCTTAAAAAACATTAAAAATTCATAGCCACACTTTTGAACGGTAATATAGTTAATCCAAAAAAAAAAAAAAAAAAAAAAAAAATGTAAATTCGACCATTATTTTTTATTTTGTAAAAGCTTACTTTAGAGCTTTCTCCTGTACAAGAAAGAAAGAAAGAAAGAAAGAAAGAAAGAAAAACAATGAAAGATACTGACAATGATCATGTGCTAATTGAAAGGCAAATTTGAAAACTAAACTAAACAGAGGATCTGAGAGTTGTGTTAAAGTTTCCTCAAATATCCTGGAACATTTTGTGGATTTTTAAAGCATGTCCCCTCATGACCAAAGACAGTGTAAATAAAGTACAAACTTCCTGTGTAAGAGAGTAAATGTTTATTGTGTGTGTTTGTTCATGAATGGGCGTATCTCAATGTGAGAAGGGAAGTGAAAGGAGAATTCTAAAAAAACAAGCTTGGCGTGGGACGTGGAGTGGAGTGCCGTGACCCCAGAGCGCCACACACTCATATACAGTACACAGTTGTATACACTGGAGAATCATTGACCTGTACGAAGAGCAAAGAAGAAGAGGGACTGTAAACGGATGTCTGGTATCAACCCTTGAAGTGCTTCAACAAAGTATTTGCTAAATCATTTTAGGAGTTGTGTCGGTTTTTAACAGTTTTGCAATAACACTAGGGGCCTGTCAATTAAAGCAATAGGCCACACAAATGTGTATGATAATGATTTTTGAGCATGTATAGAATTAAATGACATTTTAAACATTTCTGGAATAAAACAATTAACTATTTTCTTTTTGTCTCTTGTTTTTTATTTAACATTTATGACAGACAGCAGAAGGTATATTAGCTGTTGTCACTTTAAGACCTAATCTAATGATAGGCTACACATTCAATTTTGTTTACACTCACTTAAAGTCCCCCTGTAGTGAATAATTGTATCCCTTAAAACTCTTTGATCACCAGAATTACATATTTAAATGTTTTTTCCTTAAAAAAAATCTTCATGTCTTAAAATATTGTATGCAACTCTATATACTTACCTCATTTAGTATACGCGGTTCTATGAATATGCAAATTAGCCCCGCCTCCAGTCACTCACACTAGTTCAGAGATCCACTCTTTGATGATTACACATTGACGTGATTGGTCACAAGGTAGTTTGTGACGTCAGAACCACCAGCGATTTCAATCGATGATTTCTACTGCAGTTTCTCGGCAATGGTGTTGACTTATGAATTTGCACATGGTTTGTCGTAAAGCATATTAAAAACACCACATAGACAAAAACACACACAGGGGGACTTTAAAGGGACAGTTCACCCTAAAATGAAAATTAAGTCATACTCACCCTGATGTAGTTCTAATGCAGTATACCTTTCTTTCTTTTATGGACCACAAAAGAAGAATTTTTAAAGAAATGTGTTACGCTCGCGCTCATCGATATAATGGCAGCGAATAGCGACCGGCATCAAGCTTTTTACAAAAGTATCACAGAACGATCCTACGTGACAAGTGTTGTATGTTCCAAGTGTTCTGGGGGTATACGATATGAAATTTTATGTATTATTTAGCGAAAATCCTGACCTCGGCTGTTTCACCCAGAAAAAGCACACAGTTGTGAGAAATCAAGATTAACAAAAATGTGATACAAAATACAATCCATGCACCTTCTTCTCTCAGGTGAATATATCCGTTGTGTTCATCGTAACAAGAAGTTATCACGTTCACATCTGTCAACTGTCATGTCTGACTGTCATAAGACAAACAGTTGTCAACTTTCTAAAAGCTTAAAAGTTAACATTTTTATTTCCGTCTGCAACTTTTGGTTATCTCCAGTAGCTCTTAAAGTGGAAACAGTATGACTACTGGCTGTCCAATGATACACTGTCTGTTTTTAATACAATGATAAATTCCATTTAACAGTATGTTTGCAAAAACCAAATGTTTCAGAAGTGGCTGGGCTGAGGCAAAGTGCCATCTGAAAATAACTTAGTATGTTTAGAAGAACAGGGAAACTGGCAACTTATTTAATTCAATATGACTTTGAGAATAAATTCTGAACATGATATAGCTATTGCAATGAGAAATACAGTATGAAAAAAGAACTGAAAGTATCTAAATGACTGGCCACACAGGTTCTGAATGAAAGAACAGTAACTTACATCAAAACAGTTCAACAGCGCTCTTGACTCTACAAGACAGGGAAATCATCACATGAAAAGCATCACAAGAATATCCAGCCAGTTAATGAATAAACGAAGCATGTGACATCTTGACAGTCACAATGAAAGGACTATAAACAATCAAGAATCTGAATGTGAGAAGCTCACAGGGAATTTCAACAGAAATGAGACTGAACACCAGGCAAGGGAGATACCATCACAAAATCAGGTTGAGGAATGAGATTAAGTCAATCAGTCTGAGCTGCATTCACACAGAGCTCAAGGGGGGCTGTAATATCATGTCAGTGACTATAATTTGGTATATGATTAAATTTCACCCTAATTCCCTTATTTGCTACGGAGATTGAGCAGTGTAATCCCTGCAGTTTGAACACAGATGGCTCCCAGAGTGCTTTGCCCCAGGGAACTCTTGTCACACATCAAGGTAGCTTTGCTTTTACGATGGCTATGTTCACTGCATGGAGTAGATAAACCTACTTACTGTACACTGTCAGCTTAGAGAAAAAAAATTCACCAAAAGAAGAAATTTCTATAATTTTATTATACATTTTTGCACTGTAACATTAAGTTTTTATGGCAATTAAGCACATTTTTACCTCAAATTCTCATTGTAAAGTAAAACGTACGTTTTTTTCCTGAAAACTTAATTCCCAGTATTCACAGTAGCAATTCTCATTAAATATTTTACAATGGCAGTTATGCGTAACAAACTTCTGTTTTTTGAAAAACATGTCGCATCGCTTCCGGTTCGGGTCTTAAGCATGTGCTTCATTAAATATGAAGTTGTTTTACTCAAGATGCCTTCAAAGGAGCTACCAAAGATGAGTGTAACCCATAGGCAGAGGGTGAACCAACTCCAGGGTAAGGCTAAGGAGATGCACTTCCTCTTTTAAAAAACAAATTTGAATAGAATGTCATTAAATAGTTTAAACTTTCAAGTTACGTGTCGACTAGCAACAACCTACGCATCCCAGCACAAATGCTCCCGATAAATTGTTATTAAAATGGGTATGTCCACAAACCACTATAATTTGAACAGAAAAGCATACTGTACGTGTGATTTGGCATGGCAGCCAATTCGAATAATAAATAACCATTGTTTACCTAATGCAACAAAACAAGTTTTATTCAAATTCTGATAGGATATTTCGCCTAGAAAGCGCGCAAAGAGCACTCCCTAATCAATAAAAAGCTGTCACTCATCTCAATTCATCGCAATCTCACAAAGCAAAGCTCTGCTATAATCAATGAAGCGGACTTCACAATGAATCTCGTATTTAGCCTACATAATGTCTACATTTTTTTTGTTATTTTTTTATATGTTTGAACAAACTCCGGCGTTTTAAAAGATGAGTGGATTCTAACTTAAAGTTACTTCATTTGTGTTCTGAAGAACGAAGGTCTTACGGGTGTGGAACGACATGAGGGTGAGTAATTTATTCAATTCAATTCTCATTTAATTGTATAGCGCTTTTCACAATACATATCGTTTCAAAGCAGCTTTACAGAGAATGCATGTCAACATTACAGTTTAGAAAATGCAATTAGCTAATAATGTAATAATTTAGGCAATTTATTTACAGTCAATTAATGACAGAATTTTCATCTTTGGGTGAACTAACCTTTTAAACACATCTGATTGGCCATTGCGTTCAAGAAATCAAAAGATACGTTTGTAATTTTGGCTACATTGCTCAACGCTGCAGAAACACATTGTACCTTTGATGCTCTTTAGAGCTCAAACGCCAAATCTCTTTCTCCAATATGATATTATTACAGAGGAAACTGATCCTAGACAACAGTTATGAACAGCAAAAGAAATCAGAAGCAGCAGCAGGCAGTGATTTGAGTGAGAAAAGCTAGTCCATGCTAGCCTCAAGTTATACATCATCGCACCATAGGCGCCGCCCACTGGCGTTCAGTCGCTTAACAGCACCTGACATTTGTATGTGTCACATCAAAAGCAAATAGAACCCATTGTAATCACTGAGGCTGAAGCTGTTTACATTGGATACAGTATAGTATACAGATGCACGTTCATTTTCTGACGTACTTGAGTCTGCTGACAGACAACAGGACAAATGGAACAGTGAAAGTCCAGTTAATCAGCCCGTTTGTGTCTCTGTACAGACTTCAGAGTGATCCCAGCATCAGGAACAAGTGGATGGTTTATTTTAATGGCATCCGGATCGCGTCAGAGGATGATATGTTTGTTCGGAGCATATTGTTTTGTATATGAGGCACAGTGTAATGGAGAGTTCACAAAGAAACTTTTGTTGACAGATGAAGCAGTCAGCTGTATTGGATCTGACAGCAGCTGCATCACAAACCTTAAGTAAATAATCTAATAATACACTGACACTGTTTCCTATGCAATGACAATGACGTTAGCCAATCGTAACACTGGCCGTTTACTGACAAGCCTTAAAGGAGCCGCTCCTCAAAAACAGATCATTTCAGAGAGGATCAGAACAAGGGTTGAAAGTGAGATATAATACAAACAAATCCCATCATGCAGGAACTCAGTGCCTGGTGAATTACACCTGTGGTTAATTTGTAGGTGCTTAAATACTGCTGGCTGAATTTAGAATATGAGCTAGTCCTCCAAATAGCCCTGTCAAATGCAAAGTGCCACTGCACCAAACACAAATTTCTGTCTGCTCGTCCAAGTAATTATGCACTGCCAACTCCCCAGAGTCAAACTCTGCATCCAATATTCCTCACAAAGGACTTAAGGGCTGCAGCACGGGTGTGTGTGCTGCCCACGTCTTCCTGTGTGTTTCAGGGCACCACCTACATTGGAACACAATAATGACCAGTGTCCTTCCCACCCCCTGTACACACACCACGTTAATGAACTGTAATCACATCTCTGGGCCCCTGGTGGACCTGGCTGTGTGGGTGGGGCTTCTACCACTAGCAGAGTCTGATTGCCGCCCACCCTTCCATCCATTTTCTGCACAGCATGGCTAATGAAGAATGATCCAACCAATCAATGTGCAACCTTAAACAGAGAAATTAAAATAAATGGATTAATTGAGGGTCATGCAGTCCTGACATCTCTCCAACCATAGCTGTTTGGATTATTATGTGAGGCAAAAAAAAAAAACAGTGTTTTTGACACATTATATAAGAAAAATGCTTGGGTGCTTGGGGCACAATCACCAAAACAGAAATAATGATGTAAAAGAGATGAAAAGAAAGGTATATTAAAGGTATATGTACACTACTGTCAAAAAAAAAGAAAAAGAAATTAATAATTGATTCAGCAAGGATGCATTAAATTGATCAAAAGTGACAGTATAAGTCATTTATAATAGTACAAAAATATCTATTTCAAATAAATACTGTGAACAAATAAATAATGTTCTTTTGAACTTTCTATTTATCAAAGAATTCTGAAAAAAATCAGTTTCCACAAAAAAATTAAGTAGCACAACTGTTCTCAATATTGATAATAATATGAAAAACTTCTTGAGCACCAAATCAGCATATGAAAATGATTTCTGAATGATCATGTGACACTGAAGACTGGAGTAATGATGCTGAAAATTCATTAGATTAATAGATTACAAAAATAAAAGAGTTATTTTAAACTGTAATAATATTTCACAATATTCTTTCCACTGTATTTTTGAGCAAATAAAGCAACACAAGATGGCTTCTTTTAAAAACAAATTTAAAAAAATCATACCAAGCCCAAACTTTTGAACTATAGTGTATTTTACCAAATAAAAATGTAAAATCTGCCATTAATAACTGCTAAGCTTCAAAAATGACAAAAAGGCATCTTAAAAGTAGAGCCACAGGATTTGTGCATCAGATTACAAGTAGTTTGAAGCCATACAATAGTTTTGTGTGAGAAATAGAACATGTATGACAAAACATATGGATTATATGGAAATTTGAACTGCATTGTATGCAAAAGAGCTGCATGAACATTCTTCAAATAATCTACTTTTGTTCTCCACAGAACATATAACAATGTACGCTGCCTTTGGAATGGCATGAGGATGAGTAAATAATTACAGAATTTTCATCTTTGACTAACATTTAGCACAAAGAAAAGCATTAAAAAAAACATTCAAGCGTTCCCTCAAGTAAAAACTCCTCCTCAGCATCTGCACTACAACAAAGCAAACAAGAGTTGATGCTGAGTTTTTAATGACCTGAGACAGTAAGAATCTCAGGAATATACTCTCAATATGTTGTTCAGCATAAAGCAATAGATGAAATCACATAGCGTAACATATTTTCCAAAACACCCTGTATCTTTACATGGAATCGTCTGTTTTTTCATGTTTGATGTTTACCAGACGGCAATTAAAAACAAGCTCTGCTGAGGATTGGTTCGCCCCACTCATCCGCCTACCTACAGAAAGACTCAGCCTCGGCTGATTTTTTTCAGCTCTCTGCTCATGTCAATCACAGCACTTGCTCTTTGCAGCCTAGCAGCAGCCTACCACCCTATCCTCCTTTAGGAAACAGAATGGAAAAAAGCATAAACAAGTGCATGAAAAAAAATGAAGAAGAAACTGCCAATCTTTCAACTCGCAAAACAAAGATTACAACATCACAAGTATGCCGCTATTATAACATGACACAAATGACTGCAGAACATGTGGTCTGCACCTCTTGAATGATCACAACAACAAAGGAACAGAAAGATCAAGAAAAAAAAAGAAAGAAAAAAAAAATCACTAACATTGAGCACTTTCATGGGACAGAAAGCCTTGTGAAAGCCTTATTTGCCTTCAAAGTTCTCCAGCCATCCTGGGTGTAGGATGGGCTTAAGTGCACTAACATAAGGCCCATCTCTGTGGGTGTCAGATTTTTGCCCACTAATCAAGAGCTCAGAAGTCCCTCTCTGTTTTGGAGAGGCATTTGTCCATGGAATCAGCTCTTTGCCAAAACCTCTTTTTGAAGTAGACAGCAGTTGTTTTTGTAAAACTTGTGTCTCATTTTTAAACTTGTGTCTCTTACTGTAAAATAAAATAAGGAGAAATAAGAAACAAATGCAATATAAATTGAAATTTAGAGTGACACTGCACAGTGTCCGTTAATGTATGTTTACAATTATTGAGTGATACAAAAGTCTATTTTCTGTCCAGGCGATACACATACAAGTACAGCTACTTTCAACTCGAATGAGCTTAAAAAATCTTCAAATTTCAATTATCTGCGCCAAAAAGCTACATTTATCCCAGCTAAACTTCACAGACACATTCTGGGGACACCAGATACTTATATTACATCTTGTGAAAAGGGGCATAATAGGTCCCCTTTAACACTCATATAACCAAGAATTATTATTTTTTTGACATTTAATAAAACTGGACATAATGAAAGTTCAAAGAACATTCAGAAATAACATTTTCATAACTTAATGGGAAAGTTCTTAAAACATATTTTTGATAGCAGGGATGATAAATATATCTTCTTTAGCTCAGATAATGAAAAAAATACACATATACGTAGTAGCTTGATGTATATGTGCAACATAGACTGCAATGTAAAGTATTACCTAATGTGCATCTTATTTACTATTATCTCTTAAAGGGATAGTTCACCCAACTACCATTCATCATTTACTCACCCTCAAGTTGTTCCAAACCTGTATGAATTTCTTTCTTCTGCTAAAAGTAAAATATATTTTAAAAGAGTGTTGGTAACCAAACAATTGATGGGCCCCACTGACATCCATAGTATTTTTTCTTTTTTTTCTTTACTATGGAAGTTAATGGAGTCCAACTGTTTGGTTAACCATATTCTACAAAATATGGTAAGAAGAAAGAAATTCATTGAGGGTGAGTGAGTAAATGACAGAATTTTATTTTTTAGGTGAACTATCCCTTTAATATTCTGAACCAGTGTCATGCAATGGTCACAAAACCATATGAGTTCTTTTGTTAAAAATGTGAGGAATAGACCAAATTATGGACTACATGGCAACTTTTATATATATTTGGATCTTAGCCATGGTCACTTCGAACTGTCATTGGATGCAAAAGAGCTGCATGAACGTTCTTCAAATAATCTCTTTTCATGCTCCATGGAACAATGTATGCTTAGAAACAACACAAGGATGAGCAAATAATGACATAAGTTTCATCTTTCATCAATGTAAAGTATTACCAAATTAGCTTCTTATTTACCATTTTCTCTTATTATTCTGAACAAGTGTCGTGCAATGGTCATGAAACCAGTTGAGGTTTTTTTGTTAAAAGGCCCTTAACTGATTCTGCATCAAAAACGGGACTTTCTGTACCTTAACAAAAACCACAAAGCCTTCCTCTAACCACCTTTTTTTTTTTCTTAATACTTTCCCCTGTGGGACATAAAATTGCAACTGTCTGCTTTAGCAACTGAAGATAAACCTCATTGGAGGTTGTTGAGTGCAAGGAGCAAAAATGCAGAAAAACTATTTGAGTTATTAAAAAAATTAATTTAAAAGGTTGATGGAGAAAATGAATGCACTCTTTCATGTAGAATGAGGTTAGAATCCTTCCTAGAAACCAAAATGACAGCATCTGCATTAGTCAGATGCTTGCTGACTCCATGCAAGCGTAAGTGACAGTGGGTCTCAGCCTGGCGTGGGTGTGCCTGTCAGGAAAAGCCGCTGTTGTCTCTGCATCCTAGAGAAATGAGAAAGCAGCCGCCTGCTGTGTCTACGCCCACCACAAAAATCCCCCTTCCATTTCAAAGGGCGAAGACTGCACAGAGATGACATTTTCATCTGGTCTCCTCTAGATTTTGGTTTAACGTTTTTCTTCCCACTGCTTCATCTTTGTGTTTACTAAAAGACTGCATTTGCAGGGCTAGATATTTTAAGACTGCTTTATTTTGCTGATAGACAATGGATTTTTCATGTTCTCTACATTTAGCTAGATTGTAATGATAAATACATTTCCAACACATTTTTTATCAATGATTTTCTAGTTGTGATAACTTTTTAAAATCATGAGATTGCACTCACAAAGAGCCAATAACATGCATTTCTATGACTTTTAAAGATTTTATTAATTTCCATGATAACAGAACAAATTGCAGTCAGTACTGTATCCCACAATGCATTGTGCTCAACCTTCTTCCAGTTCCAGTGTGGTGAATAAACGCACCTTAGCTTTTCTTTTTTTCTTTTTTCACACAAACAAGTTAAATATAAATAGGCTATATTTAAATATATTATTTCCGTAATGATAACCAAACACTACTTGCTGAATTCATCATGCAACGTGATGAGGTCATGTGACAACAATGCAACATACTACTACAACAATTATTGTTGCACAATGCAAACGTTTTACTGTTTCATATATAATTTTTAAAGATTAGTACGCAGACTTGGCAACTAACTGAAATAAGTTGAAGCACTAAAATTACTAATTGGAAATAAAAAAATAATAAAATAAATTAAACCTAAATAGTAATATTTTAAAAGAATATTTGAAAAATATAGAAATTGGAAGCTAATTCAAAATATTACACTATAAAATAGTAGGCTACATAAATCTAAAACAACACTGGTGTTTACTTTCAAACCTTTGACTGCGGCTTAAGACCTGACTAATCACACACTAAACTCCCAAATAGGCTCATTAAATAGGCACCATTTTGAACATGAAATGTGCCAATTTGTGTATATAACGACTTGTTTGTTTGATAAATAGAAGTTAAAGCCTCTATACTTAATAAATGAGTAAATAAATATCTGGACCTATCCTCGACTCTGAAACTGTTAGTCTGGTCTGGGTTACATGAAGCCCACCGAATTTGAAACCGAAAACATTAGCTTAGCTCATATTAGCTTAGCGGGCTAATCGTTAACCTGATGTGTCTGTCAATTCCATCCATCTAACACAATACTTCACAAAACATGGGGAAGTTAGCTGCTTTTATACCAGTTTTAACTCTGTTATGTGCTTACTGGCAAAGTGCAGAGGGAAACAAAGGCTATTCATACACAGGTAAATGACTGAAGCCACATGCTAAACAGACAGCGAGATAAACAAACATCCCTAACATTACAAAACAGTTACATTGTGTATATCTATGGGGTTTTTAATGCGATAAAACCCCAGACTGCAGTTAAATCACTCTATATATAGTGAATTGTGTGACCTGGACACAAATGCTGTGTGCCAAAATAGTGAGCTCTGTACTTAGAAAGTTGTAGCTTTTATTCTTTTTTTAACACTCTTTATGTGGTCAAAGTTTTGCATTTTGAAGTAAAGTTGACTTTTAGATAGTTCTTAGAAGTTCTTTTAGATAGAAATTAGTTATATAAGAACCGTATTAAATAAGTACGAAAAGACTATGCCTATATAACGTGTTTGTGTTTGTGTAACGTATATTACAGTTTTTTGTATGTGAGATTTTCAGCATCCATTAAACAATAACTGAATATAACTGGTTTGGCTGTAATCTTACCATGGTCTTTCTAACATGTTTGTATTGTACCTTAAAGTCACCATGAAATCAAAAATTGTTTTTATGGAATATTGCAGTATTATCCATGCACATTGTTATTATTATTACTTAATACTTCATGTGCCCTCATAATCTATAAAGGTAGTGTAGGCAATGTTTTCATAAACACTTATATTGTTTTGTATTGTTATACTGGTTGAAACGTGTTCTGCAAGGCTATGCAGAGTTTTTACAGTTTGCTTTTATGGTTTCTCCTGAACCAAAACAACAAGCTTATGCTCCATTCACGCCATTTCGTAATTACCGTAATTAAGAGATGGCAATCCTGACGTTCTACTCAGAGCTGTTCTTGTCCTCAGTCTCGGATTTATGCTATAATTATGCTAAATATTTCTATGGCAGCACTATCAATGCCGGAATTAATCTATAGCTGTCAAGTGGTACAAGTCAGAGCTATTCTTAAAATAAAGCTAATTTTAAAGTTATGTATAAAGTTAATGCCGTCTCTTGTGACACTTTGCAGACTTTGCTGCGTGCGTTTATGTGTTTTGGAGGAGGCGTGGCTTTGGAGAGAGCTCTGAGGGGAGGGTGGGATCTTCTACTTTCAAAACTAGCCTGCCATTGCTAGACTTTCTGAAATTGCCATTCAATCAAAACACTATAAAAATAGTGTTTTTGCAGATTATGTTTTGATGTGACTTTCACAGCAACTGTCAGACAGTAGCAACACATGATCCTAAATAGCTCAAGAACTGAATATTTGAAAACTCTAAATATAAAGTAAAATAACAGTGTGCATTCAGTTTTCTTATGCTTTCTGTCTTTTTAACATGCAAGTAAAATATTTCATCCTTTTTTAAGTAAGTGCTTTCTTTAATTGTTTTTACTTTAATATAATTCATTTATAATTCATTTATTAATCATCAGCAGTAACAATTCCCTCACGAACCCCAGTTTGGGAAAATCTTCCCCAAAGTGAAACGTCCATTTATAAATGATAAGTGAGTAATACTGCTGTATAGAAGCAACCACACATGAAAATGTCTGTTTTTTGGAAAGCGAGGATTCAGCATTTGCGTTAGTGCAGTGATTAGGATGAATTTAGTCTGTGGGCAGAAGCTTGTAGTCGGTATTCTTTTCTGGGACGCTTCTGTACTGTTTTAGACATAGAGAAAAAGAAAACAGATGATGGGGATCGTTAAATTAAAGCAGAGGAGTAATTCTGAACCTTTCCTGATTCTGACAGATTGCACCTATGTGGAAGGAGACAGTGCCCACGAGTATTTTGGGAGTCGATGCTTCTGTTACAGCTCTGGCACAGTAATCAAATGGAAGGACATCTGGTCCACCTTCAAGGTAATATATTACATCCTGCTGTGCTATTATTTACTTTTCCTGCAGTGTTTTTTTTTTTAAATTAATTTTATTATTGGAACAATATCAGGTTATGTAAATAATGACAAAACATTTTTTTAATTCTCACTTTAAATTGAATACTGACAAGACACATGTTGTTCAAAGGTAAACGTGACAAGTGATGAGGATGTCTTTGTCGTGTTCCCGATGGAGACTCAAAATTGCCAACATCCAGATGATCTTCTCACGGTTACTAAATGCTTTGTTGAACACTATTGGCCATCCACTATCCAAAGAGAGAAGTCTTTGGACATTTCTATGGTTGATGAAGATGTCTGCTTCATGACCAAATCGCCTAGAAGCAATACTGAGTACACACTACACGTCTCCAACAAAAGTATGCATCACGCACCTTATTCTCATGCAGAGTACTTGGGCACTGAATCATAATTGTTTATTTTCTATTACAGGGTTAAATAGAATGCGCTTCCTGCTTTTTGTGTGTGGGTTGGTACTGTTTTTTAGAGCAGGAAACATATGCAGGTAAGTGGCAATTTAGCTCTAGTTTAGATGTTCTTGTCTAGAGAAAATCTACAGTAGAATGTCAGATTTAATTCTAATCAAGGGTGTTTTTTTCCCCCCGCAAACCTTAATAAAAAAATTACACCATGCTTGTCTCTGTACCTTAAACACGAATAAGATAAAGTAGTTTTAACAAAAAATTACACTACATTTAGATAAATTGTTTTTTTTTAAAATGTGGAACCAAAAAGACATTATATGCAAAAAAAAAAACAAAAAATCTTTATGCAGCTCTTTAGTTCATAGTGGCCACATCTATCATGCACCAAAAAACACTGTAAAAGCATGATAAAGTGGTCAGTGCAACTTGTTTAGAACATTCTAGTCTTCTGAAGCCATACAGTCAAATACTTTTATATATAGAGAGACGGTGCACTCGTATTATTATGAATAGGAGAAAGTGCAACGCGCAATATGACGAAATAAGTCCCGTTTTCTAAATAAGAGCCAATTGCAGATTGGTAAAGTCATTGCATCACTGCAGCAGTCGTTAGAAGCTCCGGTTCTTATAGAAACAGTCAGATGCGCGACCCCTATAGAGACACATGCTTAGGACTGCGCATGCACATGAGCTTGATCCAGCCTGAAAAATGTGTTGTTTTTTTTTATCATGATTCGAGTGTTTAGAAACAAAACTGAGACAGTTGTTGTCAGATTTCATTGGTGATTTCAAATATGAAATTAAATCGAAAGCATGGTGAACAGCTTTGGAGAATTAGATTCTGAATTTGAACAATGGGGGGTTTTTTGTTGTGAAATATAATAATTGTTCGCTGAAAATCTTGCTGTTCATCAATGCTCTGAAATCTATGGAAGCTTATTTCTGCCACTGAATAAAGAATAAAAAGGTAATTGTGACCTTTCTGACTTTTTTTTCCTCACAATTGCGAGTTTATAACTACAATTCTGACTTTTTTCTCAGAATTGCGTGATATAAGCTCGCAATTTTGACTTTTTCTCCCCAGAATTGCATGATATAAACTCGCAATTCTAAGAAATAAAGTCTCTCTTTTTTTTCCCCTCTGTATTGGACTTTATAACTCGCAATAAGTCCGAATTGCAAGAAAAGGTAAGTCATATGGACTTGAAAGCCATGGCCACTATGAATTGTTGTGCAAAGTCAAGAGAAGACTCTCCCTTTACATTCATTTGTGATTGTAACTTATTAATCTGACCCAATTTTCATGGTTTCCAGGAGCTCACTGTTTTTCTACACAGCTGGAGTTTCATTGGGAGTCATCGCCACATTGGTCTTGCTGACACTTCTCCTCCGAAACTTTATACCAAAGGTGTGCAATGCTTCTGCCACTACCTTTTTATCATGGTCTATCACGTTTCCTCACCGATTAAACATGTTGGATGAGTAGTATGAGTTTAAGCCTGTCAGTGCTGGCATTGTCTCTGCTGATGAGATTAAAGATAAAGGGAGGTGGAGAATCACTCCTCAACACAAACAGGTTTTATGTATAAATCAGGGGTGTGTAATCAATTACAGATTGATTGACAGCTTGCAGTTTTGGGGTAGGTCAGAAAGTCAAGAACATTCACTAAGGCTCTGCTTTTCCCCCCAGCGAGGGTTGTTCCTGGTGTTGTTGGGCGCTGGCTCCGGTCTGTCCTACATGGGGATCCAGAGGGTGTTAAATGAATGGGATGACATCGTGACTGAGCACTGGATGGAATTACTGGGTAACTAGGCAACCTTTCTCTGTTACAACCCATCTTGCCCTGTTTTCCTTTGCAATCATCTCATCAGCCAATTAGATCAGACAGTAAGCCTTCGCTAATGTTAGTAAATGGCCTTTCAAATGTACCTTTTGTACAGTTTTGCATGTCAGTCGTGTTGTCTGTTAATTTGCTTGCCGTGCTCTTTATACAATAGAATAATTACTGTACATGTCATTTAGACAGATTATTCTTCTACACTCTCGCTGCATATTTCATCATCTGAAGCGCTCGCATTAGAACACGCCAGAATCGCATAGTAACAGTCTAGAGCAGATTGAGATTCACCTTTTGTATCGTATATCTTGGCTCCGTTAGTGTTATAATATGAGGGCCAAGTATTTTGAATGCTGAAATGACTGCCTCTTGACTGCTCAATAGATTCTATTCTCTGCCAAATCAATTTCCCTCTTCAAGCACTCGCAGTATGTAAATGCATCAGTGTTTGAATGCGAGAACTACAGGCATATTAAGATTAAGGGAAAGAAGCTGCAATGCTGCTGGAACATTGATTTCTATGCCTAAAACAAAAAGGCTCTGGGTGGATTACAGCCCCAGTGTGTGTCTGTTTTCTGGCCCTTTTATTTCCTCTTCGATTTTTCTTCTTCTTTGTTTTCACAGATATAGGCTACTGTAACATTGCAAGAATAGTTCACTCAAAAATGAGCTTTTTGTCATTTTACTCACCATTGTGTTGTTCTAAACAATCTTTTTTTCTTTCTTTTTCATATGATTCCATACAATGAAAGTGAATGGGGACTGGTTTTGTCAAGCTCCAAAAAACAAACAAACAAACAAACAAAAAAACATAAAAATGGTCCAAATGACTCATGCACTACAGTCCATGTCTTGAAACCATGCAAACGCTTTGTGAGGAACTAAATTTATTTGTTATTTAGTGATAAATGGTACATTGACACAATTTGTCAGCATTTTCTCCAAACCCCATTGTTTTGGGGTTTAATTGATTATTATTATTATTTTTTTTTAAAGCTACAGATGAGGGGTTTGTTGGTAAATAGTGTCTTAAATGGTTAGTTCACCCAAAAATGAAAATTGTGTCATTTATTACTCACCCTCATGTTGTTTTACACCCATAAAACCTTCATTCATCTTCGGAACACAAATTAAGATATTTTTGATAAAATCCGGCTCGTGAGGCCTGCATTGACAGCAAATTAATTTACACTTTCAAACGCCCAGAAAGGTACTAAAGATATATTTAAAACAGTTCATGTGACTACAGTGGTTCAACCTTAATATCATGAACGACGAGAATACTTTTTCTGCGCCAAAAAAACTAAGTATTGACTTTAGGCGGATATTCTTTTTCAGCAATATCTAGTGATGGGCAATTTTTAAAACACTGCTTCATGAAGCTTCGAAGCGTTACAAATCTTTTGTTTCAAATAAGTGGTTTGGAGCGCAAAAGTCACGGGATTTCAGTAAATGAGGTTTCGTTACGTCATAAGTGTTTTGAAATTTCCACTGATTCGAAACAAAAGATTCGTAAAGCTTCGAAGCTTCATGAAGCAGTGTTTTGAAATCGCCCATCACTTGACAGATGCAGTAGATCCAGTAGATCATTATCTGGAAAATATGGCCAGGATATTTTTCAAGAACCTTTTGTTTTTAATTAACAAAAAAAAAAAAAAAAAATTCATATACACTACACTATACCATACACTAGTTTGGGATTTTTATTCAGCAGCTAGCATCAAAAGTGACAGTAAAGAAATGTATAATGTTACAAAAAAAAATCTATTTCAAACAAATACTATTCCTTTGAACTCTGTTCATCGTAGAATACTGAAATTATATATCATGGTTTCTGACAAAAATGTTACTGTATTTTTTGATCAGATAAATCCAGCTTCCAGCATAAGAGGCTTTTTTTTATTTTTTAAACATTTTAAATAATTTTACTGAACCCAAACTTTTGAACAGTAGTGTAGGTTAGTAATCACTTTAGGCTGAGTAAATAGTAACTCAGTATTTTAATAGAACCAGTTATGTTATATTATATTTCACCTTTATTCTTTTGTTTGTATACTGAAGTATTCAGTAATTCATTACTTTGTTGCAGGAGTAGCCTGAAATGTATGCATCCAGTGAGTGTAGGCTGGGCAAATACAGCATGACATCCACTATTTGATATTCATGGCCCACATTTACACAATGCACATTTTAGCAAGTGAAAGCTTGCCTTAAAGGAATAGTTTACCCAAAAATGAATGAATGTCAGAACAAAAGATGTGATGTTGAGTTGTTTCAACACATATAGATCTATTGTGACTTTTGCAACTGAGTGTGCTTTGTATGTATTATTATGGGCTGTTTATGAATCACAGGCAAGCTCAGGCAGGTTGCTTCTGTCCGATTCAAATTGGGAATGTATTTTTAATGTTTGAGTTAGGTGCTTCATGTATGTATGTATGTATGTATGTATGTATATACGCAAGAAGGTGGACATTTGAAAATTATTTTATTTTTTCTCTTTGTTTGCAGTATATGTGCTCATATCGGGCTTATTTAGCTTTGCTGTATGCTATAAACATGGCCCCATCACCAACAAACACACCCTCAACTTTATGACCTGGTGTATGCAAATAGTAGGCATGGTGTTGCTTTATTATGGGATCACATTCCCCCCTGCCTGCTACGTGCTGATCGCTGTCCTGTTGTGCTCAAAGATTCTGCCCTTGGTCTGGAGCCTTCTAATGTGGATTTGCAGGTAAGGAAAACACCACAAACAGTACTCAAAATTTCTGAGTGAAACAGATATTCAGTGAGAATATTTTTTTAGGGCAGGGCTTTATTCCCCAGCCAAATAGGAAAGTTGTTTCAAATGCAAAGCCAATATTTCTTTACAGATGTTCACATTTTTAATGGGTATATTTACTTATATATCTTTGTATATTTAATATGCAGTGTCTTTAAAATCTCCCTCTCTCTCTCTATGTGTGTGTGTGTGTGTGTATATATATATATATATATATATATATATAATGTTTTACTTTGTGTGCACAATAAAGCATGCATTAATTTTGAAGTCATGTTGACTAAGTCTAGGATAGAAAGTGAAAGCTAATCGTATGATAAAATTAAGCTCTGAACAGGTGAAATATGTAATCCTAAATATTTGTATGTATGGACTTCTGCCTTTCTGCCTTCAGTCTCTTCTACTTATTCCTGAGCTTGTTCCGGAGGAAGAAACGGCACACTGTCAGGCTACTGACTGAGGATGAGTACAGAGAGCAGGGGGAGATCCACACCAGAGCCTCCTTGGATGAACTACGGGAGCACTGTAACAAGCCTGGCTTTCCTGCATGGGACACCGTGTTGAAGCTCAGATCACCGCAAAAGTAAGCAAAGTCCCCTTGTAGTCAATAATTTTATCCCTTAAAACTCATCTTTGATCACCAAAATTACATATCTAAGCGTTTTTTTTTTTTTTTTCTGTGAATAATTTTTATTCATGCCTTAAAGGATTACTTCACTTTCAAATGAAAATTAGCCCAAGCTTTACTCACCCTCAAGCCATTCTAAGTGTATATGACTTTCTTCTTTCTGATGAACACAACTGAAGATATTTTAATAAATATCCTGACGCGTCCGAGCTTTATAATGGCAGTGAACAGGGGTCACTAGTATGAGCTAAAGTGCCTCCATCTACATTCATCCATCATAAACGTGTACTCCACACGGCTACAGGGGGGTTAATAAAGGCCTTCTGAAGCGAAGTGGTGCTTTTCCAAAAAAAAATCCATATTTAACAAGTTATGAAGTAAAATATCTAGCTTCCACAAAACTGCCTTCCATATTAAATTTACGAAGAAAGTGTAAACTGGTGTTGTGTCAAGTTACACTTTTTCCATAAGTTGAATAGGTAAGCCGTAGGACGTAGCGTAAGCTTTTTAAACTGCAGGAGTTTTACACTTTCTTCGTACGCTGAATACGGAAGGTGGTCTGGGGGAAGCTAGATATTTTACTTCCTAACTTTTTTTTTTTTTTTACACAAATGCATCGCTTCACTTCAGAAGGCCTTTATTAACCCCCCGGGGCCGTGTGGAGTACGTTTATGATGGATAGATGTAGATGGAAGCACTTTCTTCAGCTCATACTAGTGACCCCTGCTCACTGCCATTATAAAGCTTGGATGCGTCAGGATATTTATTAAAATATCTTCACCTGTGTTCATCAGAAAGAAGAGAGTCATATATACCAAGGATGGCTTGAGGGTGAGTAAAGCTTGGGGTAATTTTCATTTGAAAGTGAACTAATCCTTTAAAATAGCTTGAATGCAACTCTACACCCTTGCTTCATTTAGTATAGGCAGATATTCTTGTTTATGCAAATAAGCCCCGCCTCCACTCGCTCACACAAGCTCAGAATACCTGATCCACTGGTGGAAATACTGGTTTAATTCAGTCATGTATGTTTGAAACAGAAACTGATTCAGAAGAAGAAGCAGTAGAGTGAATTATACATGCTCGTATACAAGTCGATGTATCAGAATGGTATGTGTTTTATGTATCGCTGTCTATGTCGGACACATAACTTTTGCTTGACTATGTTATCAAACAGCAACACAAACCATGTTCCCATTTACCATCTCGGAGTCAGACAGCTGCCATCTAAAAATCAGTATCCTTAGAAACGCTTTGAACAACTTAAAACATCAGTGGAGAAAGGCATATAGTTCATCATAACATCTTTATATACATCATACATAATTCACCCGCTATATAGCTAAATGTACCTGATTTTTCATATCAACAGAAAAACATACCAGAATAACCTGGCTTCTCTTGAGACCCCCCTGCTTCGCAGCATAGCAATGATATGCTAAAGCCCGTCCGCACGTTGACGTGATTGGTTACAAGGTAGTTTGTGATGTATGAAACACCAGCGATTTAAAAAAAAAAAAAAAAAAAACACGTTTTTGAGACTGTCTTTGGTTCACTGCAGTTTTAAGGAGAAAAGCATATTAAAGCACCACATTGACATATAAACAACATTAAAAACTTGACCCCACAGGGGTCTTTAAACATTTGTAGTCATCCAATAAGCATGTTTGAAAGGGACATATAGTGGTGAAAAGGATTTTTAAAAAATAAAAACAAGTTTGACATTCACAATACAAAGTTTAAATCATATTTAGTAAAAAATTGGTGTAATTGCTTTAAATGTGTTGCAATTTTGCATTGACCTTTGAGTGAAGAAGAGAAATGCTATATGGCCCATTTTATTCAATGACATTTTAAAAAGTCCTCACCAGATGTTGCCATTTTTTTCAGGTTTGCAGAATTTCTGCGCAGTGGCAGCCACATCACTCAAGAGGAGCTTCAGAGTCATGAGAATCAGTACGGGGTTGGTGGGGCGTACTATGAGAACGTGCTCTTTAACAGCAGCTCCAGCGAAACCCAGTCGCAGAGAGGAGAGGCAGAGGACAGTAGCGAGGACGAGCTGGTGAGAAATGGTCCTGCAACAGTAAATAGCCTCCCTAGTCCTGCTGTATACACCCCAGTTGTGTGCCCGTATCCCACTGTCACCTACACCCCTCAGCCAGAACCCATGGATCCAGAAGACCAGGATTTCTTTTGATATTGTGCCGCTATCTGTAGGAAGTGATTTTTATGTAAATTTTAATAAGACTTTTTGAATTGCACAATATTGTTAGGAATGAATGACTTTAAGGAGCATTAGTAGGTCCATAAGGATTGTAAAATAATCATTCTCTCTCTTAATTGTTTGTTTAAATGATCCCTTTTAGGCAGCGTGGGCTGTTACTATATTTTTTTTTTATCAGTTTGTATTCTCATACCCAAGTGATGCAGAGCTGGGAATAACACTGTATTGTACATACAATATGTTAATAGTGTGTGTAAATAGATGGTGACTATGCCACTCTCAGGTATATTATAAAATCATCAGGACATCTTTGCAGTCGACTGCTCAAGAGAATGACTCAACACATACAGTACAACAGAAGTGTGTATTTTAAGGAAATAGAGCCCTCTAGTGTTGGTTAGTGAAACATCATCAAAAATGCAAATTCTGTCATTATTTACTCGCCAGCCTCATGTTGATTCAAAGCTATGTCAAAGTTATCTCCTGTGGAAAACAAAAGAGGATATTTCGCAGAATCTCCAAATTGCTCTTAATCATATATTTAAACTAATGAAGGTTTTCAAAAGCTCTTAAACCAACATCAAAGCATCTATATTTTTGTGCGTTCTATTCCAAGTTTTCTGACGTCAATATTATAGAATATTTTGCGCTGATTTTCCATTGTTTTTCTATGTAAATGTAACCCCTCCTGTTTGAACTGCCGGCCCTAATCGGGACTCAAACCCGGGTTCTAACAAGGAGGCTAAAGACCGCAGTCTCTAGCATCAGTCGCTAGAGCGCCTTTTGAGAACCTGAGGTTTACATGCACAGCTCTTACCGGCCTACGTCCATTACACTCACTCCCATCGGGGTCACGGCACCAGTGGAATCCCTCCTTGTTCAAATCGCCCGCTCTAAGCACGACTCGAACTCGGGTCCGGCGGCATGGGAGTCGGATATTCTAACAAGAAGTCTAAAGACCGCAATCTCTAGCATCAGTCGCTAGAGCGCGTCTTGAGATAAGTGGAGTGAGGATTACACACAGCTCTTACCAGCCTATGTCTGTTACATAAATATGCGCTGGAGTCTTTTGAAGGTCTTGACGTGACATTCTAAAAATGCAGTGCTCAAGAAAAAAAAAAAAATATTTGCGCATTTTTCATTCCACTGCCATGTGTCTCGCGTCATTTATACAGAGCACGTTTTTACGCTGGATTTCTACATAAACATGCGGAAGACCAGCGGGTTTTTAAATGCGAAATTATGTTCAGTGTGAATGCCCCCTATGCCTTCAAAAGACTAGGAATATAGTGCATTATGTGGACTAATTTGAATAATTAGTACATATATTTCAATGTTTCTGCGTTTCAAACTATTTTTGAGAGCAAATGCAAAATTTCCCTGGTAGCACAAAACTTGCGAGAGAAAGCAAAAAGCATTGAATACATATAGTTATACTATAGTTTACTATCACCATTAGGAGCTTTGTAGAATTTTCATTTTTGGTGTGACCCATACTTTTAAAATGACTTTTTTAAAACTTATACTTTTTAAAACTTAAAGTTGATGGTTTGCATCTATCCATATAGATTTACATATCTACAGTACATCCTGCCATTTCATATTCTTTTTTTTTATGGATCTTTTATCAAAAGAATGAATGTATGTTTTCAAGTTTGTTCAAGTTATTACAGCCTTTTATATTACAATCTTATTTAATTAAAGACAAATGGCTAAATTCTCAACCAGAATATTGTATTGTCTTCATATGTAAACATTTAATGTATTTTTAATAGGTTGCTTATACACAAAGCTGTGAGGCAGATGGTTTCAGACACTAGCAAAACAATACCTTCCAATGGTTCCAATGATTACTATACACTTGGTTTTACAGATCATTTATATATTTAACAGAACAGAGCATGGCTTTAAACATATTTTATACAGAGTAGATGTTTTTTATTTTTTAATTTGGTCACAAGTTATATGGAAGCACGATTAGCAAAAGACATTTTATACAGAGTGCAAAGCAACTATGCTTCACTATTGCAACATCAAGTCCCATGAATATTATGCTGAAGAATCTCAGCTGCTAGATTATAACCATTAAACACTCAGTAATGTGCAGATCTCATTATAGGCATTGACCTTCAAGCACTCTGTACATAGACTTGCAGGCCATTTGCGGTTAAGGAAAGACATCAACTGTGGCAGTGCAAAGCATATCGATTCTATTGCCTTAGCAAACAAACCCCTTGCTAATCTAGAATACTTGTTGGTCAACATAACATTTTTGGTCCACAGACAACTGTCACCTTTTACACCCCATACCACTGTATGTCTTTAAATCATAAGGCTATATCCCAAAGAATTTCAGTTCATTGCTGATTTTGGTTGTGCTATTGGGGGCGAGTGTCCTGGCAATGGAGCTGAGTTTTCTACTGGTTCTTTTCTCACTGTGGACTGAGGCGGTTCTTCCACAGGACGGACATGATGTGTGTTTTGATGAACAAATGCACTGGTAGAAGGTCCTTGGGAGGGATATTCTGCTGGACTTGATGTATTTGGTTGCGATGATGTGGATTCCTCACCAGGTGGCATCGTTGAGGTCTGCTCACTTGTCCCCTGCAAGAGGACATCATAACATGAATAATAGCATGTAAAGGGTAAACATTTAAAATAAATAATAGACTGAGGAAAGGTACATACAGAGAACATACAGGGTGTTCTAAGGTTAATTTAAAAAAAAAAAAAAAATGTTTAAGGGTCTATTTAGGGTTTATTTAAAAAGTCATTTCACCCCAAAATTAAATATTAAAATACTTTTATTTTAGTTAGCTTATTTTATTTTATAGATTATTCAAAATATTTTATATATAGGGTCAAGATTAAAATAAATGATTAAACAATACTGTAATACCGGAAGTATAGATAAATACTTCAAATTTTAAACAAAATTTGAGAATCAGTAGTTTTAAAAGTTAAATCATATGTTGTAAAAAATCCCTAATGTTACTAAAAATAGAATTTATTAATAATATTTTGGGGTGAAATATGGCCTTGATGTTATTGACATTTCGTGAGATTCACCATCCAAGCATTTATTTGACTTCAAACAGGTATGAGTCATGGTATGCTTGAAAACATTGTGTACTTTCCAGTTTATCTCGTTTCGACAGCTAGATGACAAATAAGTCACTTTTTGTTATATACATTGTGCCAAATGTGACAAAAACATACAAACATCCACGTAACAAATAAACAGCATTCCTGACATCACGCTCAAAAACAAAAATAGATAAATATTTCAGTTGGCATTACAATAAAAGCTTTAGCTAAAGCCTTGACAAGTAGTATTCTCATGCAGGAAGAGAAATTTGTACACAAAGCAGGTGAAGCAAAGAAGCGTGTTTTAAGAATGGACAAACAAAACTAACAACAAAAGCATTTATTTTTGGTAAGAAGTGATTGTTACAATGGTGTTATTAAGACTCATAAATTATTAAATAATAAATACAGAATGAAAGATAAAATGCAGTGACAGACTGGTGTTTTTTTGTGTGTGTAGAAAAGTCAAAGTGCAGAGACACAAAGATTTTTTCCTCACCTTTCCCCTGAGAAAATGACAGCATGAATACAAAGAAAAAGAGGTAAAAGTTATAAGTAAAAGGTATAAAATAATTTGCCATCAGTATGAAATGTTTACTTTTCTCCATATTAGTTTTCACAATAATTACAAACCAAAAAAGCCAAGATGGCAAATGAATACAGATATAAATAAGAAAATTAGCAGGAAAAGGTCATGAAACAAATATTAAACAGCAAGAATGAAACTTTCACCACCTCCTCACATCCACATCCCATATCACAAAGGGTGCCATCCTACCTGCGGGGCTTGACTTTCACCACATTGGTTGTTCTTTGTCAAAGCCACCATATCTCTGATCTGATAGAGGGCGAAAGCAATGGTGACCCAGGGGGAAGCAGACACCACCCACGCCGGCTTATTGGTATCTTCTTGCTCTTCCTGATGCCTGGTTTTCCTAAGGGGCGTTTTTGATTCAGGATTTGGCTGAGGCGCAGATTGGTTCTGCACCAAGTCAATAGTGGCGATAGGCACTGGGCTGGAAGGGACTGGAATGTTCTCTGCCAACATCGAGTCCTCTGTGAAGAGCACAAAGATGTAATAAATGAGATGTTGCAGGTTTTACTGCAGCAAAATAACCTTTTTGTTGTAGAACAGCAGGAAAAAAACATACTTTTATCCTCGTTCTGACCTAACAGCCACTGTATCAGAGCAAAGATGAGTAATGTGACCAGAGAGGCCATTCCGAGGCCTCTGAAGGTTTCTGCAGCACCTAAACAGGAAATTTGCAAGATGATAAAGGAAGCTTGAGAGGAAATGAGACTGATAGTGTGAGATGATGAAGTTATTCACACCGAAAATCACAATCTAAACGTTTTCTTGTTCTTTTTGATATACTATATTCAGTTGGGTCCAAATGTGAGACTATATAAATTAATAAATAAATAAATTATATATATATATATATATATATATATATATATATATAGTAAAGTTATATATTGTATTGACAACTCAATTAAATGTTTAGAATCTTATATTCTGCATAATTGGATGTTTCAAATAAACACTGACAAAGTAATAAAACTGTAAAATTTGGGATATGCAAGTGCTACTGAAGTGGATATTTCTGGCTCAGTGCATAAGAAAAAAACTCATTTTGAGAAAACAGCCTTTAAAGAAATGTATTGTAATTGAAATCTACAGGCGTAAATAGATAAAATGCAATAAAATAAATGCTTAAAAGTGTATTTTGGATGTTTTTCTTCCACTAGTCTGAAACGGTATGTTATGAAAAGAAAAAAATAGCCCAAAATTGACCAGTGCATAAAAAAAGTTTTTTTGCCTGTAGTGTCTTGCCTTAATAGAATTTATCATTACTACAAGCAAGCAGTGTTGCCAAGAATGTGGTTTTCCCCCTGGACTTTTTCAACTTTTAATTTAAGTTGTTGTCGCGAGTTGATTTCCACCAAGCAACGTACAATTTTGGCGCTCTATCACCACCATAAGACCCCCCCAACCCCATGTACAAATTGAGAGGAGAATTCGGCCCCCCAAGATATATTTTCAAATGGCCATTGGGCTAGTTTTGTTGCACAGACCTGGCAACCCTGACTACAAGAGTATTCTTTGTAAAAATTCAGTAAAAATGTCTAAAAATATAATAGCATGCATGAGGCACACGTATGGTATGTCTGTAACGTCACATGGTCTTTGTTAATGTCATACCGAAAAAGTTGACAAAAACTCCTCCTAGCATGGCTCCACAGCCTCTCCCTAGCCCCAAGTGCAGACCTTGCAGGATCCCCTGAGCCGAGGTGCGCAGGGCTGGAGGGACAGCAGCGCTCAAATACGAGATGCATGCTGCCCACACTGATGCATGTGTCAAACCTGCACAGATTACATAAATAAACACTTGTGCATCCGCTTGAATAGACAAACATACACGATTCATAAGTTCTTTGTAATACATATGACCACAACAATAAGACAATATTTGCAGTTGCTTAACAAAAATTTGAATAAAATAATAATGAAAAGCAGCTCTATACTGGTTTTAAATAATAATATGACTTTAATCTGCTACAAATTACCTTAAAAGGTAACCAGGAACCAAAATTTAGTTATTTTTGCTGTAAAAAATGGTTTGCCTATTTTGGTATAATCTAGTGGATTTGCCTTACAAATGAAAGGTACTTCAGTATCATGTGATTATTTGATTACTCATTACTTGAAGGCAAACCAAATCATAAAATTATTCATTAAAAAAAAGAAAAAAAAAAAAAAGACTTAAAACAGTAAAGCTCATTTTATAAAACAGTTATGACTCAAAATTCTGCCACAATGGATGCTGTAAAATAAAAGTATATTTCATTCAAATCAGCTGAATTATATATTAATGTGGCAAATTGCTTGGCATCTGTAAACAACTTTTTGGTTCATGTTGTACCTATCAACATCCTTCATTAAGTTCTTTCTCACACTGTATTTTCACATTTCTCTAATGTTTCTTCATAACTGCATATGTAAATAAGCAGTCTTCCCTACTCCTAAAAAGCTCACTATATGGGGTATATGATGTCATACTGCCCAGCCACAGTTAAAGTAATTGTCCATTACACCCATGTGTGGTGGGAACAGGGCCATCCTGTACAGTATGTCAACATGTTTGCAAGATAATAGTGGCTAAAGCAGCTAAACAGGCTTTCAGAGTCCTGACATTTTCCCCTTACCACTTTACACAGAAAAGGAAGAGTTTAGTTTTTTAAGAATTGATATTAGCACATTTATTAAGCACATTTCTTTCAGCTTTGAAACAAATAGCAATGTCTAAACCTGTCTACTTCTAAACTGTAACTGTGAGATTGCAACAGGGTGTCTGATGTGAAAAGCTGTCGGATGTACTGCAGAAACAGCTGAATCATGTCCTTAGATGAACTCAGAAGGTCAGCTGTGGTCACTCAAGAGCACAGCACTCCAATCTAAACTCTAAACACTTCCTGTTTGATAATGCCACTGCACCCACTCAGGTGACACAAAAACACCATATTTCTCACCTTGAAGCACCTCCATGGGTAAAACTATCCATGCATTCTCCAGGTAGGAGATGTACAGATAGCGTGCAGTGTTGCAGGCCAGTCCGATATAGAGGACTCTAAAAAGACAATGCAAACAGGAGACAGAAACACAATTATGTAATACAGGTATGTCATCTTTCATTCAAACATATAAATGCTTTTCTGTACAATGAAAATGTCACTCTGGGCGTGGCTAAACATGTTACTTTACAAGGCCTATTGTAGTTAAGGCTGGGTGTTTCATTTGCTGGTGATGTCAGTCTCTATTCTGACACCCGAATGAATGACTCACTCTGTACTAAGGACGGGCTGTCTGGGAGCGTGACCACACAAGATCTCACCAGAGCTAATCAGAGCTAACACTGAATCTCGAACAGGAAAAAACAACGTTAATGTGATTAATAACAGTTGAATTCGAATAATGTTTCCAGGAAAACAGCTCTAATGAGACTGGTACTTTGAAAAAAAAATGAAGCATCTAGTTTCAGCTCTACTAGAATCACCAAGTGTCAATGACAAAAAGTGTCAATTACAGTCAGAATGAAATGAAAAGATTAACATGACGGCACATGCTAGTCGATGAGCTGAATCAACTCCACAGCAACTACATAAATTTATCCACTAACCATTTAGAAATATCCAGTTGCATTTTTGTCCGTTTTTAACAATGTAAGGCTGAAAGCCATTACTGACAATCGTCATTTTGGCTGCGTGAGATTCTCCAGCTTTGTTGTTGTTAAGCAACCAAAGCGTGAGCTGTTAAAGCTCCACCCTCTTTTGGAAAGCGGCCGGGATCAGCAGCTCATTTGCATTTAAAGTGACACACACACAAAACGGCGTGTTTTTGCTCACACCCAAATGGGGCAAATTTGACAAGCTATAATAAATGATTTGTGGGGTATACAGAGCTGAAACTTCACAGACACATTCTGGGGACACCAGAGACTTATATTAACTTGTGAAAAGAGGCATAATAGGTCCCCTTTAAAATAAATGGTTTAACAAATACATAAACTTTCTCCATGCAACTACATGCAAAAGCAGCTCTGGGAGATATCCATGCAAATGTTGACTAACTACACAGAACGTCTCACTGTACACTGTGTTGGCTCTGCCACACCCTGTGTGCCTTTAGAAAGCTTCAGAATTGATCCACAAAAGAAGCAAGCGCAGTGGATCAATGCTTGAAAGCCTAGACAATGTGTGATGGGGCTAATGGCAAGATAAAGTTACACGCCTCTCCGCGGGCGTGACTGAAAATAGTCCACTTAACAAAGGCTACAGAGACAAAACTGAAAGTATCACATGGATGAACAAAACATCTTCGCCTGCATATGAAGATTAGCTTTTCTAGATTTTACTAAAAATGTATTTAATTTTTTTTAAACAGTAATTTATTACTAATTTACGTTATATGAACTATAAAAAAGTAAAAATGTAGCAAATTGTTTTTTATATATATTTTTAAATATAATATTAAAATATATTATATTATTTATTAAATAATATGTTGTTTTAAAAGTTATATAATAGATATCGTCGCAATTGTGAGATATGAAATCACATTGTAAAATATAAAGATACATTGTAGAGTTAAAGTCCAAATTGTAAGATAATAAAGTGACATTGTGATATATTAAGTCGAAGCAGAAGCAGTTTCACAACCTCATGTACATTAGATTTCATGACGTTTTTACAATCAAGTTGTAACCTTCTCATTTGAAATTGTCAATGTGATAAGCCAGAAATCATTTTATATTTTGTAGCTACAGTTCTGTTACACATACAGTTTGCTACGGCTACACTAACATGCGCTAGAACTAAAATGTATGAAACAGTTAAATGATGGAGAAACAGTTTCTCCATCATATAAAAAAAGGCCAGAAAGAAACAATAACCTTGTTGATTTGACACTAAATAATTAGCTTTTCAGAAAACAGCATCTGTTGACCAATATAACATCACCATAACCTGGGAAGTGGTCAGTGAAACTAGTTTGTCTGATGGTTTCTGTATCGCAAGACGTCTGGCAGAGATACTGCCAAATGCTACCAGCTAACGTCATTAAAAATGCAAAGACTGAGCCACCAGTACAACTTGAGCTATCTTCAAGGTAATTCATCTTGTTCACTCTGAAGAGCCGGTGCTCTGGGAAATGCCACACACATGAGAAATACCACAAAGCAGATAGAGGATGTGAGCAGACCTTTCCATGTGCCTGTTTACCAGTGCCCACAAACGCATGGTAAACATCCTGGAAAAAGGGTGGTCTGCATCTTGGATGTACATTGTGTGCCCAAGCTAGGCAGTGCCCATTTTAGAGCTTAGCCAAAGTCAACAATAATTACTAAGCGAGACACATGTGAACAACCTTTGGACTTCTCCTGTGTGCCTACTGTACACGTCTATGGCACAAATATATACAATATATGTGTTAAAAAACAAGGCAAGGCAGAAGAAAGAAGTGCATTTACATCACTTTTGACCAGATGTGCTTGGTTGTGTTCTCATAAAATATTTAGCTACCAGGATATGGTAATCATTTCATGAAGGTGGTGCTTTGGCACAGATCCAAAATACATAAACCAAACCTACCACACTAGAATAAAATTGTTGCCTCTGCCCATACAAAGATTTGACCAACACTAATCCCTGAGCATTTACTGGTTTTTAACTTTTTGTGAACATCAGAAGATACATTTCTATGGTATACCAAATGCAATAGATTTTTCAAAGAAAGACAACAAAACATCATTTTGATTAGTAAAACACAAGCCCTTTTAAAGCCTTTCGACCTATGTCTATGCACTGCGTTGAGTCAGTAACAAAAATTGTTGTAGCTGCCACAACAGCATGAGTTCTGAACAGTGTTTTTATCGTTAACTAAAACTAAAAGGGTTTCTAAAATGAAATAAATATTAGATGAAAAACTGAAACTTACAAATTATTAACAAAAATTAGAAATGTTGCCTTGGCAACTAACTGAAATATAGACAATGTTGAAAATATAGACAATATAACATGACAACGATGTACTAAAAATGGAAAAGTTTTTCCTTTGCATTTTTCGCCTACAGACGACAAAGTTGTCAGAACGATCCCCGTTCACACGGATCTGCAAAAATGGCTAAAAATGCTGTATTATGTATGCCAGGCCAGTAGTTGGCAATGTCACTTTGTAAAGAAACACTATGCGCCTAGAGAATGAACACACAATACGTAGGCGCATGATGTCACCGTTTACACAAATTCATGTTTCTGAAGTTTACACAAAGACGGTAACAGTATTGTTTACAAAAACTTGCACTCTGAATCCCATTTTTAAAAGTTTTCAGGCCCCCAAAACGCCATTGTCGTGTAAATGAACGACCAAAACGCATAAAAAGTTTTTAGTTAAAAACAGTGTTGTGTAAATGGCCCCTAAGTTGAAGTACTAAAATTACAGCTAGAACTGAAATAAAAATTAAATATTAAAATTGAGAATATAAAAATAACAGCTAATTCTAAATATGAATAAATACTATAACAGTACATAAATAATACTAAAATAACACTGCTTCAAGATATTTCCTTTATGACTGTATCTTACTATAGAGTGCTATTGACACTTCTCACTTCTAATACATTTTCCAATAAAACAACTACCAAACAGTAAAAGCGATTTTTGAAAAAAAGAAGAGAAGCTTCCCAGTGTTGGAGAGACCTTAAGGAGCGGGAAGGCCTGAAAACGGACGATGAGGTTGCTTTATTTCTTCTTGATACACGAGTAACGTTGGTTTTGCTGTGTTTTACAGAACTAAGATATGCTGTCTTTTGTTTGAATATACTCATGTGTCATCTTCACTTGTTTGTTCATTTGCATTATTATTATAAGCCTGGAACGTCGAAACCTACACCACCACCCATTTCAAGCATCGTCTTCCAAAGCGTGGATACTCCTAAAATATGTTTTTTCTTTTTCCCTTAATCTTGTCACATTTGTAATTTGGACTATCGTGTTATGTAGGGAGCTGTTCATTAAAACTGTGTTTGTTTTTTGGGATGGAAGGGATGACTTTGCCATCGAAGGAGTAGAGGAGCTAAATAACAATTTGACATTCGATCTGAATAATCATATTAACACAAATTGCTTTCACTTAATGATGACATCATACCCTCGGGTGGCAGGCAGAGAAGATTCCGACATAGACGTTGCCTGTGTTGCATAGCGTGTACGTAAATGTGGGGGCGAAGACATCAAGATATAGGGGTGTGATCCTTTCAAATAGGGCTGTGTTTGTTTTGGTGATTTCAAATATCAACAGCTTTTACCAGAAATAACTTGCTGCACCTTTAATTTATGCTCTCCATAATCATCATATTTAAGAGCTTTGCTTTGCTTGACCTTTGTTTTGTTTGCACAGTTTTTTTAGACAATGCAACTGTAACCAGGTCACATAAATGGGTGTTCACAATAACAGCTAACAGCATAGCGGAACAGAAAAATGCTTTCTGGGTGAACCGACTCTCATGTAACCTTAGTATCCAACGTTGTCTGCAATTCCATTAGTTGCCACTGCTCATTTACATAAGTCAAAGTGGGCTCAATTGTCGGCTAAATTGCTCAAATGTCTACTCTCAATGAAACTGAATGACTCACGGTTTCAACAAATTGCTACCAGTGTGAATGCCCTAAATAACAGGAGTAACCTTGGCCAACCGCTTGCACTGACATTAGACTGAACGCACGCACAAGTGTTAAGTGGTAATCCTACTTTGGCTAGCACCCGCACACCTGCTTTTAAACAAATCAAATAGAACTTCTGAGTGCATGCTATGTCAGTAAATTAATATTTATGATCCAGGCGGTCACTTTCCCAGTGTAAATGTAGTAGATAAAAACAAATGGCGTTAAAGGATTAGTTCACTCCAGAGTTAAAATTTCCTGATAATTTACTCACCCCCAAGATGTTCATGTCTTTCTTTCTTCAGTCGACAAAGTTTTTGAGGAAAACATTCTAGGATTTTTCTCCATATAGTGGACTTCAACGGGTTGAAGGTTGAAAATGATTTTTTCGCTTTGTAAACACTGGGTCGGTACTTCCGCCTACCTTTCCAAACGTGACTATGTAATGTGTGAAGTTGTGAACACGCATTGCAGAGCTAGTGCAAGATTAGTATTTGTGGTTAAAAAGTATTATTATTTTTTTTAGAAAATAGCCAAATTGTTTTGCTAGACAAGACCCTTATTCTTCGGCTAGGATCGTTTAGAGCCCTTTTAAGCGTTGGACCTTCAACCCATTGAACCCTGTTGAAGTCTCATATATGGAGAAAAATCCTGGAATGTTTTCCTCAAAAACCTTAATTTCTTTTCGACTGAAGAAGGAAAGACATGAACATCTTGGATGACATGGGGTGAGTTAATTATCAGGAAATTTTTATTCTGGAGTGTACTAATCCTTTAAGTTTAAAATACATGCCATATATTTTACATAAGTAAAGGTTTTCATGGTTCCCACCTGATGTGTCCAATGAGCTCAATGAGTTTGTGGCTGGTGAAATAGGCGGCCAGCTCAGATACGTGGCTGAGCACAGAGCAGATGCCGAAGAGTGTGGTGGTGCCTTTCAGGTCTTCCAGATGCCAGTAGAGGAAGGTGAACACGAAACCATAACCAAAGCCCATGAACCAGGCCACAAAGAGAACCGTACCATAGCGGACGCCACAAATGATCCGGAACAGATCTTTGAAGGGAAAAGGTTGTGGGTTGCTTTCAGGGCACACAGGTGCGTCATCTGAACTGGACTCTGGAGACGAGACATCCTGAATGACTTGAGGTATTTCCACATCCTCCTTCTTGTCCTCTTCCTCACCTGACCGATAAACCCTGTTGTCAAAGTGGAACTGCGTAGCCACAATCAGTGCTGAGGTCATCAGCACCCCAAAAACTATAAACGCAATTTGGTAGTTCTTATAGTCGGGTAGGACACAACCCGAGCCCTGGATGAAGATTGTGATGTGCGTGTGGTCGATCCAAATGCCCACTGACAGCATAGCGATACCCCATCCCAGAGATCCCCACATCCTCTGAAGTCCATAACGGTCTCTGTGTTGGCCTAAGTACTGAAGAGTGACAGTGTCCACAATGGTCACAGCTGGGGCGCTGAAGAACTCACCAATAATAATGACCAACAGGATCAGGAGAAATATAGTATCTACTTGTTCCTTATTGAAGATTATGATATACTCTTTGAGTTTGGCAGTGGTAGATTGAGTTTCAGTTGTCGAGGTAGATTTTAAAGTAACTGTTGAGGTACCGGGCGGCACCATGGTCGAGTTAGATACAATACTAATCCCGACAGTCTTCGAAGAAGAGTTTTCAGAGGGAGTGCTTGTGGTATTTACATCTGTACTTCGAATGTATCTAGAGTGAGATCCGAATGTTGCTAATGTTGGCTGAGAAAGTGGAGGAGCGGAGTATGCATCCTCAATCAAGTATCTTCGCTGTCTAGTATGGTTAACAGATTGTGTATTGTTTGTTAAATTGGTTGGTATTGCAACGGAGTCCTCACTGACACAGCTCATAGCTGCTGGCTTAACGAAGCCAATACCGCAGTTAAAGACCACCCAGCAGAAGACAGAAAACAGCAACAATGCCTTCCCTTTCTTGAAGCGGTCCGCCACTACTCCCCAGAACGGTGCACTGCAGAACTCTATAAAATAACGGATCCCAACTAGCAGGCCACTTTGGCTTGGTGTCATTCCCAGCTGCTTGTAGTACACTGCAAGGAGGGGGTGTAAAGAGCCATATGCAGAGTAAAAGAAGAAGTAGAAGACCTTGGAAATCAAGAGATGATTGTCTATTCGCACACAGCACCTCTCCGTGCAGTCCATGCTCTGCGAGGGCTCAAGTGTTTCCGAGGGGGCAGGCGGTCCTGTTTGACTGGATGGTGTAGTGTTTGTCACCTGCCCCAGGGACAGTGTGTTAAATGGTTCAGACAGGACATATTTTCTCTTCTGGTCCTCCTCATCATCTGTAAGGATGGCCACCCGATCACTTGCCATTTCTGTGTGATAAACAAAACATCTGTTAAGGACATTGTGGATAATGTCTTCAGCTACTGATTCTCAAATGGTGGGTCGCAACCATTTGGTCAAGGTTTGGCTGATTAGCATGGGTCATTTTGCTGGTAGATGCTATTACCTTGAAGAACCAAAAAGCATCTTTCTGCATTGACCGCCATTGAAAAGTTGCAGTGCATTCTGGTATATACACATATTTCTTTTGCTAGCAACATTTTTTTTTTTTTTGTAAACATTTCCCAGTATTATAGTAGACGTTTTGCCAGGAATTAACTATTTGGAGGGCCTTTAAAAGCATGAAATTATTTTTTACATGATTATTTTTCCCTTGTATGCTACCTTTCACATAGTTTACGATCATGAAGAGCTTGAGACATTCTTGATATCAGCTATTTCATAATTGTCATGATGATATTTTTCTGCAGCTCTACAGTTGCATTGCATTTATGGGATTGGCTTAAATCTTTCTATTAACACATGCTAATAATTTGCATGTTGTTTATACAGTTTATACTACCATTAATACATTTCAGTGTTTAATATTAAGTACAATATTGCTTACTTTTGTGCATTAAACCATTCTGATACTGGCACTTGATGCCAAATGAAGAAACAAAAAAACTGTTAATTTAGTGATACTTTGTATTTTTAAGGAAGACTAAATGGTAGGCTACCATCCCCCCATATGGTTAAGTAAATACAACACACCTTAATGAGTTTTTGTCATATAGATTGACCTCATACAAAATAAATTCAGTAATTGCCCTTGATTATCAATAATAAAGAACATTAGTATCATTATACACTATTATCAAGTTACTATAATGTGGAATATCAGGTAGTGTTAGTAAAACCAGATTCTTAGGTATGAGCTGGAGATCGTTGTGTTGCGAAAATAGGCGCAGTCAACATCCTAAATCATAAATATCATATATCACAATAAACTTCAAAGGGTGTAGTCCCTGTCTGAAGCAGAGTAACACGCAGCCTTATATTAACAATGTGTAACAATGCGTAAATGTATTTACAAACACAACTGATACAGTGTTTCAAGTATAAAACAGGCGACGGTGCGGTTAAATACAAGCTCACTTACCCAGTTGTTGTAAGGAAGTTTATGTTATTTCACCGTCTGGCGTTGAAGGAGGACGATCTCTTCATCAGGCTGCTCTCTCCGTCCAACCATCATTTTATCACCATCCTGGATTTTTGCTGACTTTCTCTGAACAATCTTCAAACAGAGATGTATTCCCGTAGAGCAGAAGAGCAGGTTTATTCTACGACCGTATTTCATCCGACCTGACGTCAATCTCTCACCTGCTTGCGATGTGCGCAGCGTCAGTGTGCTCGTGGGACTGCCTTCATTTCCACTGATGTCATTAGCAACAGTGACACACTATTTCGTTTTTAAATTGCTGATTTTTTTTTTTTTAGTTTTCCCGTATAGTCTCTAACCAAGAGAAGATGTTATGTCTAAGGTGAAGCATATGTTGATAATGTTTGGGATTTTGAATGAATCAAAATAGACTTTAATGTCGTTTAATATAGTTATTTTCTAGGGTTAAACTACTGCTGGATTAACAATGCATTTTAATATGAAATTTGATTCTATTTCTTAACAAACTTTTTTCCCTGAGTATACAGAACAGCATAACCATTTATTTTGACCGGCGAGCTCGTGCAATGTAATCCAACTGTAGATATTGTGATAAAACAGCGACATCTACCGGCGCACAATAAAACTAAAATCCATTAAAGACAAACCAGATAAAAATTTTGAACTTTTAGAAAAACGCCACAGACAAGTATCTACCAATCAGTAGTTACTTGAATATAAAATATATAAATATAGGCATATAACTATTAATCTAATCTAAGCCATATTTGTCTGGCACAAAACAATGAGTGTTTTACAATGAATGATCTCAATCAGAGTGACTTAAACTTACAACTAAGCAATAATACACAATCATATATATAACTAAGTTGAAAATAGATTTAAATAAATATTCCGTTACAAAAAAGAAGGGCAAAACAAGACTATTCTATGACTCAAATGAGTCGTTTAGTGATTCGTTTGTTTTAACCTGTTCATTTACAGTCCGAACAAATTGATTCACATGAATGAATCGGACTTTCAAGTGCTACATATGAAAGAGAGGAGACACCGATTCACTGAGATGAATCAGGCTTTCCAACGCTACATGTGGAGCGACGACCGAGTTGCAAGAATCGATTCACCTGAATGAACGTATAAATTTACGTCAAAATCAGTTCGTCCAATTAAACAAACGTAATTTGGCGCAAAATCACTTGTCACTAGTAGAAGGAAGCTGACTCCAGCATGGAAAACAAGTGTGACATTCCTTCCTCCTCTAAAACATTCAACAAAACTTGACAAGGTAAAGTAAAATCGTACATAGACTACATTAAATGTAGTTCACTTGCAACTAAGATAATGTTTGATTCACGCGTCACTGCTAAGGTACTCCTAAATAAACGACTTAATCCTCTCTCAAGATCCAGTAATGTACTAAAGGACTTGTATAGTGATGGCCGATTTCAAAACACTGCTTCATGAAGCTTCGGAGCGTTATGAATCAGCGTGTCGAATCATGATTCGGATCGCGCGTCAAACCCATAGACCAGGGGTCGGCAATTAAGTTTGGCATCGGCCCAAAAAATAAATTTCACCATTAGATGGCGGGCCAGAACATAGTAAAAGAATAATTTGAATTAATTAATGAACTAGAATTGCCTGTGACAGACTGTTACAGTGTCCTTTGGAACTGGTATTGAGCTGTTACTCTGTGTTAAATCCTGTAGTAGGACAGTCATTAACAAAAAGCCACATTTGTGTGGCAGTGTCCGGGTTTTACACTGGATAAATTAATAAAGTGGAGTAGTGACCCAGTATCTTCATTCACCAACTTGCAAAACAGACCGCCTTGCTAAAACACACATATGTGGGAGATGCGGAATGGATAAAAATAACTAAAAAAAATAAAAGAGGACTTGAATAAGCCCATTAATGTCATGTTTGAGTCATGCTCTTAACGAACTATGTTTTATTTCCTCTTTCCATATTGTGAATAATAAATGTGTATCATTTTATTTGCTTGTTACACAATGGAGCCTAACTTATTTTAATAATTATTTGACGTAGCCTACTTTTACACTCAGAATTATTCCTTGGCATCCTCACATACTAAACTGCATTTATTGAAATTGTTTGTGTGCTGGAAGTATGCTATTACGTCATGTACAGACTGATGTTAACATTTAAGCTAGCTGGTGAGAGAAAATGGCACTATCAAAGAGTAAGGTGACCAGATTTCTGAAATCGAAACTGGGGACATTTCCTATTTGAGTGGTCAAAATATTACTGAAATCTCATTTGTTATTATCTATTTATTAAAAAATGGGGGCAATACATTTTTGAATGTTTTTGGTTTTTAATATTATGTATTATATTATATTATTACATGAATAGCCTAATTGTTTTGACTGATTGTTTTATTAATAGGATTTTTGGTCTGGTTTTAATACAATTTACCAAAAAAAAAAAAAAAAAAAAAAAAAAACGTCATGGGCTAACAAATATTTTTTAACATTCATTATTGAATTTAATATTTTAGTTTTCACAAGCTGTTTTTACTGCATTTTAGACTCATTTTAAGCACAAAGTAAGTTGCACTTGCACATGTATTATTATTTTTTATCTATTCATATCTGAGTGTACCTTCACCACGTGATATGTGTGTGGACATTGCTGCTTTGTGACAGCTGAACTTTTTTGGACATTTAAAATTATGCAAAACAATATCGCACCCTGTTGAGGCACTGTTATAAAACATACACACAGTATTACTTTAGTTTAAAATCAATAGTGAGTATGTTACTACCCTGAAACCGATAACAAAGTTTATTTTGATTATTTGACGATAATGGCGCTCTGCTCTGGTCCAGATTACGTTTTTCATGAAGTAGCGGCGCGCGCGCGACCAAGTGTAGCTGCACAGCCCCCTCTGTTGGTGAACATAATCACTACACAATTGCTCCGATAACCAACAGGTAAGCTGATCGGACTTTTTTGCAATGTATTTGCGGGTTGTTTAGTTTTGAACGAGCTGTAAAACGGGGACATTTCCGGGGACAGCTCCAGTCGGGAACAGAACACCAAAAACCGGGACTGTCCCTGGAAAACGGGGACGTCTGGTCACCCTATCAAAGAGTCTACAGAGGAAAGTTTTCAGCGAAAATAGGGCATACAAAGAAGAATGGAAAGACAACTATGCTTTCTTACCTAGTTTTGTGAATGCAAAGCTGGTGTGTCTTATCTGCAACGATGTCGCTGTTTTCAAAGAATATAACACCGTGTCTACACCGGACACGAGCGGCGCGATGCGACGCGTCAAAAGATAATAGAACCCTTTATAATCAGTGATACTGACTATACCCTGGATGCGGCGCGACGCGAGTCACGCGACACAACACATTCCGGACAGTAAACGGATTCCCCATTCTGTTTTGTGATGTAGTCCAAGTGCTTTGCAAAGGTCGGTTTGTCGCCTTCAGTGTAGACAGCTTTTAGCTGTTGCGGCGCAACGCGAAAAAAGTCGCGTCTGGTATAGACACTTATTAACTAGCGCTTTAATTTTGAAAGAATTTCTGTTCCAAGACTTTTCTACTCCCCATAAAATTGTATTTAAAAATGTTAAAATGAGGGATTAGCTTTTAAAAATCATTGTATAAAGACTGCTCTCAATTTCTCAATCATATTTTAAGTGCACTTGGTATTTATCTGTACAATAAGACTGTCCCAATACTGCTGCCAATATTATCACATTAAACATTTTAGGGAACATTTGAACTTTAAAAAAAAAAAAAAATATATATATATATATATTAGTATATTAAAGGATTAGTTCACTTTCAAATGAAAATTACCCCAAGCTTTACTCACCCTCAAGCCATCCTAGGTGTATGTGACTTTCTTCTTTCTGATAAACACAATCGGAAATATATTAATAAATATACTGACGCATCCAAGCTTTATAATGGCAGTGAACGGGACCAACGAGTATGAACCTGAAGAAAGTGCCTCCATCCACATCCATCCATCATAAATGTGTACTTCATGCAGCTCCGGGGGGTTAATAAAGGCCTTCTGAAGCGAAGCAATGCGTTTGTGTATTAAATATCCATATAAAAATATCCATATTTAACAAGCTATGAAGTAAAATATCTAGCTTCCGCTAGACCGCCTTCCTTATTCAACTTACGAAAAAAAACAGAACTGGTGTCGCGTCAGTTACACTTTTTCCGTAAGTTGAATAGGTAAGCCGTAGGACGTAGCCCAAGCGTTTTGAACAGCAAGAGTTTTACACTTTCTTCGTAAGTTGAATACGGAAGGCAGTCTGGCGGAAGCTAGATATATTAATTCATAACTTGTTAAATATGGATTTTTTTTTTTTTTTTTACAAAAACGCATCGCCTTGCTTTAGAAGGCCTTTATTAACCCCCCGGAGCCGTGTGGAGTACGTTTATTATGGATGGATGTACTTTTTTCAGCTTCATACTCATTGGTCCCGCTCACTGCAATTATAAAGCACGGATGCGTCAGGATATTTATGAATAGTTTTTCCGATTGTGTTCATCATCATAAGTCATATACACCTAGGATGGCTTGAGGGTGAGTAAAGCTTGGGGTAATTTTCATTTGAAAGTGAACTAATCCTTTAAAATATATTAGTTTATATTTGCAATTTATTTTAAAAAACTGTCTTCAAGCAGAATGTGGGAAATGTGACCACAAGTGGGCAGCTTCTGTCCTTAGTGACATCACCGAGGAAACACCCCCATTTCAACCAGCAGGGGGCGATGTTTTACACGCACACCAGATGCTCCACTCATCACAGCATCATAGCGCTCTGCTTCCAGCTCTAAGTGAGACTCGACCACACGTAAGTGTAACTCTTATATTCATTGTTGTCCGTTAACGTCAATCATTCTCGTAGCCAGTGTCTCCATGCCTGCCATTCATCCATGCCTTTTCCAATCATCATAGCCCCTAAAACAATGTCCTGCTGGAACATCTGCTATCTCCCCTATTGTGTTAGAATAGTAAAGTGTTGTATCTGCCTCCCCTGTTCCCTCCCACTCACTCAGAGACCTGTGCACCATCCACATACATTTGCTCTCAATTCAACAGTCTAGGGAGCGATGCTGTTTCTATGACAACCTGGTCCTGCAGGACAAACTGCAGAAAGGATTTTCCTTTCAAAGGGGGTTCCAAGGAGAAGGGAGCACATGTTTAGCATGAAATTCAGCCCTCTGAAATCCTTTTACTTGTTTATGATCTCATTTTAAAGTAGGGAAAATGAATATTAGTCATCTGTTGAATATACAAGGGGGTAGGCGGTTTGTGTTACAGATTATACAATACAGATTACACAATTCATTCAAGTCTGTAAAAATGTCCCTAAATTATTTATCATTTTGTTGCATTGCACACAGTATCATTTTATTGAATAATGAACTTTTTGTTGACTGTTAACATGTAATTAATTAGTGATAGACTGACGTACCAATCAATTAACTGATTAGCAGAATGTTTTATGTTTTTTGAACACTCTTTTCTCATATTTAACCATTTAACCAAAATTCAATAGGCCTATGTGTGTGTGTGTGTGTGTGTGTGTGTCTATATATATATGTATATGTATATGTGTGTGTGTTTGCAAATAAAATATAGATTATTCTGTCTACAGTGTAAAAAAAAAAAAAAAAAAGAGAACTGTTGGTTTAACTTAAAAAAGTAAGTTACCTGGTTGCTTTAAAATTTTGAGTTCATTGAAATGAAAAAATTTAATAAAATGAAGGTGATTGGTTTAATCAACAGAAACTCAAAATATTATGTTATTAATTATTAATATCACATTAATTATTGAAGTTGATTTGACAAAAGAAAAAAAAATGTGATAAATCATGAAAATACTTTTTTTTTTACAGTGTATTATATAATAGCAAATGAGATGTACACATAGTTTCTGGAGTTAAACAACCACTCTGTTTTATATTATACAAATATAATATATCAGCATTATAATCAGCATTATACTATATAGCTCTCTGGTTGTTGTTACCAGCTTTGGACAAGGACATAGTCAACCACTACAGTTAATGAATATTTTATGATGTTGTTGTCATCACAATTTTATAATTGTTTTATAATTGCATGTGTACAAAGTGTCCAGCAGATGTCAGTCTATGTTGTATTGCAGCTGTTGTTTTTAGGGTCTTTTGTTTGCTTCTTATGTTCTTCTTTGGTATGTGCAAGGTATCACTACATTCATTACATTCACGAGGAAATTCATAAATTTTGCTAACTATCACCATCGCTCGTGAGATAATCAAATATCAATAGGTTTTGTTCTATGGGTTGTTTGAGAAATCAGGTGAATTATTACAAGGCTTGAGTGTTGAATGATGAATTAAAAAAAAAAAAAAAAAATTCTGTCAAGTCCGATGCTGGTGACGATGTCGAACTCAGCAGCTATCTTTGACAGATGAATCAGAGCTTTATTCTGAACCCCTCCCTCATAAGGCCCACATGTCACAATTTCTGGAGCTTGTGATTGGCTGTGAGTGCCAAAGAAGAAGATGAGGGGCTGGGCCAAAGCATCCGGGCTGTCCAAAAAATTTGACCTATCAGGGTACAGCTGTTCCTTGATGACTTAGTGGGACTTGTCTGTCACCTCCCTGGGGGAACATGCGAGTGGAGGAAGGGGGCTATCATGAGTGATACAGCTTAACTTGGAGGGCAAGGGGACGAAAGTCTGGGCACTGCAGGCACAGAGTTGGAAACCACTACAGAGTTGGAAATCCTGCAATTGAGTAATCATCAAGGATCCAGCGCTCATTTTTTCCCTTAGATGCCGAAGAACTGTGGGACCTGAGTCTGAGGGTGAAAAGCTGAGGCCAAATCTTCCAAAAGGCAACAGGGGTAGCTGCTAATGCAATATGATCCGCTGGGACTTGCTCTAAAAATACCAACCAGCCAGGAGTACATGCACAAGCTCCATTCACCTAATTGGACAAAGATTAAACTTTTTGTTTTCTGTTTCTCTAATTGGACGTCTCAAGGATGTGAGAAACATATTCCAAAACATTTATAATGCAGAAAACCTGTGGGAAATTTCTACACACTTTTTTTTTGACATTTCTACGTGCCTGAAGGCCTTTCAGATGGTCTTCTGTTAATGCAGGTAGAGATTTTCATGAAGTCATTTGATATGTAAGTATTGCATTAACTGGTGTTCATAACTTAAACCTGGAGTGGAGTCTTGCATTTGATGATGTTTGGAATATGTTTACCATATCAAAACACCAAATTATGAAAAGCTATTTTATTTATGGACGATTTATTGTGCATTAGAAATACATTTTAATGTAATTTGAAGCTTTAATCGGTTCAGTAACGTACAGCAGTCCGTAAAGAAGCTCTCAACTGCATCATGAGGAAGGCTGAGGTCCAGATGACCCTGAAGAAGGGTGCTGATGAAGAAGCAGGGGGAATGGCACCTCCTAGCCCCAGGATACCATCGAAACGGGCAAAAGTTAGTTCCGATCAGGTCGTACCAGATCCCGCTGCTTCCGTCTACCCAACCCCAACTCCTCCAGTGTTCATCCGGAAGATGAGGAATGCTGCGGTAGGTACCGGCTGTGATATCCGTCTGAAAGTGGCAGTAGCTGGAGACCCACAGCCTACCCTCTACTGGTACCACAATGATGACCTGCTCAACATGGACAACCAGGAATATGGAGGCCTCTGGATCAGAGACTGCAAACCCAGTGATGCCGGCCTCTATACCTGCATCGCCACCAACCATCTTGGAGAAGCCAGAAGCAGTGCTGTCCTAGCCGTTTTGGATTTGGGTGAAGGTAACTACGAATGTAGCTAAGTAAATTTAACATTTAATGTTTCTTTTTGAAAGGTCAATGGCTTATTCAGACTACCTACAGCCTTGTAGAAATGAATGAAACATAAGAGCCCCAACATAAGGACATTGTGCCCTATTATCAAGCTTGTGTGGCTAATTATCGAGTTTAGGCTTCAGAGAAAAAGGTGGCAGGCAAACGTTCTCGCTCAACAAAACGTGGTACGTGATAATTTGTTACAGGAGTAACACCCCTCAGATGAGTCTCACAAAATGGTGGATAATCCAATTATGAAAAATAAAGTCCACCCCTCCTTCTTCAGTCACTTTGTTTGGTTGGGGTTCCATGGTGGCAGTAACATCAAGGACCTGTTTGGTGGCCTGAATGTGGAATGATTGGGGCAGCTGATGGGCTGAGATGAACTGCTCACCCGTCTTAATGTAGAGCTGCTAAATTTCCACCTCCAGTGTTCGGGTGCTCCATCTTCTCCTCTGAAGGTTTGAAGTAAGCACTTCGCCTTCTTACTCAAATGGGAAAGACGAGGTTTCATGTGTTCTTTTGCCATTACCTTTGGGCCAAAATGTAGCAGAGGTTGTTTGATTTCACACCCTAAATTGTATGTAATTGTCCATGTCTTTACAAGGAATGTGTGGGAACATGTAAAACTCAATATATATATAAGGCTGGGCGATATAGCTAAAAAAAAAGTTATCTCTGTTTTTTCATATATAAACACTGTCAATAGTAAAACATTGGTCTTTACATCCTCATCTCGAAGAGGGATTGTGAAATCTATTGACAATCTTTTAAAAAAAATGTAAGTGTGAAGTAATAGACACAATAAAATAATCAAAATGGTTGTAATGTTGCAAAATTTTATATAACAGAAAAAAAAAATCATCACAATTATATCTTGAAATTTCAATATAACCTAAAAAACACAATTTCTTCATACTTTAAGATAATAGGTTAAAAATTGTAATTTCCTCATAAAGGAATATGGGTAACACTTTAATAAGGTCTATTTGTTAACATTAGTTAATGTATTAACTAACGTACTAATAATAAGTAATACATTTGTTACAATATTATTATTAATCTTTAATTTTAGTTAATAAAAATACAGTCGTTCATTGTTTGTTCATGTTAGTTCACAGTGCAATAATGTTATCAAATACAACTTTTAATTTTAATAATGTATTAGTATATGTTGAAATTAACATTAACTAAGTTTAATAAATGTTGTAGAAGTATTGTTCATTGTTAGTTCATTTTAACTAAAGTGGTTAACTAATGTTAACTACTTTAGTAAAGTGATACTGGGATATGTATATTTTAGCTGTTCAGAAGTTGGTTTTGGATCATTGAGGTGATGAGACATAATTGTCCAGCTTCAGGTGTTTATATGGATTGGCTTTGTCATCTTGTTGTCCTTCACAGTGCGGAACTGGCCACGTCAGAGCACATAATTCTGACAGTGTTATGGTTTCACCGATGCCACTAACATTGATCACCAAACTGTCAGCAATGCAAGTGTCTTTTATGACTCTCATTTGATTTGGGTTTCTCATTTGCACTCCATCAACAGAAATAATTTAATAGGTCAAACTTTCGCCCTTGCTGTATTTGCAACATGGTCTTAAAATGCAAAATTGGTGTATATTTATTGCATTCTATGTTAATGATTAGCGTCTCGACTCTTAAGCATTATATGGTCTTCTTTTGGGCATCAGAGATTTTTTCACGGGTGTGTTACATCTCACTGGACCCAGTTTGGTTTGTGTAGTGCCAGGCTTTTCAGCCAAGGGTCTGTGGAAAAGATTTTGTGTATTAGGCATATAGAACTTTTAATTTTTGCCATGTTCAAAGTAACTAATGATCTGTTTGCTATGCGTGATAGATAATGTTCATAATTACAGTGTTATCAGAAAATCTAGCTTTTTACTGGCATGGCTGAGAATCTGGGTGTGTAAATTTTGAAATCTAGGGCAGTGGTTGTTTTCAAAAAAAGATAATCATATAATTGTGCATAGCAAAATAAATATCTTTTAATATTTTTCATTTATGCATTTATAATAATCTCAATTGTTTCCTAATATGGCTATGTCATGCTAATTTATATGATTGACTAAGCAGTTCATAGTAACATTTCATTTAGATTTTTAGTGCATTTTTTGTTAACATTTTGTATGCTAAACAATTTTAATGTCGAATAAACACTTGTTGTCAAATCTGGGTCTTGGAGCAAAACCAGTTGAGACCCACTGATATAGAGTATGTGTCTGTGACGTCTGTAGTCAGGATACATGTGTCAATCCTCTGGGCAACTTGTGGAGTATACACCTGTCTTGTCACTCAGCTAAATGCCATATGTCTTTCTCTTTTGCTTTTCCTTTACAATGGCTTTTTTTCCACCTTCTACTCACTGTTATACTCCCATTTCCTTTCGATCTTTCTGGAGTCTTGTATTGTTTTACTTTACTTCTTTGTCATTCTGACCATTCCCATTCTGTACATCTCTCCTTTTTCTCTCTCATTTTTATTTCTGCCTTTCTTACATCTTATTCCACTTCCGTGTCTTTCAATGCCTCTCCTGTCGTCTTGGCCTGAAGGACCATCTCTACCCCTCTGGTTATTTCTGACAGTGGAATGTGCCAGGCTTCAGATTTTTGTGATGTTAATAGGCCACTCATTCTCCGGTTACACAGGAAGACATCACAGCTATATATAGGCCTTCAGCACAGGAGTTTTGCCTAGACCTTATTCAATTAGAGTCAGTCTGAATGAAGGGGAGAATAAATATTTTTGTCTGGTTTACCATTTTAAAATTCTGTCATTACAAGAATGGTAAAAATAGCTGGCTTTGAAATAGTCTGTGTTGTTTGAGAGTCATTACTGATTTAGATTGTGAGACAAGAGCTTGGGTTGACATTGGCTGGTCACCATCATGTTTATACATAGCAAACAAGTGTTTTAGGTGGGTTTTTTTCAAAAAAAAAAAAAAAAAAAAAAAATTCCCTTTACTACTTATTGCAGAGGCTGAACTAGCAACATTCCTGCCATTATTGGTAAATCTATCATGGTAGACAATCAAAATGAATCGCAGGTGAATGTTTAATGGCAGGTTTTAATCATTGATTTGTTTAGCCATGTTCACAATTAAGCGGTAAAATAAAACCTAGATAAACAAACCTTTTTAAGGATTTAATCCTTATTGGTACAACCAACCCTTAGACTTTAAATTGGTAAACATGCAACTGCAATGCATATTTCTGGTCTGCTTCAGCCAACACTCAAACTGAGAGTGCTTATATTCATCCTCAGCAAATAGTTCTTTTGTAAAGTGCCTGCTGTCTCTGTCTCTTCAGGGAACATTTCACCTGTAATTGCTCTTACACAGCAATGTTTCTAATATGGGTATTTCAGACTGCTGGGTGGAAGAACCAGTAATAATGGAAATGATGAGAAATGATGTACAGCAAGTAAAGTACATCTGAATATAGAATGAAACATCAGAATCTACAGCTTTATCATCTTGGCAAGCTTGCTAACATAGCCTATATTTTTTTTACCTATAGTCTTTACTGTTGGTTTTTATTTGAAAAATAACTTTCTTTCCAGTGCTGTTCTCAAGAGATCATTGGCTTAAAAATTACGGTAGAAATTCTACTATGGTAATAAATGTAAATTACATGGATTGCTGTAATTGTGGCTTTCTCAATGCAAGTGAAAGAAAAATCTCAGTGTTTGAGTTTGCATTTAGGAGGGGAAAAGTTGAGCAATAAGATGTGGGTTTGGCTTCAACCCACACACTTAGCAATAATTGCTCTGTAAGGAGATAGCACTCTGTTGTCTTGGCTATGCACAACTTTCCATTGGCCTCAGAGGTCAAACTGTCCACACAAACAATCTGTGGAGTGTGTAACGAAAGGTCTCAAACATCATTTATATTTGTGACCAAATGGAAATTTAAATCCCTGATAAATTGCTCGGATTTTAGAGGATTTCTCGTATCTTTGTTTTGCTAATAGACCTTTGCAGAGTGACAAAGTTATTAATTTGTCATGACCACATATGACTCATGGAAAATGACTAGAGCATTAGAATATTGTTTTGTTCTTTTGTGGTTGGTGAAATGCAGTTTAACCATTTGCAAAGAAAATGATGGGGGGGAAGTAATAACAGTTCCACTAGTTGATTTGATATAAAAAGGCATCTACGCACACTGAAAAACGTCCTCAGAAACACTGAGGTACATTTTGTCACATTCTTTAAAAAAGCACACAGCTGTGCCTCCTTCACTCATTAATTTTCTGCATATCACCAGCTTTTCTTTGTCCAGCTGAGAGGTTGTGTTGTTGCATTGCTCATAGGTGGAAATGAATTAATACTGAATGCAAAGAGACTAATTCAGTGCATTAGAATTAACTGAGTTAATATGCATTTATTCTGTTTTGTGTAGTGTTTCTGATGAGAAGAAACATCCCTCAGGCTGCACTGAAACGTTATTGCTTTTCCAATCTGCTATTGGCGACATTCTGGATCACTAGAAAGCCCATTCCCTCTGCTCTTTGTGACAGTTTTCCTTTCTTTTTAACGGCATTTACATCAACTCTTAATGATGATCCACTGATTTTAATTTTCTTAAAAGCATCTTGTTTACTTTGTGCTTAGCTTCTCATTGGCCTTTAGTGAGTAGGTGGTTTTAACAAACCACTGGTGTTGCACTTTTATATGTGCCACCCCTGTAGCTTTTTGTTGCCGTAATCTCCAAATAAAGTTGTATACACACTCTTAAAGGAATAGTTCATCCAAAAATTAAAATCTGTCATTATTTCCTCTTTTTTCCTCCCCTTGACAACCCTTGGTCACTATGAACTGATGCTATATGGTAGAAAAAAAATCTCCTTTTGTGTTCAATTGACAGCATACTATGAAAGTTTGTTTCCGCCACTGGAAAAAATAAAATAAATAATTGCGATTTTTTTTTTTTTAAATTTCACAATTGCGAGATGTAAACTTGCAATTCTGACTTTTTCTCGCAATTGCGAGTTATATCTCACAACTCTAACTTCTTTTCTCAGAATTGTGAGATATAACTCGCAATTGCGTGTTATAAAGTTCAATTCTGAGGAAAAAGCGAGAGGACTTTTTCTCAGTTTTTTTGTCTGACTTTTTTTCTCGCAATTGCGAGTTTATATCTCACAATTCTGACTTCATAACTCACAATTCTGACTTATAAACTCGTAATTTATGCAAGATAGAAAGTTGCAATTACCTTTTTTATTTTACACTATGAAGATGAGTAAATAATTACAAATGTTTACTTTTGGGTGAACTGTCTGTATTATAATATATTTTAATAATTGTAAAGGTGTACATGTTTAATTAATAGTTTTATAAAATGTATAATTGTAAATTCATATTAATTAGTTTATAAAATATCACTTTTTCGTGAACTATCACTTTAATACTATTATGCGATATTACATTCTTATATACTGTATTGTTATATTATATTACAATGTTTGCTAAATCCAATTTTCTCTGTATACTTGTTCCAACAAGCTTCATAAAATATGCCAGAATCTACAGTAGTGAAGTGTGCACATGATTGTTTTGTTGTGAGCTTTGAACTTTGAGCTCTTGTCCTTTTTTTTTGTGATTTAATTAAAGCCATAATGATGGTCTGTATAATCTCATTCCATCCTGGCTTGTATCAGAGGGGTGGCATGACCTCAGAGCTTTGTTAATGATGTGATAAAGCATAACATGCTCATGCAGTTATGTGTATTGATTTTGAACTAAATTTGAAAACTTACAGCATGGCACAAATGCCTTACCTAATCTTTTGGTACTGCTTTAAGGCACTAGTTTTGCTAGGGTGTTGAGCATATAAGATGGCTCCAGAATAAAACCATCTGACTCACCAGTGTTTTAAAGAGCAAGAAAGGGCTTTGGGTGCCAACAGAGAAATAAATACCACACATTTGCTTGAGACCTCTTCATCTCTTGCTTGCATTTTTAAGACCTGTGGTATTTCAGTCTAGACCTTCTCACACTGGCATGTTTTCCAAGGTTTATGATGTAACAAAAATTGATCATTTTTAAGGGTGACCACACGTTTGGTTTGGATTGAGTCATATTACTATTTTCTGTCTCCCTTTCTGTAACAACTCAAACTTCATAATACATTTCCATACTGTGCTCTTGTTCTCTGGGTTGGTGATTGGTGTTGATGCAATGGTGGTGTGCTGAACATGACATGGGGTAGATGATTCAATGAGTCAGGAAATGTTTTTAATGAAGCTGTAAAAATGATATTTTTTAAAATAGTGTGCAGAAAATGGATAGATATAATAGAGATATCACACCTGTCTCTGTGAGAGCACTTGGCTCTGTAAATGGCGAAAAAGAAAAATAGCATTTTTCTGGGATATTGTTCAGCGAGTGTGAAGCACTCTCAGCATTTTAATGTAGTTGTTCTTTTATAAACATTGATCGCAAACTTCACAAATGCTTGCACTACTGAGGAAATGATACACCAGACGAAGTGAGGAGACTGCAGACCAACATATGCATCCTTAGAAACATATGTCACTGCTATATGAGGCTTCACCTGTTGCTCAGAGACCTCTTTATAGGAGCATGGAATTCCTAGGCCCAGGCTGTTTTCTTTAGGTCAAACTGCAACCATCAAGACTCTTATTGCAATGGGAACTGTCGAGGTTATGTAGGAGAGGTTGTCTGATTGCCCTACTAACACACCCATTTTTTTCCCCCTGTGGTTGCCTGTAGTCTAGTGATGCTGCTATTCAAAAATTCACAAAGGTCTGAAGCTGTATGTGTTGAATTGGATAATATTGCAGGAATGTTAACGTTTAGTGATGGAGACTTGCAATTACTTGCTTTTACCAAAGGTTTGCATTTTACCTTAGTTTGACACTTGATATCTATAACTATCAACTGAAGCCTTAAACAACAAGAGACTTTCCTCTCTGTTTCTCTGCTTAAACATGCATTGCATCAAATGCTTTTATTTAAAGTGGCAACAGCATAATTGTGTAAGACATCAAGAAATAAAGTTCATTAACCAAACTGTTGGCTGCTTACGATTCCCAAACAACATAGCATCTTAATTCATTAATCTAGAACGTGCAGTCACAGGAGTGCACTTATTTGCCTTAACTTTAAATGTTATCTTGTTAGAATTCAGAGTCAGAACTTTCTGTTTTCTGAAGAGCGTCTTAGACGAAAGATTGTTGGTTTTCCATTCTATTTGTATTCCCACCAGTCAGATTCCACTAATGGTGCTCCCTCTGTTTCCAATTAAATGCTGTTAATTAGCATAGCTTTAAAATGAAATGGATTCAGACAGAGTGCTTTCCCATGATGCCACACTCATGAGACTGGGGCAAATGCAACATTTGCCCCAGACCCCTTGATTAACTGAGGAGTCATGAAGCTTGCACTAATTGAATAAACAGTTTCTGAGCTGAATAAATTCAGGTCCTTTACGTAGTTCTGTATTGATATTCAAACCTCTTTTACACACAGATAGTGGTGAATATGTAATATTATAAACAGATTGTTCCAACTTTAAATTCTGGTTGGATGACCTGCATTCAAAGCAAAGTGTTGTCGTGTGGTGTTTTAATGTGTAATGAGGATCTATGTGTGGCTTTATTGTTTTTGACAGAAAAATAATGAATCAATACATCAGTTCACCTCCATATGCTCTTGTAGAATGTATAGAAAAAGAAAGATCATCAATTAATGCTGGCTGTAATGAAATTATGCAATACGCTACTGTTCAAAAGTTTGGGGTCAGTAAGATTTTTTGGTAACACTTTACTATGGGGAACAATTCCCACTTTTAACTAGTTGCTTATTAGTGAGCATATTGGCTGTTTATTATTTAGTACTTATAAAGCACATATTAATGGCTTATTCTTTATGACCATATTCCATACCCCTTAATCCTACCCAATACCTAAACTTAAACACTACAACAACTACCTTACTAACTATTAATAAGCAGTAAATTAGGAGTTTATTGAGAGAAAAGTCGTAGTTAATGGTGAATATGTGTTGCCCATACTAAAGTGTTACAGATTTTATTTATTTTTTTGTAAATTTTTTAAAGAAATTAATATTCTTATTAGCAAAGATATTGAAAAGTGACAGCAGAGACACTTATAATGTTACAAAAGGTTTCTATTTTTAAATAAATACTGGTCTTTTGAACTTTCTATCCATCAAAGATTTCTAAAGGATCATGTGACATTAAAGACTGGAGTAATGGCTGCTGAAAATTTGCCATCACAAGAATTATGTTATAAAATGTATATTATAAGAAAACAGTTGTTTAGTTTTAGTAGTATTTTAAGGGAAACCTGCAATTACATGACATGATGTACAATTACAATTACCAAAATGATGGGAGTGCTGCATAATGCAAAAGAGTTGATTTATTAATAATAAATGTAATGATGTATTGAACGTCTTTTATAATTTTACTACGGTATATCACTGTTTTATTAAAACAGTCATAGCCATACTTTGCAAATGAATTAAGTATTTTAAAATGCATTTATGAGCCTTTTAATGGCAGATCTGGGGAGTTTAATCTGAAACGCTATAGTCTTATTTACTGTATCTCTCTCTTCTGTGACTGTGAACTACATGTTGATTGAGTGGATAGTGAGACACAGGGTCCATCCACCTCATCTTTTATTCATGACAACTTTAGCCTGCAGCACAGATTGATAAAGCTTGAGGATCTGGACTGTTTAAGGCATGTATGAATGTTGGAGTAGTGCCGTGATATGAACATATCGGACAGGTATCCGTCCGTTTCAGATATCTGGTATGATGGTTTGATTTATCATCACTGTGGTAGCTTCAGTCCTACAGACTGGCTGCCATTATCTCAGTTTGATCGTGCCTGTGGTTTGATGGCCACAGAAAGACAGGGACTTCCCCTAAGCGAGCTGCAGTTGTTGCTGTCGTTCAGAGTGTGGATAAACACCCATGCTGTGTGTGTAGATGTGTGCATATATGAGTGAGACTGACACTGAGCGAGTCCCACGTGCAGACTGCCAGTGAAGTCATGTGCTTGAGATAATTCCTAATTTAAGCCAGTGGTGATCAAAGCCTGCAAACACCCACCCAACCTCTAGTCATCATAATAACCCTGACAGTCTAAGACAGATCCCACAATACCGCTCTGCTTCAGAGGTGACTCAGTACCTGAGGGATCACGCACTTTTGTTCTTTGCAGTGGGGACTGGGGACAATTCTTTAATATTTTCTTTCCTTTATTTTTCTTTATTTTATATTTTCCTTCATAACTAACAGACTACTGTGAGGCTATCTGTAATCCTTTGTTTATGCGGCAATAGTAAAAGTACAGTTAAAAAATATACGTTTGAAGGATTTATCACAATATGAATGGCTTTATCACAATATTCATTTATAAGACAAGTTACTTTACATTATTATTAACTTGCTGTTTCTTAAATTAGAGCAGAAAAAATTTGATTTATTACTTGATTGTGCTGAATACTCTACATTTTGCTTTTTGTCAGAAATCATGTTTAAAAAAGTGGTGTCTGCATTATAATTGTTTTAATGTGGTAAATCCATTTAGCTAAAACATCAAGATTAGCTGATGACTCAAGAACATTTACATTTTTTTAAATTAAATTTAGTTGTATTATTGTTCCAAAGCAGTAAAGAGCAGTCATAAATAATGATAATTACATTTTAGACACAATTTAGTCTTTAAATACAGTTTTCACTTTATATCTAGTGTTTATAATTGCACTGCAACCTTTTGTTTTGCAGTTTTACAGAAATATTTTTACTTTTTTTTTTTGTAATATTTTGCTTTTTGTTGCCTCACATACTTAAAGCAAGATATATTACTTGAAGCAAAATTGTCTTATTTTCATAATATATGCTAAATCAATTTTTCTTACCTCACTGACAAGTTGTATTTCCTTGTTTTAAGCATAGTTTAGTGAGGTTTATGCTTAAAATCAGCCATTGGGGCAAGAAAATAACACTTAAGTCATGATATATATATATATATATATATATATATATATATATATATATATATATATATATATATATATATATTGGTATAGAGCGACACCTGTTCGGTTGCTTCTTTTTCCCTATTGATGGCAGTTCTCGGTTGAGTATATCTGAAAAAAATATTTTTTGTGTTTCTTAAGTAATTTGTTGCTTGGTTTTTACCCATTTTTATTTTATGTTATATTTTTATTTTATTTTATATTTATTTTATTTTAAATATTATCACTCTAGAAAACCCAAATCATGTTCTTTTTTTACTTTTTTACAAAATTATACAACCAGCGAACTTCTTATCATTACAGCTTATTTGTGAGTGAAGAAATTTTGCATACTACAATTCCCCTGGTCTCTCTTACATGATATTTTCACATCATTTTCTTTATCATTATGAACCTACAATAACTGTTGGTTGCTTGGTGGCATCTGACCAGTGATCTCTGTGTTTCTGATGTGATTTTTGTAGCTTTTGCCACCTGATAAACACTGTTGAGAATTGCTGTTGTCCTTCTCTGTTTGTTAAAGCACTGTAAAGCTAAAAGGATTCCTAAGAGAGCAAAAGGCCATTATCAGCAGCCACAGACACTCCCTATAATGCTCTTAAAAGCCTGACACTGAGCTCACTGTGTTGAGTGCATCTGCAATGTTGACTGCATTGTTGCTCAATGGCTTTTTGTTGCTGGCTTAGTGCATCATACTCTGCGGGGTATTTTGTATTTACCTCATTCCAAATCAGCTAGCATTGGTAAAAGCTTCACTCTGAGTAGAAAAGGTTACAAAACTTTCGGTAATTAGGGTGAATGGAACATCGTGTTTCTCTGCTTGTAGTGCAACAAAACCCCATTTCACCATGTCATTTGAATTGAACGGCAGATACAGTGCTTAAAAATACACTTGTCAATTTTGGCAACTGTTCCTCAAGTCTTAGACAGGTGTTTTAGTTGGTATAATTTTTAAAATTTGTCCTTCTTAATGCTGATTGGATCTCAGGATGATATTTAAGCACAATCACATATACACCCACAGAACTGTGGTATTTCACTTATACTGTCCTACCTCTCTCACATCTCATATTGACCTACTTACAGTTAATAATGGGACCAATTTAATCCTATTGTGTTTGTGCAGAAAAGCTAAACACCTCTCAAAATGTGCTGAAGTGAGTCGCCAGGTGTTATGAAAGTTTTAGTCTTTTTCTTTACTTTTCTTGAAGTATACATCTTGGCTAGTGTGATAGAATTGCTTACTGATCTTGTTTGTGTACTTCAATGTCATGACCACCACAAATGTGTATGTGGATACCAGAAAGGAACCGTTTATGTGCAGCAAACTCCACCCGCAGGAACTAGATAATGGATTTGCACTAGTATATACTGCTCTTTGCAACTGCAGAGAAAAAGAGATGGGATTTGTGGGGATAAGAAAACAGGAAAAGATGAGGAATAAGTGACATGAGCAGCAAAGGAGCAAGTGAAGTGGGCTTAGAGTCAGAAGAGAGGGAGAGGAGAGGAAGGCAGAAAATGGAGGCTAAGTGTTTTCGAGGGCGTCAGCTGGAGGTGTCAGTCTCACATCATGGCTGCTTGGCAAGTGCTTTTCACACTGAATGTGGAATAGAATTCATGCAGGAGAACACTGAAGCTATATAGTTTTTGTACAAAAGTAAAATCATAAAAAAATAAACATTGAAATTTAGAATTTTAATATCAATGATTATGGTATTAAAAATTGCAGCCAATGTCCCACAAGATTTCCATGCTGTCATCTGCCTCTAATGGATAAGTGCACCAAAATATTGTAGAGTTTGATTGGACACATGTCCTCTGAAGTCAACAAAATATATAGGGAATTTTTTCCTCCTTTATGTAAGTTGATCTCTCTTTATTTTGCTATCTGCATGATTATATGGTTGGTTGCACTTTTATATTGTATACATTTTATTATCTGGTTAGTTGCAGTAGTTAGGAAATAAAAGTGGATTCTGGATTCTAGTTGTTTACACACAGTTGATTTCTTTTTGATTTCTTGGTTAGTTTGGATGCCCTTGCTGTTTTCCTCTAGGACACAAGTACATGAATATCACATATCAATCTGTACTTGTGTCCAGAGTCCAAAATTAACCCTCGCCAAACAACAAATGTGAGTAAAAATTAGATATGGGCAGTAAATAGAACAGAGGTATTTGCCAGTTGGCTGCTAACTTTATTAGGAACTGCAGCATTTGATGTTTTAACTCAAATTGGAAGAACATCTGTCTCTCGCTGATATAAGTGACATGAGCGATTCAAGTCAAATCATGTACTGATGAAAACATCTGTTGCAATGGTTGTGTCCTCTAACAACTTAACCTTCAGTGGACAGTTTATAATCTAGGATGCCTGGGAAGTTATTTTTTCCTCTAAACCCCATGTGGTGACACATGAATATTACATGTACTAAGTCAGGGGCCGTAAAAACAGCTAGATTTTGTTGTCATAGTTATAAAGATGTGTGTTTTAAAAAAAATGTGTTAAAGGGATAGTTTACCTAAAAAATTCCATACAATCAGGGCTTGACATTAACACCCGCCAACCCGCCAAATGCGGGTAGATTTCAGCTGTGGCAGGTAAAACAACCACTGCCACTAGCCACTTTGGCGGGTTGAATATAATTTCAGACTACAGCCTAATCAAAGGTAGCCAAGCTCGTCGTATCACAAAATTACAATTCAATCACAATTCTTTATCGATTAACTTGGTGTTAGTGAAGGCGGGATAGGCGGAATCGCGCTGAATGACACACAACAGAAGCGCTCTCTCTCTTGCGCGCGCGCGATCAGTTCTCCTTGCGCCTGAATAGTCAAATGCACGCACACGCAGATGTCAAAATGTCCATCATGTGGAGTATCTCACGTGAATACAGTCGGTTATGGCTTAAGTGGACGTAAACAGGTGGGTAAAAACTGAATATGTGTCAGTATATTATGTCCATGCATTCAGCAGCCTAATTGAATACCTGTCTGTCATTAATGTTAATCAAACAACAAAAGATGTTAAATAAATGTATACATGTTAAATAAACCTATGTATCTGAATTTTTTTTTTTTTAATTTAGTATTTGTAATTTGCTTCTTTGTTCTTTTTATATAGCCTAACAAAAATAACTTTTCTCATATTATGCTTATATTGCCCACCCCTTGCCCACCTGTACATACCAGCTGATATACAATGTAGTCTTGATTTGGGTGGTCAATCTGCATTTGAAAGGGTTTTAAATCTTGTTGTAAATCAAGTAATTTAAGCATGCCAAAGTCAACTTTAATCATATAAAATGTAATTTCTCAACAGCAAAATTGTGGCCAGTGAAAATTCTGAGTGGCAAAAAAGTTAATGTCAAGCCCTGCATACAATGATAGTCATTGAGGTCCAAAAAATACTGGGCACCATTGACTTTCATTATATGGAATTTTTTGGGTGACCTATCACTTTAAGTACAGTTTCATGGCCAGTAAATCTTCTTAGTTAACCACAATCAGCAGCTGTGTTAAATACACTGTTTGTGGGTACTTTAGAGCAACTACCCAATCATCATCATCATCATCATCCAAAATGACTGTGGACTCCGACTTGCTTGTTGTAAAGGAAAACCATCCACTATCACCACACCATTTTCCTTTGCACTCAGCATATTTGCTTCGATCATTTTTTTTTTTTTTTTGTGAGGCAGAAGCAGGCTGAGAGAGAACCATCTGCTGTGGTTTGCTGCCATTCTGCAGTGGAGAACAGGATCTTTGTCTCCATGGTGCTTTATTCCGTTGTTCGTTTGAGATATTTTTCAGCATAAGCGTCAACACCCTCACATGATATTTTCCTCTTCTTTTTTTTCCCCTCACCAAATGAACTTGAAAAAATACTAGCATTGTATTACAACCACATTGATAATGTGCAGTTGAGAGGTTGAAAAGTAAGAGGAATGTAAGATGACGGTAGAAAAGAAAAAATATTTTGGAGGTGGAGTTAGTTATATTATAAAATATTAAGAAGTACAAGAAATTTTTCTTGAGCACAGTGGTAGAAATTCCCCTATGCACCTGACTGGGGCAAAACTAAGATGAGTAAATAACTTTTTTTATATTATTATTTTAACCTGATCTTCCTGTGTGTGACTCCCATCACAAGCACACACATAAATGCACTGCAAAAGTGCCCAGGCCCTGTGATTTATGTGACTTGTTCTTGTTAAATAGAGTCGTTTTGGTTATTACACTGTGTGTGTAGGGCTTCTGGAATTGCTCCACATTTCATTAGATGGTTCCCCAGGGAGAGGGGAATAGGAGGCCCTTCTGGTCTAGCCATGGATGTGCAGTGGGTACTTGGTCCCTTACTGGAGGGACTGGAGGACGACACACTGCTTGCTTTAATCACTTTTACATAACTCTGACTTGGTATAGTGTGCCATTCACATTAAGATAGGAAGCCATTATTTCACTGCCCGCTGGGCGATTGCAGCTATGAGTGAAGAGGTTGCAAGACAGCCTGTCTGATAATCAAAGTGGCTGTTCTTTGAAAGTGCTAAAATGAGTCATCCTGGAAAACAAACTGGAACCAGATGCAATCACACTACAGTTCTGCCTCCAATGTCACAGCATTTATTCAGGGGATCCTCATAAGAGCAGTGATGTCAAGATGTCAAATTCTGTGAGGCTTTGTCTTATGATTTACTTTCACTATGGGGTACACTATACCGTTCAAAAATTTGTTTTTTGTTTTTGAAAATCTCTTATGCTCACCAAGACTGCATTTATTTGAAAAGAAAAATCTGAAGACGCGAAAGAGAACTCAATTTTAAATGTGCGGCTATTTTCTGTGGGCACTCGTGCACACACACACTTAACAGACACATACATGTAAAAAAAATATTGTCAAAATGCATGTAAAACATCCTCATAAACACAGTTGATTAAAATGTAATTTATTCCTGTGATGCAAAGCTGAATTTTCAGCAGCCAGTCTCCATTGTCACACGATTCATCCAGAAATCAATCTTAATATGCTCTTTTGTTGCTCAAAATACATTAACTATTATTTGCAGGTTGAAATAATATAGTGCGTACAAACTCTTTCCGCACTTAAGGCCAAAGGCTCGCGCGCTCAACTGTGCACAAGATGGAGCGGGACGCGGAAAATGAAGTAAGGCCTATACCCGTGGCTTAAGACAACTTTTATTTTCTCTCACACACAGCACAGAGAAACAACTTTCTAATAAAGCGACCAAACTGCCTGTCAAGTGATAGACAAAACTAATAATGATTTTTATCTTTTTTAAACAAATGAAAGGCAACATTCACAGGCACGATGTATAGAACACCACTTAAAGATATAGAAGAAAATGAATAAAAATATTTTGGATCAATAAACTTTAAAATATATATATAAATAACTGCAGAAAGGCCACACTGCAGATAGATATGCATTCCACATGTCGGCAAATTAAATCGGCTAAATTGCCTGTGCGAGCAAGCTTTAACTCTACAGCGCAACATCGATGCACCAAAAAACAATAAAAAATTAATTTACAGAATTGAATTAGAACAGAATATACGGTTCTAATAAATAAAAATAATTTAAAAAATGAAATAGTCATAATCAAGTCTCAAGTGCAAAATGCCTGAAGTGCAGGGGAACATATCAAAACACAAGCAAATAGTTAAATTAGATAACCCAGAGTGATCAGTAAGTAAATTAAAATTAAAGAAATTATTAAAATAACGAAAGTATAGCCAGAATCGTCAACTTTGTCTTTTTAACTGCAGAGACAATAAACGCTAAATTGGAGTGGCAGTCTTTTTAGCTGAACATTCACAGCATCCAAAAATCAAATTAGAACCAGCTGAAATGTTTTGAAATCACTTGTACCCTACCTGATCGAAAAAAATCCAGTCTTTCACGCGATCTGCCTGTGTCCATTTGAGTCTTTTCAAATAGCGCGCTAGTCAACTCGTTAATGTTGGCCGGCAGAAGCGTGGCCACAGTGTTTGTCGTTGTTGAGCGGTAGGACATGAGCTGTTGGCACAACTTGCATCTTACGTTTTTTGGCTCATCTTTTACCATTTCAAAGTGCATCCCATTCTACACTTTAGATTTTCTTATCCCAGACATTGTTAAAGATTTAATCCCTGCCGCCAAGATGCTCCTCTGTCGGTCACAAATCATGGAAGTGAAACTTAAATCTGTCACGGGGTGGTTGGATTTATTCATACACATGAGAAATATTTATTAAAAGCTTCTTTCTTTCACATTTTTATTTACAGCATTATCATAATAGGCTGTACATTAACCTATTGGGAGAGAACCGGTATGTCTATGTAAAATCAGATATTGAGCACCCCCATATCTAGTTTCATAACACCTCTGCAGAGATTCAACTGTGAGATTGGTAGTCGAATCAGGCTCCTCCTATCGAAGCATCGAATCGTCGACTATTCAGGGTCACCCCTAATTCTTAGATGACTAGAAAGTTGAAAATATATATATATATATATATTTTGTAACATTAAATATCTAAATTCTGATCAATTTAATGCTTCCTTGCTGAATAAAAGTATTAATTTCTTTAAAACCTCAAACTTTTGAATGGTTGTAAAAGCCTTGTTTATAATTGACTAAGTTAGACTGACTAATTTGTTTTTAGTCTAGTAAATATGTGTAATCTAACACCTTTTTGGATCTAAGTCAGCTGTGTGTGACCTAAATCGGAACAGTTGGCATTCAGCAACATGATGTCTCGGCTAGCATCGGTGAGGTATGTTGGAGTTTTACAGGTGAAAACAGAGCTGAGCCTTATAATTGTTCCTAAGACCGATCGATGAGATCCATGAAACAAGGAAAAGAGAGAGCTGTAGTGGTCCCTCAAATATTGACTACTATCTGTCAGAAAGAGAGCGAGGGC